>CAWUFW010011722.1:0-593699 GCA_963921515.1 Calotriton arnoldi
GCGGATTTTTATCCGCCCGACATCGTAATGGACACCTATGTTTTTAATAATTATTTATTGGTATTGGTAAATAGTTTAGAGTTATTTAATAATTCATTAATTATTTAAAAAAATTAATTTATTTATAAGTATGTTATTTGTAACTTCTACGCTATCCAACACTTCCCCTACTGATGCACTCTCAGGAGTTGGAATAGTAATTTTTACCCCTACGCTATCCAACACTTTCCCTACTGTTGCACTCTCTGGAGTGGGAATAGTAATTTTTACCCCTACGCTATCCAACACTTTCCCTACTGTTGCACTCACTGGAGTGGGAATAGTAATTTTTACCCTCACGCTATCCAACGCTTTCCCTACTGTTGCACTCCATGGAGTGGAAATAGTAATTTCTACCCCTACGCTATCCAACACTTCCCCTACTGTTGCACTCTCTGGAGTTGGAATAGTAATTTTTACCCCTACGCTACCCAACACTTTCCCTACTGTTGCACTCTCTGGAGTGGGAATAGTGATTTTTACCCCTACGCTATCCAACACTTTCCCTACTGTTGCACTCACTGGAGTGGGAATAGTAATTTTTACCCTCACGCTATCCAACGCTTTCCCTACTGTTTCACTCCCTGGAGTGGGAATAGTAATTTCTACCCCTACGCTATCCAACACTTTCCCTACTGTTGCACTCTCTGGAGTTGGAATAGTAATTTTTACCCCTACGCTATCCAACACTTTCCCTACTGTTGCACTCTCTGGAGTGGGAATAGTAATTTTTACCCCTACGCTATCCAACATTTTTCTTACTGTTGTTTTTTGGGGGTTGTAATAGTAGTTTTATTCCCTATGCTATTTAATATTTTTTGTATTATTTTAGTTAATATAGTATATAATTAATTTTAAAAATATTAAAAGTAAATTTAATTTTTTTAATTTGTTATACATAATTATTTAATTTTTATTTATGTTATTGTTTTATGTGTATAGATGTATTTGTAATTTATAATATTTTTTAATAATTTATAATTTATTAAAATAATTATTCAAACTGATTATTAAGTAAGTATATATATTATATATTATATGTATATGTTTAATTAATGTTTTATTTAATTATATATGTTACTTATTAATTTTAAAAATTATAAAATATTTTTAACTATGTTTATTTTAATTATAAGTATCATTTAGTTTATTTTACATATTATTTTTAACAACAAAAAAAACGATATTTTTGATAACGATATTTTTGACATTGATATTTTTTTTTCGATATTTTTGTACTTACCATGTTGTAGATAGGATTTCGATATTATTGACATCGATATTTTTGTTGCGATATTTTTGTAGGTCGATTTTTTGACCTTCGATATTTTGTCAGTGATCCGGTGTTCGGCATATTACTGATGCCAAAATTCTTGACTGCTTTACTGACTATTATACCTCCCTTTACACTCCAGAGTCCACCCCTTCTCCCGACCAACTTGATTCCTTTTTTCAAATCATTCCCAAATCTTCTGAAGACTACATTGACCTTACACCCTTAGATGTTCCCATCCTGGAGCAAGACATAATCAATGCCATCAACCTCTTACCTAAAGACAAAGCACCAGGCCCAGACGGTTTTACCGTTCGATTTTTTCTCCAGTTTAAACAACTTTTGGTTCCTCAATTATTCTCACTGATCAATCATTTCCTTACCATTGGCGAATCACGAGGATCCTTCACCCAGGCCATGTTATGTCTCATTCCTAAAAAGATAAAGACCCATCTCTCTGTAAAAACTATAGGCCCATCTCCCTCATTAATACGGACTGTAAAATCTTTGCTAAAATACTTGCCCTCCGCATCAATAAGGTAATCCCAGATCTTATTAATATTTACCAATCAGGGTTTGTCAAAGGTCAATCTATCACAGATAATTCGAGAACCTGTCTTAATATTATTCACCTGGCCTCTAAAAAGGACTCACCAGCTGCGGCCATTACATTAGATGCTGAGAAAGCTTTTGACAGGGTAAACTGGGAATTTATTTTTGGTGCATTAAAATGGCACGGCTTCAGCCCCCATTTCATCAATTATATCCAGCTGTTATACTCTGCCCCTTCTTGGGTAAATGGTTGTCAAACTAAATATTTTCCCCTCCTTAGAGGAACTAGGCAGGGTTGTCCTCTTTCCCAACTCTTGTTTATTCTCGCTTTAGAACCCTTTTTAGAGAAACTTAGATGCTCACCACATTATACTGGTTTTCAATTTAAACACATCAACATCAAATTCACTGCCTACGCTGATGATATTTTACTATATATCTCTAATCCGTCTACTTCTTTGCCGGCCCTTTTTCCTTATTACAAGATTATTCCACAGTTTCAGGTTATCGATTGAACATTGATAAATCTGAGGTCGTGCCTTTAAACAAACACTGTTTTTCTCATATGTTTCATGGCTCTGGGTTTGAGTGGAACTCCAATAATATTAAATGCTTAGGCATTCTATATGCCAATACTATTAGAGAAACTATTAAAATTAACCTTGCTGACATACTCAAAAAGCTCTCTGCTCTAATTGATAGCTGGTCTCCACTTTTTTTATCCTGGTGGGGTAGATTGGCTACAATTAAAATGATGCTCCTCCCTATTGTTAATTTTTACCTCTCTATGCTCCCGGTCTCCCTTCCGCTCACCTTTTTCAGGGCCATTAATCGTACTTTGATCAAGTTTCTGTGGAACAATCGCAGGGCCAGGATTTCACTTTCTTGTCTCCAACAACCCAAAGAGTTAGGTGGAGTCAATTTCCCTAATCTTAGACGCTACCATTCTGCTTTCACTCTGAAACAAATTTGGACTCTTCTATCTGAATCCGCACTTGTACCTGCAAATGCCTGGAGCTTGTTAGAATGAACTCAATACACACCTTTTTCTTTTATTACAGCTACCCGTCTATCCCAACCTCCGAGGGGTTTTTCCTCACCTATCTTCACTCATTCCAAAGCACTTGCAACATCTTTGCTTAGAACCCATCTCTCTTCTATGGACCAACTCTCTTGCACGCCTATTTGGTATAACAAGTATTTAAAGATTAATAACAGAGCTCTATTCTGGAAGGAATGGATTGATAAAGGTATCATTACTCTTGACCATTTGTTAACAAACGGATCCCCTATGGACTTCTCAGATATTCAAAGGCTTTATGGTATCTCTTCTGCACAGGCCCCTCATTTCCCCTTACTTAGGGCGTCTCTGAACTGTCTCCTTTCCCAGAGTTGTTCCTCTGGCATACCTGACCAGACCCTCCCTTCCCCGCTTGATTTTTCTACCCAGTATAAAGCAGCTGTCATTTATAAGTTACTATCCCGTCCTGTGGTTGCTAGAACTAAATCCAATTTAGAACTTTTATGGGAGAAAGAATTAGCGCAGGATTTTTCGTTTCAAATTTGGGACTCCATTTGGTCTAAAATTCATACTGCTTCACGCTCAGCTAGCACAACGCAGACTTTATATTATTTTTATAATAGACTCTTTTTTACCCCTACTGATCTGCACAGATTCAAGTTGTTGGACTCAAAAAAATGCTGGTCTTGCATCCACGAGAATAGTGACTTCCTTCATATGTTTTTCCTTTGCCCTTTAGTTAAGTCTTTTTGGTCTCGTATTTGGTTGAAATTGAATGAAATATTATCCACCAATGTTCCGTTTGATATTGTACATGTATTTTCGGGTAGTACTTCGCCTGTTTGGGATGTTCAGAGTAATGTAGGGAAATGTATAGACTTGTTTTTAGCTATTTCCTTTCAGGTCATCACCACCAACTGGAAGGACACCTCCAAGATTTCTTATCAAGCTTGGTGAAATTTACTTTGTCACCATCATCAGCTTGATCGTGCTCATGCCACTACATTACCTTTGTTAATCAAAAAAGACTTGTTGTGGTCACCATTAATCTCTTTTCTTTCTAGGCTGGTTACTTGATCTCACTTTTATTTATAGTAACAATTTTACCTTTTTGCACTTTATAATGTTCAACTTTTTATTTAAATATTACGCATTTTTGTTTTAACTTCTGATGCATTTCCCCTTTCTCCTCTTTTCCCCCCTTCCTTTTCCCTCCTCTTCTTTCTTCTTTCCTACTCTCTTTAAAAATGTTAAAATGTTAAAATGCATTTTCTCTATGTACAAGTTGTCCCTTTTGAGGGTTTTAGTGGCATTGTTGTCTTATATATATTTTATTTCCTTTTTGTGCTACATGACCATGTTCTGATGTTTTACTCTGTTTATTATTTCAATAAAGCATTCTAAACATAAAAAAAAGAATGGCAATGAGGAGAAATACTTTTATTTCTCCTCCTTTTTGCTCTTTCTATGTTTGCTGCATTCTGCAGCATACATACAAAGAGTGAATCGTTTTTAGGTCAAGCATTTGAGACCTCTTGTATATACTTTAGTATATACTTATATGTGTATGTACTTTGTTGGCTCTGGAGATCAGCCCTAGGACTTGTCTGCTTCCGCTTAGGGACTTTTTTTCTGTTCAACTGCCTCTATTTAATTGTCTTGATAGAAAACGACCAGTAGAGGTCAGTAAAATACCAGAATTGCATTCTGCTTGTTCAACTGCCTCTATTTAACTGTCTTGATAGAAAACGACTAGTAGAGGTCAGTAAAGTACCAGAATTGCTTTCTGCTTAGGGACTTTCTTTTTTAATTTTTCTGGCAACTGCCTCTATTTAACTTTCTTGATAGAAAACAACCAGCAGAGGTCAGTAAAATACCAGAATCACTTTAGCATTCTCTAGATTCCAGTCCATAGAAATTGTCTTCCATGAGCATCCGTGGACAATAATATTTTTTTCAAATCTTGTATTTTCAGTGATATGACCACCGAAAGCCCTGATTTTATATTAAAAACAGGGCTTTGGACTATACCATTTCCCACTGAAAGGCAATATTTCTCTCCATGTGTTCCCATACCTGGCGTGTCACGCAGTTTGGTGCTTACTTTCCCTCCATGTTAAAGAACAGTACATGTTTCAGCACCCAGGCTAATGTGCTGCATAGCTAAATACATATAAGGTCCCAAAGGCGAAACCAATTGCATTGCAAATGCTTGTTAAAGATTGTTTATGGGCAGGAAGGTGTCCCTTCCTGCACATAAACAATCATCCCTGCAACACAGACACCCTTACAACATGGTACAAGGGTGCCTGCATTGCAGGGAATCATCCCTGCAACACAGGCACCCTTGCACCATGGTGCAAGGGTGTCTGTGTTGGCACTAGGCAGCTTTTTTTAGTGCCAGCACAAGGGAAAACACTGGGGTGCGCCATATTCTTATAAATATGGCGCATCTCTGCGTTTTTGAATGGCGTAGCACGGCACTGCCAAATTGCATGCAGTGCCGCACTGTGCCATTTTCTTGTACAACCCCATTGATATTTTTACAAGTACGTTGTGCTGCTGGTGCATCACTTTTTATATGGGAAGAAGTGACTTACCGGCGGCGCAAGGGGCTTGAAAATAAGCTCCTTAGTTTCATAGTTCACATTTTAAAAGTGGAGAACGTGCATTTATTCCATTCTTTGAAATGTACACACCAAATACCCAGAACATTCAAATTGTCTTTCTAAAATATCCATGTATTACACTCACAGAGCTAGGCAGTCGGTGGATGAAAGTGGGTAGACTGGCTGCTCTATGTTGTAAGCTGCAATGGGCAGAAGCAAAACACGAACGAGTTCTGAACAGAGCATTGGTTGAAGAGAGTTAAGCCAAAGCTCCTCAAAGTTTGTATATATTTGTATTTTTTTTTATTTTTTTTATTACACGAATGCGACAGAACAGCTAAAGTTATCTCAAGCCCGCACCTAATGATGTGTGGGAATAAACGTCACCTCTATGCTACACGAGTGTGATAGTTGCTTACAAGTGATCATAAATCAAAACTTGTTAACAATAATAAGAGTAAATCAAGCCAATAAGATAGTTCATATTCTTCATGGTCCTTATGGATTGTATCAGAGGACATGACCAGTATTGTTTTTTAAATCTCTTGTTTGTGACTCTTCTTGGGATTTAGCAATACTTTTTCTCTTTGAGGTACACACTATGGTTCAGTGACATCAGTTATTGCAATATCAGGATCAAGGTCTATGGCATCACATTATTAGATTTAGGGTGAAAGTTCATATGAAGTCATCTACTGTGATGTAATTGACCTCAAAGAGTCTGTGATGTCATTTCTGATACCTCTGGAATTAAGAGGAGTCGATTTTCATGGCTATCCAATGAAGCTAGTCCAACAAACAAAGAGTTTTTTCTTTAAAAAAGGTTTTAAGTTATTTTCTCTTCTTGTTCCTCTATGTTTGACTCACTGTTTATCCTTGAACCCATAGAAGTAGCTGCAAATACATTCTAAAACACTCATTTCTAACTATGTCATCTCCCTTCTCATAGTATCTGGAAAAAGGAAGCAGCTTCAGTCACAAGATTAAACCTCTCCAATCCCCTTCATTTTTCCGGTCAGCAAGACCCTTGTCCTGGACAGTGACACCAGAATCATGGACAGCTGGAAGGAGAAGCCACCTAATGCCCCTGAAGGACTCAGCTGACTCTCAGGACCAGATGGCTCAGTGGCACTGATCCCTCTATGCCCACTGAGGACCAGTTTGGGGGAAGACTTGGGCTTCACTGCACCCCAGATGCCCTGCAGGATGACCAGGAGCTCATGGGGCCTGTGGAGAGCAAAGCAGAGGAAAAGGCTGTGTCAGGAAACCTGTTAAACCAGCTTTCTGCGAAGTGCACCACTTTAGAGGCTAGGAAGGCTACTGAAGATGCTCCTGGCGACTGGAGGTGCAAAATGATCCCAGAATCAAGACAAACAGCCCAATGGGGACCTAGTTATGTGTCCTGGAAGATTTGCCCACTTAAACATGCCTACAAAGAGCGAGAGAGTGTGTGGGAATCTGCTGCAACTTCATTTAATTACCCTCGGGTGGACCAGGGCCTGGGTTCGGTGCAGAGATATTTCATTATTTTGTTCGGGGGAGCTGTGTGCATGGGGCCCCCTCAACCGAATGCTGCTGGACTCAGTGGGACCCCATTTCCCCAGTGGTGGCAAAACAAAGACGCCCCTCTGAGCTGATACAATATGGGTGGGCAGAAGCAAAGGAGGACACAGCAAAGCCCATCTGCATTACGGTGTGAAGCTCTCACTCCCCAAGCCCAAGACTGGGAGGAGCGGTACACACATTGACCTACCTGCTTCTTGCTCATGAGGATCAGGATAGTGAAATCAACTACTGGCTCCCACTCAGCACTGAAGGGGGCGTGGGCGAGGAGTGGAGCTGGTTGAGCAGTGCAAGAGTGGTTCCCCATGCTATCCCAACTCACAAAAAGCAAAGAAACGTGAAGTACAAGACATCAAATACAAAGAGAAAAATATGTGGCACTAGATGGCAGAAGAAGATTAAGCCGCTCATTAATTATGCATTTTCCTCAGGCTTGGGTGCCCCATAATGGCCCAAAAGTGGCCTCAATTTGCATATTTCTTGGCTCGTTGAGACCCAGGAGTGGGCAGAGGCTCCACAGCGGAACAAAAAGTGTTTTGGGGTTGGGGGGGGGGGGGGCTGCAGGTGTTACAGCAGCCTGCCCTACCCCCATGATTGTTAAAAAATTGTACTAAGTGGCAGGGGCTCTTGATTTAATGACTCCCAGGAAAGGGGTCTATTATTTCAAAACACTCCTTGAAGCTTTGACTGTACAGCTCTAGAGTGCAGGGAACTCTTGTGGTTGGTCTTATGGTGGCATTTTATGTGGCCTGGTGAGTGTAAAGAAAGACTTTGACATGTTATTTTGATGTGCAATGCTATATGCTAAGTGCTATTTTGATAATGATTAATGAGAAACATTGTAATGCTTTTAGTAACAATAATGATTGCATTTAAACATAATCACTGATTCCATTGATATGACTGTGACTTTTAACATGTGGTTATTGTTCTTATAATTGGGTGACCCTTGACAAAGCCAATAAGCCTGCTTTTGTTTAAAATGACACCCTTTCATATTGTGATGCTCAATTTAGTATAAGTTATGGTGTCTATAGGGTTCATGACTCCATAGGGGTCAAATTTAATATGAGAATGTCATCAAAGGTATTGCCATCTGTCTGATGTATGTATTCGTAATTTAATGTGTAGTATTTAGTAGTGTTTGTGTGTGTGTGCGTGTAATACATGTACTTTTCCTTTCTCAAAGAAAATGCACTGACTGGACAATCATTCATTGAGTGTTGTTGCGTGCCAGCAGATAAAGATTACTAGCCCACACCACCTTCATTGAGTAGGCCTTGAACTACTCTGCTTCACTACCCTAAGAGAGTCAGGTGCTACGATGAGGTACTTGGTTCCCAATAAGGAGACAATTGTGGACCTATTACTTGCTCAAGACTCATCCAAAACAACTAACAACCCAGTTTCTTACAGTTATGTTATGTTATGTTATGTTATGTTATGTTATGTTATGTTATTGGCTTTTGTATAGCACAGAATCTGGAACTGGCAATCTAGAGCAGTAACATTCCCTAAAACTCTGACGTATCAGTCATAGATCAGAGTCTGTTTTGGCTTCTATTGGTAGTGTGAATTAGTATGTTTCTATGCTAGGGACTGATCCAGGTTTAATGAACTGTTGGTGAATGTTCCTGGGCCCGAATTATGTAAATAGCACATTTTCAGTGTTTGCACAGGGCGCACCTTTTAAAGGGTGCACCCAGTGCAAACAATGAAAATGTGCTGCATTATGGGGAATGCACTGCTCCCAGGGCAGCCGCCAACTTGCGCTGCCCTGGGGGTAGCGCATTCCTGTGAAAAACGGAGCGGCTGCTTTGAAGTCACTCTGTGTTTTCACTGTGCAGGCGGCACCCGCATTCACTTTCAAAGGGAAAAAGAGATTCCCTTGCAGGCGGGTGCAGTCAGTGACTGCACCCACCTGCAAGGGGATGTCTGGGGGATCCATGGGACACTCTTTCCGCCCACCAGAGGGTTGCTCTCAGGTGGCACACTGACAGTGCACCACCTTTTAGGTGGCGCACTATCAGTGCGCCTCCTAACAGCTTCTTTGCCTCTGCGCCCGCGTCTGTAATACGGTGCAGGCACTGAGGCAACGGGATTCCCTCATTTGCATGAATCATGCCCCCATGCAAATGAGGGATCGCCCCCTGCAGATAGTGCTGATGCTTCATCCCTCCAGTGCTATCAGTATTACAGAAGGGGCCGCACAAGCATCTGCGACCCCTTCTGTAATATCAAAGTGCTCCGGGGCACGCAAAGTGGGCGCAAAAGCACATTGCACCCCCGGGGCACTCTCTTGAATACGGCCCCTGGTGTTTAAAGGGTGTGATTGGGGTTTGGCTTGTAGTGAGTGGTATTTGACACATTGGCAAGCAGTTGGTAGCATATTTGGGCTGTGCTGCATACATGTCAGGAGTGCTATCTTAAAGTGTTATGTTGTATGAAAGTGCACTGATTTTCCGCGTCAGCTCCTTTCTGAGAGTGGCTGTCCCCTCACGTGCTTCTATGAGCACTTTGTAAACGCATTTTTGTGTTTCTGAACACGTAATACTGTTTTTACTGTATGAACTTATCCACACTTTATAGTAGGGAACACTAAACGAAAGCGATACCTGGGGATCGGATACCCTAAAAGATTAAATTTAATTGCACTTTGTATTAAGCTGCTAAAATTGTTTATAATCGATTGCACTTTATTGTAATATGCTGCTATTTGTTTTCCCTGAAAGTTTTCAACATTATTATGCTGCTATTTGCCCGTTTTAACTTTTTCTATGATATTGTTCTCTCGTATAAAATGTTCTTTTTAACATACACTCATAATTGAAGTCTTTTTAACCTGATAATCTCCTTTTTATCTATTGTATTTATTGTGCTCTTAACAAAAACTGTACTGTTGCTGGTATTTCGACCTGTGCTTTCATGGATATTGTATATCCGAATAAAGATTAAAAAAAAAAAAAATGAAAGTGAACTGTGTGCCCTGCTTGTAGTGTTGAGGTGGACATGGTTTTAACTAAGAATCTCATATCTGTTGAATGTTTGGATATACCTGCAAAATTTGATGAAGGGGCACTTTAACTTCAATTAGGCTTGCGGCCCAATAGACGGTGCTTGTTTTGTCCCATTGGTAGGCACAGCTCTCGTTTCTAGGGACCGAGATTTATTTCGTCATCAGACTTTGACCCAGAGCAAGAGAGAGAAAGACAGAAAAGGGGGAACGAAGAAGGAAGAGAAAGCTAGGGAAACTCTGATAAACGGGGAAAGCAGAGATTAATAAGAACCTGCAAGAGTGAGATGAAGAAACGTGAAGTGCAGGGTTGTGATAGAAAGGGGCATGAGGTGGAATCAAAACTAGGCAGCCTTGGAATTCAGCAATCTTTGCATTCGGCATGGCTGGCGGAGGACTTCTAACAAATAGACCCCGTGCTAATTTTTATTTTTAGAAAGTAAACACTGCCTGTAGGTTTGCAAGGGCCTTATGAGGCGCGTGTCCCCTGACGCTGGAGCTTCCCTGTGTCGCTGCAGCTTCCGGGGTATACATTAACCCCTGACTTATAGCCGGAAGCCTGTCAGAGACCAAAGCCTCCAAACTCTCTCTTTTGCAGACACGCACCTTCCGAATTTGGCCTTTGCTTTTCCTGGTTCTTATCGATCTAAAATCCCACAAATAACCTCAAGTACATTTGTACGAACATCTCGCAGGTCTATTGATAATGTGCCAGGCGGCACACCGCACTGACTGATGTCTGATTGATTGATGGACTGGGAGGACAGTAAATGACTGTTTCTGCAATCAACACTACGGCGGCAGGTAGTGATCTAGGAGCATCGGCCATGTTAAAAGATGACCCGCAATCCTCCCTCCGGGGTTAAAAGCGAAGCTGTCCAGCATCGTTCAAAGTATGGAGGGATGTAAAACAGTGTGGATCACTGCGAGTATACTTTATAATTGCGTGGTTCCGAATCTCGCATATTTCAGCTGAGTTTTCTAATCTGGACAGCCACATTTTGTAAGAGGCTTCACTATAAACAGTGTGGTGATGTTAGCAGGTATATGTACACCTAGGGGCAGATTTACAAGCCCCTGCGCGACTTTTGCGTCACTTTTCCCATGTTAAAAGTGACGCAAGAGTGGCGCAAGGGGCTTGTAAATCTGCCCCCTAGTTTTATATGGAATTAAAAATGTGGGTATTGAATGAAACCGCTTTGCTGCTCGTGAATTGCGTAGGGCTGACCGCTTGAAAAACAAGCACTGATAAAACCAATAGATTTCACCTTTTAAGCCTAATATATGCTAGTGTTTAGTCCATGCTGTGCTGAATGAAGAAAAAGCAAAATGCTCTTTGCCCATCGACAAAAAGCAAAATGCTTTTTGCTCATGCTGTGTATCAGTAAAAAAAAAGGCGTGATGACACAGCCGCAGTTGCCGGGTGCGTCACTCTGTGTGTGCATGAGGTCTGATATATGCTCGCACACAGATGCATCAGCATGCATGTGCATGCCTAAGGAGTTATGGGCCCACCATTTTTTTAAATTGTCCAATCCAAGATGGCGGACGCCACTTAGATTGGTAAATTAGATCCAGAATAGTGACAGCCACCACAATAATGAAAGAAATTGTTGTAAATACGTGTTCCATAAAGAAACTTCCCTTCTGTCTTCTAAACATAGATCGACTACAGGATCATCTAACCAGGGTTTCTATTTAGGAAGCCTAGAAGGTGCCAGCATAGTATAGACTTCAGTAGAAGTCTTGGAAAAAGGGGGAAATTAGTGTTTACATAGCTGCCAAGGTGTCAGATTGCTATGTGTGACATTTTCATAATTTCAGTGTAATTATGAGTGACATTTCAACAACTATGAGTGACACACTCTCGCCAGCAAAATCCAGCAATTAAGACGATTGCGATTTACCACCCTTTAACAGTGACCCTTAAGTCTCCATAACCACTCTCTCTCACATGCTTTTGTTTTGCTTTTTAGAGCTTCCTGTACCATTTTAGGGTGTCAGAGAACTGTACATCAAACATGGAGACAATAAATCATACATGTGTAAAGCAGTGTATATGAAATGTTGCAAAAGAGGTATAGGAAAGGAGTCATACGTCATTCATACTGGGTATAGTTTAAGAGTGCTTGATCTGAAGAAGCACAAACTCAGAATTTAAAATGTCCCACCGTGGTTTGGGGTTGTCATTACTAATAACAATTGATTTCTACCCAACTGAACCCGTTTTGCAACATTAGGATAATGAAAGATCGGGGGAGATTTTCATTTGTAAATTGCAACTATTGAAAGGATCTCTCCGACAAAAGCAGTAACCAAATAACCTATTTACATTATATGCACTTCTGTGAGCTGCATGATGCTCGTGCTTTGCAGCAGGCACATTAACCTTCTGTGTAAAATTTCCACTAGACAAACCTTGATCGATCCCCAGCGGGTCCATTAGTCACCAGAGTTTTCTTGACAGTTTTATTGGTGCTCGAAACATACTGGAGGCAAGCAAACTGTCAGGTGCCATTGGAATGTGGCAGACACATTGGCGGGCGTGGGATATTGGCTGACGTGAGGTTAGTGCCCCTCACCAAGGCCAGTATATGTGCAAAAGGAGGTGGGTATAATACCACTGATCCAGGAGAAGGCCCGGGTGGCCTGCGGGGATGTCTGGGAGGCCTTGAATTAAACTCTGTCAAGTCAAATGAAGCAATCGGGTGAGCACGGAACAGCTGTGCACACTTGTCATGTCATGTATCAAAACGTCGGTGCTCAAACCTGCTGCCATCTTTATCAAACATTGCTCCAAATACGTAATTTGGACTGGGGGTTAGGGTTGTTTAAATGACACGACCCTGTGCGCTGCAGTGCACTACATTTGTTGCTGCGGTCATGAACCGGTGCCCCATGAGCCCATATACATACAGCGCGTCAAGTGCCCCTCTCTGCCATCCCTGCTCTTTGGTGTACATCTGAAGGGCGTCGCTTCGCTATTTCAAGGAATTACACACTTATTCTTGAATTACTTTAACAGCAGGCACTTACTCACTTTGTGAGAGGAGCGGCAATTCAGTATGGGCGCCTCGTGGCCGCAGAGACTTCCGCCGCAAATGTCATCTGCTCGGGCATACTTCAGTGACTCTCAGCAAAAGATGAGAGTTCCAGCAGCCGCCACGGTTGGTGGGGTTGGGGCGGCTCCGGCCGGTCGCGGGGATCTGCATTTTCATTTGTTTTATTTCAATATTATTTACCACGAGCAGCTCTGCCATTACAAGTGAAGCCTCCCTCCCACAACCACCCGCTCGCGACGGCGCACTCTTACTGATGTCATCTATCAGGATTGCGGCGCCACGTGGTTAATACTAGTGTTACATTGTAGCACTGCAGCTCAGCCACTTCCGAAGCCGTCCAGAAGCAGGGCGCATAGCGCACTGCTAAATTTAGCTTTACGTTCAGTCTGCATTGAATATTGGTGCATGATTAGCAGCGCTACGGCCTGACAGCCGAGGAGGCGCTATGCCATTTATGCGTGACTTTCCATTTCAGTGCGGTGATGCGGATCACCACACTGAAATGCGTTAGTGTCACGTCTGATGCGTGATACTTGACAGGGCTGTGTTTAGCATAAAGCTTTACAATCTCAGGAAAGCTCAGCAAGAGGACTGCTCCCTCTCAGAGTCGAGAAGGAATCTGCCTAACTATGGAAACACCAATTAAAGTAACAAGAGCTTCAAAAACATCCTTACCTTCTCTTACATCACCAGGAACCAACCAAATTGTTAACCAAGAAGAGCATCCACGCCCTTCTTTAAGTTTCCCGTCTCATCCAACAGGGACTGCAGACCACAACCTTGAGTGTCCCGCCCTCCTGGTATGTGATAAACAGATCTCGAAGTTCGCTGCCAGGTTCCCCCTGCAGACCTCACTATTGATAGTCTGATACAAACAATAAGCTTTTCGCTAGCTAATGAGAAGCATGACAACGCACCTGCAGGTGAAAAGAAATAACATACTGGGAAGTCTAAACACGTTTAAATTGAGGCCTGTAGTCAGCCTAAGCTAACTAAGTAGTCAACAAGAACTTTGAATACATGATTATACATACACACGTATATTTTAAGAATAAATGCAAAACGCGAATAAAAAAACATCATTACATGGTTCAATTAAACATTTGTACTCCTGTATGTGCATCCCTAATCTCTACCATGATTACATTCCATTAATGCATCTAAATGCATCACACACGGTAAGGAAATCAAGTCACACAGTGAATGTAATGTGGTATATGAATATATAATTGCAGTATTGTGACGTGTAAGGGATGGAGCCCATATTATGCTGCTCGAGGCTTCGAAGTACAATGTGAGAAATATTAGAGAGCAACAGCACCAGGCTGGTGGGGAGGGTTGGAGAAAAAGCGGATGCATTCTATGCCTGTTTTTCTCACCATTGCATGCCTAGGCTAGCGGCTTGAGACAAGATAAAAGAGCATCACTCTGACCACTCACTCACGGCACAAAACACTTCCCATATAGACCAAACTACAATTCAACACTCTTACGACCAGGGCTTTAACTGGGCTAGATCTTACCGGTGCTGAGCACCGGCAGTTTTTTAAAGGGTGCCTTGAAACGCAGGGCTTTAAGTGGGATGAAAAAACTAGGGGGTCTCTCAAAGGGGAGTGGCCAATGCAATTAAGGGCGTGGCTTAAAAACACATAGGCTAAAAATCTGTACTTAGCATCGTGTGCCGCCCCACTTGTATTTTGCTGTTTCTGTCATTGTATCCAGATATATGATACAACAAGTAACATCATAGCTACAAGAAGTCAGGACTATTGGCTTTGTCAATGGTTGTTAGTTGCATAAGATAAATAAGCAGCAACTATGGCTTGCATATGATATTGAAAAAGCTTCTACTTAAAGCCCTGGTGACACCACGACAATGTTGCTGCCCCTGAGTTTCAAAAAGAGAAGGGAAATCCAGATAGAAAATGACTCTCTTTAAAGGATTTCCCTTCCCCTACAAGGCTCACCTGGCATCACGTCATGCCGTAACTTCTCCACTAGTGAGAAGTGAGCAGTGTGAGCACGCGCACATCGATGTGCCTGCTGTCACTGCAGTCCGGAAAACTACAGAGCCCGATAGAGACCCGTTTCGAGGCCCCCTTTAAAAAACTGCCGGTGCTCGGCACCGGTGAGAACCGGCCCATTTAAATCCCTGTTGAAACGGGTCTCTATCGGGCTCTGTTTTGTGCCCTGGCACAGGCGGTCCGTTTTTTTCCGGACTGCAGTGACAGCAGGCACATCGATGTGCGCGCGCTCTGTAGTGTAGCTCCTATTTCCCTAATAGGCTCTGCGCATTGGAATAATATCCCCTATAGGTTTGACATAGGACTACGGTCAGTATGTCCCTATCGAGTATATTAAACTTAATTACTTGTGCCAGCTAGCTCAGAGGCCACTAGAAACTCCTTGACAAACAAGAAGGGAGTAGTTTTTGGCAGCCGCAAAACATGACAACTTTGTTTCCCTTTGGAATCAGAACGTGTCCCAGAGTCGTAGAAACAATAGATAACCATTTCACTCAGCTAAAGCGTGCATGCTTAGTTTTCCTCAAAGTTACACAGAAAGAAATAGATGGGCGTTTCAATAAAAGATTTATTGAACAGTCTTGTTTCTTGTGTAAGTAAAATGTGCTGTTACGATCACAAGACAGTATGCAAGATAAATAATGTACAGCGTAAGCAGTAGAAATAAATAATACTGCGATAGCATTATCTTTTAGCAGATATTCATTTACATAAATAACACAGACTAAAAAATGCGAGTACTCATACGATGCGTTTCTAAGCTAGTTCTACCCCAATGTTCCTAACCTAACCTAGGTGTAGGGAGAGGTATGAAGTATGTGAAGTATTCCTTACTATGGTATACTAAGAGTATGTTAAGTCTAGTATGCCTACTATGCCAAGAGTCCCTCTAGGTTCTAGTCAGCTCCATACCTTTAGAATGAGAGAGGTGGGAATCTCTTTGCCAGACTCGAACTCCAACACCCCGCAAGGGAAGTTAGATCACTGGAAGCTGGACTCTCTGCGTGCAGGGATGACAGCGTCTTCTCAGTGCGTCAGGCCGGGAAACGGGCTCCTCTGAAGTCGAGGTCTCCTCTAGTTTACAAGGGCTAGGGAAGGTATATTTATACCTGAGAGGTACCTCACAATGTTAGCATTGACGTGAAACGGACAGCGGAAGACGTCATGAATGAACCCCTAAGGTATAACGGTTCATGCATAATAGATGAGTCCTTGAAGAAATCAATAGTCCTGTGCTAGGGAAACTCCCGAAGCCTAAGGGTCTGTTCTTCAAGAACTCGTTGTGACGTTAGGGTGTACGGATGTCGGAGACCATGTCTGTATTTGGAGTGCACGGTTTAATGCCTAAATAAGGACTGGGATTTTATGCCTATATAAGGGCAGGGCGAATTGCGCCTATATAAGGACATGATACAGGAAAGCCCATGTATGGACACCCTAAGAGGAATACAACACCCACTCCACTTTCGTGTGTACGATAATACTAAAATGCTAAACATTTAAAATGCTAAACATTAAATGGAGTACCGCATATTGCTAAAATATTTCTTAATACCGTTTAGAAAGGCATTTAAAAAACCTATTATAATGCAAAAAAAGTACTGTACATTTTAAGCATTGCTTTTCATTTCAGGCATATATTTAAAATAAAATGCAATTTGAATGAAATAAGCAGTAATATTTACATGTGACAAAAAATGATTGATAAGGTGTTCAAAATCAAAAATCATTTCATGTCATGGAAATCAATGAATTCTTTTAGACTAACACGATGATAAAAGTGTCTGAGGAAGTACCGCGAAGTATGTACTATAAGGCTAGTTCTACTTTAAGCAGATTGAAGTGTCATTTTTGTTCGAAAAATGGGGAAAAGTTCAATTTGGGAAGAGTTCCAAGTTTTTTAAGTATGAATGCCAAATTTTTACTGCATCTCTGGAACACTGTGGGCTGAATCAGAGTCAGTTTACGGGTCTGGTGTAAACATGAGATCATCTATTTCTATAGACAAAACATCGTCCACTGAAGTTGGTGTCAGTTGGAACACCTCGTGTAGTAAATTAATTGCACAGAGATGTGAAGCATCGCTTTCAGCATAGGTTGCCGCAGCAATGTTCGCGTCCGTTGTTACCTGTGTGCCTGTAGATCTTTCTCGTACCTCAGCAGCAGCCGGAAGCTTCTGTGAGATCTCAATGAATGCTGACAGCAGGATTGGCAGCCTCTGGGGACAACACAGAGCATGGGCCGTTATCGGGACCAGCATAGTATCGACATCCGTTGGCGTTGCTGATGGAAATGTTAGACAGGTGTCCAACACGCATTCCTCACCGCATAGCAGGCATCGTAGAACAGGTAAGATGCAATCTTGCCAGATTGGTCTGAATGACAGGAACCACGTGGTATTCAGGTCCCATAGCCGAGTCATGCCCAAAAGCTGTACTATTCGCTCACGGCACTTTCGTTCAAGGAGAGCTTTCTCCATTTCGCTCGGAGTGATGTCTGCGAATAGGCTGGCCATAACGTAATAGCAGGAAGAGAAATAGAATTCCGGCAACAAGTGCTAAAATTAATGGTATGCCACCAAACACCGAATGTGCAAAGTTCGGGATGATTCCGAGTATTGCCTGGAAAGGTGCTAACAGACCGGAGCAGATGCTCTTAAATACATGTACAATTCCGGTTGTATCAGACATGTTAAAGATACGTCCTATCATTTCCACGAAATGTATAGGGCAGTTTGTACGTATTAAAGTCTGTATCTCAGCCGAAGTCCTTGCTACTTGTAGATCATAGGTTTCTTTGGCCGAGGTCAATGGCACTGTTTGTTGTAAAAGCATGACTTTCATTCTGCTTAAAGTATCAAATCTTATAAAAGAGACGTTCAGCGAAGGCCACAAAGGCGACTCCCTGACTGTGTCTATTGGGGGAAACAATACTTGCATACAGCAAGTGACCCTGGAGTTGACCGTTACTAGATATGGGATGCCTGGCAACATGCCGCAGCAACTCTGATCATTCAACATGAGGTAACTCCCATTAGAAAGTTGTCCAAACGTTGGATTAATCACAGCAGCTGGTGTACCCTGCTGATGGCAAGACAAATTTGCCACAGAACCATTGCAAGCCCCGTGTAAAGAAATGTCCTGACATATAAGTGAACCGCTCAGTGCACGTTTACAGTGTGTACCGCTCAAAAACACTTCACGAGCCCCACTCCAACATCTATATGTATACTGTAAATCCCAAGATGTCTTAATGTATTCCTTACCCAACGTTTCATATTTGCCTGCTTGCATTTGTTTGAGGCAATACTGAAACTGAAAAGTAGTCACAGGTAATGTGATTTTGCCATGAATAAGCCATTCTGTAGCTGGTTTTTCTGCCACTGTGAATGGTAATTTTTCCAGTTTTTCAATGCTCAGCACTGTATACTTTGCTCCTCTTTGTGCCAGTTCGATCTGTTTATCAGTTAGATTGTATTCTGCAAACAGAGCCGATGTGTTGATGAAACGCCAAGGCACATAGCCCGCTCGCAAAGATTGTAGCGTCCAGCTTAATAACACAATAGAACGTAATTGAGACTGGCCTTGTTGTAACATCGCCAAATCTTGTTCTAGTATGTCGATAGCAGAGGATACAATGCCATCCAATGAATATATTCTGGAGGACAAAGTTGTTAACCCATTGTCGACCACAGAGAGGGTTTTCTCTAAATTAATACGATCAAGTTCACGTATTCGTTCTGCGGCCTCCATCTGTGACACTTTCCATGCTTCATTATAGGCAGCATAAATGCCGGCATATATGAAACGTTTTTGACACGGTTTTCTTGGTCCAAGCAAGAATTCCCTAAGGTCTGCGTCTTCTGCAAGTAAGGATAAGTGTTGTTTCACATCCTGTAGTGTAGATTTCTGAAGGCAATCGAGGCATAATTTTCCTACACTGTATGTTGTTACTACCCCCGGATGCTGTCTTTGGACGTATCTTGGGTCTGGCCTGTGAATAGTAAAACCCTGAGTTTTATTCAGGAATCTTTCCTGACAGTTGTTCGTGTCTGTGGGCCAGATCAACCATTTTCTCCAATCAGGATTAGATCTGTTGAGTTGTAGTATTTGGTCAACTGTCACCGCTGCCTGTGTATTATTATCACTGGCAGGTGTTGGTACAGAAGGTGTCTTCATCTCTTTGATCTTGGCTAGTCCAAGACAAGATGTTTGTTGGACAGTTTCATTCAAAAACATTATTTGTTCAGGGATGATCCACGCTCTAAATAAAGCTTCTATCCCCTGCACTTGCCAATCTTTAGTACCCCAGACAGTTTTTGTGTCTATAGTGTCTTTCCATAAGTCGAAACCCTGTCTAGACAGTTGGGCAATAAATAATGCAGAATAAATCTGTTTCGTATTTGTTAACATAATTTTCAGTCCTGTTTTGTTTACATTTTTGTAGTAAAATGTTTATGGATCAGATGTATTGTAATCTGAAAAATGTGGAAACTTGTTGGCAAATGTTTTTGAACTACCTTGTGGTGGTGTAGGACAATGCTCCCATTGGTTAAACATAAACACATTTCTAGGATATGCAGATTTATGCAAATAATGATGACCATAGTGGTTATAGCAATACAGCTCTTCATAGTCTGATGAACCCTCTAAATATTCATTTTTAGAAAATGCAGCAGATTTTTCTAGGTCAAACATTATGTCATTAACAGCCTCAAAGTCCCAATCATCAGAATAGGTACTGGACGAAATTAGATCACTTAGTGAAATTTTAAACAAATGTGGAATGTTCAATTGTTCAGTCGGGCCAAAGATATCAAAATCTGTTTTGTCCCACACTATACCATCCTGTATAGGAACAGCTGTGATGTTCTCTGATGACAAGTCTCTTGCTTCACAATGGGAACATTTATGAGGTTTCAAAAGTACATTCACGTCTTTTCCTTCAGTATTCACATGGATGTATCTGCCACTTATTAGCACGCTCACAGTTGTAACCAAAGCTAGCCAGAGCAGGAAAACAAAAAGTCCAGATATAATCCAGAGTTCAATCCATGGAGAAACCAAATAAGTCTTTTTCAGAAAGTGAAGAAAGTCTTGTATTTGCTGTTTGAATTTCAATGATGCTGGCGTCGTTTCAGGTTCACTCGGATCTTCTGAGAACGTATAAAAGTTAATGAAATAGCCAGAAGCAGTTCTGTCAATTGTTGGAATTGCATTAGGATTTGTAGAAATCGCTGAAACCAGTTGATCACTTGCTACATTGGTGTAGACAGGTGTATTTGGATGAACTGTTACTTGGTTTTCAAGAGGGATGAGTTCCCTAGCGTTGTTGCTCAGTCCTTCATCTGTTACAGCTGAATTCTCGATTGTTATCAGTCTTTCAGTCTGAACCTCTTGGATAGTAGCGAGAGGAGTGCGTCTGCTACTAGGTCGGAGTCCACGAGGCCTACTATTTAGTATTGGCCACATACTGTGGTTTGATGAGGTCGATGGACACAAATCTTTTCTCCTTTCTTCCAGCAAGGGGCGGCAGAAGTACTGTTCTTGTTCCTTGAACTGCTAGGACAGGTACTGGTTGTCTGTAAGAAGGTCCAAATTCCTTCTTGTCCGCAATCTTTTCTCTGACTAGATCCCCAACTTTTGGAATCCAGACAGGCCTTGCTGGGACCGCCGTTTTTCCCCAGTGGTGGTTGGCTGTAGGAATACGTTGCTTTGTTTCGTTCTTAACTCATTCAGTTCCTGTAAAACAGCCAAACGATCTTTGATATCAAACGGTTTATTTTCCACCACTGTGCCTACGTCATCGAGATCTGGTACCCACATTCTTGTCCCAAATAGGACCTCATATGGAGTGATCCCCCCTAGAGAACTTCTTGTCAGGTTATTCAATGAGCGTTGAACCCCATAAAGATGTTTGACCCACCCATCACCCGAACCTAATACCCTAGCTGTTATAGACTGCTTTATGTCCCGGTTTTTCCTTTCCACAACCGAATTTCCCTCAGGATGGAATGGAGAGGAGTACCGCAATGCAACGCCCAGACTGGCCATGGCTTCTTTGTAAGCCCGAGAGCTAAACGCAGGGCCCTGGTCAGAATGTAGCGTGCCTATTGCGTATGTGCCGATAAAGACTCGCAAATCTTTTATAACAGTTCGAGCGTCAGCCGAGCGCTGAGGCCATATCCATAGGAACCTAGAGCATGAATCCACTGCAACCATGATATATTTATAATTACCGTCCCTTTGCAAGGGACCGCAGTGGTCCAGGTAAACACAAGCTAATGGTTTGTCTGAAATTAACAGGGGTGTCTGCGCAGGACGTTTCACTGTTGAGACTTTCATCTGTTGGCAAATATCACATTCTAAAACATAGTTCTTTGTTTGTTTCCGAATGCCAGGCCACCAATATCTTTGCTTTAGTAAAGATACTGTTGCAGAAACACCTGCATGGGCAGAAGCTATCCCTTCGTGTGCTGCTAGGATTAATCCTAATCTGCGTTCCTTGTTTGGGATTACCCTATCCCCCACTCCAGGGATTCGAGCAAAAGGAACGTTGTTCGCATCAATTACATAAGAGTACTTGAGTGGAAACTTTTTTGGTAATGCTGCACCGCTGCCCTTGCTTGAAGCATTGACAGCCAACATTATCTCACCGTCTATTTTCGTTTTTGAACGAGTGATCGCAGCTACGGAAGCCGTCTGAACAGCCCCCTTTGCGGCTTCGTCAGCCAATGAATTCCCTGCAACGTGAACGCCATCACGTTGATGACTCAGTGTATGGATCACGTGAACCTTTGGTAGTTCGTTTTTCAACTGAACTACTTGTTCCCAAAGCATTTTGTGCTTTATTGTGCCACCTTTCGCATCTTTGAAACCATTTTCAAGCCAGTTTTGTATATAGTCATTATACGACTGAACACAGTAAAAGGAATCGCACACTATCAGTGTGGGGAATTCTCGATCTGTACTTTCAAGTGCCAGTTTGAATGCTTGTAGTTCAGCTCGCTGAGCTGTACTGTCTCCTAGAGACTGTGTTTTTGTGACCATAGGTCTGAAGATGCCATCTCGCATGCGACCTTTAACGATTGCACACGCTGCACTGTAAGCTTGCTTACTCCCTGTTGCGGGCTGTGCGGATCCATCAGTGTAAATTATGAATTCGTACTGATCGAGAGGCAAAATTTCAGTGGGCAAAGGACATTCTTGTTCATATTGCAGGAATGCTTGTGTTTTTAAATCTGGGTCAAAAATATATTCAACATCTGTTGCAGCAAGAGAATTAACCCATTGTATCCATCTTGGATGTAATGCTTTAGCATTTGGAATGCTTGCTTTTGTGACCGCTTCTAAAGCCGGTACTGGGGTTACGACAATAATGCGTTTCCCTTGGGCTAGGGCTCTTTCTTTTGCTACAGCGGTTTGAACTGCTGTCAGAATTTTTCAGTTGAACTGAAGCGCATTTCCGCTTGTGTGTACAAATGAGATTTGTATGCGATTGGTATTTTCTCACCCTCATTGAAGGTTAAGTAGGTGAATCCATATTGACCCGAAATTATTCAGATCACCAAATTGCGTTGACTTACACGTGTTTGTAAGTGATTTGTTGCTAACATGTTAGCCTGGAGTGAACGCAAGATTTCTGTGTGTTCGTTTGTCCAATTTTTGATTGAAAATTCAGGTTTGATTAATGTGTAGAGAGGTTTAACCCTTTCTGTGTAAATTAGAATGTATGTTCTTCCAAAGTTTAGGAAACCCAGAATGGATTGTAAGTTTTTTAGCGTTTTTGGAGGTTGGAGCAGCGCACACTTTTCTAAAAAGTTAGCTGCCAAGCTCTTGCCTTCACTTGAAAGCTCATATCCTAGAAATAGGACATTGAGATGGGCAATTCGAGACTTTTTAAAGTTGAATTTGTAGCCCTCAGAGACGAAGTCCAGTATAATGGTGCTCACCCTGTTCAAGTGTTTGTCCAGGTCATCGTCCGTCAGATAGATGTCATCGGCATAGGACAATGCCTCATTGTCATAAATTTGTAGTAACTCCGTTACCCTCGCTGAGAATAAACCTGGGCTGTTCTTGAACCCTTATGGGAGTCGACAAAAGTGACGCTGGGTCCCCATTATGGAGAATGCTGTTAAGTACCTGCTTTCAGGTGCTATGTTTTGACAAAAGAAACCATTTGAGATGTCTAATGTTGTTTTGTATTTTTTACGCACAATGTTATTCATTAATGCTGTGCTATGTGCATTTTGCACTGCAAAAGTTTTAGAACAAGTGTTTAAGTGTCTGTAATCCAAAACTAGACGATATGTATTGTCTGGTTTGGAGACAGGAAACAAAGGATTGTTCATTGAGGAGGTGCATGTTTCAATCACCCCTTGGTATTCAAGTTGATCTAAGATCTCCCTGACCTGTTTTTTAGCTTCTTGCTTTATTGGATACTGCCTTTGTGCAGTCGGTTCATGTTTCAGATGTATTTTATGGTGAGGTGAGTCCTCATCCCATCCTAATGATTTTTATATAATGCTGGGGCAAGGGCTACTGCCCATATCCTGGCATATGTATATTTTAGATGAATTGGAATATGGTTGGAGAAGGCAGGCATAATAATGTCCTCGCCATGTGGGCACTCACTGACAAATTGTGGTGGCCAGTCTTTTTCTGCTAGAAGTATGTCATAGCCCCTTGATAGTCTTTCCCAAAAAAGTGCTTTCACCTGTCTAGGTTTGTCTCCCTCCATCCGGAGTGTTATTTCATATAACGTTTGTGGAGTACTAACCCTGGTGTCTACAGTCTCAACTGTAATGTACTCATTCAAGTCCACTATCTCCAGAAGTTCCTTCAGGTTCTGGCGAGCTATTGTGACTTCTGCTGCACTGTCCAGCATTGTCTGAGCCCATTCTCCGTTCTTGAGTTGTGTTCTCAGTATTCTCGGCATGTCTGATCTTCAGACCTACTAATTTCTTTTTGGAGAATTGAGGTTTTGTTTTATTTTTCGTAGTGTGTTTGTCGTCTTTCGATTTCATGCGTTCTTCTCTATGTTCTGTTCGTCCTCTTCTTTCCGAAGTCTGTGATGAGATCTGAAAGGGACGAGAGGAACGTGTATCAGTATCTTGATACCTTTCAGGTTTTCTCAAATTATCCCTATTCCTGAGGTTATACCTCCTTTCAGAGGGCTCCTTTTGAGGAGACCTACCTCGGGATTGAGAATGTTTCTCGTTTGAATTTTGTTTATTAGTCTCCCACTTCTTTTTAGAGGATGTAGGAGTTTGTTTAATTGAGTCCTTCTCAGGACTTCCAGATAGTTTCGGCTTCACTGGTCTTCCACCCAAACTATCTCTGCCTAATTCTGCATAAGATTGTTCAATTATTCTGGATAGTTCTGTTTGATGTTCTGTAACATCGAATTCCCTTAATTTTTGGCGGATCGCCACTGCTGCTGCCTCCCCTTTAATATTAGATAATATTGATGTTGAGACCTGGTCGAAATTTTTCTGTAATTTCATACCTAAATTTAGAGCAGGCTCTGCCCCGTATTCATTTTGAATTTGTTTCAGGACATCTGGTATTACCGCAATTGACGGAATGCCATGTGTTTTAGTGTAGATGGCAGCAAAGACTGAGCCCCAAGTGGTGCAGTCTTCTAGTTGTGGTGTGATCCCCATCGGTAAACTGATGGTTAGGATTCTGTGTTTCTCATACGGGCTAGTATTCGGAAATACTGCTTCGATTTGAGTAATTTTTTGAGCTATCCAGAATGGAATTTGCTCACGTTTTGTGGGCATTTTACCCATGACTGCGTAGAGAGTCTGTGGTGTAATTTTTAGTGTATTCCCCTGTTGGGGAGTTTGATTTGGAAGTGTCAATGGTTGTTGGACTGTGAAAGTCCGCATGACATATTGAACCAATTGTCTGTAAATTTTTATTAACTCTGTAAGTTGAGTAAGTAGTTCCTCATCTGACATTTCTTCAATGTCAGGATGAGGTGTGTAGCCGGCTAGAATCGGCCATGTTGCTCCTGGTCTACCTAGTGGACCGAGCCTGGTAATGTTTCTGTGATGTTTTAGGGCGCCTTTAAACCAGAGCTGATGCTCTTGGTATGTTAATGGAATTTCTATATTCTCGAAAGGAATGTATTCCTCTGGTGGATCATCTTCTTTGTAGAAGTGAAACATGTGTGTTACTGGATTGGATTCAGGAAATATTACCCATGAATAGAATACCTCTGTCTGAAAGGATTCATGTGCCTCTATCACGAAAACTGCTCTACCGCCTCTTGGTGGTAGGCCATGTTTTATAAGTTTTAGAGTGATGGCTCTTCTTAAGTTTTGAGGGATGTCTATAACACCCTCCTCGGTTTCAATAAAACCTGTGATATTATAAGCTGTTGCAGGTGGCTGATCCGCAGCTCCACCGTTTCCGGTCTCAGTGTCGGAGCCAGGCATTTTGTTGTTTGAAAAAATGTAGAACAAGTTTCAAGGAAACAAAGATAAGGTGCACAATATTTTTGGAACACTGTATCCTTCAACATTCAGCAAACCAAACAGCTAATATATAGGGTGTTTCCCTATGTAGCTGTGGAGGTTACTTACCCCTGCCCACTCCAGACGTCTTTTGGAGTATATGGGTAGGGGTCTCTGAAGAGAAAAGCACGGCTGAGTTACTCAGTATCTAGCGTTAAATTACTGCCTTACCAAACGTTGGGCGCCATGTAGTGTAGCTCCTATTTCCCTAATAGGCTCTGCGCATTGGAATAATATCCCCTATAGGTTTGACATAGGACTAAGGTCAGTATGTCCCTATCGAGTATATTAAACTTAATTACTTGTGCCAGCTAGCTCAGAGGCCACTAGAAACTCCTTGACAAACAAGAAGGGAGTAGTTTCTGGCAGCCGCAAAGACATGACAACTTTGTTTCCCTTTGGAATCAGAACGTGTCCCAGAGTCGTAGAAACAATAGATAACTATTTCACTCAGCTCAGTCGTGCATGCTTAGTTTTCCTCAAAGTTACACAGAAAGAAATAGATGGGCGTTTCAATAAAAGATTTATTGAACAGTCTTGTTTCTCGTGTAAGTAAAATGTGCTGTTACGATCACAAGACAGTATGCAAGATAAATAATGTACAGCGTAAGCAGTAGAAATAAATAATACTGCGATAGCATTATCTTTTAGCAGATATTCATTCACATAAATAACACAGACTAAAAAATGCGAGTACTCATACGATGCGTTTCTAAGCTACTTCTACCCCAATGTTCCTAACCTAACCTAGGTGTAGGGAGAGGTATGAAGTATGTGAAGTATTCCTTACTATGGTATACTAAGAGTATGTTAAGTCTAGTATGCCTAGTATGCCAAGAGTCCCTCTAGGTTCTAGTCAGCTCCATACCTTTAGAATGAGAGAGGTGGGAATCTCTTTGCCAGACTCGAACTCCAACACCCCGCAAGGGAAGTTAGATCACTGGAAGCTGGACTCTCTGCGTGCAGGGATGACAGCGTCTTCTCAGTGCGTCAGGCCGGGAAACGGGCTCCTCTGAAGTCGAGGTCTCCTCTAGTTTACAAGGGCTAGGGAAGGTATATTTATACCTGAGAGGTACCGCACAATATTAGCATTGACGTGAATCGGACAGCGGAAGACGTCATGAATGAACCCCTAAGGTATAACGGTTCATGCATAATAGATGAGTCCTTGAAGAAATCAATAGTCCTGTGCTAGGGAAACTCCCGAAGCCTAAGGGTCTGTTCTTCAAGAACTCGTTGTGACGTTAGGGTGGACGGATGTCGGAGACCATGCCTGTATTTGGAGTGCACAGTTTAATGCCTAAATAAGGACTGGGATTTTATGCCTATATAAGGGCAGGGCGAATTGTGCCTATATAAGGACATGATACAGGAAAGCCCGTGTATGGACACCCTAAGAGGAATACAACACTCACACTGCTCACTTCTCACTAGTGGAGAAGTTACGGCATGACGTCATGCCAGGTGAGCGTTGTAGGGGAAGGGAAATCCTAAAAGAGAGTCATTTTCTCTCTGGATTTCCCTTCTCATTTTGAAACTCAGGAGCAGTAACATTGTCGTGGTGTCACCAGGGCATTAAGTGGAAGCTTTTTCAATATTATATACAAGCCATAGTTGCTGCCTATTTATCTTATGCAACTAACAACCATTGACAAAGCCAATAGTTCTGACTTATTGTAGGTATGATGTTACTTGTTGTATCATATATCTGGACGCAATGACAGAAACTGCAAAATACAAGTGGGGCGGCACATTATGCTAAGCACAGATTTTTAGCTTATGTGTTTTTAAGCCACGCCATTAACTACATGGGCCACGCCCCTTTGAGAAACCCTGAGGGGCTTATTTATGAGCCCTTGCGTCACTTTTGCGCCACCGCTGCGTCACTTTTTGTGACGCACCAGAGGCGTAAAAAATGCGCCATGCTGCGTCATATTTACAAAGTGACGCATCTAGGTAGATGCGTCACTTTGTAAACCCCTGCGCCACATTATACCTTCGCCAGGTATTAAGGGGCAGATTTACGTTCCCTGGCGCATCCCTGCAAATCAGCAGGGTTGCGCCAGGGAAGATGCGTCACACAAGTTTGCCCTTGCGCCACCGCAGATGCGCCACATTTACAATGCGGTGCATCGTGGCGCAAGGATAAGCAGATGCGTGACGCATCTGCCGGCGTAAGGTTGGCGCAGTGCTGAAGTTGTGTCGCAAGCGCGACGCAACTCCAGCACAGTTCCAACCTGCCCTATTCCCTAACATGGTGCGTCACGCCTTATGCCTGCTTGAAGCAGGCGTAAGGATTTGATGCACCAGCGTCGGAAAAGTGACTGCGTGAAATCTTGTAGATTTCACTGCGTCACTTTTCCGAGGCGTTCCTGCGACAGAACGCCCCCCCTGCGCCGGAACACCCACATGAAACCTGACGCACGTTTCATGTGGCGCAGGGCTTTACAACGTGACGCATCTCCCTAGATGCGTCACGTTGTAAATCCCCCGCAGCATGGCGCATGGTTTGCGCCGCCGCTGCGTCACAAAAGTGACGCAACGGCGGCGCAAAAGTGGCGTAAGGGGCTTGTAAATCTGCCCCAATGTATGCAAGGTGGGCGTTCTCACGCAAGTAAGCCTCGTAGAAGTGACGCAATGAAATCTATGAGATTTCACTGCGCCACTTCTAGGATGCAAATGCGTCAGTATCTTACACCTGCCTCACAGCAAGCGTAAGACTGACGCAGGCACATTTGAAATGGGGCTTGCCCATGTGAAATGACCCATTGCTGGAGTTGCGTCGCTTTTGGGACACACTCCAGCAATGCGTCATTTTTGTGCCTATAGATACGTCAGAAATACTGACGTATCTGTAACTCCTTGCGACATGATGCGTCATACTCTAAATATGACGCATCCAGCATGTCTCAAGGAGGGTGCAATGAAACGTGCCGCATCGCTGTTTTAACGCAGCGATGCGTCACTTTTCATAAATGAGGCCCTGAGGGTCTTATTTACAAGCCCCTTGCGCCACTTTTGCGTCATTATTAGCATGGGAAAAGTGATGTACTGGTGGCGCAAGGGGCTTGTAAATAAGCCCCTCAGTTTTTTCATCCCACTTAAAGCCCTACTCACAACCAAACACTTCCCGATGGTAAATAAAGCAGCTAGTCCTCCCCAAATATTCTTTAGCGTCTCATCAGGTGTATGACGCGCTATATAACTGCAAGTTTAATACAATCAAAGCAAGCATCTTCAGAGGTCAAGATTGCCACGTCGGCAAGTCCTGGCCCGCTCCAGCTCACACTGCACTCTCATAAAAGACCTTCATATGCGGATTTAGAGAGCAGCTCGTTGCCTCTGAGGGAAACTGTTTGCTTAAGCTCACTGGAACGTTCCCCTCGATGTTCAAGTTCCCACACTGCATTAAATATACATAACCAGGGCATTGAGACCGACTGTTTGTGCAACCACTAAGTACATAGGAACTGCATTAGACGCATTCGGCTCAAACTATAACTCGCCTGCTCCCCGGGGGCTACTTCTCCTTGTTTGTGCTTACTCAAGGTGTTTTATTCTTGAGAGGTGGTTATGGGATATGGCAACAGCATTTACTTTATGCTGATGGTACGAGATAGCAACGCGCACACGGAGGGACGGCCGCGCAGCGTTATGAATATAAATGTAGGTTAAAGCGCGGGGGAGCCCCCCAGCAGTTGTGAGGCCTGTGCGCGCGCAGTGCAAACCGTTTTAAAGCAATGGACGTCTTTATCTCCTGCTCAGGAGTTAGGGGGGCTTCAAGGAAAGGAATTACCCACCTGCATCGAACCAAATTCGGTGATTGTCAGATGGCGAGACTGCAAATGTGATTGAATGTCATCGACGGCGTAAAATTGCCTTCATGCGGCTTGTAATTGTAATCTTTTTGTGTGCTAATTTTTGCGGTGTTCTTTTTTTCTCTCAGTAGGCCACGATTGGAATTACAATTACGGAAACCGTGCGGTTGTTAGACTTGTTTGAATGCAACCTTTGTGTCTTGTTAGGAGTGACGTGGCATGTGATGTGTTTGTATCTAACTATATTTTTTTATTTCCTATTTGAGTTCTGCAACTCTAATCCTAGGACAGTAGACATTTCCCTCGGTTAAAATACGACTAGCGCTGCGACATTTGAAAGAGTTGTTAATATTCAACTGCCGACGGTATTAGATTTTGGAAAGAGATTGTCACGAAATAATTTCAGAGTCGTAAGGGTTGGAAACATTTTCAGTACCTTTTTTTGCTACCGGAGTTTATTTTCTTCAGACCTCGACCCTGCGCAAAAGACAGAAAAGAGAGCAAGAACGAAAAAGATAGGAAACAGTGATAATGCGAAAAAAGCTTCAATGAACTGAACCTCAAACATTAGATAAAGAAACAAGAAGCTTAGGACGGTGAAAGAAAGAGGCTTTGAGTGAAATCAAGATCAACAGCTTGGCTATTCTGAAAATCCACAATAGCTCTTCATCACTTCCTAGTTCTATCTGTTAAAAAGTGGGTTATAATTTGTGAATGATGTGTGTCCTTCACAAAGTAATAAGGCCACAATCTTCTTTCTACTTGGAATCAAGTACCCTTTTATAGCACTTGACTCTCTTTGGAAAGCGAGTTAGAGCTGTCCAAGGTCTACTCAGCAGAAATGACGTGGGCTAGTGATGCAGCTCCCAGGCATGAAACACATAGGTCCTCGTTTACAATATTGTGATGCACGGCAGCGGAGCGAGCCTTCCTGCTGCGCTGCCGTGCGTCAAAAGAAAAGGGTAGGAATGCGCCCTAGCTACAATATACAAGATTCCGGTCCTTTTCTCCTGCGCTGGCGCACAATGGGCTGTCATGCTCCTTGCGTGATGGTGCAAGGGTGTCTGTGTTGAAGAGGTAATTGTTTTTGTGCAGGGAGGGACGCCTTCCTGCACAAAAACTATCATGAGAGGAATTTTCTTCTTTCCATGTGTGCTGCAGAATGCAGCACACATAGAATAAGGAAATACAAGGAGAAATAAAGGTATTTCTCCTCGTTGCGCCTCCCTTACGCCTCCCCTGGGGAGGCGTAGGAATCTGACGCATTCCCAGGTTTACAAAATCTTGTAAATCTGGAAATGTGTCAGGTTCCGTGGATGTTGTGTGGGAACACCCACAGCAAACCCATTGAACGACCCTTTCATGCAGAGTAATGCGTGAAAGGGGGCCATATTTACAAGGCCATGAAAAGCCACGCAGGATGGTTTTGTGTGGTCTTGTAAATATGGGCCAGCACACTGTGTCACCGGTGGGTCACGAAAAGTGATGCACCGGCGGCGCAATGGGCTTGTAAATAAGCCCCATAGCACTTAATAAATCATTGTTCAATCAGTGCTTCTTTCTTATAAAAAAAGAAAATTACTTTATCATGCAAACACTACGAAATACAATGAACAATTTTTAGAAATATAAATGTGATGGCAGGAGGAAAGTATCTATGGTGATACCCTGTACAGAATGTTACAACGATCAGGGGGTGCACGATACAGAAAGGGCCTACAGAACAGCTAACTCCCTAAATGTAACCTGTACTCCAAATCTGGAGAAACCTCTAATAGTCTGTGCCCCAGTAAGCCCTGAACCCTAAAACCACAATACCTCCCCCCCTCCACAGACACAGAACACAATATAATGGAGTGAGGTTATAAACAGGCCTACTGGCTTTATCAGAATGTCACCACAACTAAAGTAAAAAGATGCAATTAAACACCCATTGCAACAACATTAAGTTAAATTTAAGATGATACTGCCAATCATTGATACTTAGGCCCCAATTACGAGTCTGATGGTCCATGGACCGCCAGACTCACGAGGGCGCGGCGGTGGTGGTCTCCCCACTGCACTATTACGAGATGAGTGGTGTGACCGCCACAGCTGCGCTGCAGATGCCAAGGAACCACTGTTCCCTGGTGGTGTTGCGCCGGTATAGAGGCATCCATTTGTTTGGCATGACCGCCGCTGTTCTTGGGGACATAAGGGGGGGCACCCCTGTCCCTGCATGGTCCCCAAAACTCCTCAAAGACTCCTGTAGCGCCACCTGCCTTTTAGGGACACAGCAAGGCAAATATACAAATTATCTCCTGTCCACACATCGGCTTATTGGGTGCTCCTATTCCCAGGTGATTGTCCCATTGCACTCTCTCTGTTGCTGCTTCTTTCTCCTTTTGTTCACAAGCACTCTCATATTCTCCCTTTCTCTTGGTTCAATTGTGAGTGCCGGACCCAGATGGGCATCCAAGTGCAACTTCATTGAGGTTCTCGAGGGAGCCCAAGAGCCCTCGCAGACACAGCTGCTCCCCATGCTTGGCACATTTCCGGAGCTGGCACAGAAGCAGGCCTCTCCTCTAATTCTTCCCAGACCACAGACAGGGACAGTTGGGTTGGGTGCCTCCTGCTCCCGCCAGATACGGAGAGCAGGGGAGGGCACCCAACAACACTCACTGGGATCTGGCCCTCTGCAGGAGTCTTATGTGGTGGAGCACAGAGATGCTTACATTTTCTGAGTCTGTCCCGGATACTAGGGTCCCCCGGGGACAAGGTCAATATAGTGGAGGGACACCACATGCAGCTGTGCATGACCAGAAGAGGAAAAAGCCTGCTGACTGCAATCTGTAAGGACATCTGAAGGACTGGACCTGCTCTCACACAAGACTGAGAAGTGACTCCCAGGGGCAGTTGGATGACGTCCTGTGTTGTAACAGAGGCATTACTAGTTTCATGAGACCTTTCATGAAAGTGGCCATTTGCCCAGTAGACCACTTAAAAGTAGTCACTGACGGGACCCTGCTGGTGGTCACTGCTGGAGTGAGTTCTAGTCTTCTAGTCTCTAGGTGCTGTCCCTAAGGTCATTTGAGCTTTAGTAGTCACTTGGAGGAGCTCCTCGGAAAATAAGAAAATGTAGGACTTAAAAATTATTAGACATTTGGCAGACCGGGACTAACCACCAAGGCTAACAATCAAGCCACGACCTTGTTGAGCAAAAAAATCAGGTTGGTGCAGGTTGGAGATTTTTGCCAGTTAAAGGTAAGCTTCAGAGGACACTTGCGTCAGAGGTAACTGACGTCTGCGCATCTGCCTGCCTACAGGTTTCTGGCTTTTCCCTCTGCAGGATTATGAGCTCTGAAAAAGTGACTAAGTCCCAATGTACAAATGAAGACTTAGTGAAGGCAATGCAGTTATCCAGATCCAGGTATGAGAAGATTTTGGCAGCTGCAAAATTCCAATTTTCCCACTCTAAAATTTTCTCACCAAAACCAACAAATTTATTAGGACCTCATTCAACATGCATCAGACTTCGAGATACAGTCAGATATAGCCTTCAACTGTGCCGCGCTGGAGGATTTCTATTTCAAGAAAAAAGACTAAGGGTGTCAATACGATGGTGGATGGACTTTAGTCCATCCGCCATCGTATCGGATTTAGGACCAGCCGCCTATGAGGCGGCCCACCCACAATACAAATTATGATGCGACCGCCACCGTGGTTGTCGCATTACCTATATTTTGTATTGTGGCGGGGATACAGTCATCAGCCCCCACCGACATCTATGCCATCGGTCTGACCTCCAGATTACGCGTCCAGCAGTGGAGCGAGCTAGGCAGGGGTAAACACCGCTGCCTCTGACAGTTTCATGCCTTTGAGGTCTTTGGCATCTAAGCTGAAATAAATGAGGTCAGCAGAGGGGCTGAGCGGAGCAAGGTATGATGCAGCAAGAAGTTAAGTGGTTAAGAGGTTAAGTGACGGCCGCCATCTTTAAGGGCTTGTGCACAGCTGGGCAGCATTGAGACACTCACCTGCACTACAAAAGGGCAACCTGGTGCCGATGCGGCGGACAGACAGCCCTAAGGCACCACACTCTGGGTACTTATATTGTCCTTACCTTGAATGATTTTTTAAAGTATTTTCTAATTTGCCACTGCTACAAAAACGCGGTTAGCACTTGGTATCAGGAAACAGACAGGGGGATTAATGGGGAATACTCAGCAATACAGAGCATTCTTTTATATATGATTTTAAAAATAATACAACTGTCACTCGCCGTATTTTAATTTCAGGCTCACCTACTAGTACTCTGCCCTTTTCCTCCTAGCTCCTCGGTCTGCCACGGGTTTCCTGATTGAGCAGAGGGAGCTGGGATGCATCACTCTGTTTATTTCCACTATGCCCTGAGGGCCGCCTTGCCCCTTCCATGACTCCCAAAAATAAATATTCCCTGTATCAGCTTATAGCACTCCACCCAAGGTGTGCAGAAGCATGCCACTCGTCGTCCCATCCTTCAGCTTACAACGCTAGCTGTAAACACTGTGGCTTTTCCTGTAATTCCAAAAACTCCACCATGATCTCTGATAACACACCCAATGTCCCTTTTGTGGTGGCTGAGGGTAGGAATGCCTCGGCAAGCAATGTCCTGACTAGAAACAGTCCTGACAAGAAACATTTTCCGTTTCTACAGCATAAATTGTCGCTCTCTGAACTGTCATCAGCAGCATATACTTGACTATCCCATTGATAATGCCTCTGATGCCATGTTTCTGACAGAAACATGGTTGCATAAAGCATCTATGCCGGATATCATTGCTGCTCTACCACATAATTATTGTATTGTAAGAAGGGAACGCAAGGAAAAAATAGATGCAGGAATTGCCATTATCTAGAGAGAAGTGTTTCAATGTAAAACAGAGGATCTTCCTTCTTCAGATTGTGAAGCTCTACTCTTTTTTCCCAGTTTTATGCCCAAATTCACGTTCTCTGGAGTCCTAATTTATCTGCCTCTTGGCCACGCCAGGAAATGGTACTTCACAATGCCCGACTTAATTTCTCCACACTCACAGATATGCTAATTTCTCGCTATTAGGAGATTTGAACATGTATTTAGAAGACGCCGCCTGTAAACTAAGTCAGGCTCTTATTGAGGACCCTAGGTGCTCTCAACCTCAAACTGATTAACTCCTCTCCCACTCACAAAGAGGGTCACTTGCTGTACCGCATTTTCTCTAACATTACTGGTCTCACCTCGGACCTACCCCTTCCACTACTCTGGTCAGACCCTTTTGCAATGCCCTTCTCCATACCCTCCTGTTCTTCATGGCCAAACTTGGCATCACTGCCCTCAGCGTGTGTTTATCGGATACCATCCCTCAATTAGTACATCAAGTCGCTCTAAAACTCCCCAACTGGCTTGGAAGCTCTCTTGACTCAACCTTGCCAGCTAAACTCAAATCTGTGTCCAGGCAGCATCATCCTGCCCCCTGGTTTCAGAAGACCTTACAGCAAGAAAAGAAACTCTGTAAGAGACTTGAAAAAGTCTGGAGGAAGTGATATGATAATAATTCAGTCATGTCCATGAAGCCACAACGTACACGTAGCTAAGGTGGCCTCTTCCTGCTTTGCCATTATGAAATGGATTAAAAAGATCCTATGGATATTTCCCTTCTCTGCTCAGAGGACCATTTTCCAGGCCTGGATACTATCCAGGCTAGATTAGGGTAATACAGCTAACTCAACCAGAAGGACGTCTACTAAGGGGTAATGAATTTAAGAGTACATTACCCACTGTGGAAGTGGGCCACCAGGTCCCTCACTGTTTAAAAAAGTAAGAGGAAAAGAGAAAGAAGAAGTTTTAGATTTCTTCTCTGCTTTGGGGATCCCTATCTGTCAAATTCTTTCTTTTCTATATTTTGTATTTTTCCTTGCGCTTCACCCTGGACGTTGGTCAGCGTCAGGCAGTCGTAGTGGCCCTATGATGAAGCATGCCACTCATTGAGTGGGTGAGGACAGAATTTTCACCCCTTTGGGATTCCCAAATTGGTTCTTTACTTCCAGAGGGAACTCTGACACTATAATTTCTAGCCCCCTTTCTATGGTCTGGTGATTGGTTGTTCTTTCCCTTTTCCTCTTACTTTTTAACCAATGTGGGACCTGGTGGCCCACTTCCACAGTGGGTAATGTACTCTTAAATTCATTACCCCTTAGTAGACGTCCTTCTCATTGAGTGAGCTGTATAGATTGTTGGGAGAACGAGCAAAGGCTTAATCTCTCGCCCCTTCTTTATTTTGGATTAATTAGATTAGGGTAATATCTTATACATGGGGGCTGAAAAGACAGTGATTAGATATTTTCAGACAGTTCAAAATGCTGCCACTAGGCTCCTATTCCGGCTTCCCAAATATTTCTCCATTTCTGGTCTCCTCCATGACCTCCACTGGCTTACAGTGGACAAACACATCAACTTCAAGGCATTCTGCTTCATGTACAAAATCAAGCTACACTCAGGACCGCAGTTCCTACAAAATCTGGTCATGCCGTACCACCCTCTGCGCATGCTGCTCTCAAGTAACAAGTCCCTCTTCATAGTCCTCAAAGTTAGATGGTACAGGATGGGTGGCTACTCCTTTTCCTTCCTGGGCCCCAAAATGTGGAAGCCCTCGCTGAGTCTCTTAGATACTGCACTTCCCTACCCTCTTTCCGCAAGAAGCTAAAGACCTGGCTATTCTAGGTTACAATCCTAGGCTGCTGATACCTGTACTCAAGCATTGGGAAACCCTATAGGTAGCTAGGCACGATATAAGAACTCAATAATAATAACAAGTGAAACCATCGCTTAGCATGGACATTTTCAGGCAGATAAGTCCACTTTGTAGAGTGGCCCAGCTATGACCATAGAAAGTCCTTGGGAAAAGGACAGTGAGCCAAGATGTGTGCGAACATAAATATATATAGATAAAGACAATATTATATATATTATATACCTGTATACCTTTTATTGTTTGATGTTAAAACACATTATGTAAACCTATTCTCAAATCAGATCTAGTCTTATAAATTAACGATTTAAAACATTATAAGTGTTAAACTGCACAAAAATAAATGGCAATTCCTGTTGAAAATATACTTTGAAACATGAAATCCTCATCGCACTGAATCTAGAAACGCAAACTAAAATGTATTATTAACTACAGCAACAAGTGCAGTTAGAAAGTTTAAGCAAAAAATCAAAAGCTCACTTTTTAAAAGCCATTTAGATAGCAGAATTGATGAGGATCTCCATTACGCATAAGGGTTAAGAACATGTTTTCTCAATCACTATAAGGCGTGATACACCTTTTGCGCACCAACAGTGGTGCCAAAGTACTAGGAAATTAACCAAAAAGGTGTTTTTATTGGAGCACAAGGAGCACTCCAGCTATACGTCGATATTTTGCATGGAGCATGTAACATCCTTGCACTGTCCTGGATGTGTAATGTATAATTCACCTAGATAGATTCACAACCCCAGGAGCTGTTTATTGATGGTTTGGATAAAACTTTGGACTTAGGGTTAGTCAATTCACCCAACCATTGTCTTTGGGCTTTATTTAGACCCTTGTAGACTGTGCTCCATTCCACCATGACAGTGGAGTGATGTACTCTGCTGCCCTGGCAGACTACAGCCTACCATATTTAGAGATCCCTGCTTGCCTGGCGGGGATCTCTGTGCTTCAGAACAGCCTCTACATCTGTCAGCTGTGCTGAAGTCACTGTACTGATGTTTTGCTGTGCAAGTGCACAGCAGAATTCTTTGTTTTACTAAAACAAACCTCCAAAGTGGGAACTTGTTTTTGTAAAACATCCAGCAAATGCCCTTCTAATGCTGGGACCTTTCTCCCAGTGTGTGGGGCTAATTTCTGTGTTTTCCTATTCTGGACCATTTGGTATGAGGTCCCAAACAGGAAAAAGGTGTGCCAGAACTTCCAACTTAAACAGGGCGGAGAGTTGGGTACTTAGACTGTCAATCCAATGTCGACGTGGGGCCATTTGTTTAAGGTTGCTGCTTGCAGACCCAGAGAAATTCATAACAAGACCAGAGGCTAGCATTATGCATCAAGCCTTTTAATGCCACTCCTGCAGCACTTTAAAGAACACATTCCATTATAATACCACCAAAAGTCTAGAACTAGAATCTTCTTCCAAACACAAGTAGATCATTCCTGGAATGATCTTCCTCTTTAACTGCTGCTCCTGAGACAGTTGAGTAGCACTTTTTATCTTGAAGCATTTTAGACTGTTATGTGCTGAGGGTTCAAATTTATGGAAATGATGTATGCTTCCATGTTTAGATAGTATTACAATTTAAATTTTAGCTTATGTAAATAATAATGTTAATAACTGTGTGAGGTTATATAGCGCGAACTAGACCAGAGACATCGGGTATCAGTGTGCTTTACATGAGCACCAGTTTTGTTACAAAAGGACATATTCATTTTTGTTAGGCACGGGGAGATTAAGTGATTTGCCCAGAATCACAGGATGTTGAGCGTCGTTGCCGAGACACGAACCCGGTTCCCCAGCTTCGAGGTCGACTGCTCTTACCAACATTTAAAAAATATTTGTTTTATTGTACTGTGGAATGCGCTGATTTCTTTTTCCCACTTTACGACTTGCTTCTGCGCAAGTTTTGCCAATGGTTGTCCCAGTGACAGGCTCTCCGGATTTCTTTTAAACCGCCAAGTGCCACGAGCCTTGGTCACAAGCAGGTTAAGCCAGCGCAGCTTTACACATGCACAAGATAGAACGAGAAGTGGGCCCATGAGCCTGCGCATCTCTTTCTGACCATGGGTGGCCCTGCGCATCTCGCTCTGAGCTCAGTCAGGTGTTGAGGCATTCTGGGGCAGATTTACAAGCCCCTTACGCCACTTTTGCGCCGCCGTTGCGTCACTTTTGTGACGCAGCGGCGGCGCAAATCATGCGCCATGCTGCGGGGGATTTACAACGTGACGCATCTAGGGAGATGCGTCACGTTGTAAAGCCCTGCGCCACATGAAACCTGCGTCAGGTTTCATGTGGGCGTGCCGGCGCAAGGGGGGCGTTCCTGCGCAAGGATGCCCCGTAAAAGTGACTCAGTGAAATCTACAAGATTTCACGGAGTCACTTTTACGTCCCTGCTGCGTCAAATCCTTACGCCTGCTTCAAGCAGGCGTAAGGAGTGACGCAGCATGTTAGGTATAGGGCACCCCTGAGCAGTACTGGAGTTACGTCGCACTTGCGACACGACTCCAGTACTGCGCCACCCTTCCGCCGACAGATGCGTCATGCATCTGTTTATCCTTGCGCCATGATGCGCCGCATTGTAAATGCGGCGCATCAGTGGTGGCGCAAGGGTAAACTTGAGTCATGCATCTTCCCTGGCGCATCCCTGCTGATTTGCAGGGATGCGCCAGGGAACGTAAATCTGCCCCCCTGTGTGCAATCCGACTTTAGTCAGAAGGAGATAAACGCCACCGTTTTTTCAAACAACTCTTATGAATTTTGGAGGCCATGTTGGTTTGGACTTGTCCCTGGCAATTACTTTGTAAATATGCTGATGCGATCGGTCTTCACGTCACTTTCTGACAGTTGATGTCAGTTGCACTGTTACAACAGTGTTTTTCCAAGCACCGGTGACTGAGGTGGAATAGTTATTTTACAGTTTGATGAGAACAGAGTTGCATAAGATTTGTCTGTTGGTATTAATTTTTAAAGGAAAAAGGTGGAAAAGGATGTCAAGCGGAGAAAGGAACGGATATAGAGGAGTTTCCGGAGGGGAGGTTGAGTGAACAGATAATAAAAAAATTAATTAATTAGGAAATGAGGAATACTGTACAAGAGACCATAGAAAAGATTATGGATAAAAGAAAGAAAAATTCAAGTTCAGATAATGACTGCTGGACCTTATCAGAAGGAGATTCTGATAATAATGAAAAAAGGGGAAAGAAGAAAAGGAAAGCTAAACATATAGAAACAAGGCTAAACCCTTAAAAGAGTAGTTAGTCAAGTCATAGCACCATCAAGGAGAAAGGTGTCCTGAGTGGCACCCTGATTTGGAAGAAAGGTGTCCCTAGTGGCACACAGGAGACGGGTGTCCAGACCAGAACTCAAGGTCAGGGAGTTTTAGGATTCCAAGGTGAGTACAGTGACTATTTTTGGTTCTTTCCAAGAAAACGTAGGTGGTCAATTAACACATTTTACCAAGGTATGGGAGGATATAACATAAGACCCTTGGGTACTGGAGGCTATTCAAGGTTTTAGAATATAATTCACAGAAATTCTCACACAGTTCCGAGAACCAAGAGAGTTAGTTTTGAACAAAGAACAGCAGTCTGTGGTGGAGGAAGAGATAAAGATTATGGGCCTTATTAGGATGTTGGACCACCGGATTATGATGCCAGCTGTTGGAGTGATTTGGGCGGGTGGAAAGACTGCCACCTACGACAGGCTCAAGGAGCCCGTCGGGCGGTGATCAGAGCCTAACCCCTAAAGGAGGTGCCCAGGGAAAGCACCGCGGTAGGGGTTAGGATTTCAGTTTCCAACAGCCTTTTCATGGCGGTCCGACTGCCATGAAAAGGCTGTTGAAAAGTGACTTTGGGGGCCCCTAGCAGGGCCCGCGTCACCCGTGGCCCTTTGCTATGTGCACAGGGGCCACATGTGGTGCTCCCCTAAACATTCATGCACCCTGTGCCAGGCACCACATAGTGCCTGCCACACAGTGCATGGATGTTTGTAAACATGCATTTTACTATTGCGGCTTGTGCTGCAGCCGTTTTCTGGGCTCTAGCACAAGCCGCAATAGCAAAATGCATGTTTCCGACCGCCTTCATGGTGGTCGGATCATAATATAGTGGGTGGTGCCGCCGACTACATGTCAGGCTATCTCCATCCCGCAGCAATGGCAGTCGGACACTCGTCCGACAAACTGTCATAATGAGGGCCTATGTTGGAAAAGGGAGCAATTGTATAGGTGAGCGAGAAGGACAAGGTTTTTGTGAGCACTCTATTTTTGGTGAAAAAGTAGGCCAAGGATTGGAGACCATTTATAAATTTAAGAGAGTTGAACAAGCTTCTAGTGTACAGACACTGCAAGATGGAAGGCATCCATCTGAGAGGAAAGCTTTACCTCCATTTGCCATGATACAGAGGGTGTTGGTCCAAGTGAGGAGACAGAAGTGTCAGATTGTGTTGGTGACGCCATTTTTGGTAACACAAGTTTGGTTCCTGTCGGTGTCGGAGCTGGTTGTGAAAGAGACTCTGTTGATTCAGTCTTGCAGAGGAATGTTGTCCGGTACAGAAGGAGAGGAACATCCTCTGGTGGAGACAAGTTTTTTGACCCTTCTAGTCTGGAAAATATCAGGAGATCTGGAAGATTTGAGGGTCTTTCTGGAGAAGCTTCTGAGTTACTCGATGAATCATGGGCACCAGGGACAAGGAAGATATATAAATGGGCATGGAATGTCTTGGTTCTTTGGTGCATGGAAAGGGATTTGGATCCCGTGGAGGCTGATGAAGTAGAAGTGACAACTTTTTTGGCAGGATTATTTTTGAAAGGTTTATCATACAAGCCTGTAAATTGTAATAGGTCAGTGATTGCAGCAGGCCATTCGCTAGTGCATGGTTTGACTATGGGGAAAAGTCCTTTGATTTGCAGAGTATTAAAAGGAATTCAATTGAAGGGACCACCTATTTCTCGGTATGAGAGTGTTTGGGATGTTAATTTGTGTGAGAGAAATTTGAATCGTGGCCTTTGGATAGATATGTAGCTTTAAGGGAGCTAACGTGGAAAATGGCAACTTTACTTTGTTTAATTTCTTTCAGGAGAGTGTCTGCTGTTCAACCTTTGGATGTCACAAGTAGATTTCATGCACCAGAAGGGGTAGTTTTTGAAGTATGGAGAAGAACAAAGACTATGTCGGAATCAATTTTTTATCCAAAATTTGAGAGTCATCCACAATTTTGTGTGGTGGACTGCTTGAAAGAGCATGAGTCTAGAGTGCGAGAGATCAGGAGTGATGGACTAAATCAATTGGTATTCTTGTATGTTAAACCTTTGAAGACAGTCTGCACTATTGCAAGATGAGTAAAGAAGGTCATGAAAGAGTCTGGTGTAAACATTTAGCGGTTTAAGTCACATTCGGTGAGATTTAACCATTTCTTCCCCGAATAATAATCCCTGGGCCTCCTCACTTGACTGTTTTCTAGCCAAATCTCCCAACTTAGGGTTGATGCACATTAATACTGCTCTGCATCTTTCAGTCAGAAGCCCTGCATACGAATTACCTAAAAAATAAATTCATGCTGGCACCACCCTCTCAATAGATGTATATTTAGATCACGCCCTTTCAAGTACACATCTTCCACTGTATCGAAAATCCTAGCCAGTGAATGCAGGATACCTAGAACCCCGTCCTGGCACTGTTTTGATGATCTCTCTAAACACTTTCTAGGGTCTCTGTTCATCTTAAAAAGACAAGTTATTAATTCCCGATCTTGATTAGGTGTTAAAGCTACCTTCGCCCCTATCACCGAATGGGAGCATTCAGCCATCATAATGTTTCTCTCATCTTTCTCTAGTGGCTTTCTTATTCTGTTCTTAATATAATTAGACACATGGTCTAAGGGCCACCAATCTTTACACCGTGGGTGTTCTATCCCTCGAGTCAAATAACTTGTCTGCTAAAAGATCCATAACTGTTGTAATTTCTCTATATCTATTTTTATTATCCTCATCAAACTCCACCAGGCTTTTACATGAGGTACCAAACAGGAAAAAGGTGCATCAGAACATCCACCCTAAACAGGTCAGACAGTGGGGTACTTAGACTAACAATCTAATTTTGTCCGGGGTGCCATTCGTTTTATGGTTTCTGCCGGCAGAGCCAGAGGATTCTCTGTGGTGGAGATGTGATGGTTCAGCTGACTCTAAATAGAGCAGTTGAACCAAGAGGTGCCAGAGAACATTGTGTCCACCAATTATAAATAAGGCCCTAAATGGTCCAGAATAGTCCATACCTCTTCCTTTAAGCAGAACAGTGAAAGGTATTTTTCTTCTTTCCAGCATTATGTAGGGTCAAGCAAATAAAATACGAATTACTGATCCTCATGATGTCTTACACAGATTATTACTCCCTTTCCAGTCAGAAATCAACATGTAGTGCTCCAGATTACATGAAAACACATGTGCAATTGTATTTCGGCAAAAATACTGGCAACTTAAGTGCTTACTTTCACCTTCTCTGCAAGGAGGTATTGCGATGACTGTTTAAAGCTTATTCTGGAGTTTAGTCTGCTCCTTGACTCTTCATTTACCTAAACTTGTTTACATCATACAGTTCCACCAAATGGTGTAAGCAATCTCTTACACAATTAGTTTGATTTTCATCACCTGAAAATAGAAATGCTTTTTTGTAGAATTGTTTGGCCTAAGTCTAATGCCTGTTCGCACCAAATACTCTTTCTTTACAGAAAATAGTAACCTTCAGTTCTAGGAGAGGTTCAGGTGGAGTCTAGGGGAGACTGCAATTATTTTGTATTTGTGTAATAAGTCTACCTTGTGCAAAACTACCCATGTTACATGGAAAAAACTTGGGTGTCTTCTTTGTGAAAATTGACTACAAAAGCTACCCACGATACCTGCTGAATGTATTTTCCATACTGTTTTTTATGATCGCTTGGTGAACATTGCTAGAACATTCTAACATGAACAAAAATTTTGAAAAAAGTATAAGCCATAAAACCCAATAATTGCAATTAATGAAAAGTAAAAAAATAAACGTCCAAAATGGTTTTGAGTGACAATATCTAAGCTCCTTTGTGAAAATGCAGCAGAGCTACTGCCTGGTCCTGAGGTTTCAATCATTGGTGATGTCTCAGTTCATATTAATGCCTTTGTGCCACATCTAGAATCTTTAATTGGGTTCTCCTCTTGATCCTTATTCATTCTCCTTGACCCTGAAAATATATTTTATTCTCCCATTCCCTCTACTAAAAAAGTCCTAATTTGTCCTTCAGAGCTGTGGCTGGCCACCGGTACAATTGAGCCATCTAATTGCTGTACCATTTCTTTGCTTTCTACAGCATGTAAGGTGCTAAAATCTTTTGTGGCAGAGGGACAAGAAATTATTTGGAAAGGAATTTTGTTCTTGCTGACTTCCACGTTGAATATTCAACACTGGGGCACGTATTCCGTTTTTCTTGCAACCTTAGATTATCTTCTTTTGCAGATAGGTGGTAGCAGGGTACTGGCCCTTAATGTATTATCTGTGTCAGATGCAATTAACTCCTTTAACCATCATTTTTAAAATAAATTATCTAAAATATTTCAAAGGCTGACTGACTCTGTACTCTCTCGGATTAAATCTTTTTGTAAATTTTTACACAGGAGGAATATTTTGCACATGTTTCTGCAAAAGCAGAGTCACTTTCTTGTGGCATCCTTCGAGGATCCTCAACATCACCCTCTCATTTTAATATGTTTGGATCTACTGGCACATACCATCTAATCTCTATGTCTCAATGTTTATACATGAGTGGATGTTTCTTAGATCCTCCTCAAATTTAGTTGCTATCCATAAGGCATTCACACATTATTTCCAACATGGCATGTGTGACGCTGTGGATGGGATAAATATAGCCATCGGCTCAGATCCAACTCTTTAAGTGAGGTGATGCTTGCGATGGCTGGAATCAATCTTGAGTCCTTTGCGTTTGTCAGAGCTTTCTCTGGCACCCCCAGGTTATGGCAATTGCTTCTTGTTTTGTTCATCTCAAGCAACTGAAGTGAATGTAGTTCTACCTTATGCCTTCTTGCAGGACGTTTACTGTGATGACATTGATTGATATGTTGTTTAGGTCATTGGAATGCTGTGTATCAGAGACTTTCTAAAACTCTACTGGCTAGATTATTGTTCCTCAGCAAAGCAGCTGCTCACCTGCTTTTCACTGCATGGATGTTTGACTGTGTACACCACTCCAGATGACGCCCCATTGGCCAGCTCACCCAATTTATATTGATTTTCAATTTTGTAAATTTGGCACATAATTAGCTGAGTTTCCTGATTTTGTATTTTGCAAAAAAAACACACTCTGTCTGAGACAATGTGCACAAACATGAAATACTTGCTGGAAAACACTGTTCAGAAAAACATTATTATATAACAATTCTGACAAAGCGTCAATGTGTATGAAAAGAATAAACTAATTTGACTATTAGTCTAAAATAAAATGAAAGTCAACATATACAGATGTTAAAAGAAGACCTTAATACCACACGATAATTACAAACCAAAAACTAATGCAACAGTAACCTGATGTAGGTACTTCCAATAATGAAGACAAATCAATTTTCACAAGATCACAAATTTGGTTGAGTAGAGAAGCTAAGATTCAGAGACAGGTCTTGTGTTGTTGAACTCATCAATATAATCACTAGATCACAGTTCTCCTTTGGTCCTTTCTGCTCATCTTCCTTGGCGAAGTGAAAAGGATGAACAGTACTACTGTTGTCTATGTATATGTTTGAGTAGAAGTGGCCAGGTATTTTTCCAGGCATATTAATCTGAGAGGTACTACCTCGCTGACCACTATTGGGTTGCTTCATTTAATTCACACACTAAACTCATTATATACATTATGTATTATTTCTACATTTTAAAATGTTATTTTTAAAAACACTTGGAAAAAAAACCCAATACATTTTAAAACACTTTTCATTCAAATAGTTTTCTTAAGGATATATATATATATATATATATATATATATATATATATATATATATATATATATATATATATATATATATATATATCTATTCTTTAAAAAAAATATTATATTAAAATCACAAAATACATTTTAAATTTTTGCTTTTTATTTTTTTAAATAAGCAAAAATATTAAGAGTATTTATTAACCTTTTTTGTTTCCCACTGATTACTATTTTTTACTCGATACACAATAGCCCTGTTTTTTTATTTTTACCAGCATCATTTTTTTGGGTACAAATTTCTGGTTTTGACGACAAAGAAGCGCTTCAGAGTCAGTTGGGGAAAAACCATTTGTTTTAAACAGTAACACTTATGGTTATGGTTATTATAAGGGTAGGAGAGGTTAGCTTAGTGAAAAAAATGGCAAAATCTGCATATTTTGTATAGTTTTATTTACAACTTTTTTCATTATGTAGGTTGCTGGATCTAGGGCCAGATATACGACCATTAAGTTTAGCGAGTCGCAAATTGCGCAAAATTGCAACTCGCAATTTGCGACTTGCTAAACTTAATAAACAACAGTGACTTAGACACTGTTAGCGATTCCCAATGGGGTCGCAAGTTGCATGCCTCATGAATATTCATGAGGCTGTCACAATTTGCGACCCCATTGGGAATGGCTAGCACTCCCAGGAATGGTGGCCTGCTGGGGTCAGCAGACCACCATGTCTGTGACTGCTTTTTTAACAAATGCAAAAAAAAACAATTGATGGACAGAATGCAGAACAATGTCATACATTCACCCCAGTACAGAGATCTGGGCCTAAATCCATCGTTTTTTTGCTCACCATGCCATTCCAGTTTGAACCCAGCCATATGCAAATCAGTCTTGACCCTGTGCCCAATGGGAACAGTCCAGCCCGAACTGCCAGGCCAGGTCCTCCCTGGACTGGAACCAAGCATCCTAGGACCGGTTTTGGGGTTTCACCCCTCATCAGCCAGGATAGCTTGACTCCAGCGGCATGGAGAGCACGGGACCCACGTCTGGGCATACCCGTCCCACTCGGGGTGACAAATGCAAAAAAAAAACAATTGATGGACAGAATGCAGAACAATGTCATACATTCACCCCAGTACAGAGATCTGGGCCTAAATCCATCGTATTTTTTCTCACCATGCCAGTCCAGTTTGAACCTAGCCATATGCAAATCAGTCTTGACCCTGTGCCCAATGGGAACAGTCCAGCCCGAACTGCCAGGTTAGGTCCTCCCTAGACTGGAACCAAGCATCCTAGGACCGGTTTCGGGGTTTCACTCCTCATCAGCCAGGATAGCTTGGCTCCAGCGGCGTGGAGAGCACGGGACATTCCGTCCATCTATTGTGTGTCTTTTGGTTTTTTAATAAAGCAGTATTTTTTTTTAAATGCAGCCGATTTTCCTTAAAGGCAAACGAAATGCATTTTTAAAAAAAATTTACTTTTCAGTTTCATTTTTTAAGGGCAGGCAGCGGTCCCTGGGACCACTGCCTGCTCTTAAAAAATATTTGCAAACCCATTCACAAAGGGGAAGGGGTCCCCTGGGGACCCCTTCCCGTTTGCGAGTGGCTTACCACCCTTTTGAAAAGGGTGGTAAACTGTGAGTGTTTTGCAACCTCAAATGCAGTCGCAAAACAATCATACATAGGTTTGAGACTAGCTATTAGGAAGGGACGCCCTTGGCGCGCCCCTGCCTAATAGCGAGTCGCAAACCATATTTTGCGAGTCGCTAATAGGTTAGTGACTGCAAAATATGGTTGGTACATTTGGCAGACCTATTTTGCGGTCACAAATGAGCAAAATGCCCGTTTGCAACCGCAAAACACAGTCGTACATCTGGCCCTTAGTGCCTAAGTGGAAATGTTTGAGGAGCCTTTTTTTTCCAAATAAACTAAAGGGTTGTAGTAGATTATATGGCTAATTTTCCATATTTCTTCCACCTAGTCTTAATATTTCCCAGCTTTTACATCCTTTTTGTCACATGTTACAGCTTATTTTTAATCTTTAGAGTTGACTTCTTGGCACATTGGGTTTGAGTGTATGGGGTTGTGGTATGATAAACTTAAATTAAATCCCCTCCCTACTATATTTGCGCCACGTTAAATTGGACAATCTTTTAAAGCAGCTTTTCAAACATTACGCATGTTTGTGGATATTTGAAGTGTGCCATGTGGACTTATGGAGGATGAAATTAGTTTTTTATTTAACAATTCCACCTTTATTTTTGAGTGTTTTTAATGTCTTTTTTTCATGTGGATTTGGGTGTTCCTGGTGCATTTTTATAATAACATTGATTATCATTTTTGACAGGTTTTGTAAGATATATATATATATATATATATATATTCACTGAAAAAACCATAGGTTTTAGGGACAGTTATAGTTAGTTGGACATTGCACTCGTACAAAACCCATGAAATTACCCCGTTATAGTTAGTCCAGCTAATTATAACTCGCGCCCCCGCAATGCACTGCTGATGACGTCACTTATTACATCACTCATGACATGGTCAGTGACATCACTGATGACATCACTGATGACATCTCAAATGACATCACTGATGACATCATCCAGTGACTGTGTGTTTCTGTAAAGTTTAAATATTTTTAATATATATAGGAAAAGACGTATTGAAGAATGAGTGGGTGTGTAAGTGTCTGTATGGATGATTTAGTAGGTGCGTGACTGACTGTATAAGTGAGTGATTTAACGTATCTTACTGAATGCATGGGTTAGTGACTAAACTGGGTGAATGTCTGTATCCGTCTGTCTGTTGCTGTGTAAGTGGCTGCATGTGTTTGTGAATAGCTACATGAGTGTCTATATGAGTTATTGAATGCTTGTCTGAGCATCTGTATGGGTGCCTGAGTGTTTGTGTGGGAGGGGTGTGTGCAACTCTGTGCATAGATGTGTGAGTGGGTGATTCACTGGGTGGATGGTTTCAAGAGTGCATCTGTGATAGACTGTATGGGTGGGTAAGTGTGTGTAAGAGTGTGTTAGTGAGTGAATGTATGTCCCAGTGGTACATGTGTGAGTAACTACATATGTGAAAGGCAGTATATATGTGTGTTGGAGTATATAAATAGCTATAAGCGAGAGTGAGTGATTGTGATAGTGGCTGTATGGATGAGTGTGTGCTTGTATCAGTGATTGTATAAGAGCGTAACAATGTGCTAGTATTTGTATGATTAAGTGAGCTGGTGTGTGTATAACTGTATAGGTGAGTAAATGGCAGTGTGTTTAATTATTTGCATGACTGACTAGGTGTGTGAGTACCTCTATGGATGAGTGGCGGTGTTTGAGTGTCTATATAGGAGTAAGAGTGCATATGATAGTCCTGTACTGAGTGACCGTAAGTATGAGTGACTGTACGGGTGAGTGAGTGTATGTGTGTGTGTAGACCTAAGAATCAGTGAGTGGGTATGTAGTTATTGGTGTTGGAGTGTCTATGGTTTTGCGAATGGCAGTCTGTAATTTAGAGTGGGTGTATCAAAGGTTATATTAGGGTGTGAGGAGGTGCATCAGATTATCATGTGGATGATGTCATCGGTGATGTCATTTGAGATGTCATCAGTGATGTCATCAGTGATGTCACTGACCATGTCATGAGTGATGTAATAAGTGACGTCATCAGCAGTGCATTGCGGGGCGCGAGTTATAGTTAGCTGGACTAACTATAACGGGGTAATTTCATGGGTTTTGTACGAGTGCAATGTCCAACTAACTATAACTGTCCCTAAAACCTATGGTTTTTTCAGTGAATTTCAAAGGTTTTTAAATGCTAATTTGTAACTATAACGTCCCTGAAACCTATGGTTTTTTCATTGAATTTCAAAGGTTTTTTAAATGCTAATTTGTAACTATAACATGTCTGAAACCTACGGTTTTTTAGTGAATTTCAAAGGTTTTGTAAATGACAATTTTTAAAAATATTAATTGTTATATACATTTTTTTAATACTGATTTACTACATTTTTAGAAACAATTTTTTTTTACATATTTTATTTTTTAAATTACATTGTAATTACATTATACATTACATTACAAAAATACTTTCTCAGAATGAATTACTTTAGTTTAAATACTTTGCACATAGGCAATAGACTTTTAAGTACAGTAGTTACAGTTGTTGCAATGGGCAACACATTTTCAAACACAATGCAACATTCAGCTCAATGTGAATTTCTAGTTAAATGCAATTAGTTACTTTATGGATTACTTGTCTAACCACAGGACTGGATCCTAGATTCAGTCCTGGCACATCTCCTGTAAACAGTTGAGTAAAAGCGTTTTGCTTACAGTCGTGATTTTTAAGGAATATTATTGTACTTTAAAAGTTGACACTTAGAAACTTTTTCTCATAGAATCACCAATGTTATCCTATGGAAGGAAATTCACTTAGAAGGTAAAAACTGTTATCGTTACTTTTTCTTACTCAGTGTTGGATCCTGGATCCAGCACTGGTGCATCTCCTGCAAACAGTTGAAAGAATGCGTTTAAGTCATACAGGCGATTTTTTAGGAATATTTGTAGTTTGTGAAAATCGACACTTTGAAACTTTTCTGCTGAAAAGTAGACAATGGATTCCTATGGAAGAAAATATAAGTTACTGGTAAGAACAGTTAAAATTACTTTTCAGGGTCAGTGCTGGGCTAAAAGATGCAGCACTGGGTTCTCTCCTGATAACAGGTGAGTAAATTGGAATTCGTACTTTGGTTGATTTTAGAGGAATATTATAAAGTTCCAAAACTCCACACTTAGAAGAATTTCCAAGTGAAACCAGTCAATGTTAGCCTATGAAGGAAATTCAAGTTACCGGTAAGTACGGTTAAAATTACTTTTCAGGACCAGTACTGGGCTGAAAGATGCAACACTGTGCTCTCTCCTGATAACAGGTGAGTAAATCAGAATTCTGATTTCGGCTCATTTTAGAGGAATATTTGTATGTTTCAAAAATCAACACTTAGAAACTTTTTCTGCAAAAAGCAGGCAATGATATCCTATGGAAGGAAATTCAAGTTACTGGTAAGTACGGTTAAAATTACTTTAGAGGATCAGTACTGGGCTGAAAGATGCAGCACTGAGGTCTCTCCTGATAACAGGTGAGTAAATCGGAATTCGTATTTCGGCTGATTTTAGAGGAATATTTTAAAGTTCCAAAACTCCACACTTAGAAGAATTTCCAAGTGAAACCAGTCAATGTTAGCCTATGGAAGGAAATTCAAGTTACTGGTAAGTACGGTTAAAATTACTTTTCAGGACCAGTACTGGGCTGAAAGATGCAGCACTGAGGTCTCTCCTGATAACAGGTGAGTAAATCGGAATTCGTATTTCGGCTGATTTTAGAGGAATATTTTAAAGTTCCAAAACTCCACACTTAGAAGAATTTCCAAGTGAAACCAGTCAATGTTAGCCTATGGAAGGAAATTCAAGTTACTGGTAAGTACGGTTAAAATTACTTTTCAGGACCAGTACTGGGCTGAAAGATACAGCACTGAGGTCTCTCCTGATAACAGGTGAGTAAATCGGAATTCGTATTTCGGATGATTTTAGAAGAATATTTGCACAATGGTGAAGGGAGGGGCGGGGCCTGAGGTGACATCTGTGCAAACGCGCCCGTGGCGCGTTTTAAGTTGGGGGATTAAGTCCCCTTGAATCCTGAGGGTCCCTAGGGGCCAACTAGCCCACCAGGAACCTCCAATATGCGCCAGGGGCTGCGTTGCAGAGACGTGTAGAGAGGCCACACCCCTTTTACACCTCTCTGCAATGCAGCTCTGTGGCGCTTTCTGGATGTACCTGTTGGGCTAGTTGGCCCCAGAGACCCTCTGCATTGAAGGGGATTTAATTCCCCATCTTAAAACGCGCCACGGGGCCTGTTTGCACACATGTCACCTGAAGCCCCGCCCCCTCCTTCACCACTGTGCAACGTGGCGCGTTTTAAGTTGGGGGATTAAGTCCCCTTGAATCCTGAGGGTCCCCGGAGTCCAACTAGCCCACCATATACCTCCAAAAGCGCCACAGAGCTGCGTTGCAGAGAGGTGTAAAGGGGTGTGGCCTCTCTACACCTCTCTGCAACACAGCCCCTGGCGCATACTGGAGGTTCCTGGTGGGCTAGTTGGCCCCAGGGACCCCCAGTATTCAAGGGGAATTCGTTCCCCCTCTGCAAACGCGCCAGGAGCGCGTTTGCAGAGTGGTGAAGGAAGGGCGGGGCCTGCGGGCCCGATCGTTTTTTTTTTGTTAGTTTTTTTGTTTCCTGAAGGGGGCTGTGTGGCCCCCTTCCTTTTCCTGTTTTTATGCCCTGGGGACCCCATCCCCCAGGGCCTTACCCCTTTTTGTAATTTTTAATTTAAAAAAAAAACGGGAAGAGGGCCGCGTGGCCCCCTTCCCTGGGCCTGTATTGGCCCCGGGGACCCCATCCCCGGGGCATGGCCTCGTTTTTATTTATATTCTTTGGAGGGGGCTGCGTGGCCCCCTCCTCTGGCCATTTAAGGCCCCGGGGACCCCATCCCCGGGGCCGGCCATTCCGTTTAAAAAAAAAAAATTTGGGGAGGGGGCCGCGTGGCCCCCCTCCCGAGCCACTACTTGCCCCGGGGACCTCATCCCCCGGGGCTGGCCTCTCCGTTGGGGACTGTGGGGGGTCCCCAATCCCCCACAGTCCCGTCGGCTCCCCCGTCCCTTGGGAGCCGGCATTGCTTTCCACATGGGGAGCTGCTAAGATGCAGCTCCCCATGTGGAAAAGCAATGTGCTGGATATTGGAAGAGAGCAGGTTTCCCTGCTCTCTCTTCCAATATCCAAAGCAGTTTGCTATGGCAGGACGGGAGCCGCGAGGCTCCCGTCCTGCCATAGCTAACTACAGTGTCCCGGGGTAGGCACCCGGGACACTGCAGGAGCCGGCCCTGGGGGTGGTGGTCCCCAGGGCCATCAAGGGCTCCAGGAGGGGCGCGCGGCCCCCTCCCATTCAGTTCAAAGCCCCGGGAGGTGGTGGTCCCGGGGCTCTGAGAGTCCGTTACGGACCCCCATATTTAAATGTTTAGTGCCCCGGGGAGGTGGCGGTCCCGGGGCGTGTGGGGGGCTGGAGCCCCCCACACAGGTTTTGTAATTAATTATAAAAAAGCCCCGGGAGGTGGTGGTCCCCGGGGCTGCGGAAGGCTCAGAGCCCTCCCGCACCATTTTTAAAAAAGCCCCGGGGGTGGCGGTCCCGAGGCTTGGGGCGCCTTGAGGCCCCCACACTTTAAATTATACCCCCACCATGCCCCCGGGACTTGGGCCACCCGGGGCCAATTGACTATCGAGCGCGGGAGACCGCGCTTCGATTCTTCGGCAGGATTCACGCACCCTGAGTGCATCCTGCCGATTTTTTAAAATTTTTTTTTATTTTTTTTTGCCCAGGGGGTCCTTGTGGGACTCCCTGAGCAGACCTAGGGGGTCAGGGTGTTTCTACCCTGCCCCCTTAGTGCGCTTTGCGCACTTGTTTCTGTCCCTCGGTTCTACCGAGGGACAAAATGGCTGCCAACATTTCCTGAATCGGAATGTTGACAGCCAATTAACATGCAGCTCGTGATCGGGACGGTGCGCGCAGGGTGCGCTGAGGGTACGCGGACCCTACTCGGCCATAGATATCACTAACTTTTTACTTTTCATTTTCTCAGCAACTACTGAACGGATTTACACCATTTAACAAAAGGGTTCTTTCTGAACCAAGAACTACCTGTTTGCCAAATTTGGTGTAATTCCGTTCAGCAGTTCAGGCTGTAGCCGTGTCTAAAGTTTCCTATGGAAAAATGCATGGGGAAAACACGTTTTGGGACCCCCCTTTTTTCTCAGCCCCCGCTTGACGAATCCCCCCGAGACTTTCAGGGTAGGAGCGGACCGGAGCGGGCCACAAAGTTTGAAAATTTCGCGAAGATACGTCAACCGGCAAGAGAGTTATCTCAAATAGAATGTCGCGGATTTCCTATGGATAATAGGTTGTAACTATCTACTGGCGACCGCCAGTAGATAATATATATATATATATATCACTTTCATTCCGTTTGACATCAGATACGATCAGGTTCCTTCAGAAACGGACTTATATATATATATTTTCACTGAAAAAACCATAGGTTTCAGGGGCGTTATAGTTAGTTGGACATTTCACTCGTACAAAACCATAGAAATTCCCCCGTTATAGTTAGTTCAGCTAACTATAACTCGCGCCCACAATGCACTGCTGATGACATCACATATTACATCACTCATGACATGGTCAGTGACATCACTCATGACATCACTGATGACATCATCCTTGTGATAGAGTGGCAGACCTCCTCTCACCCTAATATAACCTTTGATACACACACACTCAAAAATACAAACTAACATTTTCAAAACAATGGACATACCAATACCAGTTACAACACACCTATTCAGTAATTCCAAGATCTACACACACATCCACTCATTCACCAACAGTCCCTATACAGTCACTCATACATGTGCTCACTCATCATATGTACTCATACACCTATACATCCTGTTACACACCGCCACTCATCCATAGAGTTACTCACACACATAGTCACACATGCAAACAAAGTATCAAACATCCATTTACTTGCATATACAGTTATACACACACTACCACACTTACTTCTACAGAAACTTACACATACTTACTCTCTTAAACAATCACTTATAGAAACACCTACTTATTTGTACAGGAACTCTTCCAATCTCTCACTCTCACATATACTCACTTATATACACCAATACTCACATATACTAGTTTAAAACATATGTAGTTACTCATAAAGACACTATTGAGACAGTCATTCACTCACTAACACACCCATACACATACTCATCCACCTATACAGTCCTGCACACATGCTGTCTTCAACACATACAAACAGTGAGTCACTCATTCATGCATCTATGCACTAAGTAATACCCCCACCGAACCATACAGACACTCAGGCACTCATACTGATACTCAAAACCAACTAATAACCCATATAGACACTCATGTAGCTACTCACCAACCCATGCAGCCACTTATACACAAAGTGAGAGACTGATACAGATATTTTCATATTTAAACATTACTCACTAACCCATGTATTCACTAAGATACACTTAGTCAGTTATACAATCAATTTTACAAAAACAAATCATCCATTTAGACACTTATATACCCATTTATTCTTCCATCGACCTTGAGATATACATATATAAAACATATTTAATTTTCAGAAAAACACACATTCACTGGATGATGTCATCAGTGATGTCATTTGAGATGTCTTCAGTGATGTCATGAGTGATGTCACTGACCATGTCATGAGTGATGTAATATGTGACGTCATCAGCAGTGCATTGCGGGCGCGCGAGTTATAGTTAGCGGAACTAACTATAACGGGGGAATTTCTATGGTTTTGTACGAGTGAAATGTCCAACTAACTATAACGCCCCTGAAATCTATGGTTTTTTCAGTGAATTTCTAAGGTTTTTTAAATGCTAATTTCTAACTATAACGTGCCTGAAACCTATGGTTTTTTCAGTGAATTTCTAAGGTTTTTTAAATGCTAATTTCTAACTATAACGTGCCTGAAACCTGTGGTTTTTTCAGTGAATATATATATATATTTATTATACTATGTATACATGTGAAAATGTCTCGGTCCCCTGTTTGCCTCGGTGGCATGGAAAAAATGGGTGGAACTGACGTCAGCACGCCGACGAGGTCCTCTTATGGCTCCGATTACATCATACGGTGTCGCGAGCGGAGCCGTGCTCGTTGACGTGGGAGAGCTAGGAAAGAATTTCCGTGGAATGCTGGTGCAAGGGATATTCACCTAAGTGTTCAGGCTAGTCCTTTGGGAGCAACTGTTTATGTTGCCACTCCAGAAACTGAAACCAGTGATCCGAGGGCAGAGGCCCTGCAGATGGCACACGAGGTGGGGTGCCCAGTCGTGTGCCCCGGCGGGGCAGAGAAGTGACAAGCACCACAACCCACAAAAAAGGTAACGAGGGCACTGAATAACACAGGATCTTCTCTTTGTATCTGGCAGGAACAACGAAGTTAAAATGCCCTAGTACCAAAATGTAGAATTAGTGCTACAACGGTCTTCAAGAGGACCTGCGATGCCACTTCTGCCTCCCGTACCCTGGAGGCGGCACATGGGTCACGCGGTACGGTCATACTGCGGTGGGACGCACACTCGTTGACCGCTCATGGCACTGCTCCACACTTCAGGGAGGACGCTTTCCATTAGCTATGTTTTCTGATGACATGTCGCGCCAGCCCCGTCCAACAACAGAACTCCTTTAGATCCAAACAGACTCTTCCATTCTCTCACCGGAAGTGAAACCAGGCCACGCGGACACTTTCACAATACAACAGCCAAGAATGCACTTTTCGGTAAAAAAAACACATTCCTTCCGCCAAAATAATCAAATAAACGTCTCACTGAAGAACAGGGGCCAGCTTCAATCGGTAAACAGCCGTTACAACGACTTTTTTACTTTGCGATACCATTACAACGCATGCATTACCACGCATGCGTTGTACATCACGAAGTCATTACTACGCATTTTTTTAGAACAAATGGTCATTTACCACGCATGCCTTTACAACAAATTTTGTTGTAAAGGTATGTATGGTAAATGACCATGCGTCTAAAAACATGTAGACGATCCATGTCGTTGTAAGGAAACAGAGGCTGTTCCGTTTCCTCACAATGACGTGCACCGCCCCTCAGAGATGACGTAAAGCAGGAACCACGAGGAGAGAGGAACCATGAGGAGTGAGAGGTAAGGGGGATTGGGCATGGGGTGGGGTTTCTTTTCTAGGGTTTAGGGTAGTGCAGTGGTGTTTGGGTGGTGTAGGGGGTCGTGCTGGGGGTAGTGTTTTAGGGTTTAGGGTAGTGCAGTGGTGTTTGGGTAGTGTAGGGGGTCGTGCTGGGGGTAGTGTTTTAGGGTTTAGGGTAGTGCAGTAGTGTAGGGGGTCATGCTGGGGTAGTGTTTTAGGGTTTAGGGTAGTGCAGTGGTGTATGGGTAGTGTAGGGGGTCGTGCTGGGGTAGTGTTTTAGGGTTTAGGGTAGTGCAGTGGTGTTTGTGTAGTGTAGGGGGTCATGCTGGGGGTAGTGTTTTATGGTTTAGGGTAGTGCAGTGGTGTTTGGGGAGTGTAGGGGCTCGTGCTGGGGGTAGATTTAGGGTTTAGGGTAGTGCAGTGGTGTTTGGGTAGTGTAGGGAGTCGTGCTGGGGGTAGTGTTTTAGGGTTTAGGGTAGTGCAGTGGTGTTTGTGTAGTGTAGGCGGTTGTGCTGGGGGTAGTGTTTTAGGGTTTATGTTAGTGCAGTGGTGTTTGGGTAGTGTAGGGGGTAGTGCTGGGGTAGTGTTTTAGAGTTTAGGGCAGTGCAGTGGTGTTTGTGTAGTGAAGGGGGTCATGCTGTGGGTAGTGTTTTAGGGTTTAGGGTAGTGCAGTCGTGTTTGTGTAGTGTAGGGGTCATGTTTTAGGGTATAGGGTAGTGCAGTGGTGTTTGGGTAGTGTAGGGGGTCATGCTGGGGTTAGTGTTTTAGGGTTTAGGGTAGTGCAGTGGTGTTTGGGTAGTGTAGGGGGTCGTGCTGGGGGTAGTATTTTAGGGTTTAGGGTAGTGCAGTGGTGTTTGTGTAGTGTGGGAGGTCATGCTGGGGGTATATTTAGGGTTTAGTGTAGTGCAGTGGTGTTTGGGTAGTGTAGGGAGTTGTGCTGGGGGTAGTGTTTTAGGGTTTAGGGTAGTGCAGTGGTGTTTGGGTAGTGTAGGGAGTCATGCTGGTGGTAGTTTTTTAGGGTTTAGGGTAGTGCAGTTATGTTTGGGTAGTGTAGGGTGTTGTGCTAGGGTAGTATTTTAGAGTTTAGGGTAGTGCAGTGGTGTTTGGGTAGTGGAGGGGGTAGTGTTTTAGGGTTTAGGGTAGTGCGCCCAACCTGCCACAATATCCGTGGACAAAGGGGATCCTGACTCTTTGGAACGCTCCGTCAATTGAATAATTTGGATCAAGGGCCCAACCACGTCCAAGACCTATCAATTCCTTTCTTGGGATCCCTCATATACTTGGAGGAAAAGGTACATAGTTTCTCATCAATTTCAGGCGTGTGTGCCACCTTCCCCTTCAGTGAGGGCCTGGGGCATTCTCCCCTCATCCTATTCCTGACCTCCCTTTCAAGGGGTTGATGGATTTTCCGTACCACATACTCTGCCACTTTGGCGTCAGGTGTCCACTTTGCCGACCTAGGATGGTAAATTTGGGTAGGCTCGAACATGTCCGAGTGGACCCCGTCCCCAACCGGGGACTGAGAGGAGTGGGACTCTGGATGCCAGGGACGCCCCGAGTCCTTATCCTCATCGGAGGAGAAATCGTCCTCCGATACACCCTCTCCCTCTAAGGGAAACCCGCCGTCGGGGTCTACAATAGTGGTGACAGTGTCGCAATTTTCTCCGGGCCCCTCCTCCTCCCGGCAGGGTGCATGTTTTAGCGTTCGCGCACTCTTGAGGAAGGTCTCCGTAAGTTTATCAAATCCTTCCAAGTGCCCCGCGTTATGCTTAACGGCCCTTTTATTCCCCATCTGGGAGCTACTTGGACCCGCCACCACCAGATCTGGGTCACTGAACACCACAGGGATGCTTTTCGCCAGCTTATCAACCTGATCCCTAAGAGGAGGCAGCGCCCTAGAAATAGCCAGAGAGACGGCTTGGTCCACTGCTGGAGGGAGAAGTTGGGGGGCCATTCCTCCTTCCACTTCCTGGTAGGAGGAGTAAAAATGGTCTTCTGGAGAAGACATGATAGCAGAGGGTGTGAGCACAGAACAAATGCCCTTAAAATCCTTAAGACAGCCCCCTCGCCGGTGCTCCAACAGCTGGGCTTTCCCCGAAGCTGTTATAAGAATAGACTGAGGCGCAATACCAATTACCACCACCAGGTGGCGCTGGTCACTAACGTGGCCGTGTGGGGAAATCACTGCGTAGCGGTGTCAAAATTAGGCGAGGATTGGTCGGGAATCAAGTGGACACTAAAGGAGTGACTGGATTCCCAAACACGCGTAAAGACCAGCGGGAGCGCTCGACGGAGCTGCCTCGCTCGGACCAGACGCGCCTGACAAGATCTCACCGCGCGCAGAGCACACAGCGGGAGAAACTGCGAGGGGGAGAACGCGCTCGGGCAAGAGCCTGCTGCGCAGGGAATATGAAACAATACCAAGGCAATAATGCTAATAACGTGCACAAGAAACCGCTATACAAACAGCAACAACGTCCGATTAAGCCAAGAATGTAAGGAATGCACTTAACTGACGAGCAGTGAAGAAAGAGGAAGCGGAAGGGACGTCACGATATTATATACGATGGACTGTGATATGATTGGACTATAGTTGCCTTGGAGACTACCCCCCTAATGGTTCCTGGGTTGTGTAGTCTTTTGTTTAATGATTGTTGTGTTACGTTTTCTTTGAACTGCTATGCAAATAAAGTGAGGAAAGATATGATAATCCTCGCCTCCGTCCTGCCATAGAATTCATTAAACTTTATTTGATCTGATTTAGAAACATAGATCATAAAAGTGTACATAAAAACAGTAAATCCTCTTTCCTAATACAATACAGTGAGAATTAATTAAAACCAGTAGGTAAAAACGGGTGTTACAAAGCCCGGTTCAGAGCAACTTCAGGTTAACAGAATCGTAAAGTTCAATGTTTCGCAAGATCAATCTCATGTACTTCGTGCAAAATACGCAATAAGGGGTCCAAGTAAGATGTAACGCTCCAATACCTGACCAGTTTGCACTATATAAAACTGCAGAAAAACTAAAAATAAAAAGTGTTTTGCACACTTCTGTCATTGGGCTATATGTGGGCTACATCTGGGTGATATTTGTGCTACATTTGGGCTCTTTTTTCTCTGGTGGCCATCTTGGGAGACTTATTTGTTATGAAGTTTCCTAATTTCGTCATTTACTGCAGTCTCCTCAGTAGGAAATGCTTTCAGTTTTTACTTGATTCCATCAAGAAGGCATTCAGATGTGTCACACATTTGCCATAAATTCAGAATGTTAGCACTCTAGTTGTTCATTAGATCACTGTAGTAAAGCTACTGCTCACCAGGGAGTTAACTGGAAGTCTACTGCTGGTATTGAAAGTGATTGTTTCAGTCTGCATGTCAGAATTTTCTAATGAAATAGAAGAGGATTTGAGATCTCACTTAAAACATGCCCTAAATTTTCTTTCTGCAGCACTAACCATAATTTCTATGGCAAAATGAACCCCCTCATTTTGTTCCTTTTTAAATTAAATGTTTTAAGTGTTACCAGTTTATTCCAATCAAGATGGCTTCAGGTGTGCCATACTTTTGTCATAAGTAAGACTGTTAGTGGTCTAGTTGTTCTTTAGAACACTCTGGGAAGCTGCAGTAGAACACAAAGGCATCAACTGACAGGCTGCTCCTGTTGAAATATAACAGGAAGATATTTGAGATCTCACTTAAAACATGTCCTAATTTTTTCTTTCTACAGCACTAACCATAATTTCTATGACAAAATGAACCCCCTCATTTTGTTCCTTTTTAAATTAAATGTTTTAAGTGTTACCAGTTTATTCCAATCAAGATGGCTTCAGGTGTGCCATACTTTTGTCATAAGTAAGGCTGTTAGCACTCTAGTTGTTCTTTAGAACACTCTGGGAAGCTGCAGTAGAACACAAAGGAATCAACTGACAGTCTCTGCCCTTGTTGGATGTACATGTTTTACTGAGAATGTCAGACTTCATTCTCACATGACTGAGAAAGATAATGTGAATTTTCAGAAAATATGCTCTCATTTTAGCTTCTGGAGCACCTTCCAAAACTGTATGGGACAAGCATGTGAAAATAGTTTTCTCTCAAACATGATTCATGATATCCCAGCAGAAGGTTTTTCACAGGGTAAAATCACCTTAGAACACACCACAATTCCTGAAATTAGTATGGTACCATCAACAAATGAATTCTAATGTAACTAAAGTCTGTTATCACCCTTTATAGTTCTCCTTTTGGTAACCCTCAAAATCTTCGATTCACTACAATTTATATTGGTCCCAAGATGGCTGCCAGCAATTCCAGGATGAAGTGCTGACAGCCAATCATATCTCACGATGACATGTGTGGTTAGGCTCCGCCCAGATATATATGTGTTTTCTTTTTCAAATTTCTCAGGAACTACTGAATGGATTTACACCATTTAACCAAAAGGCACAACTCTGAACCAAGAGCTACCTTTTTGCCAAATTTGGTGTAATTCCGTTCAGCAGTTCGGGCTGTAGCTGCGATGAAAGGTTCCTATGGAAAATTGCATGGGGAAAACACGTTTTGGGACCCCCCTTTTTTCTCAGCCCCCGCTTGACGAATCACCCTGAGACTTTCAAGTTAGGAGCGGACCGGAGCGGGCCACAAAGTTTGAAAATTTCGCGAAGATTCGTCAACCGGCGCCAAAGTTATTTCAAATAGAATGTTGCGGATTTCCTATGGAAAATAGGTCCTAACTATAACTATCTACTGGCGACCGCCAGTAGATAATATATATATATATACAATGGCAGATTTCTTTTTAGAATGCGCTTTGTAGGTAGTCAGTTTAGAAATAGGGAAGGGGGTTAGGGTTTCATTTTTTTCCGCTGCTACATTTTTTTAGGTAAGGCTGGAGAGTAAGGGTAAATACTAAGGTGTTATATCTGTGTAAGAAAGTGGATATTGGAGTGGGCCGCTGCCTATCTCGAGGAATAATAACACTTTTTGTCAGTGTGAACCCTCCAAGGCACTAAAGTAATCCTAGCTCAGTCCACTGGTATCTCTGGCACACAGCAGACAGACTTAGCTTAGAACAATGTGTAAAGTATTTAAGAGTAATAAAGTCAAAATAACAACTGTAAAAATCCCAATTCACTTTGTGGGACAAAAAACCCACCCTGAGAGGTCTGCAGCTGAAATTGTAGTCGCAGGGGATCCGAAGGCTAGATACTTGAAGCAGGTTAGTCCTGCTGAGCTCTGGACCTTTGGAGAGTTCTCACTGAAAATGTTCTAAATCCTAACACAAAATGAGACTAAGGGCCAGATTAAGATTTCAGCAGACGGGTTACTCCGTCATAGCGATGACAGTTATCCTTTCCGCCGAAATCTAAACCCCATAGGATATTATGGAATTTATATTTCGGCAGATGGGATGTCCATCCCCATTGTGATGGAGTGACCCATCCTCTGAAATCTAAATCAGGACCTTAGTAATTTTGTCTGAGGTACTGGGAACCTTGAACGGTACAAAGCTGAATTTAAACAGACGCAGTCGATCTGCTGGTTGGATACTTTTTCCAGCGAGTCCTATTGAACCTTTAGAACACTGGAGGAAAAAGTCTTCAAAAGTTTCAACATTTTCTTCTGGTGCCCAAGCAATCACTGGGCATTTAAAGACTTTCAGGGTGTCAGGCAGAGACTAACATCAAAGTCACTGGTCATCTGGGTGCTTCCAGTAAAAGACCCCTTGCAGCTTGGTGTGTTCCTGTAGCCACTCAGGAGGTCAGCAAATGGGCCCTTGGAGTCCACTTCTTTGTCCTGGGTACAAAATGGAGTAGGTTTAGTTCTCTTCTGATTCTGATCTTCTGCAAGTCCAGTAAGTGTAGTAAGGATGGTGCCTGGGGATGCCATATTTATGCCTGGCGCCACCTAGTGGGTAGTGAAGACTTTTGGGCACTCCCTGACCAATGGGATAAAAGTTCTCTGGGAAACTTTACCCACCTTTTCAGCAGTTCCTGTTTGCCCTACTGGAAACAATCACACAGTGCCCTTACTCTCATAATCGAAGATGGGGAAACCCTTCTCCCCTTGCGCACCGACAGTGTGATAGCCCAGCTGTGTTGTTATGGTAATGAGCATTCCCCACTTTTGTGGTCACTCGAAATTGTTTCTGGGAGTAGTTTTTCTCCCCAAAGTATGGTGGCAGCCTGACTATGGGGACAAAGGCTGGAACCTTTCCTGGTGCCACCTAACATTTACTTGTGACAGGGCAGGCTCTCTTGAAATAAATTAAGTTCCTGGCCCACCTCAAATGGTCTTCCTGGGAGAGGATGAAATCACCTCTCCTCTCCCAAGCCATTGTCTCTGCCCTGGGATTAGTTTTCACACATCTTTCACACATAATTGAGGTCAAGGGTGGGCAGTTGCTAGACAGATAATGCAAATTACCCTCCAGCAGCTTCAGGCAGGGTGAAGGTAATTTTCTAAAAGTTCCCATATATTTAACAAAAATCGAAATTTACTATTAGATTGGATTTTTATTAAATATAAAAATAAGGCTCTGAATGGAGACTGTAGTTGATACAGGTCAAAAGATATAGATTCAAGTGTATCTATACTTTGTCTTTTCCTTGTTGCCAATCACAGCCTGACCAGTGGCAATGTTATTTTGGGCCTAGTCACTGGGGGATCAAGCAATTTCTAATGTCACCCATGTTCTACTCCTGAATATTATGCATCTCCCATTGAGGACATCAAGATGTGCTTAGGGGTTATTTATGTAATATTTTAAGTAGGGGTGGGTGAAACTCGTGGAGTTTCACTCAGCAGAATTCCGCTGAGTTACATATAAACTCTGTGACATTCCATGGAGTTCCGCAACAGGCTGAAAATATGCAGCTCGTGCTGCTCGCACTGCATTCTCGCATTGGTAGTGTTAACAGCTCTGAAAATCAGTGTGAACTGTACCATGCATTGCGCAAGAACGTGCGCCTATTGGAGTTGATTTTGCTACTGCTCGAGTAGAAAATCAATTTGAGCGGTAGCAAATCTACTTGAATGGCAGCCCTTTGACCGCGACTGTTGTCGACATTAGAAAATCATGCTAGGGGACAGCAAATCTCGCTCGTGATTGCCAGTGCGCATTTTCTGGAGCCTTGCAGGAGAAAACTTTCACCACCCGGTGATTGGTGGAATGTGGCCGGAGCTCCGCATTAAAGAGTAACGTGGAGTGACCAAAATTTTGCCAATTCCGCTGGCGGAAAAAAACATTCCGCCTACCCCTAAATTTAAATTGGGTTCTGCTACCTGTCAGAAGGGGTGATATTGACAGGTCTGTGTAGTAGGGTTCAAGCTGCTGCTGTCAGGCTACACAGGGTAAGCGGCTTGGAGCCATGTTTTCACTGCTACAGAAGTGGATGGTACAATAGGTGCTGCAATCCACACGTAGCACTTAACTTGTATGCCTTGGGTGCATTCTCTGTACCATATAATAGGGACTTATAGATAAGTTAGATAAGTCAATTAGTAATAAGCCAAGTTAATCATGTTTGAAGAGGGAGCACAGACACTTTAATCCTGATCAGCAGGGGTAAGGTGCCCATAATTCTAAGTCCAGCAAAAATAGGCTCCAGAAAAAAGTAAAACATCTGAGGTGACCACGCAGAAAAGGCACATTCCGTACAATATGTTAGATTTGCAGGTTCCATGATTAGTAGTGCATTAAATATGCAATGTTTTCAGTGTAGTCCGTTCCACCCTAACATGCCAAATTGGTGAATCTTTGATAGGAGTCTTGCATGCATGTCTTTAGTTTTTTTACTGACTCTGGGCTGCTGAATGCCTGTAAAATATTGAAAACTGTATGTTTTTAAACTATTTAGCATTCTAAAGTAAATTTAGAAACTATGGTTCTTTACATATATTTATACTGCTTTGAACTTGATAACACTCTAAGGTATGATGCTGCTGCTTCCGTGGTGAGTGGGTGGTTGCAGTTTCCCATGTGTGGCTGGAGTCTGCAGTGACTGCCTAATGCTTCAAAGATAAAGGAGGCCTGTCTCTTCGTAGGGATGAAGATTGCTTACCTTAGATGTGATCACAAATTACATGAGTCACACAAAAAGTGCTAGTGAACGGCTATACTCTGAGCAGCAGTGAAGGTGAAGAAGCCCATGAGAGCTGATATTGGAGTGGGTGGGGTGATGGAAATGTGCCACACAGTGGAGCCCCTGATCCCTGAGCAGTGCGAGGTGGCTGGTAAGGTGATGGCCACCATGAATTCTGCCTCAGTCCAACAAGCTGAGCATGTGCAAATTGAATGTTGTGCTGCTCAGCTTGTTGTTTTGAATGAATTGGGGTGTTTTGACATGCCTGCTTTGTAACTATTTTGGCAATTCATTTGTATGCAATAGTACTGATGAAGTGCCCATACCCCTGATTCCTACCATAGCCTTCAGCTTTTGTGCAGTCTTTGCTACAAATAAGAAAAAAATAAAACAGCCTCCTTTGTGTGTTGATGTTGAATGAAGGTGCAGATGGAAAGGGCCTAAGTGCCATCACTCACATTGCCTGACACACCAGTCATTAAAAGGCTGGTGTGTGGGCTGCTCGACTTGGTGAATGAAAGCAAGCAAGTCACAGCTGAAGAGGCCTGACTCACTGCTGAACTCTATATATGCCCAACAAAGATGATGTTGAATGTGAATGACACTTTAAGAAAAGCAATGCCTCTCAAGCTTCATAGCACTGATCATGCTACACTACTCTGAGCCGCTGGCACGGCTCTGGGCTAATGGCACACTTACAGATGCATTTGGGGTCACGAGGGGCACGAGACAGGGCTACCCACTGTCTCCACTCCTTTTCATCATTGCCATGGACCCGCAAGTTCACCATTTGCAGGAAAATGACATGCATCATGGCCTCAGATTCTCCTCTGGCCTGCTTCTCATTTCCATGTATTTTTCATACTAAACCCAGCCAGTAATTTCACACACAATCATCAGTAAAATAATCTGATTTGGGGGTTTCTCTGACCTTTTTCCTAACTGGGCGAAATCGGAGTTATTTCCTCTCATGGACATCACCACAAAAGTACCCTGTGAATACTCGCTCTAGTGGTGTAGCAAGTTTACCAGTTACCTAGGTATCACAATCCATAGGGACAAAGACTAAGAGGTTCGTGGAAACTACAGCCCGGCAATAGAAAAGTTCACGGTGCAAATCGAGCAGTGGCTTTGTCGTGTAGTTCCTATAGTACCCATGCAGAACCTGCACGTTTGGATAACATAAACTGTGGGCTTGGTGACTGACTGGCTCTGTGCACCCCCACTGTGTATGTTAGCCGGATTTGCATTAGCTAGCTCACAGTGCCACTAGAATCTCCTCTTATCGGGGAGAGATTAGTTTCTGGCAACCTTAGACCATGACAACTCTAATTCCTCAGAATCGTGGAAACAATGTACTACCTTTCGCTCAGTCACTCGTGCTTACTTATTCGGTTTGTCTCAGAGAGTTACACAGAATAAACAGTCTGGGCGTTTCAATAAGTATTTATTGAACAGTTGTTATTCTAGTGTAAAATATATGTGCTGCGGCAACCAGCAGACAATAGCAGAGATATATTATCAGTAGTACGATAAAAGCAAAGGGATAGAACAGTTCTACCATATTGCAATAATCATGAATACATACATGAATATAAAAAGCATTATGAAAAGTGTGCGTACTCCTTCGATGCCTAACTAGATGTACCTGAGTGTACCTAGCATATGTGTTGGGCTAAAAGTCTAAGAGCCAAGAATCCTTCTAGGATTTAGTCGAACCCCCATACCTGAATAGAGAGAGTGTGGGACCCCGTCCTGGTCTCGAGTTGGACACCCCGGAAGGGCTGTGGTAGACCGCTGTCAGCTGGAGCGACTGCATGCAGGAGCCTCAGCGTCTCTGGTCAGTGTGTCAGCATGGAAGTCTCGGTTCCCTCTGTCTTACCGGGGTAAGATGTGGTGTATTTATACCCTGAAGACTCTAGTTGTTTAGTATGGTTTGTATTGGCCCTTGTTAGACTTGAGGAAGACGTCAGGGGTGAATTTTGTACATACATATTATGCAGGTGGTGTATTCCTAGAGAGTCATGCATAATTGATGAGTACAGTGTGGGCCTGTGTTTGGGAAAAACCCTGCTGTATTCAAAACCACAGGCTAGATAACGTTCAGCCCTCAGAGCTCATTGTGTACTAGCGAGGACCAATGTGGGTGAAAGATCATGCCTATATAAGGAATCATGAATATAATAGGACATGTACAGTTATGGCCGTAATAGGGCATATGCGGCTTTAACCATAATAGGGCAAGTACGAATATGAGCGTATTAGGGCAAATACGAATACGTCCATTTTAGGGCATGTATGAACGGGTCTACATTAGGGCCTCTATACGGGACATAACACCCACTCCTCTTCCGAACAGGATGACAATGACCATACTTAAAATCTGGATAACTTAAAAACATTTTAAAAGCAAGTAAAAACATGGTTTTAAAATTGTTAAAAAAAAATCCAAAATGTTACAATTCAGCTTTTTCCAATTGCCACTAAAAAAAGTCTATTTTGTTTCTCTATATAAGTTGCTTCACTCAAAGCGGAAGAAGGCCATGCTTTTCTCAAGCGAAAGTGTCAATTTAGGAAATGTTCCAAATTTGCTCGTTTATTATGAAAACGAGTGGAGAAGCCAAATTCTTTCCCAGGACGCGATGAGCCAATTTGAGATTAAGTGTCCTGGCTGGGAAGCACAACATTATCAGTGTGAGCTACTGCAGACGACAAATACAACGCCTCACAGAGAACTTCAATCGCACATAGATGGTATGTAGCACTGGCAACAGTCGGTGCTGTGGCAGCTTGTGCGGCAGTTGTTACCTGGGTGCCTGAAGAGGAGTCACCTAACCCAGCAGGGGCAAACAGCACCTGTGGATTCTCAAGGAATGCGTTCATCAGAATCGGAAGACGCTGGGGACAACGCAGAGCATGGGCCTTTAGGGGGTCCAGCATTGCATCCGTGTCCGGAGGCGCATCTGATGGAAATGTTAGACAAAGATCCAACGTACATTCTTCTCCGCAAAGCAGGCATCGAAGAACAGGTAAGATGCAGTCTACCCAGACTGGTCGAAAGGATAGAAACCAGGAGGCATTGAGTTCTCGCAGGCAAGAAACGCCCAGAAGTTGTACCATGCGTTCACGGTATTTCCGCTCCAGGAGCATGTTTGCCATTCCCTCGGGAATTGGGCCGTCCATTGCATAGCAGTAGTATTATAAATAGGACAACTGCAATCAGTAATAGGATAAGCGGGAGTCCTCCAAATACGCTTCCCAATACGGAGTGTATAAAATTTGGGATTACTCCGAGTACTGTCTGAAAGGTGCTTAACAGTCCTGACCCTATGGTTTTAAATAGGTGTACAATACCACTCGTATCAGACATATTGAAGATACGACCCACCATTTCTGCTAAATGAATGGGGCTGTTTGTAGTATGAGCACCTGTATCTCACTCGAGGTCCTTGCAACTTGAAGTTCATAGGTTTCTCGAGCGGAGGTTAAGGGCACGGGTTGCTGTAAAAGCATGGCTTGCAGTCTGCTCAGAGCAGGGCCGGCGCTAGGCTTGGGCAGCGTGGGCAGCTGCCCAGGGCCCCGCGCCTGCTCGCAGCCATGGGGCCTCGCACCTTTAAAGACATCAGAAGTTCCGAGGCCCAGGGGGCCCCCTGAGAGTTTATATTTTTCTTTTTTATGTCAATCTCCCCTGCTGGCCCATCTCTGTGGGCCTAATGGCTGCATCAGCATGTTGATGACAGCAATCAGACAGGTAATGTGAGTGCCCTTGCCTGTGAAGTGGCCCTGCCCCTGTATGAATAAAAGACCGAATATCCTGCAGGGGCACAGCAAAGGATAGAGTGGCGATGGCGGCGCATCACAATGGAAACCGCTCACCAAGGACAAATGGAAAGGGAGCAGAGAGGGGAATAAAAGGGGCAAGACAAATGGAATACAGTGGGGGGGAGCAGATAGGTGTGTGCGTGGCATTGAGACAAGAGCTGCCCGCAGAGGAGCAGAATCCGCATGAAAAAGTGGATGGAGCAGCGTTTAAAGTCTGCTGGGTCACTCAAGTCTTAGACCCGGTAGTAAATTAAAATGGACATTGAAAAGGGGCCCTATATTCATGTCCTTAACTTTGCCTGCTAAAACATTGATCCAGTGTCTGCTCAATGAATGAAAGTTCTGAAAAACAGGTGATGAGATGGGCCCGCTCTCCATTTTTGCCCTCACCCTCAGAGGGAAAAACAAATCTTAACTCTGCATCAGTGCCACCCTTCGCTACCTTTAATGCAACTTCAGTGAGACTCGTTATAGTTCTTTCACAGTTTCATCATGTCAGAACTGGAGCATTTTCAATATTATATACAAGAAAGCTGTAGATGCTGCTTATTCATCTTATGCAACTAATAACCACTGACAAAGCCAATAGTACTGGCTTGTTCTAGGTGTAATTTTACTTGTTGTAATATTTATCTGGAGGCAATGACAGGTTTTTCAACCCACTTAAAGCCCTGCTCTCAGGTCAGTATGTAGGCCGTTTTTTTGGCTAGTTATTGACCTGCTTTATGGTCAAGTGAGCCGGATTTTACTGTTGATTTTTATGATAATAAAGCAAACATTGCTTGCAGCAAACTCAAATCAGTGCAGTCCTTCGATACCTTAAAAAAAACTTATACAGTATGTGCTTACAAGTTGAAAACTGCGCTAGTTTGCAAACATGGGACACTTTTCTAGCTAACTAACTCCCTAATGGGGGCCCCTTTTATTTTGGTACAGAGGCCTATTTTCTGTCCCAGTCTGATGCTGCATGTTAGGCAGGGCCACTGGAATTATGCGATTGTGCGGTGGTGGCGATTTCTGCATAATTATGCATTTGACGCATTTGCCACATAATCCATCAGCTGCTGCATAATCTACAGATTTTAACAACAAAATTGCTTTCTATCTCAAACAGTTCAAAAGTTACTAAAAATGGAGCGACACGTCTTGCCGCATGTGGGAAGGCCCTTTGAAAAGCTGGAATAGTCAACTTTCTGTTTCCCATATCTAAATTTGGTGTTAAATTGTTACTAATGGGGTGCAACCAGTGCCCAAACAGTGTTACCAAGTTTAAAAATGGCAAAAAAATGAAGTAATACTATTTCAAAATGTGCTGGGTTATGCCGCATAATTTGCCTTTTCTTGCCACATAATTTACTCACCCTGCCACATAATTTAACCCTCTCCGGCCACATAATTCCAGTGGTCCTGCTGTTAGGGTAATGCATGGCAGTAATTTTGTTCCTGTTTATATTTCTCATGCTTTACTGAATCTTGCATTCCCCAAGAGTGCTAGCTATTTCCAGCATGTGTGTTTGTGTATTTTATTTCACAGCATATTACTCTTGGATGATGCACCCTTTGTACTGAGTCGCCTCCAGGTGTTTATAACAGGCTACAGTTGAGCAGTTTGGAGTTCAGGCTGCTGGCAGTACAACTTTCACACTGTGCCTGTCTGTGGGTCAAAAAGGTGTTCAGATTACATGACCATTCAAAATATGGCCTCTCTGCAGAGCACAAAGAGCAATGGTCCTGCATTGCAGTTGTGATTCTATGCAAGTGTGTGTGAAGGAGCTACTTATTGGTCAAAACAACAAGGTGAAAGTAAAATCATTTATTGTAGTTACTCATTTAGCTTAAACTGCTAACGACCATTGACAAAGCCCAGACGCGGCTGGCATGAGTAATTTAAAGGGAAAAAAATAACTTTCTTAGCCGGCCCGATCCGATCCTGCGTCGTATCTGCTTAGGGGCCTCACATGTTCCTATTCTGCCCGGGGCCCCACATATCCTAGGACCGGCCCTGGCTCAGAGTATCAAATTGTATGAAAGAAACATTCAGTGAAGGCCATAGCGGCGCCTCCCTGACTGTGTTCAGTGGTGGAAACAATACTTGCATACAGCAAGTAACCCTGGAGTTAACGGTGACCAGATAGGCGACTCACGGAAGCATCCCACAGCAACCTTGATCATTTAGCATCAAATAACTCCCATTCGAGAGCAGCTCAAAAACCGGTGTGATCACGGCAGCTGGGGTCCCAGTCATGTGACACGATAGGTTTGCTACTGAACCGCTACAGGCTCCGTGCAGAGAAATATCCTGACACATGAGAGAACCGCTTAAAGCATTCTTGCAGTTTGTACCACTCAGATACACTTCTCGATCCCCATTCCGGCATCGATATCTATATGGTAACTCCCAAGTTTCCTTAATGTATCCCTTACCCATTTTTTCATATGTGCCTGCCTGCCTTTGCTCAAGGCAATATTGAAACTGAAACGTAGTGACCGGCAGAGTGATTTGGCCATGAATTAGCCATTGAGTTGATGGTAATTCGGCTACAGTAAATGGTAACCTTTCCAGTTTCTCAATACGCAGCATTGTATATTTGACACCCCTATGTGCCATTTCTGTCTGTTTATCAGTTAGATTGTATTCTGAAAACAGAGACGTGGGGGCAGATTTACAAGCCCCTTGCGCCACTTTTGCGTCACTTTTCCCATGTTAAAAATGACGCAAAAGTGGCGCAAGGGGCTTGTAAATCTGCCCCCTGGTGTTTATAAAATGCCAGGGCACATAGCCTGCACGCAAAGATTGCAGCGTCCAGCTTAGCATCATAATAGAACGTAGCTGAGATTGCCCGTGTTGTAACAAGGCCAGATCTTGTTCTAATATGTCGATTGCCGAAGAGACAATGTTGCCTAAGGAGTAAATCCTGGAGGTCAAAATTGTTAACCCATTATCCACTACAGCTAATGCCTTCTCTAGGTTAATACGATCTATTTCCCGTATTCTTTCTGCGGCCTCTTGTTGGGATATTTTCCAGTTTTCATTATAATAGGCATAAACGCCAGCATATATGAAACGTTTCTGACGTGTCTTCCTTGGGCCTGACAAGAAATCCCTAAGGTCTACATCAGGTGTGAGTAAGGTCAAATGATGTTTTACTTCTGAGAGTGTTGAGGTCTCTAGCCAATCAAGGCACAACTTCCCAACACTATACGATGTCACTACCCCTGGGTGTTGTCTCTGTACATAGCGTGTATCTGGCCTATGGATACTAAACCCTTTGGTTGTATTCATAAATCTCTGTTGACAGGTGTTTGTGTCAATGGGCCAAATCAGCCATTTCATCCAATGAGGATCTGATCTGTTGTACTGGAGAATGTCATCTAATCCTACCCCTTGTGTAGTTGAATTCTGCCCCCCACCCATCTGTGATGGTGTAGGAAACCCGGGTGAGTTTATTTCCTTGTTCTTGGCTAGTCCAAGACAAGATGTCTGTTGCACAGTGTCATTTAGAAATATCATCTGCTGTGGAATGAGGCATGCTCTAAAAAGCGGTTCTGTTCCCTGGACTTGCCAGTCCCTCGAACCCCAGTTTGATTTTAAATCTATAGTGTCCTTCCATAGGTCAAAACCCTGTGTAGACAACTGGGCCATAAAGGAAGCAGAGTAAATCTGTTTGGTGTTAGTTAACATAATTTTCTGTGCTGATGTTTTTGCCACTTTGTAATAAAATGACTTTGGGTCTGATGTATTAAACCCTGAAAAGTATGTGAATTTCTGTGCAAAAGTTTGTGAACTACCTTTTGGAGGTGTTGGGCAGTGTTCCCACTGGTGGTATTCAAATACATTTCTAGGTGTTATAGATTTGTGCAAGAAATGATGACCATAATGTTGGTAACAGTACAATGTATCATAGTCTGAAGTGCCTTCTAACATTTCATTGTTCGGAAATGCAGCAGTTTTTTCTAAATCAGACATCATAGCATTTAGAGTTTCAGTGTCCCAATCATCAGATAATGTACTGGAGGTAATGATATCACGTAAAGAAATTTTAAATACATGTTTAAGCTTTAAAAGTTCAGTCGGCCCGAATATATAAAAATCAATCGTGTCCCATACTATACCGTCCGGTATAGGAACTGCTGTGATGTTCACTGAAGACAAGTCTCTTGGTTCACGATGTGAAGACTGGTGTGGTTTTAAAATCAAATTGACTCTTTGGGCTGTAGAGCTCTGCTGGAGGTATCGTCCATTAATAAGCATACTAAAAGTTATAATTAAACCTAGCCAGAAAAGAAAAAATAGAATCCCAGTGATATACCATAGTTCTATCCAAGGTGACACCAGGTAAGTCTCTCTAAAAAAGTTCAAAAAGTCAATGAGTTTCTGTTTGTGTGATTTTTGGCTGGCGTCGTTTCCGGCTCACTTGGATCCAGTGAAAACGTATCAAAGTTCATGAAATAGCCAGAAGCAGTTCGATCAATTGTTGGAATTGCATCGGGATTTGTTGAAATCGGATTTTGCTCTTGACGAGGCATGTTGACGTAGATGTCTGTAGTCGGTCTGATTGCAACTTGGTTGTTATGTTGACTTTCTTCTTGTTGAAGTGGAACGAGTTCCATAGCATTGTTGCTTAGTCCTACAGCAAACAAATGATGGATGGAATGCTGACAATGCAAACATTCTCTCCCAGTCAAAAGATCTGGGTTAAATCCATCGTTCTTTTGCCCACTACGCCACCCCAGTTTGGACCCAGCCATATGCAAATCAGTCTTGACCCTGTGCCCCATGGGAAAAGTCCAGACCGATCTGCCAGGCCAGGTCCTCCCTGGACTGGAAACAAACATCCTGGGACCGGTTTCAGGGTATGTCACCCTTCTTCAGCCAAGCTAGCTTGAATCCAGTGGCACAGTGAGCAAGGGACCCACGTCTGGGCATACCCATCCCACTTAGGGCAAAAAGTGTTACAGCAAACAAATGATGGACGGAATGCTGACAATGCAAACATTCTCTCCCAGTCAAAAGATCTGGGTTAAATCCATCGTTCTTTTGCCCACTACGCCACCCCAGTTTGGACCCAGCCATATGCAAATCAGTCTTGACCCTGTGCCCCATGGGAAAAGTCCAGACCGATCTGCCAGGCCAGGTCCTCCCTGGACTGGAAACAAACATCCTGGGACCGGTTTCAGGGTATGTCACCCTTCTTCAGCCAAGCTAGCTTGAATCCAGTGGCACAGTGAGCAAGGGACCCACGTCTGGGCATACCCATCCCACTTAGGGCGAAAAGTGTTACAGCAAACAAATGATGGACGGAATGCTGACAATGCAAACATTCTCCCCCAGTCAAAAGATCTGGGTTAAATCCATCGTTCTTTTGCCCACTACGCCACCCCAGTTTGGACCCAGCCATATGCAAATCAGTCATGACACTGTGCCCCATGGGAACAGTCCAGACCGAACTGCCAGGCCAGGTCCTCCCTGGACCGGAAACAAGCATCCTGGGACCCGTTTCAGGGTATGTCACCCTTCTTCAGCCAGGCTAGCTTGAATGCAGTGGCACAGTGAGCAAGGGACCCACGTCTGGGCATACCCATTCCACTTAGGGCGAAAAGTGTTACAACAAACAAATGATGGACGGAATGCTGACAGTGCAAACATTCTCCCCCAGTCAAAAGATCTGGGTTAAATCCATCGTTCTTTTGCCCACTACGCCACCCCAGTTTGGACCCAGCCATATGCAAATCAGTCTTGACCCTGTGCCCCATGGGAACAGTCCAGACCGAACTGCCAGGTCCAACCTGGACCGGAAACAAGCATCCTGGGACCGTTTTCAGGGTATGTCACCCTTCTTCAGCCAGGCTAGCTTGAATCCAGTGGCACAGTGAGCAAGGGACCCACGTCTGGGCATACCCATCCCACTTAGGGTGAAAAGTGTTACAGCAAACAAATGATGGATGGAATGCTGACAATGAAAACATTCTCCCTCAGTCAAAAGATCTGAGTTAAATCCATCGTTCTTTTGCAGACTACGCCACCCCAGTTTGGACCCAGCCATATGCAAATCAGTCTTGACCCTGTGCCCCATGGGAACAGTCCAGACCAAACTGCCAGGCCAGGTCCTCCATGGACTGGAAACAAGCATCCTGGGACCGGTTTCAGGGTATGTCACCCTTCTTCAGCCAGGCTAGCTTGAATCCAGTGGCACAGTGAGCAAGGGACCCACGTCTGGGCATACCCATCCCACTTAGGACGAAAAGTGTTACAGCAAACAAATGATGGACGGAATGCTGACAATGCAAACATTCTCCCCCAGTCAAAAGATCTGGGTTAAATCCATCGTTCTTTTGCCCACTACACCACCCCAGTTTGGACCCAGCCATATGCAAATCAGTCTTGACCCTGTGTCCCATGGGAACAGTCCAGACCGAACTGCCAGGCCAGGTCCTCCCTGGACCAGAAACAAGCATCCTGGGACCAGTTTCAGGGTATGTCACCCTTCTTCAGCCAGGCTAGCTTGAATCCAGTGGCACAGTGAGCAAGGGACCCACGTCTGGGCATACCCATCCCACTTAGGGCGAAAAGTGTTACAGCAAACAAATGATGGACGGAATGCTGACAATGCAAACATTCTCCCCCAGTCAAAAGATCTGGGTTAAATCCATCGTTCTTTTGCCCACTACGCCACCCCAGTTTGGAGCCAGCCATATGCAAATCAGTCTTGACCCTGTGCCCCATGGGAACAGTCCAGACCGAACTGCCAGGGCAGGTCCTCCCTGGACCAGAAACAAGCATCCTGGGATCGGTTTCAGGGTATGTCACCCTTCTTCAGCAAGGCTAGCTTGAATCCAGTGGCACAGTGAGCAAGGGACCCATCCCACTTAGAGCGAAAAGTGTTACAGCAAGCAAATGATGGAAGGAATGCTGACAAAGCAAACATTCTCTCCCAGTCAAAAGATCTGGGTTAAATCCATTGTTCTTTTGCCCACTACGCCACCCCAGTTTGGACCCAGCCATATGCAAATCATTCTTGACCCTGTGCCCCATGGGAACAGTCCAGACCGAACTGCCAGGCCAGGTTCTCCCTGGACCAAAAACAAGCATCCTGGGATCAGTTTCAGGGTATTTCACCCTTCTTCAGCAAGGCTAGCTTGAATCCAGTGGCACAGTGAGCAAGGGAACCACGTCTGGGCATACCCATCCCACTTAGGACGAAAAGTGTTACAGCAAACAAATGATGGACGGAATGCTGACAATGCAAACATTCTCCCCCAGTCAAAAGATCTGGGTTAAATCCATAGTTCTTTTGCCCACTACGCCACCCCAGTTTAGACCAAGCCATATGCAAATCAGTCTTGACCCTGTGCCTCATGGGAATAGTCCAGACCGAACTGCCAGGCCAGGTCTTCCCTGAACCGGAAACAAGCATGCTGCGACCGGTTTCAGGGTATATCACCCTTCTTCAGCCAGGCTAGCTTGAATCCAGTGGCACAGTGAGCAAGGAACCCACGTCTGGGCATACCCATCCCACTTAGGTCGAAAAGTGTTACAGCAAACAAATGATGGACGGAATGCTGACAATGCAAACATTCTCCCCCAGTCAAAAGGTCTGTGTTAAATCCATCGTTCTTTTGCCTACTACGCCACCCCAGTTTGGACCCAACCATATGCAAATCAGTCTTAACTCTGTGCCCCATGGGAACAGTCCAGACCAAACTGTCTGGCCAGGTCCTCTCTGAACCGGAAACAAGCATCCTGGGACCGGTTTCAGGGTATGTCACCCTTCTTCAGCACGGCTAGCTTGAATCCAGTGGCACAGTGAGCAAGGGACCCACGTCTGGGCATACCCATCCCACTTAGGGCGAAAAGTGTTACAGCAAACAAATGATGGACGGAATGCTGACAAAGCAAACATTCTCCCCCAGTCAATAGATCTGGGTTAAATCCATCGTTCTTTTGCCCACTACGCCACCCCAGTTTGGACCCAGCCATATGCAAATCAGTCTTGACCCTGTGCCCCATGGGAACAGTCCAGACCGAACTGCCATGCCAGGTCCTCCCTGGACCAGAAACAAGCATCCTGGGACCGGTTTCAGGGTATGTCACCCTTCTTCAGCCAGGCTAGCTTGAATCCAGTGGCACAGTGAGCAAGGGACGCACGTCTGGGCATACCCATCCCACTTTGGGCGAAAAGTGTTACAGAAAACAAATGATGGACGGAATGCTGACAATGCAAACTGGAATGGCATGGTGAGCAAAAAAACAATGGATTTAGGCCCAGATCTCTGTACTGGGGTAAATGTATGACGTTGTTCTGCATTCTGTCCATCAACTGTTGTTTTTGCATTTGTCACCCCGAGTGGGACGGGTATGCCCAGACGTGGGTCCCGTGCTCTCCATGACATTGGAATCAAGCTATCCTGGCTGAAGAGAGGTGAAACCCCGAAACCAGTCCTAGGATGCTTGTTTCCAGTCCAGGAAGGACCTGGCTTGGCAGTTCGGGCTGGACTGTTCTCATGAGGCACAGGGTCAAGACTTATTTGCATATGGCTGGGTTCAAACTGGAATGGCATGGTGAGCAAAAAAACGATGGATTTAGGCCCAGATCTCTTTACTGGGGTGAATGTATGACATTGTTCTGCATTCTGTCCATCAACTGTTGTTTTTGCATTTGTCACCCCGAGTGGGACGGGTATGCCCAGACGTGGGTCCCGTGCTCACCATGACACTGGAATCAAGCTATCCTGGCTGAAGAGAGGTGAAACCCTGAAACCAGTCCTAGGATGCTTGTTTCCAGTCCAGGGAGGACCTGGCTTGGCAGTTCGGGCTGGACTGTTCCCATGAGGCACAGGGTCAAGACTTATTTGCATATGGCTGGGTTCAAACTGGAATGGCATGGTGAGCAAAAAAACGATGGATTTAGGCCCAGATCTCTGTACTGGGTGAATGTATGACATTGTTCTGCATTCTGTCCATCAACTGTTGTTTTTGCATTTGTCACCCCGAGTTGGACGGGTATGTCCAGACGTGGGTCCCGTGCTCTCCATGCCACTGGAATCAAGCTATCCTGGCTGAAGAGAGGTGAAACCCCGAAACCGGTCCTAGGATGCTTGTTTCCAGTCCAGGGAGGACCTGGCTTGGCAGTTCGGGCTGGCCTGGACTGTCCCCATGAGGCACAGGGTCAAGACTGATTTGCATATGGCTGGGTTCAAACTGGAATGGCATGGTGAGCAAAACAACGATGGATTTAGGCCCAGATCTCTGTACTGGGGTGAATGTATGACATTGTTCTGCATTCTGTCCATCAACTGTTGTTTTTGCAAATGTTGCTTAGTCCTTCATTCCGTACAGGTGGCTCTTCAAACGTGATGAGTCTTAATGTTTGGACTTCTTGGATTGTAGCAAGAGGAGGGTGTCTGCTACTGTGGAGTCCACGAGGCCTACTGTTTAGTATAGGCCACATAGTGTGCTTTGATTAAGTCGATTGAGACAAATCTTTTCTCCTTTTTTCCGGCAAGAGGCGGCAGAAGTACAGTTCTTGTGCCTTGCATTGCTAGGACCGGTACAGGCTTTCTGTAGGATGGCCCAAATTCTTTTTTCTCTGCAATCTTTTCTCTGACCAGATCCCCGACTTTTGGGATCCAGACAGGTCTTGCCGTTAGTGCCTTGACTTCCTCACTGGCGGTCTGTTTTAAGTGGATGTTGCTTTGTTGTGCCCTGGATTCATTTAGATCCTGTAAAACAGCCAAACGTTCATGGATATCAAATGGTTTTTCATCCGCCACTGTGCCTTCACAATCAAGATCAGGTACCCACATTCTTGTCCCAAATAAGACCTCGTAAGGAGTGACACCCCCTAGAGACCTTCTTGGCTGATTGTTTATTGCTCGTTGGACCCCATAAAGGTGATCGACCCATCTACCGCCTTTGCCTAATACCCTAGCTGTTAAAGATTGCTTTAAGTCCCGGTTTTTCCTCTCCACAACAGAATTTACCTCAGGGTGGTACGGAGAGGCGTACCGCAATGCTACGCCCATTCCTTCCATGGCCTCTTTGTAAGCCTGAGAGCTAAACGCCGGTCCACGGTTAGAATGTAACGTGCCAACTGCGTATGTGCCGATAAAGACTAGCAAATATTTTATAACAGTTCGGGCGTCAGCACAGCGCTGAGGCCAAACCCATAAGAATCTAGAGCAGGAATCCACTGCAACCATGATATATTTCTTGGCCCCATCAGATTGTAGGGGTCCGCAGTGGTCCAAATACACACATGCGAGAGGTTTGTCTGATTTTAGTAATGGTGTCTGCGCTGGGCGTGTTACGGTGGAGCCTTTCATCTGCTGGCAGATGTCGCACTTTAAGACATAGTCTTTGGTCTGCTTTGTTAACCCTGGCCACCAGTAGCGCTGTTTCAGTAAAGAAATAGTCACTGTGACGCCTGTGTGCGCAGAACCCAAACCCTCGTGTGCTGCTAGAATTAAGCCTTGGCTACGATCCATATTTGGTATTACTCTATCCCCCACACCAGGAATCTGAGCATATGGAATGTTTTGTGCATCTAACTTGTAGGAGTACTTGAGTGGAAATTTCTTTGGTACTGCTGTGCTGCCTTTGCGTGAAGCATTGACAGCTACCATAATCTCGCCGTCTATTCTCGTTTTTGAACGAGTAACTGCAGCTACGGCGGCTGTGCGTACAGCCCCCTTTGCGGCTTCATCAGCCAATTAATTCCCTTCAACGTGAACGCCATCACGCTGATGACTCAGTGTATGTATCACATGAGCCCTTGGTAGTTCGTTTCTCAACTCCACTACCTGTTCCCATAGCTTTTTATGCTTAATTGTGCCCCCTTTTGCATCTTTAAACCCGCTTTGTTCCCAATGATGTAAATATTCATTGTACGACTGTACACAGTAAAAGGAATCACACACAATCAGTGTGGGGAATTCGTGTTCCGTGTTTACAAGTGCCAGTATCAGTGCTTTTAATTCTGCCAACTGAGCCGTGCAGTCTCCTAGAGATTGCGTTTTAGTGCAACTATGATGGAACTTTCCTTCGTGCATGCGACCTTTAACAATTGCACACGCTGCGCTGTAAGCTTGCTTACTCCCTATGGCTGGTTGAGCAGATCAGTCAGTGTAAATAATGTATTCATACTGATCTAGAGGCAAAATTTCATTTGGTAGAGGATATTCTTTTTCGTATTGCAGAAACGCTTGTGTCTTTAAATTTTGATCAAATCTGTATTCAACATCTGTTGCAGTAAGAGAATTAGCCCATTGTATCCATCTGGGATGTAAGACTTTCGCATTTGGAATGCTAGCTTTTGTAACAGCCTCTAAGGCTGGTACTGGGGTCACGACAATTATGCGTTTACCCTGAGCCAGAGCTCTTTCTCTTGCTACAGCGGTCTGCACTGCTGTCAGGATTTTTTCTGTTGAAGTGAAACGCATCTCTGCGTTTGTGTACAGGTGTGATTTGTATGCGATTGGTACTGTTTCGCCTTCATTGAAAGTTAAATAAGTGTACCCGCATTGACCCGCTATTACTCGGATCACTAAGTTGCGTACGTTTACGTGTGTCTGTAAATGTTTTGAAGCTATCATGTCTTCCTGTAGTGAACGTAGGATGTTTGTATGTTCCTGTGTCCATTGTCTGACTGAAAAATAAGGTTTGATTAAGTCGTAGAAAGGTTTTACTCTTTCTGCGTAATCCAAAATGTATGTTCGACCAAAATTTAGGAATCCCAGAATTGATTGTAAATTCTTTAATGATTTTGGAGGTTGAAGCAGCGCACATTTTTCTAAAAAGTTTGCTGCTAGGCTTTTTCCTTCACTTGATAGCTCATACCATAAAAATAGGACATTGAGGTGGGCAATTTTTGATTTTTTTAAATTAAATTTATAGCCCTCAGAGGCGAATCCCATAATAATGGTGCTCACTCTGGTCAAGTGCCTCGGTAAGTCATCGTCTGTCAGATAAATATCATCCACATAGGACAATGCTTCTTCATCCAAATTTGGAGTAATTCTGTTACTCTTGCTGAAAATACCCCGGGGCTATTTTTATACCCTTGGGCTAGTCGACAAAATTGTCGCTGGGACCCTAACGCACTGAATGCGGTCAGATACCTGCTTTCAGGCGCTATATTTTGGCAGAAAAATCCATTTGAGATATCAAGTGTTGTTTTGTATTTTTGCGCACAATGTTATTCATTAATGCGGCACTGTGTGCATTTTGAACTGTAAATGTCTTTGTGCAAGTGTTTAATTGTCTGTAATCTAAGACTAGACAATATGTGTTGTCAGGTTTTGCTACGGGAAACAAAGGATTGTTCATAGGTGAAGTGCAATTTTCTATCACCCCCTGGTATTCAAGTTGATCTAGGATCTCCCTGACTTGTTTTTTACCTTCCTACTTTATTGAATATTGCCTTTGAGCATTTGGGGAAACTTTTAACGGGATCACGTGGTGGGTTGAATCCTCTTCCCAACCAACATGATTTTTGTACAATGCTGGAGCTAGGGCAACCGCCCACTCCTGCGCATATGCATGTTTTAAATGTATGGGAACGAGGTCGGAAAAGGCTGGAAAAATTACAGTTTCTCCCCTAGGGCACTCCATGATGAATGCTGGCAGCCAGTCTTGCTCTGCTAATAGGATGTCATAACCAGATGAGAGATTTTTCCAAAAGAGACCTTTAATTTTTCTGGGCTTGTCCCCCTCCATCCGGAGTGTAATCTCATGTGACTTATGTGGGACACTTACCCGAGTATCAGGTGTTTCCACCCTGATATACTCACTCAACTCCGCTGTCACCAGAAATTCCTTCAGGTTCTGGCGAGCTATCGTTACTTCTGCCGCGCTGTCTAGCATCGTCAGAGCCCATTCCCCGTTCAGAAGCTGTGTCCTCAGAATTCTGGGCATGTCTGATCTTAAGACCTGCTACCTTCTTCTTTTTGAACTGAGGTTTTTGTTTTTGTTTATCTTCTTTTTTAGGTGCGTAGGCCACAGCGCGTTGTGTGTCTCTGGACTTTGTACGCTCCTCTGACCGTCCTTCCCTCTCAGAGTTTTTTGATGAACCCTGAAAGGAACGAGAGGAACGAGTATCAGTATCCTGATACCTGTCAGGTTTTTTAATATTATCCCTATTCCTGAGGTTATACCTCCTTTCAGAGGGCTCCTGTTGAGGAGACCTACCTCTGGATTGAGATCTGTTGTCTTTAGACTTTTGTTGTTTTTTATTTTCCCACTTCTTTTTAGAAGAAGTAGGTGTCTGCTTTGTAGTGTCCTTTTCAGGACTGCCCACTAGTTGTGGTTTTAATGCTTTACCACCTAGACTGTCTCTGCCTAGTTCTGCATATGCAGTTTCAATTATTTTGGGTAGTTCGTGTTGTTGATCTCCTGGACTGAACTCCCTTAGGCGTTCGTGGATCGCCACTGAAGCTGCTTCCAACTTAATGTTAGCTAGTATTATGGCTGATACCTGGTCAAAGTTATTTAGTAACTTCATCCCTAAGTTAAGGGCAGGCTCTGCTCCGTACTCATTTTGTATCTTTCTCAATACGTCAGATACTACTGCTAATGACGGGATACCATGTGTTCTGGTATATATGGCAGCAAAGACTGAACCCAAGAGGTGCAGTCCTCTACTTGTGGTGTGATCCACATGGGCAAGCAGATTGTTAGAATTCTGTGTTTTTCATAGGTGGTAGTATTCGGGAATACTGCCTCAAGCTGAGTTATTTTCTGATCTATCCAGAATGGGAATTGTTCGCGTTTTGTGGGAATTTTGCCCATTACCACGTGTAATGTTTGAGGAGTTGGAGTACTAGTTGCTGCACCTGGTGCAGTTTGGATTGTTAAAGTCCTCATGACGAATTGTGTCAGGTTTCTGTAGATTTTGATTAAATCTCTGTGTTGTACGAGTAATTCCGGCTGTGGCATTGTCCAATGTCAGGATGCGGTGTGTAAGCCGCTAGTATTGGCCATGTGGCCCCGTCTCCTCCGAGCGGGCCTAATCTTACTCTTTCTCGTACGTGGGGTAGGGCGCCATTAAACCAGTAATGATGTTCCTGGTAAGTGAGTGGAATCTCTATGTCCTCAAACGGTGCATATTCCAGTGGTGCATCTCCTGCTATGTAGTAGTGAAATGTATTTGTTATTGCATTTGCTGCTGGGAATGTAACCCATGAATAGAAGAACACCTCTGTTTTGTTTGATTCGTGTGCCTCAATCACGAAAACAACCATGCCTCCCTTGGCTGGTAAGCCATTTTCTAATAGTCTTATGGCGACTGTCCTTCTGAATTTTGGTGCAATCTGTATTGCATCCTCAGGATCATCCTCAGGATCTTCTCCTCCCGTTAAGAAATTCAGGTCAACTCTCTCATCCCCTGCCTCGGAATCAGGCATGTTTAGAGGAAGAAGTGTTCACAGGGAACTAAGATGAGGTGTTATGCACAATGTAGGAACTAAGGGGTATATTCACAACAACGTGTGATAACGACCGCAAGAGTAGCGTAACGCAACTTTCAACATCGCAGCATGGGAAAATAACCCCGTGTCAACGTGGAATTCACAACAAGGCGGTACCATGCGATAGTCACCAGATAACGTGTCAAATGACAGCGTGAAAATCAACGCCACGCCGAAAAAATTCGAAACGCGTGAAATGATGCGATGAGGACAATCGCGGTACAGAAATCAGCGAACACCAGCCACAGGCCTGTAAATCCCACGCGTCCGGCGGGAAAAAGCACCATAAAAGAAAGAAAAAAAAGCCCAAAAACAATCCAAACTGCGTAGCAACATGGATGCACCCGGACCCAGTGCAGAGGACAAGCCGAACACCACAAGCCCTACGGAGGACCATCCAGGAACCCCACTTTCGGGGAAGGGCAAGGACAAGAGGAAGAGGAAGACCGGGTACAGTCCGCAGGAAGACCAGATCATCTTAACGGGGGTGACCGAACACCATCAACATCTGTTCGGCACCTCCACTGTGGCACTGGCAACCCAAACCGAAATATGGCAGACCATCGTCACCAACGTCAATGCAGTCGGAGTGTCCAGGAGGTCACTGGAGGAGGTCAAGAGGTGCTGGCATGATCTGAAAAGTCAGACCAAACATAAGCTCGCCGCCAACAGGGAGGCAGCAACGGCGACTGGAGGTGGGAGTCCTGCGACACAGGAGGAGCTGGATGAGCTGGAGCAAATGGTAGCCACAGCCAGCAGTGAGGAGACGGTGGCAGGATTGGGTGGCCTGGACACAGCACGATACAACCTGACCCAACAGCAACAGGGTGAGTAACCACCAGGGACGGGGGGGATGGGGGAGATGGGCACAATGGCACACATGCACAATTACGCACAGCACACAGCACACCCACAATGACCGTGGAACATGTCCCTGATTGCCTTGGCACACTGCAGCACACATAGAAATGCCAAGTAGGCCCCCATCCACAATGTGCACAGAGGGGCCCCCCCTATCACCAATATCACAACCGACCCGTGCATATGTGCTGAATCCAACAAAGCAGCGGCTCCGTGACCCACACTGACTATGCAAGTAACACTGCATGTCCGATAGCATGGCAGCTGCCCCAAAAAAAAGACATGGCCCACGAAGCGACATGGAGGTAGTCAAGTGCGGATCACATCCGTAAAGGAGCAGGTCACACTCCGACGTGTCCACGTGCACCCACAACCCATGCCTTACAATACGCGCAGCAGACGAACAATGCACCAGGCCACAAGAACAGTCCGCGAGCACACATGACTCAAGTCAAAAGCAAAGCAGGCCCCGAAAAGCACACAATTCAAAGGCACCCCGCCTCAAAGGGAGAAGGCTACACCAAATCAGAGCTGCAGGGGCAACTCCCCCACAATGCAGCATACACACACAGCAATCATAGAACATCAGCAATGAAGGCAATGTGGTACAAAGTGCAACACCACAGGACAGAGCTCACTACAGGTTCCGCTCGTGCGTAGTAACTGTCCACTAACATCTGGCATTGCCTGACACTGTGTGATGATAATGTACGGGTACTACCACACATCCGTCATGTAGTCGAAAAACACACTGACTGCCATCAAATAGCCAGATTCCCCAAAACAGTCACAATGTACATTGGCATGCAGTCTGAATGTAAACATCCGCAAATCATCACCATACATGTGAAACTCTGTTAACCTGCATCTCCCCTTTACATTGCAGAGGGACAAACAACACCCCCTTTAGAGCACACCACACATCCCACCATTGATGATGAAGAGGACAACCTGCACATAAGTCAAGACACCCTCCAACGGATGCTGGACAGCCTCTGCACCCCACCCCCAGGAGCAGGCCAGGCCAGCTGCCTCGAGGTGACCCCACCGCCTGCACAGACCACACAGCAGGAAACACACACCACCACGGCTGTCTCCCAGGACCCCCCCGACCAATACATGGAATTCCAACGGCATGTGTTGGGTTGCCAGGTGGAGTTGGCTCATCAGCTGCGTGTGGGTTTCCAGCTCGTGGCAGCCAAACTCGATGCCATACGTGGGTGTCTGAGTCCCATCAGGGACCACGTACAGTCCCTATCGGACACCCCCTGTACGCACCATGCTCCGCCACAGACCTTGGCTAACCTCGCTGGTGCCATGAGTCTAATACAAGAACTGTCTGGTCAGACAGGCACCAGCCATGACAGCACAGAGTTGGCAAAGATGCGGAGGGCAATGGGGACCATGGAGCAGATGCAGGCTGGAAGTATGTCTGCCATGGCTGGACACCAGCGAGTAGTGGCTGGGAACAGCAACGCCCTGCAGTACTCCAACTTGCCATTGCTGCCACTGAGTCGTTCCCAGATGACTGCTGCAGGAACATCGACACACACAGCTCCGACCCCTGATGTGTCCGTGGCACACTGTGATGCTGCCCCATCACCTACGCAGTCTGATGTGTCAGGGGCACACACCGATGCAGCCATCACCCCACCACACACACCGGACACACCGGACACAGAACCCGTATCAGGGGAGTGAGAAGGGGATGGGAACTACTGTGTGAGGAAGGAGGCAGTAGCATTCATCACCGCCATATGGCCTGTCCCTGCCTGGTCACGACCTATGCATCATGCCCTGGGAAATACCTCCTACTGACCTCCGGAACACCCTGCGACATTCACCCGGACCCCAACACAGACTGCCATTTCTTCACCGCTGGCCAATCACACAGCAATCCTGCTGCTGACTGCACTCTCCCTCTTCCCAATCACTGTGCACTCCCCAAAGGACTCTGGTTGGCCCACCACTGGGCCTTCATGTGATGTGGGCTTGGATGGCCACGTACAGCTCCAGCTCCGTCAATCAAATGAATGTGAATAAAACATTCTAAATCACACAGATGTGTCATCACTATGTTCACTCACGTATGGAAGTATGGCTGGATGTGGGGACGATGATTGCACATGAAGGTACACCCTGGTAACTGACATCTATGCGCATGTGTATCCCTGAGACACATGGCCAATTGGATGACTGTGAAGGTGAGTACTAGCTGTGTCCCCATTGCACATCAACAGCAATCTCACAACACCCCAACGTAGGCACACGTCCATGTGTTGAATAGGGCTGTGTGTAGGTGTGACCAAGACGGTGGCAGGCCAGGAGTGGTATCCCACACCACGTGTGACAGTAGAACTTCACGTCGCATATCCACTTACACACATCTGTGTGGACACATTCTGTTGTGATGTATGACATTGCTCCACATGGTCAGAGGTTGGACACCATACACACATAGCTGGAGTCATGTAAGTGCACATGTCGTCCAGCACCTATCCAAAAACAATGTCTGGCTCACAGAGGTGGAGCTTGCCAAAGGGACACACCCCCATTGCACATGCGTCAGTCAGTAACTCCCTGTGTTGGGACGATGCTCATTGTGGCACACGAGTGGACAATCTAAACAACACACCTCACAGTTAGACATCAGTGGAGTGGCATAGGCTTTATTGGCATGTGCGTGTCAGTACGGACAAGGCAACGGCCACAACAGGCAGGGACATGCTTAAGACACTTACACGCAGCATGGGTACATGTCTAGGTACAGATAATGTTGGGGCTGAAATGGACAACCTCCATCACGGATGGCAACGCTCACAGTCCACCTTGCCTTGCTTGATGAGTCATGTGTTGTGTGGCGTCTGCCCACTGCCCCGTGTGAGGGGGCACGACTCACTGCACGTGGGGTCTGCATGGTGCTCTGCCTCCGGGGTGCGCCAATTGTCTGCTCTGCCGGCAGTGATCAGGTGTGAGGGTCCGACAGGTCCACATGTCGTGCTACATTGCCATGTGTGTGCTCTCACCCCGCAGTGTGTCCAAATTGACAACGTTGCCAGACGACGCTGTGTTGCTCTGACCATGGACCTGCGTCACCTTGCACAGGTGTGTGTACACACTCGTTATTCCATGCACATGCATCCAGAGCCCAACCGAAGGCAGACGTGTCCTCTGTTGTGGTGGGATATGTGAGCAATCCCCACGATGCAACAAGTTGTTGGGCAATGTGCTGTTGCTGGCAATCGGATGTGGCTGCAGGAACGTAGTTACTCGTCCATGAATGCCCGTACAGCTTCATGTGCAATGTGTTCCAATAGTACGTCGTTGTCGTGTTCAAGGAACACCAGGGTGAGCCAATCCATTAGATGGTCCGAGCAGGTGTGCTCAGCCCACGCCGTCTCACCGATCCGCAACACAGCCCAATAGGGGAGCGCCTCGATGTGGTCACTGCACACGAGAAATTGTGCAATCTCCCATGCACAACTACCAATACATACGCAGTATGTCAAGGCATCCCATGCACGGCTGTCTCGGTTACACTCCTGTTCGTGATCCAACAGGGGCGCAGACACATATCATAGTCCAATTCATTAACAGTTGGTTGGATAGGCAGACATCCATGGGACACTCGAATGTGCATGTTCGGCAGTGGAACCAGGGCTGGACGCAGGTGACGTGGGCAATGCGGAAGCTGAGCCTGTAACTGATCCACAGCACTGCCAGTGGCAGTGCGTCCAGTAAATGCAGCATACGTGCACGGTACTGTTCCACGTGACGGCGGTTCTGCATGTGCCTGGTATGGCCTGCCATTGCGTTGGTGCGTTTCGTGAACAGGCACTCTTCTGGACTGCAGCAGTTGTGTGGAGGATATGCCATAGCTCTGAGCAATGATTCGAATGTGTGTGCAACGTTGTGGGTAATGGGTTGCTGTTTCCGTGAGTGTCAAGGGCATCCCATGCGGGGGTACCACAGGCAGGGGCTTCTGTGTGTGGGCTGTGGATGAGTCGGATGGTTCATTTGCGGAATGCGTGGTGTGGGAGTCATCCCCATCTGCCATTGCATCTCTATCAGGGTGTTCCAGGCGCGTTCTGGACCAAGGTCAGAGGTGCAGGTGTCCTCCCGCCTTCTGCATTGGGACAATGGTGCTTTCATCCCTGATGTTTGTCTGACTACTACTTGTGTTTTAGGAATGTGATGTGCCTTTGGCGCTAAGATTGAGACACGGCCTTGGGCTCATGGTGTACGGATGGCGATGCACACGCACATGTTGGCATGTGGAGCTAGGTGCCCGAGCGGCCTTGCGCTGCTTGTGCTATCTCACTCCGTCTCTCTCCCTTGCTCTCTCCCTCTCTTTCCTTTGTTGCGTGCATGGCACACCTTCTTCTCTTGGATTTGGTCTTCCAGGCTGTGTGCTATGGATTGTCCAGTGGGGAGCAGCTAGGACTCATCCTGAGGGTTGTTTCTGCTTTTGTTTGTATGGTGTTTTGTGTTGGTGATTGCATTGCTGTATGACTGATTCTCCATTTTCTGGCCACGCATGTATGTTTATTTTCCGGCTTGTGCGACATCAGGCAAAATGTTTGTTTTGGGATTCGTGGTGTTGGTGTGCAATTTCTTTGTCCAGGGTTGGGGGTGGTCTTGGGGGGGGGGGTTCCGGGTGTGGGTTGGGGTCCTGTGGTGGTGGTGGTGGGTGTTGTGGCCCTCTTGTGTGTCCGGGCCCCATGATGAATGGCTCGCTTCAAACCGCCATAACACCGGCACCACCGGCAATGCGAAAACGGAGGAGACTACAGCTCCCAGACTGCTTCTGGGGCTGCCACAGCTGCAAGCAGGAGGCGCATAAAGGGCCCCGCGGATCCCGCTTCGCGGGACGCGCTTCACACCGCCATTACACCGGCACCACCGGCAACGCGAAAACGGAGGAGACTACAGCTCCCAGACTGCTTCTGGGGCTGCCACAGCTGCAAGCAGGAGGCGCATAAAGGGCACCTCGGATCCCGCTTCGCGGGACGCGCTTCACACCGTCATCACACCGGCACCACCGGCAACGCAAAAACGGAGGAGACTACAGCTCCCAGACTGCTTCTGGGGCGCATAAAGGGCACTGCGGATCCCGCTTCGCGGGACGCGCGCGGGCGCGCCCGGGCACAGCCCGGGCCAAGGGCGGGCCCGTCCTTGCCCGTCAGTGTCCGGAAGAGGCCGGGCTGGGCCACCCCTTTAACATCTAAGATGGGTAAGCGAAAACAATTGTGTGGTCAAGAACAGGGGGGGGGGGTAAAAGCTAAAATCCCAAGGAAGTCGGAATCCATTATTTCCTATCTAACTTCGGCGGTGGGAGCCCTTAACAAAGAGATTGCCAACGCAGAAAAAGAGATGGGTATGGGTACGAGTCAAGAGCCAGATGCGGGGAATGTTACATCTGACTGCGTAACAATAATACCTGTTCCCCTGGAACCCACGGTACTGATTTCAACACCGTCAGTTGCGCAGGGTACTCTAACGTGTAATGTTGTTCACCCTGGGGACATGGTTGATGTCACTAAGGTCCTTTTGCCAGAGTCGGAAAAGGCATCAAAAAGGATGTCTCTGGGATCCGTTGGGAAAAAGAGATCTATTAGAAAAACCTGTAAACGGGACAGAGGCGTAAAGAGGAGTACCTCTACTCAAGGGAATGACATGAGTGAAAATATTGACCTGACAGTTCGGAACATGGTGGAAGAGATTTTCACCTCACGGCTGGAATCTGCTCTCACTAGTATAGCTAAAGATATAATTGACACTTTGCAAACTTGTGTTGCTGGGATTTTGAAAAAATGTGAGCGTATTGACTCCTTTTTAACGGCCTCAAAACCTTTGTATGTCTCTCCTAGTTCATTTACGGCCCCTAAAGTTCAGCTAGAAAATAGGCCAAGCTCTGGTTTAGACAATGTGGGTGTTCAACCAGTTTCCCCGTTACGGGTAAGGCCAGAACTTGGACTGAGGGAGAGAGTTGGGGCACACCAGGGCCGTCCGGTAAGGAGGGGGAACTTTAGCCGTAGAGTTGGGAACTCTGTGGAATTGTCTGCCAATGCCCGGACCCTGGTTACTAGGGAGCCCCTACTATCCCATGAGAGGCCAGTAAATTCTAATTGCGGTAGTATTAATCTCCCTCCAGAAGCGTCCCCATTGGTCGCGGTCCTTGTAAGGGTCCCATCACTCGATTTCGATGATAATGAATCCACTCCGGCTCTCCTACTAAAAGTCAAAAAATGGTGTGATCAATATTGTACCGGAAATACTGAAATTTCTTCTACCATTATAATGGCCAGACGAGTGGGGTGGGTGGGGAATCGCCCGAAACAATTTGATGGCGATTGTATTATTGTTAATTTTAACACACGGAACGTAGCAGATAGATTGTTTTGGGATGCCTCGGACACTAATCAGTGTCAGGGGAAGGGGGGTATCAGAGCCCTACCATTGGGTTATTTTTATCCTCCAGTAAGACGATTGAATGCACTTGTCAAATCCCATAGTGAGATATATTCGAGGAGGCCTTTTCAGTCTCCTCAACGTCTTGTTGAAATTAAAAATTTGGAGACCCTCCCAGAAAGTTTTAATGTTAGAGACACAATAGACCCACACATTTTTCCTGGGAAATTAAGCTGTGAAGGGCAGGGCATAGCCCTAATAAATAGATTTTCTCCACTGTCCCAGTTAGACGAGAATGTCTGACTAGAGCCATTTCATGATTGTCCATCAGACTCCGGTCATAACCGCCAGCCTATGGACCTAGAAACTGTCCCCAATTGTAAGATCATTAGTTGGAACATTGTGGGGCTTAGATCTAAAAGGGATGATCCTAGCTGGCTTGAGTTTATAAAAAAATTTGATATTATTGCTCTCCAGGAAACATCGGACAGGGAGAGCAATTTTTGGCTGGATGGGTTTAAATCTTTCTGTTTACCTGCACGTCCTACCCTGGCAGGTAGAGCCAAGGGGGGCTTAGTACTCCTTCTTTCTTTAAAATTGAAAGGGTCTGTACAGATGTTGGAGGTAAGCTCCCATAATTGTTTGATATTAGAACTGTGTACTCCTATTGGTCCCAAAATATTATTAATTAATTTGTATAATTCTGGGGAATGCGACACTTTGAATGAACATCTTTCTTACTTGAAATGTTTTTTAGAAGTCTATAGATTGAAGCAATCCACTTTTTATTATATCATTCTTATGGGCGATTTTAATATTCATTTGTGTAATTTGAATTGTTATGGTGATGATCATCTGGGTCCTCAATATTCGGTGTCACCCCATTTTGAGCATACGCAAAAGGGGGAGGCCCTGGAGGATCTCCTGGCAGGAGTTGACCTCTTTGAACCTGGTTTTGATGATTTATCTGAGAGGGTTCCGACATTTAAAGCCAAGGGAAGGGATACTATCATTGACTATATATTTTTGTCCTCCTCAATGTTAGCTAATGTGGTATCCTATAATGCTAAGTTGTCCCCCCTTAGTGACCATAACCCAGTAATTCTTGAATTACACAAAGACTTGGGCCTTTTGTGTGGGTGGGAACATGGGAGTAAATCATGTGGCCACAAGTGACCAGGGAAGGAGGCTCAAATGGTCTAAGGTAATTCCGGAATCTTTTCTTGTTAATTTACGTATGAAGGCTAAAGAAGATATTGCAAAGTGTGTTGATCATTCCACCCCAAAGGATGAGGTGATTAGAGGATTTGAAGGTATCTGCAGTCAGGTAGCAATTGACCTGACTGTTAAATCCAAACTTAGATCTAAACAAGTGAAAAGGTGGTTTGACGCAAACTGCTCTAGGGCTCACCGCATTCTAGTACAAGCCCTGAAAAATAAACCAAGAGACAGGGAGCAGATAGCTAGCCTTAGGAGGTATTATAAGCTAGCGGTACATACCCGTAAAAGTGAGATTAAATTGGAGGCCTGGAACGCTCTAATGTCTGTTGAAGTCTTAAAGGATAGCTCAAAATTTTGGGCTATTGTTAATACACCTTTCTTTTCAGGTATAGAGAATGACATCATGGAAACTAATATATCAGAAGAGCAGTGGCTAGCGCATTTTAAGACAATCTATGGATCAAGTGAGGTGCAGGTTTCCTCTCCAGGATTGGATACATATGGTGATTTTTCTTTGCTGGTTTTTAAAGAGGCGGATATTGAAAAGGCAATAATAGGGACCTCCAGTAATAAGGCTCCTGGCCCTGATTGTGTCCCTGCAGACCTGTATAAAACTGAACCTAAATTTTGGGCCAAGATTTTGGCCAATGTGTTTAATGCTTCTGTTGTGCAGGGGTTTCCTGTGTCTTGGTCCCTGTCTATAATTATACCAGTTTTAAAAAAGGTCAAAGAGGAGACCCACGGTGTTATAGACCTATATCACTGATTGATTCTGCCGTCAAAATTCTAGGTAAAGTGATCTTGGCTAAAGTCACTGATTGGGTAAATGATAACGGGGTTTTATCCAATCTTCGGTATGGTTTTAGACAGGGCAGAAGTACCATGGATCAGTGTCTTAATTTATATTTATTAATAGGCAAATACACCGTAGCCAAAAAGGTTCCCTACAAATGGCTTTTATGGATCTTACCTCCGCCTTCGATCTGGTTAACAGATCGAAGCTCTGGTCCATTTTACTTGTTATGGGTATTGATCCCTGTTTGGTTTATTTTTTAGCAGACTTACATCGGGATCACTTAGCGGTAGTTAGGGTTACTCGGGACGGTAAATTCACTAGTCACTTTAAATCAGGTAGAGGTGTCCGCCAGGGCTGTATATTGGCGCCTTTACTTTTTACTCTTTATATTATTGCCCTAGATAAAACCTTGGAACAGGCGAGTTTGGATACTCCGCGTGTAGGGACCGGGACTATCCCGGTCCTCCTATACGCGGATGATGCCGTTTTATTATCCCGAACTGCTAGAGGCCTTCAGAGACTGTTGGATGCATTCGGGGCCTACATGAAATTTCTGGATTTGGTTGTGAATATGTCGAAATCACATGTCATGATAATGGGCCAAAGAAAAAGAAAAGAAAAAACTTTCTTATGTAATGGAGCGGAGGTGTCTAGAGTGACCTCTTTTACATATCTAGGGGTTTTATTCGACGATAGAAGTTCCTGGGTCCCCCAATTTAAAGCAAAAAAAAACGCAGTAGTAAGATCAACATCAGCTTTATTAGGGTTCTCACAGAGATTGGGAGCAAGGCCTTTTGAAGCTATTCTCTCCATCTATAGATCTAAATGTCTGGCAATTGCTACATATGGCTCTGCTATCTGGGGCTATAAACAGCAGATGGGGATGCAGATGGCTGAAAATAAATTCTTACGAACCCTCCTGTCTGTGCCCCAATCAACCCCAACATTTGCTATTCATCAGGAATTGGGGTTGGGTTATGTAACTGACTCACTGAGACTGGCCCCCTGGTTTGCTGGCTTAAAACCTGGCTTAATCCTGAGATAACTCTGAATCACCAGATCTTACGGGATTGTGTTGCCCTGGAGAAAGCTAACAGTATCCCGTGGCTGTCTTATGTTAAGTCTATGTTTTTTAAACTAGGGCGACCTGATATTTATAATGCCCCAGAAGGGATCAAAAAAGACGATGTAATTTGGGTAAAAGCACAATTTTTAAATATATTGATGTTGGAACGAGAGGAACGGGAGATTCAAAAACCTTTGGTTAGGGCTCACTATTTAATTATTTCTTCGCCCGTCAATTGAGCCCTACTTGAGAATTGTAACCAAGCCTTATCATCGTTGGCTATTGACAAGGTTCCGCTTTAACCTAATTCATTTCTCCCTGGGTAACCTTCCGGGATGGTGTAAACCAGAGGATATAGGCCCGTGCCAGTGTCAGTGTGATAATTTTTCATCACAGGATACATTGCATTTTATCATGTTTTGTGATTTTTATAATGAAATACGGAGGAGGTTTATAGCTCCCCTATTGAGGGGAAAGGGTTTTTTACAGGCAAGACCAGCTTTAATGTATCTTCAATTGTTAGATGACACCTGGAACATTTTTAATATTGCTAGTTTTCTTGTGGCTGCTGTCCGCTTTAGGAGAAGTAGATTTCCTATGATTAATGATGTATGAATTTTTAAATCATCTTAATGTAATTGTTTTATCTGATAACCTTCAAGCTCTGATGAATTATAGATTTTTTGTAGGAATTTTAAAGTTTTTTATATCGCCCATTTGAATTGAATGATATTATTGTTGTTTTATGTTTCGTGTATTGTACTTTTATGATTTTAATTAATCGAATAAAGTGGTATGACTGACTGACTGACTGAGTGGCTCCATGGCATCTGTTGCCCTTAGGATGTGGCCCGGGGCTGTGCTCCCTTTTGTTGTGCTGGCTGCCGTCCGACTTTACACCAGGTCAGAGCAGGTATAGATTTCCTGGTGCTAACGCGCCTTATTGCCTGTTTTGTGTTTTTATCGCCGATGTGGCTGGTCGTTGTGAATGTTGAGGTGTGCTGTTGTCTCGACTTTTGTCACGGGAACGCCTACTCTGCATCTCATTAGCGGTATTTGCGGGGGTCCTCTGTGGCGATGTTTTTGGCAGCTGCTATCGTGGGTATACTGGTGCTGTGGGCTGTTAACACCGGCTTGTGAATGGGGAGGTAAATTTATCACGACATTTGCTGCGATAAAGTGCCGTTAATTCGGCGATGGCTCCTTGTGAATTTGCCCCTAAATGTCCTTCAAGCTTGATTAACCAACATCCAATAAATAGTATTCTCGTACTACTCAGCTGTGGCGGAGTTTGTGCCCACCCACTCCAGACGTCTCTGGGGTTTTGTGAGTAGGTTCTCTGAGAATAGCACGACTGAACTACTCAGATTCTACTGTTAAATAAGTACCCAACCAACGTTGGCGGCGCCATGTCGTGTAGTTCCTGTAGTACCCATGCAGGACCTGCGCGTTTGGATAACATAAACTGTGGGCTTGGTGACTGACTGGCTCTGTGCACCCCCACCGTGTATGTTAGGCAGATTTGCATTAGCTAGCTCACAGTGCCACTAGAATCTCCTCTTATCGGGGAGAGATTAGTTTCTGGCAACCTTAGACCATGACAACCCTAATTCCTCAGAATCGTGGAAACAATATACTACTTTTTGCTCAGTCACTCGTGCTTACTTATTCGGTTTGTCTCAGAGAGTTACACATAATAAACAGTCTGGGCGTTTCAATAAGTATTTATTGAACAGTTGTTATTCTAGTGTAAAATATATGTGCTGCGGCAACCAGCAGACAATAGCAGAGATATATTATCAGCAGTACGATAAAAGCAAAGGGATAGAACAGTTCTACCATATTGCAATAATCATAAATACATACATGAATATAAAAAGCATTATGAAAAGTGCGCGTACTCCTACGATGCCTAACTAGATGTACCTGAGTGTACCTAGCATATGTGTTGGGCTAAAAGTCTAAGAGTGAGTGGGAAGGGACGATGGGGAACACAGCACGAGGAAAACCTCTTTTTTAAAAGAACCCTCACTCACCTACCTAGTTGGTGACATGCTTCATCATTGGGTTCCCACCAGAGAGGCCGAGTGCCTCCCTGGTGTGCTATGACGCCTGAATTACAGCGGAGCGGGTATTTTTGGGATAGTGCCAGTGCAACAGTGAAGGTAGTGCAAGTTAAAAGATGTCTGGTTTAATCCCAAATCAATTTTATTGGCCTTTTGGTGACTAATGCCCCGCGCATTTTTTTTGGAAGACCCCCTTTTTAGAAAGGAATGGGCCCAGATCGCGTGGCGTTGTACCCGCGACTGGTTAGTGCTCATAATAAAGACAGCCCTTCGTTTATCTGAAGCAATGTTAATAGAAATTCAATTAACCGAGACACACTTCAGAACAACACTCACGGGGTACAAAAAGAGGCTGGATGAATTAAACAAGGAGGTTAATGAGTATAAAGACACCCTTACCCAGTCCAAGGCACAGAAATTTCAGAAGGACCTCAAACGGTTCTCATACACAAAAACCTACCCATATGCCAATCCTGACTATGTCCCTCCACCAAGGAACGCATATAGCACAGATGGCTCAGATGACGATGCATCCACAACGAGTGGGTCAAGTGGGGACAGTTTCAAACCCAGACAGCGAGGGAGAGGTAGGAACAGAAGGCAACAATACCAGCAACCATGGCGACCTTTTCCGCTAACGGGGGGAGGGGGCTTCCAGAACCCTTTCCAACCACCACAGTTCCAGCAGATGATGGGTTGGAATCCAAATTTTGTGCCACATGCACAATTTCAACAAAATATGTATCGCCCTCCTTTTTTAGAGAGAGGCCGGAGAGGACGCGGCAAAAGAAGGGGCACGAACCAGGTACACTGGGAACACGAGGAAGTAGTGGGTGACAATACACGGAGCAAGGCTCGAGATCAGCAAGCGGGCCCCAGCAACCAGAGAGTCTAATCACCAACCTCTCCTCGGTTGTCCTTACGGAAGATGAAAACTCAGTCCTAGAGAAAGGGTTGGGTTTTGTACCCACGGCACGCCTCGACCGTTTCAAGCTCCACTGCGAACTGTCGGATTTCTTCCGAAAATTGAAACTCAAGAGTTTTTTTGAAAAACAAACTATTGAGGGTACCCAAATCTCTACTGGGGACTCAGGCCTAAGGTTGAAATCAACTTTCACTCCTCCACCCCATGTTGTTCCACCAGAAATCACAGCCTTTGAACAGGCTGTGTTTAATGATATTGAATCCTTTCAGGAGACGGCTGTCTTTAAGAACATGCGTGCAGGAGAATTCCGAGCACTTCAATCATTGCAGTCCAACACCACCATTGTCATAAAATCAGCTGACAAGGGGGGTGGTGTTGTGATTCAAGATGCAGTGGCTATGATACTGAGTGTAAACGACTTCTGAGTGACCGGGTCAACTACACTCGTCTCGATACGGATCCTACTCCACACCTAAAAGCTATGATCATTGACATAGTGGAAGAGGCGGAAACTAACGGATACATTACCAAACATGAAGCTGATTTTTTGACAACTAGCAGGGGTGTTATTCCATACTTCTACACACTGCCAAAAATGCATAAAAATAGAATGCCCCCTCCAGGACGTCCAATTGTGTCGGGCATCGGCTCCCTACTCGAACCATTGTCACGGTACTGCGACTTCTTTCTTAAACCCTTGATCCAGGCAACTAGTACCTATCTTAGGGACACTAAAAACTTATTATCCTTATTACAGGATATTGACATCACCAACGAATTACTTTCCTGGTCTCATTAGACATCGAAAGCCTCTATACCTGCATCCCGCAGGATGATACCATCAGGGTTCTTAAAGAGGCTTTGGAGACGGCGTCATGGGATTTTGTAACCCCGAAGGAATTTGTGATCGCTTGTGCCACCCTTGCCTTGAAAAGGAATTTCTTTGAATACAAGGGAGAGCTTTATTTACAGTCAACGGGCACTTCGATGGGCAGTACATTCGCCCCAAGTGTAGCCGGGCTGTATGTGTACGATTTTGAGTGCAAATACATTTTATCAGCTCGGAATCCTTACGCGTCCTTTGTATCCTTTTGGAAGAGGTATATAGACGACGTGTTCATCATCTGGCAAGGGACTGAAAATGCCCTTTTGGAGTTCTTTGGGTGGATAAATACTTGTGATCCGAACTTGAATTTTACCTACGCTTACAAGAAGGATGAGATGGTCTTCCTGGATGTAGTCATCATGAAAGCTGGGAACCAACTGCAGACCAAGACACATCATAAACCGACAGCCAAAAACAACTTGCTGCATTTTTCCAGCTACCACCCACGACCGCTGCGGGAAAATCTCACCTTCGGCCAGTACCTCCGTCTCAGACGCAATTGCAGCGAATTGACGGATTTTAGATCCCAGGCAGAGGATCTTACAACCAAACTCCAGAAGCGGGGGTATCCAGACAGAATATTAAAAAGAAGCTGTAAGAGGGCCAGGAACCAACACAGGGAAGCCCTTCTGGAAGAAAATCCCAAAGGTCCAGAGGAAATACCCCTCACATGTGTTACAACGTACAATGTGGCTTCTAATGCTGTCAGTAAATCGATTAGGAAGAACTGGAGAATTTTGGAGAGCAACAACCACAAGTGGGAAAAACCGCTCTTCTCTTTCAAAAGAGCAAGGAGCATTAAGGATACCTTAGTACATACGCGTCCAAGCATACTAGATAGGGATGAAAACCAGTCAGTTTTGAATGCCTGGGGACTTCCTCCTGTGACGGGCCATTTTCCATGTGGGGCTTGCAGCGTGTGCCATCTGACTATCTCTACCAAGTACCTGGAACTTGAAACTGGAAAAATATGGTCACAAAAGGCCCATACCAACTGTAATTCCACAAACGTGGTTTATTTGATTACATGCCCGTGCGGTTCCAGGTACGTGGGTATGACCACGCGCAAGATAAAACAACGGATATGTGAACACCGGAGCAATATCTGGTGCCGGAAGAACACCACAAAACTCACTGACCATTTCTTACAGCGAAATCACACTACGAACGATTTGAGTTGGACAATCATTGAGCAATTGAGGCAAGGTCTCACTACACAACAAGCACTTTTTGAGAAGGAACAACTTTGGATTTATCGCCTTTCTACACATAAGACAGGGCTTAATGATAATATCCCTTGGGGTTCAGTAATGAAACGCTGATATCACCCGACATGACTCTGCTCTTAGCCATTACGCCTGATAAAATGACTTAGCCTCTTGAGCCTGGAGGGTTATTCCTGTCCCATCCATTCCGGAGTACCATTGTGCCCATTTGGATATTTAAAGTAGTGACCTGAGAGGGGATCATATGGACATGATAGGGACCATCATTGTCCTTTAAGCACGCATAGAATGAGTAACTGACCCATAGCTTAATCATTAAATACACATTTAATGACTGACTAGCCTATACCTATACCAACCTTTCTGCCATGTATAATTCTATATTGGTTATTAAGCTTTAGAGGACAATCTCTTTCCAATTTTTCAATATCAATTTTTAATATCAAGTGTGTCGTATTATTGGTTCCACATACATAATAGCGGCCTAATACTTTGACTTTATCAGTGGTTACCTTATTTGGCCGCATAGGATTTGTATAACTATAATGTATCGGTATAGATCTGTTTCAAGGGAATAATTAAGTTTTTACAAAGTTCTTTAAGTGCTGACTTGCACGGTCTAGTGTTTGAAGTCACGTGTCCCGGACGTGCCGCGTCATGTGGTTCACGCCCGGGTCACGTGATTGGGAACCGGCATTTCTTCCACCAGCCGTAACACCGCAGTAACATTTGGGTCAGAGGACTGGTACCGATAGGTTGTATGCGGGAGAGCGCTGTGTTGGAAGTAAGTTGGTTGGGAGTTTTCCCGGGTGGTGATCGTTCCTTTTTGGCATTGGGTTTACCGGAAACTTACCTCCTTTCCATCCCGCATAGATTTCACCAGCGGCTCTAACCCCCACCCGGACCCATGACGTGAAGTCAGTTGTTACTTCACGTAAGCCCTAATTTCTCCATGTTTCGTAATCTGCCATTTGATTTTGAATTTAACAAGCGCGCGTACACATTATCCGCGTTTTTTAACGGTTTTGTCACTAGCACCCAAGTTTGTTGCATAACTGAGAATGCTTATATCACGCTCATTAAGTAATGCGCCAAATGTTACTGGTAGTCATCTAGTAACAATGACCCCTCCGGAGACAAATGTACATGGAGTGGCAGTACGTCTGACACGATTGCCTGACTTAGAGGTACACGTGATATTACCTACAGACACGTTTTGGTAATTTATAGCACGAGGTTTTCAAACACTTTAGACCTCTGGATTGCCTGGTAAGAAATACCACTGAATTCACACAACTGTTGTATGTGTCTTTATGTGTGCTCTTTTCTTACAGAGTCCTTTGGCTTTTTGGAACTCCAGAAGGCCCTGTGGTAAAACCGTGAGTTTTACCATTCATATACCTCCACTGGTTAGGGTACGCCTTAGAGAGCGTACACCGATGAAAGCTTAGCAAATTGCACATTATAAGCAAAAACATGTCGACCACTAATCACTTTTAGACCAATTTGGATGCGCCTGGTCAATTTAGCCAAGCAGCCAGCGTCCATTTCACCTGTTTTTAATGATATCTGGTTTTCCATCAATAAAATTGATTTGGGATTAAACCAGACATCTTTTAACTTGCACTACCTTCACTGTTGCACTGGCACTATCCCAAAAATACCCGCTCCGCTGTAATTCAGGCGTCGTAGCACACCAGGGAGGCACTCGGCCTCTCTGGTGGGAACCCAATGATGAAGCATGTCACCAACTAGGTTGGTGAGTGAGGGTTCTTTTAAAAAAGAGGTTTTCCTCATGCTGTGTTCCCCATCGTCCCTTCCCACTCACTCTTTTGTTGTTATTGAATTCATACGTTAGGGGGAATAAGAGTGACCATCCCTCTCTCTCTTGTTGATATTATAAAAGTCTAAGAGCCAAGAATCCTTCTAGGATTTAGTCGAACCCCATACCTGAATAGAGAGAGTGTGGGACCCCGTCCTGGTCTCGAGTTGGACACCCCGCAAGGGCTGTGGTAGACCGCTGTCAGCTGGAGCTCCTGCATGCAGGAGCCTCAGCGTCTCTGGTCAGTGTGTCAGCATGGAAGTCTCGGTTCCCTCTGTCTTACCGGGGTAAGATGTGGTGTATTTATACCCTGAAGACTCTAGTTGCTTCGTATGGTTTGTATTGGCCCTTGTTAGACTTGAGGAAGACGTCAGGGGTGAACTTTGTACATACATATTATGCAGGTGGTGTATTCCTGGAGAGTCATGCATAATTGATGAGTACAGTGTGGGCCTGTGTTTGGGAAAAACCCTGCTGTATTCAAAACCACAGGCTAGATAACGTTCAGCCCTCAGAGCTCGTTGTGTACTAGCGAGGACCAATGTAGGTGAAAGATCATGCCTATATAAGGAATCATGAATATAATAGGACATGTACAGTTATGACCGTAATAGGGCATATGCGGCTTTGACCATAATAGGGCAAGTACGAATATGAGGGCCTCTATACGGGACATAACAGCTTTGCCTTCCACTCTCCATGGCTGGGAGCAATGCCATCCTTAAGACAGTAGTTTTGCGTCGATTCCTGTATCTGTTTTTTAACATCCCCATCCCGCTCACCAACACCTTCTGTTGCACCCTTTGGGTATTGTTCTTACGGCTCACATGGGCTGGGCGAAGGCCCCGGACACAATGGGATATGCTTAACTTTCCATACGGTATGTGTGGATTTGGATCCCCGGACCATCAATTATATTATTTACCAGCGCAATGTCAGTTTGCAGCACACTGGTACCACTCAGATGCCAGATTATCTTACTCAATCCCAGAGCGGGAGCGGGCAGAAGACATCCCTTTGCTATACATCCTACCTACCGGTATGAAACTAGACCCTAAAGATATACAAACGCTGGTTACCAAGATCCTAAAGTTAGGAGTCCTAACTTTACTACTCCTAAACTGAGAAAAATCCTAACTTTAAGACTTTCGGTATTCACAGAAGGCATTTAGGAGTCCTAAAGTTAGGACTACTAACTTCTGTGAATACCGAAATGAGTAAGTTCATTCTGTGAATACCAAAATGAGTAAGTGTATTCTGTGAATACCAAAAAGTACTAACTTTACGTTTTTGACCTAAGTTAGTTCTGTGAATCAGGCCCAAGGAGATGATGGACGGATCGATGAAACTTTTCAGACACTCACCCCCAGTCACAGATCTGGGTTGAATCCATCATCATTCTTTAGCTCACTTCGCCACCCCAGTTCAGACCGAGTTATATGCAAATGAGTCTTGACCCTGTGCCTCATGGGAACAGTCCAGCCCGAACTTCTAAGCAGGGTCCTCCCTGAACTGGAAACAAGCATCCTGGGACTGGTTTCAGGGTAACTGGATTCAAGCTAGCCTGGCTGATGAGGGGTGATACACCGAAACTGGTCCCAGGATGCTTGTTTCCAGTCCAGAGAGGACCTGACGTGGCCGTTCGGGCTGGGCTGTTCCCATGAGGCACAGGGTCAAGACTGATTTGCATAAAGCTGGGTCCAAACTGGGGTGGCATGATGAGCAAAAGATTGATGGATTTTACCCAGATCTATTGACTAGGGTGAATGTTTGATTTGCTCTGCATTCCGCCCGTCATCTGTGTGTTTTTTACTTTTATAAAGGAGGCCTTTTCAACTTTAACCATTCTGTGTGCCTCTACAGGTTTGTTTATTGACTGTCTGGTTTTGGAGAGACAGGAGCTGGGGATGTGCATCACTGTAGACAGACACTGGGGGGGTTGAGGTGTGCCCTGCCTTTCCTGGGTAACTCATAGCTGGGCTGAATAGACCTTGGCTGCATTTAGAGTGGTTGGAGGAGTTTCACTTGCACCTGAATAGGCTGTGTCTCTTTTGCACAATGCTGTCTTCACCCCCTGTAGTCATGCTGCACCAGAGAGGACAGAACTGATTTGGACTGGGCTCAGAGACCCTTGCCACAAAGAGAACAAACACAAAATGGGGTATAAGTAGTGGACCTTGATCCAGCGCTAACAATAAAAATTATTCTCCTATATACTTCGGTCATCCAGGTGCAATTACTCCTTCAACACACACACTATATCCATATGACGGTGGGGCCCATAACACCGCATATACATTCACTTACTCATTTGTTCCCTGGATTTCCTCCGTCAATAACCTAGGAGAAAAATGATTTGCTGGAAGGAGACGGGATACCTCTTTAACATGACATAATATTTCTCTTTGCTTTAAGGTATTCCGCTCATTGGTCGATGGACCAACTAGTAGGAATCAGTTGATGGTGATTAAGACCAGCTCAATCACAATAAACTCTTTAATATTTCATTTTAATCATTGAGCTAAAGAATCACTGAGTCATTTGTTTAAAGAATAATAAAGTTTATATAAAGTTTTGAATGCAGGAAATGAGGTTAAGCTTATTATTCAGATCATTACATTTATCATCAATATAAGAATAACTTGAAATTACAATGCATTTTTATTAGACGGAAAAATAAGGTTTTCATAGTAAGAACTCTTAAAGATCAACCTATCTATCTGGGGGAAATCTAATAGTTCTAAAATAAAAATCTATCTGGAAAATTCTCCTCAAGCAGCATCTTATACTCAACTGGAAAAGGAAAATAGCAGCAGCAGCATCAGCTCGTCAGCATCAGCAACCGCAACTTCTCTCATTTACAGCATCTATCTTCTCCAGTATCTGCTCTCCAGCAACTTCTCCTGCAGCCTCTCCCACAGCATCTAACGCAGCATCTACTCTCCAGCATTCTAACCCCTCCCACCAAGAGTAGGTCTTCTTATACCCTAATTCTAGCTTACAGCATAAAATGTTTCTTCTTCATGGCGTGACTCTTTCTCATTGGTCAAAACTCCGGCCCATATACATTTTAATCAAACTTCCTGGTCTTAACCAGTTCCTTGTGGAATGTCCATGCAAGCATCGTTTCCCACAGTTCATGCAATTGCTCATCCGTTTCGATCAGTCCAAATTGTATCTTTTTCTGTTACATTTTAGGTTTAACAGTTCCGTCTATTGATTCAGTTGGACTTCTCACGCTTTTTGCTGATCATCTTGGCACACATCTGCTCAGAAAGGTCACAACAGCCTTGACCATACTTCCATCTTAGCCTCTCAGCATCAGCACGTGATCATCCCTTTTCCACAGCCTCTCTCCTCTATCACATGGTCTCCCGCTCATGCGTACTCTAGCAACTTGCGGCCATTTTATATTGCTGCTCGACAGGCCTAAGCGCACTATTTTCAAAGATAAACAAAATATTGTTAAAACAAAGAAATATAAACCCTTTCGTTTCCCTCCCGTCTTTCTACGTACACCAATTAGGTATTACCTAGCAAAAAGCAACATATAAAGCTGTCCCTTACTTACCATCGCTTTATTTTGTAACCACACGTTTTATTTAAAAGCACAGATCATGCATTTATTATGTTAATTAGTACGCAACTATTATGTTATGTTTAGACACGTAAACAATTATAAGTTGATTATTTTGCACACGAAATAGCGTGTTACCTTTAACCCTTAACATGTAACATACATTGTTGGTTATTTACTTAAACGAACATGTTTATTAATTATTTTACGAAAAATATTAGGAGGTTAAAAAATTTTCATTTACCCTGCTCAATCAACTCCCCCTTTGGTGATTTTTAATATCACCACAAAAACCTAAGTTATACAATTTTCTCAGACAGCATATATCTTTTATCCGTTTGCTTTTGTTAGTTTACACAACTGTATCCCTTTCAACTTGTTTCTTCGTTTTCTTGTACATGTTCTCTTTTATTTCTTCTAACTCTATTTCACCCATTTCTCTCTCTCTTTCCTTGTTTATCATGTTTTCTTTTTCTATCTTATTCTGCCTTCTTCTTCTTCTCTTTATACATGTTATTGCAAGCTTCAGTACTAATATTATTATTATTATCACAGTTGCAATTATTATAACTTTCCCTATTATTAATCCACTCATTCTTGTTAACCAAACCCTTTACCAAGTTTTCCCCATGCACTTTCAACCTCCAGTGGAACAAGTTCTTTGTGCAAACTTGTAATATTTGTTATATACTTCTGTATATTTTCGCTTTTATCTGGAATGTAAGTGCAACAATGTTGGACTTTCAGCATTCCACAGACTCCGCCCTCTTTTGCCAAAAGAATGTCAAGGGCAAGTCGATTTTGCATCACCATAGCTCTCATGGCAACCATCTCGGTATTTACCATCAAGAACCCTCCAGCAGTATCTGTAGATAAACGATCTACCACTGTGGATAATTTCCGAATTCTAAATGCATTCAAAGATATTCCCACTGCTGGTATCAATGCACCAAAAATATCACCTACTATTTCTGAAAAACTTTCCCTTTTCCTACGTGTAAAGGTATTTATCATTTTGTGTGTTCCTTTTTCTTTTCTATCCACATGAAAAATCTTTGGAAAGACCAGGCCTAAGTAACATGACTAAGCCTGGGCGTAGTTCGCGAAGTAGCTCTACGCGAAGCTACGCAAAGTGCAGTTCGCACTACGCGAGCTACGCGTAGCACTACGCGAACTGCGTAGTGCACTGTTCGCAATGATTGCACAGTGCCGGATGCTTGTCCGCACTGTGCAATCATTGAAAACGGCATCTTGCACAGTGCGAGCTGTCTTTTACTGCCGCTCGAGTAGATTTTTACTCGAGCGGCAGCTTTCTCAACGCGGACTGGTAGTTTCTCATCGCGAGCGGTCGCGAGAATACGCGACCACTCGCAATGAGAAACCTGACCTCCCCGCGTTGAGAATCTCGCCGTGAGGTTTATTTTCCACGCTCGCGATCGGCAACTTGATGTTGCTGATCGCGAATGAGGAAAAAGTCTCGCCGGGATGTCATTTTGCTTGCTCGCGGTCGCCAACTTGACGTTGAGGACCGCGAGCAAGCAAAAAATGACTGCTGCACTACGCTACGCTACGCGTGTTTGCACTGTGCTACGTGCAATTCGCGTTGTGCGAAGTAGCGCAAACTTCGCAAACTACGCGAGCGTAGCGTAGTGCTTTGCCCAGGGTTAAACATGACCCATACCAATGGTCCGGCAACCTATAATAAGCCCTATTTCCGCAAACATAATTAATCCCTAGAAATATTGGATCTTTTCCTCCTTTGAATCCCCATCCGCCTAAAATTTGGTAATTGTCATGGCAATTACTGGAACCCACAAAATAATTGTCATATCTTGTCTTATTTCTTCTAATGCACAACCTTCCCTGTTGGGGTCAATCCAGAGTCATAGCTGCATTTGTCTTTTTCTTGTCATGATTTTCTTCCTCAAACGCCCAAAGAGGTGTTTTTGTCTCTTCTATCACTTTTCTTTGAAATTTCACTCTTCTCTCTTCAACCATCTCTAAAAATACTTTTTCTTCCTTCTTTAACTCACAGGTAAGGTTGTACCTAATTATACTATCTAATGTTAAAATCTTATCTTCTAAAAAATATTCACCAAACGTTTTTCCCTCTTTTATTTTGTTAAGCTCGGGAACTACAGAAACTTTCGCAAAAATCTTATTTATGTCAGTGTAATAATATTCTAATCTACCTGTTTTATAAAATAAACTTGCTAAAACGCTACATGTTATTCCATATGTCAAAGGGAGGTGATGATAAGTCACACCCTCTGCTACAGATGCAGGCAACTGCATACAAACATAGCAATCTCTTACATCCATTTTTTCTACATACTCATATAATAATTTGGTAAAAACATTTTTTGAAAAATCTGTTATTGATTTGTCCTTGTGTAATTCTGCACTACTCTTTAAAATAACTGGTTCTTGAGTGTTAGCTCCTTTTTCTTTCTCAGTGTTATTAGACATTTCTACTACAGCTAAACTAATTGGAATAGTGATTGCTAAAACCACCCATACTGTTATTAATAATCCTGTACAAAAGCAACACATCTTGCACCATCTACTTAAAAACTCACATTTACATTTTCTATCTCTACTATTCTCCATTTTGTTTGATAACCTTATTTATTTGTTTTCCAGAAAATTGTGTCACTACACCTCAGAAATGACTTATTTGCCACTCTGTACTCAAATATTTTATCTTTGCTTGGTACTTTCTTTTAATTCTTTCTCTGAATTCTTTCTTTGTCACTTCCGGTAAATTCGTCAGATCCAGTGTTTTGTCAAATCCGGTAGAAACTATCTAAACTTCTTCAGGTTTGTTGCACTTCACTTTCTCCCATCAGGTTTCTTTGTTCTGGGTTTTCGTGAGTGTTCTTTTCTTCTTTGTTGCTAGTCAAAGCACGATACAACCATTCAGGCGATCTATACTTCGGAATTACCTTCTTTACTCTTTTCGTTTTCTGTAAGTGTTTTCCACCTTGTTTTTCTTGCTCTCTCTGACTTGTTATTTCATTCACTTGTTCAGCACTTTTCCCATCTAACCTTATGATTCTGTATCTTAATTTTCTTACTTCGTTGGGCCAATTGTCTCCTTTTCTTGGCCTTTTTGCTTCACTTCCTTTTTCCTCTCTTTCTGTTTTCCAATTTCTTTTTCTTGACTCTAGCTTTTGGTTTCTTTCCTCTCCACTTTCTTCAGACTCTGTTTCAATTCTCTCGTTATTTCCTCTTATTTTGAAACTTATAATTTCATTTTCTTCTACTTGTGGTTCTTTTCTTATCTTCCTTCGTTCACCTATTTCTGTCCCTCCTCGAGGTTCTTCCGAATTTGTGTCAGTCTCCCTATCTGCTTCTAAATTTCCCTGTTCTTGTGTTTGACTATTTGTCCCTATTGCTCCTCGGGGATCTTCCGATTTTTCTAGCTTTTTGTTTGAAACTCTCCCTTCTTCATCTATCAATATTATCTCCGAAGGATTTTTACCACAACTTGTACTTGGTTGCTCACTGTCACTATTTTCTGGCTCAGTTTCTTCTCTTATGCTTTCAAAATTCCATTTTCTTTTTAGAATTTCTTCACAATCCGAATGTTCTGTATCAGATTCTGAACTGGTGTCTGATATTTCCAGATGTCGACTTACAGGTCGATCTTCAAGTTCTGGAACTTCAGCTATTTCTTCTACTTCCTCTACTTCTTCTGTCGTTGCACTTGTAGTTGGGTCTTCCAGATGTCGACTTACTGGTCGATCTTCAGGTTCTGGCACCCTGTTTGTTTCTTCTTCTGCTTCTGATGCTGAACTGTTATCCAATATTTCCAGATGTCAACTCACATGTCGATCTTTAGGTTCTGGAACTCTGATGGTGTGACTGGCATGTACCCAGTGTTTCACTCCTGCACACTTGACTGCAGTGGTCGTCACCAGGATCACTTGTCGTGGTTCGTCCCAGCGAGGAACCAAACAGTTTCTTCTCCGGTGGACTTTTATGCGAACCCAATCTCCTGGATTCAAGTCGTGAGCTGGTTTTCTTTCAAGAGTGGTCGCATCCGGTCCAACCTGATGAAACACAGAACGCACCACATCAGCCAATCCTTTGCAATAATCCAGCACTAGATCATCAGTTATAGTCAGTAGTTTGTTGACAGGTACTTGTGCTTGTCTCATTGCTCATCCCATAATTATTTCATGGGGACTGAGTCCAGTTTTCCTTTCCGGAATACTTCTTATTGTCATTAGAACTAATGGCAAAGCATCTGGCCATTTGAGTCCTGTAGCTTTAACACATTTTTCGTAACCTGTTCTTGATTGTTCCATTCACTTGCTCTACGATTCCAGAAGCCTCTGGTCTGTATGCACAATGTAGTTTCTGTTTAATACTAAGTGCTTCACAAATCAGTTTAACTAATTCATTTTGGAAGTGTGTTCCTCTATCTGTTTCAATCGTGACTGGAAAACCATACCTCGGAATGAATTCTCGCAGCATAAGTTTTGCTACCGTAATACTATCATTCCTTCTTGTTGGGTATGCCTCCACCCAACGGGAAAACAAACAGACGACCACTAGGACATACCTTAGTCTGTTGCAAGGTGGCATTTCAATAAAATCCATTTGCATTCTAGTGAAAGGACCCCCTTCTTGTCCTATTGTTCCTATACTCACTACTGTCTTCCTTCCTGGATTTAACTGTTGACAAATTAGACATCTCTGACAAAGACTCTCAGCTATGGCTCTGAATTTTGGATTGCACCATGTTTGTCTAAAAAGTCTGATCATTGAATCTCTCCCAATATGGGCTTGTCCATGGTACATCCGTGCCATGTCAGAAATCATGCTATCAGGCATAACTGGTCTCTCATCCCTGTAAACCCAAACATCAGTCTCTTCATGTTTTCTACATCCTGCTTTTATCCATGTATCTTTTTCCTCATCCTCTGCAGCTTCTTGTAACTGTCTTACCTCATCCCACGTTTCAATAGAGTTAGTAAAAAGCAAAGGACAAGAAATATGCTCTCTTTCCCGACATTTGTTTAAAGAAACCACATTCTTTGCACAATACTGTGCCATTTCGTCAGCATATTTATTACCAACAGTTATGTAGTCTTCCCCATTTTTATGTGCATTGCACTTCACTACAGCGATCTGTTTAGGCAGCTGTATCGCCTCAAGCAGCTTTTTCACAAAATCTCCATTTCTAATGGGCGTTCCTGCAGACGTCAAGAAACCCCTTTGTGACCAAATCTGACCGAAATCATGCACCACCCCGAAGCCGTACTGGCTATCTGTCACAATTGTAACCCGTACATTTCTTCCCAACTTACATGCTTGAATCAGGGCTACTAATTCAGCAACTTGGGCAGATCGTACACCTTTCAGACAAGATGCTTCCATTACAGTTGCTACTGTGCAAACTGCATATGCTGCACTTAGAACTCCATCACTTGTTCTCAAACATGAGCCATCCACAAACAGAATATAATCTGATTCTTTCAAAGGCTCATCTCGTATGTCAGACCTTGGTTTTGTACAGTATTCGAGCACATTCAGACAATCGTGATCTACTTCATCCATTTCAATCACACTCTCTTCATCTGGCAATGATGTCGAAGGATTCACATTCATACATCTGTCAATAGTCACATTATCTGCACTCAAAGTTACTTTTTCGTACCTAGTCAGCCGACTATGTGTCATGTATTGGGTTTTCGTTCTTGTCAAAAGAATTTCCACAGAATGGGGAACATACACTCTCAATGGATACCCCATCACTATGCCTTCACTCTGTTCCAGACTCACACAAGTAGCAGCAACTGCTTTCAAACATCCAGGCAATGCTTTCGCTACAGGGTCTAAAACATCCGAAAAATATGCAATTGGTCTTTTCATAGTTCCATGTCTCTGAACCAAAACTGAAAATGCACATCCATCTCTCTCACTGCAATACAGCTCAAAATCTTTCTCATAGTCAGGCATTCCCAAAGCTGGAGCTTCACATAATTTCTTTTTCAGCTCTCTGAATGCTTTCATTTCTTCATCATTAATTTCAAAAGGATCTTTAACATCCTTCTTTGTCAGTTTCTGCAATGGTTTAGCAATCAGTGAAAAACCGCTTATCCATTGTCGACAATATCCAACCATTCCCAAAAACATTCTTACCTCTCTTTGTGTCATTGGAGCTCTCATTCCTTGAATCATTTTTATTCTTTCAGTCGTTACCTTTCGCACTCCTTTCTCAATTTTATGCCCTAGAAACTGGACTTCTTGTTGACAAAACTGCAATTTTGAAGGGGACACTTTATGTCCTCTTTTTGCTAAATGATTCAGCAAAGCAATTGTATCATTGACACATGCTTCTTTCGTTTTTGATGCCACCAGTAGGTCATCAATATACTGAACCATCACTGACTTTTCTGGCATTCTTAAATCTTCCAATGATTTCTTTAGAATCTGATTAAAGATTGAGGGACTTTCTGTATACCCTTGAGGAATTCGGCACCATGCCAAAATACGCTCTCCAAACCGGAACGCAAATAATGGCTGGCTATCTGGATGCAATGGAATAGAGAAAAATGCATGACATAAATCAATTACTGTGTACCATTCTGCTTCACGTGGAATCTGGTATAGAATCACAGCAGGGTTCGGTACTATTGGGCAACAAGGCACAACAATTTTGTTTACCTTCCTCAAATCTTGTACAATTCTATATGTTCCGTTTGGCTTTTTCAGTCCCATTATTGGCGAATTACATGGACTGCTCATGATTTCTTTTAGAATCCCTTGTTCAATCATTTTATTTATTACTGGCGTTATTCCTTCAATTATTTCTGGCGTCAATTTATACTGGGGCGTATTTGGGTAACTCGTTCCCTCTTTCACTGTTATTTTAACGGGATCTACTCCTTTCATTAATCCTACATCTTCTCCTGAAAAGTCCCACACTTCTTCTTTCACTGTCTTTTTTAATTCAATTGGGATTTTCTCTGCATCAAATACGGGAAACAAACCATTTACTTCTGTTTCTAAATTCACCATTGTCATTTTATACAGCACATCCTCATCTGGAGTCTGAAATGCAATTCCGTCTGGGGTACAATAGATAGTGCAGTTCATCTTGCACAATAAATCGCGTCCTAAAAGGTTCACGGGACTACAATCGCATACCACAAATCGGTGCATTTCACTAAATGGACCAATTCTTACCTTCACTAATTTAGTAAGAGGCGTTTTAATTTGCTGATTTGATACTCCAACTACTTGGATATGTTCACCTGAGAGAGGAAGGTTTGGAATTTCCACTGACCTAACAGTAGAACGGGTAGCTCCAGTGTCAACAAGGAATGTTACATTTGCACCATTCACTTCTCCATCCACAAATGGACCAGACTGATCTACCTCTAGAGTTGCGCCAAGCACGCACTCTTCCCCTCTCCTAGGCACCGTCAGGAACTTTCATCCGTGTCATCCTCATCCTGTCGTAACCAATATTGAGAAATTGCAGCTGCACGCGGCAACTGTGTTACCTGTTCTCCTCCGTAGAATCCTGTTTCTGCACTGTATTTCTGTTGGTTAACACTCTTGGGAAGTGGTGGTTGTGGCACCTGACCTGGTTGAGTAACTACCTCACTCTGCACCTGTGAATTTAATGATTGATTTTCCACATTAGGTTTTGGAGGAAATTTACACTCGTTTCTCCAATGTCCTAGCTTTCCGCAGTTGTGGCATGGCCACTTTTTCTTTGCCTCATCTATGCTCATTTGTCCTTTTCCTTTACCTATATTAGGTCGGGATTTAACCTGTCCTGTTTCATTACCAGTATTATTCAATTGAGCTTCTTGCTTCTCTGCAACTTTCACCTGTGCCCACATGGCCTTTTCTTTCAATTTACGCTGTCTACTCTCAATTTCATCACTGCAAAACCTCATCCACTGTGCTATTCTGCCAACCAAACAAGTGCTGCTTAATCATTTCACTTATCTCTGGTTTTAATCCATACACAAACCTATATACAAAATGACTCATATCCTTCTCATTCAGTGTCTCATAACCACTATACTGTTTGAAGACCAACAACAATCTCTCATAGTAGGCGTGCACTGACTCTTTACTTTCCTGCGTTGTTCTGTCTATTTTTACCCAATCTGTTTCTTTTGGTGGAATTTTATTCTTCAAAAGGTAATTACTTGGTCGTACTTCCTCATCACTTCTGGTCCTGGCGCTCCTGTTTTAGCGTCCCTTGGATATTCTACAGTTGGCCAATCAATAGTAATCTTACATTCTGTCCACAAATCAGCTGGCACTACTATATCAAACAATCCATCCAGGTCTATCCACAGCACTTTTGACACCTTAACAAATCTCTCCACTTGTCTGTACCATTCTACTGGTTTCTCTCTCAATTTGGGGAAGTCATTTGTAAATGACAGTATATCCTGTCTGGTCCACGGAACATGCACATAACTACCACCTGGAGTTTCTCTCATCGGGTATTCCCTAGCAACTGGTTCCCTATCTGTCACTGCAAAAGCCAAAGATGCTTTATCTGTTGTTTTCTCATTCCTCTTTGACCATCTATTTCTCCATCTATCCACATCACCCCATTTTCTCAATAAAACAATCAACTCTTTTATTTGGGTCAGTCTTCCTGATGTGTTCAAATTCTCTATGTCTTTCTCACAAAAATCTACTCTGTATGGTTTCTGCAACGTTCTCACTTTTACAAATTCCACTCTTAGTTCACTTGCTGTCTCTTCCAATTTGTCATGTAAATTTCTAGCTCTCCAAGTAAGACTCTTGCACAAAAACATAATCTCAACATCCTGATAATCTTTTAATTTTTCTGTTCCAATGGTTCCCAAAATCAATTCTTCCATGTCTATTTTCAACCTAATTACATCTAATGGTTTCTCTTCCGGTTCTTTTGTTTTTAGCGCTTTCATCCATTCATTTAACTCATCTGGAGTCGGACCTACAGGCGTACTATTTAATTCTATCCAATCGCTGCTTCTTTCTGGTGTTCCTGATGCGGACTCTGTCACCATAGGCATTCTCCTAATCTCATTTTCATTTATCGTCAAATTTGTAGGTGGGCTTGGTCTATAGGTACTAGCCAAATTGTGTGCACCTTCATTATTTAGTTCCATCCCTTCTCTTTTTCTTTGCAAATGTGAATTCATGGGAATCACTAAGGAATGTTCATTTATTTTCTGATTCTCAAAAATTGGCATTACTGGACCTATCGTTACTAGTACAGTTACAGCTTCCATATTCTTTGTCAATTCTCTTATTTTCTCAGTCAATTCTTTTGTCGTTTTTGCTAATTCAGTTGCATTGTCACTTTCTATCTCTTCATTTTGTGAAGTTTTAAATTGTTCTTGTGACCTATTTGTTTCATTTCTTCGTTCGGGTTTTTTATTCCTCCCAGTTTCCATTGGCGGTGCATTAGGTGTCACCACCGCAGAAGTCTGTTGGTATGGAGGTGGGTTTCTGTTTAAAATATCTTCCAGCAATTCGTCATCTGTTTCACTACCACCATACACATACTTTTCTACCACTAAATGCTTCTTTTTCTCTGTACACTTTCTCTTTGCTTCTTCCTCAACTGTAAAAGCTGGAAACAAACCTCTTGTCATGTTAGCATATCTCCAACGCTTTACTCTGTCCTCATGATTTACTCCCCATAACCTTCCAGGCAGAAACTCATGATTCTTTAATCCTCTGAATCTCTCTCGCTCATACATCTCATCTTCCCATTCCGTTAAAGCTTCAAACTGTGTCGGTCTAGGTCTAGGTTCTAACATTACCATCTTTTCTCTCAAGTTCCGTAGTACGGCTACATTAAATGAACCATTCTCAGGGAAAGCCAATGCTCCATCATTCTTGGTGTATTTTGTCCAATTTTCTAACCATATGCATGTATGATATCCATATTTCAGCATCATATGTGAAGCTGGTGATTTCGGTGGAGGAATTATTTGTCCCTCTCTAGTCACTACCTTTTTGTCTTTCTTAAAGAAGTTCTTAACTTTCGACATCCATGACGTTTTTTCTTTACCATACTCATAGTACGACATGATTCACAACCTTTTTCTCCTTAAACAATCCGCAATTCAACACTGTTCTCTATGCGTTATTTCGACCAATACTAGCGCGACTCACACCAACACTCCAATCAGAGCGATTTCTGTCTCCCGCACACTGACCAATCCCAGCGCGGCTTCTGTCTACGTCAGTTCTGCTCCTGTTCTCATGTGACTAGCGCACTGTCCAATCCCAGCGCGACTCTTGTCTACGTCACTTCTGCTCTTGACCCCTCCTTTACAAAATTTATCGGCAATTTCTTTTTCAAGAATTCTGTATTTTCCAGTAGGCAGCGCTTACCTCTACTCTACCACAGAATTTTTTGTTTCGCCGATAAAGTAGTACTTCCCTCTACCTTACCCTTCTTTCAAGCAATCAGTAAACCTGTTTCTCTGGGGATAAAACACATGTGGAGACTATACTGCTCCTGAGAATTAAGGCCAAAGTTTCAGAAGAAAACCGATCACTATTTCACTTACACACCTTTTATACGCAAAATGTCCCTATTATAACACAACCTGTATTATTACCATAATTGAACTCAGACAGTGTACAATTCCATGTGACTTCTCTTGCCACACGTGTTCAACTTCCTACTTCCCGGAAGCGTGAAAACTTACATATAACATAACGCGACTCAACAAAAAGTGTTAGACATGAACTTATCACTAATCAATAATCAATAATCACCAAACTAATCTATAGTAACCATAACTCTGCTACCAAGAAATCTGATCCAGCGCTAACAATAAAAATTATTCTCCTATATACTTCGGTCATCCAGGTGCAATTACTCCTTCAACACACACACTATATCCATATGACGGTGGGGCCCATAACACCGCATATACATTCACTTACTCATTTGTTCCCTGGATTTCCTCCGTCAATAACCTAGGAGAAAAACGATTCGCTGGAAGGAGACGGGATACCTCTTTAACATGACATAATATTTCTCTTTGCTTTAAGGTATTCCGCTCATTGGTCGATGAACCAACTAGTAGGAATCAGTTGATGGTGATTAAGACCAGCTCAATCACAATAAACTCTTTAATATTTCATTTTAATCATTGAGCTAAAGAATCACTGAGTCATTTGTTTAAAGAATAATAAAGTTTATATAAAGTTTTGAATGCAGGAAATGAGGTTAAGCTTATTATTCAGATCATTACATTTATCATCAATATAAGAATAACTTGAAATTACAATGCATTTTTATTAGACGGAAAAATAAGGTTTTCATAGTAAGAACTCTTAAAGATCAACCTATCTATCTGGGGAAATCTAATAGTTCTAAAATAAAAATCTATCTGGAAAATTCTCCTCAAGCAGCATCTTATACTCAACTGGAAAAGGAAAATGGCAGCAGCAGCATCAGCTCGTCAGCATCAGCAACCGCAACTTCTCTCATTTACAGCATTTATCTTCTCCAGTATCTGCTCTCCAGCAACTTCTCCTGCAGCCTCTCCCACAGCATCTAACGCAGCATCTACTCTCCAGCATTCTAACCCCTCCCACCAAGAGTAGGTCTTCTTATACCCTAATTCTAGCTTACAGCATAAAATGTTTCTTCTTCATGACGTGACTCTTTCTCATTGGTCAAAACTCCGGCCCATATACATTTTAATCAAACTTCCTGGTCTTAACCAGTTCCTTGTGGAATGTCCATGCAAGCATCGTTTCCCACAGTTCATGCAATTGCTCATCCGTTTCGATCAGTCCAAATTGTATCTTTTTCTGTTACATTTTAGGTTTAACAGTTCCGTCTATTGATTCAGTTGGACTTCTCACGCTTCTTGCTGATCATCTTGGCACACATCTGCTCAGAAAGGTCACAACAGCCTTGACCATTCTTCCATCTTAGCCTCTCAGCATCAGCACGTGATCATCCCTTTTCCACAGCCTCTCTCCTCTATCACATGGTCTCCCGCTCATGCGTACTCTAGCAACTTGCGGCCATTTTATATTGCTGCTCGACAGGCCTAAGCGCACTATTTTCAAAGATAAACAAAATATTGTTAAAACAAAGAAATATAAACCCTTTCGTTTCCCTCCCGTCTTTCTACGTACCCCAATTAGGTATTACCTAGCAAAAAGCAACATATAAAGCTGTCCCTTACTTACCATCGCTTTATTTTGTAACCACACGTTTTATTTAAAAGCACAGATCATGCATTTATTATGTTAATTAGTATGCAACTATTATGTTATGTTTAGACACGTAAACAATTATAAATTGATTATTTTGCACACGAAATAGCGTGTTACCTTTAACCCTTAACATCTAACATACATTGTTGGTTATTTACTTAAACGAACATGTTTATTAATTATTTTACGAAAAATATTAGGAGGTTAAAAAATTTTCATTTACCCTGCTCCATCCACCTAAACCCCAGAGAATTAGATCACTTCTCGACTCAAGATTAACCTTTGACAAGGAATAGAGCTGGAGAACTGTGAGGAGGAGTACTGCCCCTTTGTTGTGTGCTTTGCTGGGTTGGCCTGCAGTTGTTGCTACTGCCAAGGAAAGGACAAAGACTGGAACTTTGCTAAGAAACCTGCTTGAAGAAGAATCTCCAAGCGCTTGTGTGTCCTGGCCTCCTGTTCTGAAGTCTCAGGGACATAAAGAATCCACCTGCAACCCACTGACCAGCACCTGGACTCCTGTGTGGACTCCTGCATTGAAAAGGGAGCCAATTCCAGTTCTTGGGCCCTTAGAATTGTGTGGTTGGTGCTGCAATGCAAGAAAACCATCTTCAACGCCGTCAGCGATGCACCCGCGACCTGCACCAAGGCCAGGGGCCCCACTCATGAAGTGCACGACACACCGACCCACCTGCACCGCAACGCCGACGCCTTCTACGCTCTTCGACACCTGCATTTATCGGCCTTCCCAACACCAGCGCTCGCACCGATGCCGTCAATGCCAGCGCATGCATCCACTTATCGTGGACCCGATAACTGATGAGGGTGACTTCACGAGTCTTCGACTTCACATCGCCTCACTGGAACCGACACCTCACCGCCAACGCAACTGACTTCCCCTTTCCTGGACTCGATGCATCGCCTCCTCATGGACACGATGCCTCGCCACCCCCCTGGCAGCCAGGGAACTGGCCTTGACCTCAGCACCGATGCCTCACCTCCATGACACCGTGCATCATCCAAAGACTTTGTTCCAAGGTACTGTTGTTTAGGAATCCGTGTCACTCCGTGTGACTCCGTGCCCGACGCCGCTCACCTCGTGGTTGGTGCCATATTTTGGATTATTGCCTGTCACGACATTGTAATAGCTCCAGGTGGAGCTATTTGTTTTCTACAAGTTCTATTTTTGAGATAACTGTTTAAAAAGTCATATTTTCCTACCTGTGTGTTGTATTTTGTCATTTTGGTCTTGTTTGGTTGAGAGAAAGATACTTTATTTTTCTAAACTGGTGTGGTGTGTTGAACTGAAAATGCGTCTGGTTGACTCCTTCTAGCATTGTACGATTTAAGTTAGCATTTGCAGCACCATTTTGTATTAGCCGCCATATTGGGTAATGATCGAAACTAATGTCTGTCTCATCTCATGTCTGCCTCATCGAAAAGCAGCTGCCAATATGCCCTCTGTACGTGTATTTCGTCAAGGTTGAGTTTGCTGTGCTAATGAATAAACTGCCTGTATTACTGCATACCTTTCTGTCTAGGTAGGCCTGCTCCCACAGCTCAGAATGGTGTGGGCAGGCAGAGTAACCTTGAATGCAAGATAATGTGTGCCCGGTCTCAGGATCGTAGCTCATCCTTCTGTACCTCCTTTGTTCACCAGCTCCCAGACTGGAAAATTCCTGTCTGGGCGTGTCTTCAGGGGTATTGGAAATGTACTTTATGCTTTACCATGTTGTCTAAGGTCAGTCCCTCTGCAGCAATCTAAGGAGGCTGGTCAGACCGGACTCCGCTCGAGCGTATACTAATAAATAACTTTGGTTTGTATTCTCTACTGTCTGACTGACTCTTCATTTGTATGGAAGGCTGAGAGGTGGTCGCGAGTGGCCCGGGTGGCCCTAATCGGGTCACTTCCTTCAGTTGGCACCCGAACAGGGACCCCATCGGGTGAGTGACCCTTCCTTGCCCGCGGACGGGTGAGGAGTTTCAGGGCCACGTTGGGTCGGACGGGCGGACTGGGGATCCCTGCACGAGAGAGTCTGGTACTCGCAGCTGCCCTGTCTGTCTGACCGGGCGGTGCCTCGGCCAGTGGTCATCCCGACTGGGGTCCTGAACGGCAAAACCCTTGTGTCTGACCGTTTGGTCCAAAGAGTCGACAGTGGAGAATAAATTGGTTCAACCTGTGTGCACCAGGTGAGTTTGCTTTGGTTTGTGGTGGCTACGGCGCCATTTTGGTTTGTGTTTGGTACGTTCTGAGGATCGTTTTTGGACAAGCGCTTGAATTTGTTTGAGTTCTTTGTGAACATGGTACCATTTACGTTTGTATTTGGTGGGGTCTGAGGACCAACTTTGGAAAGATATTTGCAAATATCTGCTCGGCATAAATAGTAAATTTGTTTTCTTTCGAAAATGCCGTGCACTAGCAAATTGTTCTGTTTGGGCTGTCGCTGTTGTTCTACTGATGCTCGTTTGGAAGAAAGACAGCCTCCGCCTCCGGAAGGCACTCCTAACTTCGATATGTATGTGAAACACGGCCATGGCCCTATTATGTTTAGTACATTATGGCACAAATATACGAGGGACAATGCCGAGTTGTAGTGGCCGTTGACGGGCACTTTCAATGAACAAAAACATAATTTTCTGCAGGATAAATTGTTTGCCAAAAGAAGTAGGTAGTCGATGTTTGATTCCCTTAGAACATGGCAGCAGGAGGCTAATCAGAGACGAATGAAGGCAGAGAAGGAGGCCCGGAAGGGAAGGATGCAGACAGTGACTCAAAAAGCTGTAGCGTATGATAGGGAGAAAATAGAGAAAGGAATAGAATGTGCCGATAGAAAGTTTCGATTGCAATGTGAAAAGTCTTATGTTACTTGAGATGATAATGATCAATTTGTGGAGGAATTGTTGGATGCTCGACCCCCACCTCCGTATGCCCCGCAGAGGGTATACCCTGTACTCCCCCCACAGCCTCAGTCACTCGATTCTTCTGTTTCTGTTGCCTCTGCTCTGCTACTGCTGCTTCATCTGCTTTGGCCACAGCACCTCCTGTCCTTTCTTTGCCTTCGCCATCTGTGGCAACTACGTCTGTTAGCGTTCCGGCAACACCTACTGCTTCGGCATCCCTCTTGCCAGCTCTTACACCTACAACAAAGCCAGTAGCGACATTATTGCCTGGCAACTCTGTTTTCACCCCTATTGTTTTTCCCTATTCCCCAGCGTCACAAAATATTGACACGCCAGTACGTGGCCATGAGGATAAGGACTGGACTAAACTCAAGGACAGGTTAGGGTGGACGTTGATACGATCAGATGTGGGGAAGGCCGAGAAAAAGGTGGTGGCTAATCAGGCTGCTCAGTGGGCTCGTAACCCCATTTACAGTGTGGAGGATGTGTGGAGGATGTGTGGAGGATGTGTGGGAGGTGATGAAAGACTATGAGCCTTTTGTCCAGCAGCATGCCCTTAAGCACATGTCGGCTACTTTGATTGGGCTTTGGGAGCAGTGTTTTAATGAGTCAGCGCCACAGATTATCTATGATATTAAGGATTATGTCTATGTAGCTGACATGGCGCCTGGTCTGGTGTTTGGTAATGTTGCGACGATGGTTGCCTACCGGAGTAGACTGCTTGATAGGAGCCCAAAGGTGGTATCTCAGTTTCCAATGAGGGAGGTGCACTCCATATGTCACCCAGAAATACCAGAGCAGCGAGACCAGCATGATGTCGTTATCAGACCAAGGGTAGAGGCTCAGTTCCAATAGCAATGGGTTTGTACTCCATGGAAGAGGAGTGAGGTGTTGTCCTTTAAGACTCAGTTACCCCACCCTAGGAAAAATCCTACTGCGTACTATAAGGAATTGACGGAGGCCGCTTCGTCGACAGTGATGACGCTTGCGGATATTGAAATGTTCTTTGGTTTACTTGTACCTGTTCATATTTGGAGGCAGATACACACACAGGACCACGGTGCAGAATTGGGTGGTACCTGGGATCAGATTAAAGCATGGGATCAGGAGAGGAAGCCTGGTGAGAAGCCTAGGGCCGAAATACTAGCTTTGCCTGGCCGAATTATCTGTTATATGCATTCTCTTATTCCACCAAGAAGAGTAGATTGGGACAAGTTAACAGCATGTCGTCAGAAGAAAGATGAAAGTGTGTCTGATTTTTTCACTCGGTTTGAGGGTTTTTTTTGGACTTTAGCGGGCAGGACTTGTCGGTGGAGGGGGGTGTCCAATTGTTCGTTAACAGATTTGTTACGAATCTGCTCCCAGAGATTGTGGCTCGCTTGCAGGCTTCGGAGAGCACTTGGACGACATCCTCCCCTTCTGTCATATTGAGTATGGCAAAGTATTATGAGCACAGGAAAAATGAGGAGAAGGAGAAGGTGAAGAAGAAGCACAAGGAATTGAAGACAAAGGTGTTGTTGCAGCAGGCTTCTCGGGCAATGGTAGAGGATGAGGTGGTTCTGCCCGCCAGCTGCCTCAGAGCAGCTGGAATACTACGCCCGTAGGGCCAAATCAATGTGCGTATTGTAAAGAGGAGGGACACTGGCGTAGCGAGTGTCCCGTGTTGTTGCAGAAGGTTGCGGCCCCTAGAGGACGAGGTTCTACTGGACGGGGTCGTGGAGCTGGTGGACAGGACAGAGCCCAGCATGCTGCCACATTGCCGGATCGTTCAGATAGTAATTATTTTGATGAAAAAAGGGGTGGCCAATATTACCACGATTACTACGATTTTGATGAAGTGACAGGAATGTCTCACAGCTAGGACAGCCAGGGACAGAGTGAGGGACCAGTCCAGATACCTGTAGATCAGCGCGGGCCTAATGTTTTTGCAGACTTGCATGGCTCAGCTAAGGAATTCTTGGTGGATACAGGTGCAATGAATAGCTCTGTTTCTCGGTCACTGGTCCCTGGGGCAGCTCTGTCTGGCCATAATAACGTTTCGGTAGGATTTTCTGGTGTACCGATTGTAAGCCCCATTTCCAAGCCTCTTACATTGACGATAGGTCCTTTTACTGTGGATTCACCATTGTTGTTGACATCTAATTGTGGAGAAAATTTAATGGGCCTAGAATTATTGAAAAAGTTGCAGGCGTCCATTTATTGCTCTCCGGAAGGTGTTTACATGACAATGGGTCCGAATGTGGTCAGCTCTAAGCAGTGTCTGTCCAAAGATGCGCCCCTTCCTGCTGACTTTAACGATGTACCGCCCACTTTGTGGGCAACAGGTGACACGGATGTAGGACTATTGCAGATTCCCCCGGTTTCCATTAAGGTTAAAGACAATGCCATTTTGACTTGTATTCCCCAGTACAAAATTCCACAGGCGAGGGGGCGAGCTTTGTTGCGGATTATACAGGACTTGATTGAGACGGGGGTGGTTAAAGAGACTACGGCAAATGTGTGTAATAGCCCTATTCATCCCATTCTGAAAAAGGCATCTTCAGACTCCCCCGATGATCACCCCGATGTTTATTGTTTTGTGATTGTTCTGCGCGCAGTTAATAAAATAGTGGTCCCTCAGTTCCCAGTGGTCCCTGACATTACTGCCCTTCCTACAATGATTCCTTCCTCTGCTAAATTCTTCTCTGTCATTGACTTGAAAAATGCATTCTTTAGTATCCCGATCCATCCTGACAGCCGACATTTGTTTGGTTTTACACTAACTGGCAGAAGCTTTAGATTCTGTTGAGCTCCTCAGGGCTATACTGAGAGCCCTAGTATATATAGCCAAGCCTTGAAAGCCCAATTGGACTCCCTCACGCTTCCCTCAGGTCATGTATTGCTTCAATATGTGGATGATATACTAACTGCTTCTGACACTGAACAGGGATGCAAAGACAGTACGGTTAAGTTGTTGCTACATTTGGCTCACTATGGACATAAAGTGTCCCTTTCTAAATTTCAATATTGCCGACAGGAGGTCACCTATTTAGGTCACCTACTGTCGAGGGAGGGTAGAAGATTGACCCCGAGCGCATTAGCACCATTGTGAAAATGCCTATCCCTAAAACTCAGAGGGATGTGCACGCTTTTATTGGCATCACTTCCTACTGTTGCCATTGGATTCCTAATTATTCATTACTAACAAAACCCTTGCTTGCGCTAACCACTTAAGATGTGCATGAACCCCTGCCTTGGATGCCTGAATGGCAGCAATCTTTTGAGCAATTAAAAGTTGTGCTTTGCTCTGCACCTGTGCTTGATATGCCTGTCTAAATGAAGCTGTTCTTGCTGTATGTACACGAGACGGCCGGTTGTGCACTTTCTGTCTTAACACAGGCCTTTGGAGGTAAGCAATGGCCATGTGCTTATTTTTCTGCTCTTCTTGACCCTGTCACAAGAGCCCTCCCGAGCTGTCTAAGAGCGGTCACGGCAGTGGCCATCTCTATAAGGCAATCGGCTGGGCTCATACTTGATACTGATCTCACAGTCATGGTACCCCATGCTGTGGATACACTTTTGAATAAAACCAAGACACAGCACCTCTCCAGTGCACTTCTGACTGGTTACAAATTGACCCTTTTTGCACCACACGTTACGATTAAATGGTGTGCCCCTCTAAATCCAGCCACGTTGCTACCCCTCCCTTCCGAGAGTGAGGAAGTTGATATACATGATTGCATTTTTCTGACGGAGGAGGAGACGAAGGGACGGGTAGACCTGACTGATGTTCCCTTATCTGACCCCCAAGGGGAACTATATGTCGATGACTCTTGTTTCAAATTACCTGATGGCACCACCACTGCAGCGTATGCACTTACTACACTGCATACAGTAGTTGAGACATCACAAGTTCCCTATCAGTCCGCTCAGGTAGCTGAACTAGTCGCCCTTATTCGAACTTGTGAATTGAGCAAGGGACTGGTTGTTAATATTTATACTGACAGCCAGTATGCCTTCGGGGTCGCCCATAATTTTGGGCGGCTCTGGGCAGAGAGAGGGTTCCTTACTTCCCATGGGACACGCATCCAGCATGACCCTCTTTTACATAGGCTTCTGTCCGCTTTGACACTTCCTAAGAAATTGGCCATCATAAAGTGCAGTGCCCACAAGGCAATTACTGATGACGTGGGTAGGTGGAATGCATGTGCAGATCAGACAGCTAAGGAGACAGCTCGAACGAAGATGAAAAGGATGTTTGTAGCAGGTCCCGCTAGGTGAGTGCCCGAGGTTACTATGTTTGAGGATACGCTGGATAATGTGAAGGAGATTCAGAGTGAAGCAACGATAGAAGAGTTAGCAGTATGGCAGGAAAGCACAGCAAGTTTGGATGAGGATGGGTGTTGGACGGATAAGTCAGAGAAAAAGAGATGGATGTTACCAGATGCATATGTCCTCCCTGTAGTCACTATGGCGCATGGGCCAGCCCACATTAGTGCAAAGGGCATTTGTAAATTGCTAGACCCTGTATGGCAGAATGACAATATCCCAAAGACGGCTGCCCACTTGGTCAAATATTGTATGGTATGCATGATGCATAATCCTGGGAAAGGTACCCCTACACCCTCTGGTAATTTTGCACCTCCCACTTTTCCTTTTGAGGTCCTCCAGATGAACTTCATCGAGCTGGAGCGAGTCAACAATTTGAAATATGTGTTAGTGGTTGTTTGTGCATTCAGCAAATGGGTTGAGGCTTACCCCACTAAAGAGAACACAGCCGTGGCGACTGCGAAGGCACTCCTGAAGGAGTTCTTCCCTCGTTTCGGTTTGCCCCGTTTGATTTGGAGTGATAATGGCAGCCATTTTATTTCAAAGGTCATTCAATTAGTGTGTGAAGGTCTACATATCAAACAGAAATTTCATGCTGCACACCACCCCCAGTCAGCAGGGTTAGTTGAGAAGTATAATGGTACTCTCAAACTGAAATTGGCAAAGATTCAGGAGAGCACAGGGTTGCAGTGGTCAGATGCTTTACCATTAGCCCTTTTGTCTACGAGAGTCACGGCACACTCTAGGACAGGATTATCACCTTATGAGGTTGTGTTCGGATGCCCAGCAAACGTGTGGGGTGTACCGCGGCCTCGTAAATTTTCAGACATTGAATATCCTCTGTTGGTAGATTACCTATATGAGTTAACTAAAAGTCTGCGTTCTATTCACCAACAGATCCAAGACACCCTTCCGCCAGTACCTGAGGGGCCAGGACACGATATTCAGCCCGGTGACTACATCTTGGTGAGGCATTTCTAAAGGAAAGGAAGTTTGGAGCCACGGTGGAAGGTGCCGGTACAGGTGCTCCTTGCCACCCGCACCGCTGTGAAGGTCGCCGGCTGTAAGAACTGGATTCATACCAATCACTGCCGCCGAGTGCCTTTACCCCTGCCTTACGATCAATGGGTTCTTGATGGCATCGGGAACATGTGCCCCGCTTTGTCCCCTTCTCGGATGCCCAGCTAACGTGGACCCAAAAGGAGGACGAGAATGATGCAGTGTTGAATGCAGCAGTGCCCCCTGAGGTCTGAGTCATTCAGCAGCCCCGCTCGGCTGGGCCATCTGTGCTTGAGTCCCAGCCCATTGTCCCCTCTGTATCTGTGCCCCTTTTTCCTGACCCTTCTGTGCCTGGAGTAGCTAGGTACAATCTGCGCCCCCGACGGAGGAACAGTGTACCAAAGGAAAAGTCAGATTAGCAGGGACGGACTCGATAAGTTAGGCTGCAGTAGAATAGGGAGAGGCGAAATTTGTGCATTGTTCAGACATTGGACAGGATAAATAGAGCGTGCTCCCCTGGAAGGGGGTACCTTATCCTGAGCGACGTGGGATTTCTTCAGAAGAGTTGGGATCGCCTAGCTCCACCGCCGGTGCTCAACAGCGCCAACGTTGATGAACAATAGGAGTCTACCAGTGAGGCTCAGAAGGACACTGGGAACATTTGCCCCTTCTTGTTTTGTTGTCATCGGCTCCATTGCATTTCCTTTCCTTTGGTTACAATGTATCCATTTGGTTGCCCTATTATTGAGGAGGAACAGCCATTTAGTAAAATAGTTTTCATGGTGATTGTGATTCCCTGATAGCAGTACTTGGAATAGTACGGTTCCTTGAGGAGAAATATCCTGTGCACTCTTTGCTTGGTACAACGCCTGTTCCCCCTGAACACATGTTTGCCACTTTGGCCCCTCATAAAGGTGAACACAGAAAGACATATGTCGATAATGTGTTTTTACAAACGTTCCATAAAGCCCATGATACGTCTAATGTCACTAATTATTGGATATGTGGACTGCTCCCTTCAGTTACACATAAGAGTGATAGCCTGTTATCGTTGCCCTTGTCATATCTGGGGAGCTGTGAGGGTTGGTTTGAATTGTTCTCTATGGTATACATTCATTATCATTCTTGTACTATGAATATGACAGCTGCTGATTATCAATCAATCAGGGGAATTGTAAGCGTGCTACTCACCCGTGAGGGTCTCAAGGCGCTAGGGGAGGGTAAGCAGCTCCGTTCAGTTGAAGAGCCAGGTCTCGAGCATCTTCCTGAAGATGTTCAGGGAGGGGGCGCGTCTGATGTTGAGCGGGAGCTCGTTCCAGGTCTTGGCTGCGATGTAGGAGAAGGTTCTTCCACCTGTTCTGACTCTACGGATGCGCAGGATTTCGGCGAGGGCGAGGTCGGCGGATCTGAGGTTTCTCTTGGGTACGTGGAAGGAGATTCTCTCATTGAGGTATTGGGGTCCGGTGTTGTGGATGCATTGTAGGCATCACACAGTGTTAGAATATATAAGTGTCCACCAAGGATTTACCCCGGGAGAACAAGGGACCCCTGATACATTGTCCCTGACAGCTTGCATGAATGTATATGGGAGAGAGAAAAATGTAACATGGCTTCAAAATGAAATGTTGGACTTCCAGGGGTTCAACGTCACTGAATACTTTCACTTTTTTCAAATGCGCAATATTACTCAGGATTATGCAATGCCGGTGCCAGTAGTCAATACAACAGCTGGTTTTTGTGTTCGAGGGCTTGGGAAGATGAAAGTGGGAGAGAGAAATTGCAACTATACATATAAGTTGCGCACGAGTAGCAGCCCTCCTTTGCTCCCACCACATAATATCTACTTTGTTTGTGGATCTTAAGCTTATGTTTGGCTTCCTAGGAGATGGTCAGGTGTATGTTACCTCTCTTTCCTCCTTCCCCCAGTGTACATAGCACCGCCCAATTATCATAAGGACCATCGATTACAGCGTAGAAGTGCCCATCTGTTCCGGATTAGAAGGGTCATTGATACTGAAGATATAGATCATACAGACACTACTCTGCAGCAGTTCACAGATGCTATGAAGGGTATCATACCCTTTTGGGGCCCTATGTCCAATAGCCTTAATATTCGTCGGCTCACCAGAGTTGTAGAAGGGGTCATTAATACCACAGCAGGAATTTTGACTAATATTACAGCTGAGCTCCAGGCTACGAGGCTTGTTGATCTACAGAACCGGATGATGTTAGACATCATCCTTGCTGACCGGGGAGGGGCTGTCGTGTAGTTCCTATAAGACCTATATAGGATCTGCGCGTTTAGACAACATACACTGTGGGACTGGTGTCCAGACTGATTCCAGACACCCCCACCGGGTACGTTGACCTGTGTACCAGCTAGCTCGCAATGCCACTATAACCTCCTCTTACCAAGGAGAGAATAGTTCTTGGCAACTATCGAACATGACCACCCTGATCCCTCAGGACTGTGGAAACAGTAACTTACTTTTCACTCAGTCACTCGTGCTCACTTGTTCTCAGAGAGATACACAGAATAAACAGTTGGGAAGTTTTCAATAAGTATTTATTGAACAGTCGTTATTCTAGGGTAAAATAAGTGCACTGAAATCACCAGTAGACAGTAGAATATATAAATGAGTAGCAGCACTAAGAAAGTAAACAGATGGTAGGTTTCTACCATTTTGCTAAAATCATAAATATAGGCGAGTATATAAAATACATGGCAATAAAATGCGTACTCCTACGATGCACCCTAACTAGATGTACCTAAGTGTACCTAGCATGTGAGTAGGTGTAAAGCCAAGAATCCCTCTAGGATAAAGCCAACCCCATTACCTAATGTGAAACTGCGGGACCCCGTTCTGGTCTCGAGCTAAACACCCCGCAAGGGATGTCAGACCACTGCGAGCTGGAGTATCTGCATGCAGGAACCTCAGCGTCTTTCGTCAGTGTGTCGGCATGGAAGTCGTGATCTCCTCCTTCTAGCTCAGCAAGATGTGATGTTTATATACCCTAAGAAATCCCCAAGGGGTTCTACCTTGCTGTGCCAGTGTCGGACTTAGGATGACGTCAGGAATGAACTTTGTACACAGTTTTTATACAGGAGATAATGGTCCTGCTGTGATTCCAAGAAACTAAGAATTCTCATGCATAATTTATGAGGCCAATGTCCAGGGAAAAACCCTACGTACTTGTGTGTAGTATTGTAACTGGGTAAAAGGTCAGTCCTTCAAATCCGTTATGTATGTAGTATAGGAGAGAATGTAGGTGAAGGATTATGATGTTACCTAGAGCTATATCGGGGTACCTATATGAAATATAACATCCACTCCTCACCCGAATGGACGACATTACTAAATTCTAGCATATTACCAAGGCGTCTAGAGGCTTGTACGCAACAATTAATAAAAACATTGTTAAGAGAAGTTAAAAAGCCTTAAAAAATCCTCTAAAAAGTGATCTACAAAAATCATTCAAATAGTGCTCTAAAAGTGTCCGTTTATATAGTCCGAACAACTACAAGCATTTGAAAGCCATGCAGGTCAAAAGAGTTCAGTTTAGAATTTCGAAAAAATTAAAAAGCCAAATCTTCCCAGCGTGCGACATACCAAAATGTTTATGTGTCCTTGCTGGTAGACGCAACATTGCTGCTGTCTGCATACGCAGCTGACGATCCCTGTAACACCTCACAAAGAATGTCAATTGAGCACAGATGATCTTCCGCCCTGCCTGCAGCAGGTGCCGGGGCAGTCTGTGCTACATCCAAGGCCTGAGTGTTGGAGGAGCCGGTGTCCATACCAACAGGAGCAGAAACTACCTGTGGTGGCTCTAAGAATGCTGCCAACAACATGGGAATGCGCTGAGGACACTGCAGAACATGGGCCGTTATCGGGTCCAGTAAAGCATTAACGTCCGGTGGCGCAGCAGATGGTAGTGTCAGACAGAGGTCCAACACGCATTTTTCTCCACAGAACAGGCATCGGAGAACAGGTAGGACACAGTCCATCCAGACTGGTCTAAATGACAGGAACCAAGAGGCGCTCAGTTCTCATAGGCGAGGTGTGCCCTGATGTTGTACCATGCGATCATGGTATTTACGCTCCAGGAGAGCTGTTGCTACTTCCTTGGTGGCTGGGACGTCCATTGCGCAGCACAAAGGTAACAATCAGGATTCCTGCTATTAGAAACAGGATCAGCGGAAGCCCTCCGAAAATGCTTCCAAAGACGAAGTGTATAAAGTTTGGTATAACTCTGAGGACCGCCTGAAAGGTGCTTAACAGTCCGGAACCTATGGTCTTAAATAGGTGTCCAATACCCATCGTATCGGACATGTTAAAGATACGACTTACCATTTCTGTGAAATGGAAAGGGCAGTTTGTACATATAAGTGCCTGTATCGCAGCCGAGGACCTTGCGATCTGGAGATCAAAAGTCTCCCTGGCGGAGGTTAAGGGCACGGTTCGTTGTAGAAGCATGGCTTTCATTCTGCTCAGAGTATCAAACCGTATAAAGGAAACATTTAGCGAAGGCCATAACGGCGCCTCCCTGACTGTATGTGTTGATGGAAACAATACTTGCATACAACAAGTAACCCTGGAGCTCAAGGTGACTAGATATGTGATGCCCGGAAGCATCCCACAACAACCTTGATCATTCAGCATCAAGTAACTCCCATTCGAGAGAAGCCTGAATACCGGATTAATCACAGCTGCCGGGGTACCCCTCAAGTGACAGGACAAGTTCGCCACAGACCCATTACAAACTCCGTGTAGCATAATATCCTGACATATGAGAGATCCACTTAAAGCGTTCTCGCAGTTAGTTCCGCTTAGAAACACTTCCAGATCCCCACTCCTGCATCGAAATCTGTATGGTAAATCCCAGGATTCCCTGATGAATTCCTTACCCATCTTTTCATATCTGCCTGCCTGTTGTTGTTCTAGGCAATATTGAAACTGGAAAGTTGCGACCGGTAATGTTATATGGCCGTGGACTAACCATTCTGTGGACAGTGACTCTGCTACAGTAAAGGGTAACCTATCCAGTTTCTCAATACGCAGCATTGTATATTTTGCTCCTCTCTGTGCTGTTTTCATCTGTTTTTCTGTTAGATTGTATGCAGAAAATAATGACGTAATGTTGATAAAATGCCAAGGCACATAACCGGCGCGCAATGACTGCAGCGTCCAGCTTAACAGAATAATAGAACGTAACTGCAACTGTCCGTGTTGCAATATGGACGAATCCTGTTCTATTACATCGATAGGAGAAGATACAATGTTGCCCAGTGAATATATCCTGGATGTTAAAGTAGTCATACCATTGTCAACTACGGCCAACGCCTTTTCTAGGTTAACTCTATCTATTTCTCTTAATCTCTCTGCAGCTTCTTGTTGCGAGATTTTCCAGAGTTCATTATAGACAGCATACAAAAAGCGCTTCTGACGTGGTTTCCTGGGACGTAATAAAAAATCCTGTAGGTCCACATCCTCTGAGAGTAAGGACAAGTGTTGCTTCACCTGGGATAGTGTTGATGTCTTTAGCCAATTAAGGCACAACTTCCCAACACTGTATGATGTCACTACCCCCCGGTGTTCTCGTTGTACATAACGTGGGTCTGGTCTATGGATACTAAACCCTTCAGTGGTACCCCTGAATCTTTCCTGGCATCTGTTTGTGTCAGTAGGCCAAACCAACCATCCCTTCCATTTGGGGTCTGATCTATTGTATTGCAGTATGTTTTCCAACTTAGCCCCTCTTTCTGATGTAAAATTCCCCCCTGTGTTTAAAGGTGTTGGAATTTGAGGCATGTTCAAGTCCTTATTCTTGGCTATTCCAAGACAGGAAGTCTGTTGCACAGTGTCATTCAGGAAGATCATCTGCTGTGGAATGAGGCATGCTCTAAACAGTGCTTCTGTCCCCTGGACTTGCCAGTCCCTAGAACCCCAGATTGATTTCAAGTCTACAGTGTCCAACCATAAGTCAAAACCCTGTTCAGACAGCTGGGTGATAAAGGAAGCAGAGTAAATCTGTTTGGTGTTTGTTTAAATATTTTTCTGTGCAGATATTGGTGCAATGTTATAGTAGTACGAGGTCGGGTCAGAAGTGTTAAACCCTGAAAAATATGAGAATTTCTGTGCAAATGTTTTTTAACTACTTTTCGGTGGTGTAGGGCAATGTTTCCACTGGTGGTATGTGAAAACATTTCTGGGTTTGCTAGATTTATGCAAGAAATGATGACCATAATGTTGGTAACAATACATTTTGTCAAAATCTGATCTATCCTCTAACATTTCAGTGCTAGAAAATGCAGCAGATTGTTCCAAATCAGACAATAAGTTAACAGTTTCAAAATCCCAATCACCAGATAATGTACTGGAGGTAATGATATCGTTCAATGAAATTTTAAACAAATGTGGAATTTTTAAAAGCTCGGTCGGTCCAAATTTATAAAAATTTACTTTGTCCCACACTATACCATCCGGTATAGAAACTGCTGAAATGTTCACGAAGGACAAGTCTCTTTGTTCACAATGAGATGAAACATGAAGTTTTAATATTAAGTTTACTTTTGACGTTGCAGAGCTCTGTATAAGATAAGTTCCATTGATGAGCAAGTGGAAAGTTATTACTAATCCTAACCAGAAGAGAAAAAATAAGATACCAGTGATTATCCAAAGTTCTAGCCAAGGTGATACTAAATAAGTTTTTCTAAGAATGTTAAAAAGTCTTTGATCCGTTGTTTGCGAGAAGTTTGGGCTGGCGTCGTTTCAGGTTCACTTGGATCCAATGAGAAGGTATTGAAGTCGATGAAATAGCCAGATGCAGTTTTATCTATCTTTGGTAGCTCAGCAGGTTTTGTTGAACTTGTAGATTGCTCTTGAAGAGGCATGTTGACGTAGATATCCTTATTAGGTTGAATTGAAATTTGTCTTTCACTTTGATTTTGAGAGTTCGTGTCAAGGGGAACTAGTTGTATTGCATTGTTATTGATTCCGTTGCTTTGTAAAGGTGGCTCTTCAAATGTTATGAGTCTTTCTGTTTGAACTTCCTGTATTGTAGCGAGAGGAGGACGTCGGCTACTCAGGAGCCCACGAGGCCTACTATTCAGTATCGGCCACATAGTGTGGTTTAATCAGATCGATTGAGACAAATCTCTTTTCTTTTCCGGCAAGAGGCAGTAGAAGTACAATTCTTGATCCTTCAACGGCCAGGACAGGTACAGGCTTTCGATAGGATGGCCAGAATTCTTTCTTGTCCACAATCTTTTATCCTGACCAGGTCCCCAACTTTAGGGATCCAGGCAGGTCTTGACATGGCTGACTTGACTTCCCCAGTGGCTGTTTTCTTTGTCTCGACATTACTTAAGAAGGCTCTGGATTCATTCAGATCCTGTAAAACAGCCAAACGTTTAATGATGTCAAACGGTTTTTCATCCACCACTGTGCCTTCACAATCGAGATCAGGTACCCACATTCTTGTCCCAAACAGGACCTCGTAAGGGGTTGCACCTCCCAGAGAGCTTCTTGGCTGGTTATTAAGGGTCTGCTGGACCCCAAATAGGTGATTGACCCAACTACCACCCGAGCCTAATACCCTAGCTCTTAAAGATTGCTTTAAGTCCCGGTTTTTCCTCTCCACAACCGAATTTACCTCGGGATGGTACGGAGAGGAGTACCGCAATGCTACACCCAAACCTCCCATGGCTTCCTTGTAAGCCCTAGAGCTGAACGCGGGGCCACAGTCAGAATGTAATGTGCCAACTGCATATGTCCCTATAAAGACTCACAAATCTTTTATAACAGTTCGTGCATCAGCCGAGCGCTGAGGCCATACCCATAAGAATCTTGAACAGGAATCCACTGCAACCATGATATACTTGTAAGCCCCATCACATTTTAAGGGGCCGCAGTGGTCCAGGTAAATGCACGCGAACGTCAGTCTGATGCTGTCTAATAATGGGATCTGCGCTGGGTGAGCTATGGTGGCCCCATATATCTGTTGACAGATTTTGAACTTTAAGACAAAGTCTTTGGTCTGCTTTGTTAATCCTGGCCACCAATAGCGTTGTTTCAGTAATGAAACTGTTGCCGTAACTCTGGCGTGTGCAGAACACAGACCCTCGTGTGCAGCCTAGATTAAACCTAACCTGCGATCCATGTTTGGTATTACTCTATCCCCCACTCCAGGAATCTGAGCAAACGGAACGTTGTTTGCATCTAATTTGTAGGAGTACTTGAGTGGAAAACCTTTAGGTAGTGCTTTACTGTTGTTGCTTGAAGCAATCACAACTACCATTGTGCTACCGTCTACCCTTCGCGGCTTCATCAGCCAATGAATTCCCTTCAACGTGAACGTCATCATGTTGATGACTCAGTGTGTGTATCACGTGAGCCCTTGGTAGTTCGTTCTTCAACTCTGCTACCTGTTCCCATAGTCTCCTATGTTTAATTGTGCCACCTTTTGCATCTCTGTAACCATTCTGTCCACAATAGTGGAGATATTCGCTGTACGACTGGACACAGTAAAAGGAATCACACACTATTAGTGTGGGGAATTCGGGATCCGTATTTATCAGTGCCAGTAGTAGTGCTTTCAATTCTGCCAACTGAGCCGTGCAGTCTCCTAGAGACTGTGTTTTTGTACAGCTTGGACGGAACTTGCCATCCTGCATCCTACCTTTTACAATAACGCATGCTGCACTGTATTGTTGCTCACTCCCTATGGCTGGTTGAGCAGATCCGTCAGTATAAATAATGTATTCATAACGATCTAGAGGCATTATTTCATTTGGTAGAGGATATTCTTGTTCATATTGCAGGAATGCTTGTGTTTTTAAACTAGGGTCATATCTGTATTCGACATCTGTTGCAGTGAGAGAATTAGCCCATTGTATCCATCTTGGATGTAACGCTTTTGCATTTGGGACGCTTGCCTTTGTGGCAGCCTCTAAGGCCGGTACCGGGGTCACAACAATTATTCGTTTCCCTTGAGCTAGTGCTATTTCTCTCACTACAGCAGTCTGTACTGCTGTCAGAATTTTTTCTGTAGGAGCAAAACGCATTTCAGCGTTGATGTACAAATGCGATTTATATGCAATTGGTACTGTTTCACCTTCATTAAAGGTTAAGTAAGTGTACCCAGATTGACCTGCGACTACGCGGATCACCAGGTTGCGTACGTTTACGCGTGTCTGTAAGTGTTTTGATGATATCATATCAGCTTGTAGGGAACAAAGGATATTCGTGTGTTCCTGTGTCCATTGTCTAACTGAAAAGTCAGGTCTTATTAGGTCGTAGAAAGGTTTCACTCTCTCTGCGTAATCCAAAATGTATGTTCTGCCAAAATTCAAAAATCCCAGTATGGACTGTAAGTTTTTTAATGATTTTGGAGGTTGTAGCAGTGCGCACTTTTCTAAAAATTGGGCTGCCAGGCTTTTGCCTTTACTTGAAAGCTTATATCCCAAAAATAGGACATTGAGGTGGGCTATTTTTTATTTTTTTAAATTAAATTTGTAGCCCTCAGAGGCGAAACCCAAAATTATGGTGCTCACCCTGGTCAAGTGTTCCCCTAAGTCATTATCCGTCAGATAAATATCATCTGCATAGGATAATGCCTCTTCATCCAAATTCTGTAGTAACTCTGTTACCCTCCTTGAGAATAACCCTGGGCTATTCTTATACCCTTGGGGGAGTCAACAAAATTGACGCTGGGACCCTAGCGCTGAGAAGGCTGTCAAATATCTGCTTTCAGGCGCTATGTTTTGGCAGAAAAATCCATTTGAGATATCTAATGTTGTTTTGTATTTTTTCCGCACAATGTTATTCATTAATGCGGCACTGTGTGCATTCTGAACCGCAAATGTCTTTGTACATGAGTTCAGGTGTCTATAGTCTAAAACTAGACGATATGAATTGTCGGGTTTCATTACAGGAAACAAAGGATTATTCATTGATGAAGTGCATGGTTCAATTACACCTTGGTATTCAAGTTGATCTAAGATCTCTCTGACCTGTTTTTTAGCTTCCTGTTTTATGGGATACTGTCTTTGTGGAGTTTGGTTTGTTTTTATTGGAATTACGTGGTGGGGTGACGCTTCATCCCACCCTACGTGGTTGCGGTATAATGCTGGAGCAAGGGCTACCTCCCACTCCTGTGCATATGTGTGTCTTAGGTGTGCGGGCACTAGGTCGGAGAAAGCTGGAAAAATTACAGTTTCCCCCTTTGGGCATTCCATGACAATAGTAGGCAGACAATCCTTTTCCGCTAATAGGATGTCATAGTCCGAAACCAGGTTCTCCAAAAGAGACCCTTAACTTGTCTGGGCTTATCCCCTCTATTTGGAGTGTAATTTCATGTAACTTGTGTGGGACACTCACCCTAGTATCAGGTGTTTCCACCGTGATATACTCACTCAACTCCGCTGTCACCAGAAATTCTATCAGGTTCCGCCAAGCTATTGTTACCCCGCTGCGCTGTCTAGCATCGTCAGAGCCCATTTCTCGTACAGTAGCTGAGTCCTCAGAATTCTGGGCATGTCTAACTTTGAGACCTGCTACCTTCTTCTTTTTAAATTGAGGTTTTGCTTTAGGTTTCTCTTCTTTCTTTGAGACGTAGTCTGAAGTGCGTTGCTTGTCTCTGGGCTTTGTACGCTCTTCTTGTCTTTGTTCTGACCGTCCTTCCCTCTCGGAGTTTTTTGATGGACCCTGAAAGGAACGGGAGGAACTAGTATCAGTATCCTGATACCTGTCAGGTTTTTTAATGCTATCTCTATTCTTAAGATTATATCTACTTTCTGGGGGCTCCTGCTGAGGAGACCTTCCCCGGAGTGAGATCTGTTCTTTTGTTGTTTATTATTTTCCCATTTCTTCTTTGAAGAAACTGGTGTTTGCTTTGCCTGTTCTTTATCTGAAATCCCCAATAGTTGGGGTTTTACAGGTCTAGCTCCCAGACTGTCTCTACCTAACTCTGCATAAGCAGTTTCAATTATTTTAGGTAGTTCTTATTTATTTATTTATGCATTTTTATATAGCGCGGACTTTACCCAAAGGTGTCAGAGCGCTTCACAAAAGGACCAGTTACGTTACATGAGGAGAATGTTACAAATGTATGTTACAGAAGCAAATGAAATACAAGAAGAGGTATAAAAGAGCAATAGAAGACAGTCACTCAAAAGCACAAAAACACACTGGGATGACACTTGTACAGGCATAGAATACAAAATTTACAATAGTGAAAGAACTTCCTTGAGGGACTTGAAAGGGCGTGTATTAGTTCTGGAAGTGTCTTTGGAAGAGAAGAGATTTGAGGTCAGTTTTGAAAGTCCAGGTAGAGGTGGTGGTGCGGAGCTGCGGCGGAAGCGAGTTCCAGATTCTCACCGCATTGCCTGAGAAGGATTGAGCCATCGATCTTTCCCTTTTGAAAGTGGGAGGCTCAAGCGGTAATTTTTCCGCATTACGAGACGGTCTAGAGCCTCCAGAGATTTTCAGTCAGGTAGCGAGGGGAGGAAGTGTGCAAGGCTTTGTGGGTGATACAAGCCGTCTTGTAGATTGATCTTGCCTCGATGGGAAGCCAACGGAGGGAAGACAAAATGGGTGTGATGTGATCACTTCTTTTGGCCCCAACTATAAAACGAGCCGCTGAATGGAGAACGGATTTAAGAGGGGAAAGGTGGGATTTGGGGAGGCCAGTAAGAAGAGAATTGCAGTAGTCCAATCTAGAGAGAACCAGTGATTGGACCAGGGTTTTAAGGTCTTGCTCCGGGAAGAAGCGTCGAATCCCCCAAAGAAGGCGCAGTTGGTATTGAGCATTCTTTGCAATGGAGTTGATGTGGGAGAGTAGATTGAGCCTTTTGTCGAGTAAGACACCAAGGGATTTTGCGCTGTTGACAACGATAGGTTTATTGTTAAGTAGATTCAGCTGATCCATCCAAGATTGAACAGGAGGAGAAGAGAGGTTGAGAGGAGGAGGAATTCTGTTTTGGAGGGATTCAGAATGAGTTGATGAGTTAACATCCAGTTTTGAATAGAGTAGAGAGTAGAGTTGAGGATTGAGAGATCGTGTGTGGAGGACACCTTAACCCCTTGCATGCGCGGCCGATTTTCGCCCTGTGCGGGGCGTTTCATTAAGCGGGCGGGTTCATGACGAGCTCAGCTCGTCATGCGCACACGAGCACTGCGCAGCATGACGAGCTGAGCTCGTCATGAGCATGGAAGGGGTTAAGGTAGAATTGGGTGTCATCCGCATAGAGATGGTAGAGGATCCCAGATTTACTAGGAGATTTCCCAATGGTTCCAAATAGAGATTGAACAATGTGGGTGCAAGGATAGAGCCTTGAGGGACACCTTGACCTACCGCCAATGAAGATGAAAGACTGTTCGCTATTTTGACCATTTGGGTTCTGTCCGAAAGGAAAGAGGCAAACCATTTAAGCACTGTGCCTTCCAAACCCATTCTCTGTTGAAGAGTGTTAAGGAGAGTGTTGTGATTGACAGTGTCAAAGGCTGCAGAAAGATCAAGAAGAATCAGAAGACAAGACTCCCCTGAATCAAGTATTTGCAGCGCATCATCGATCACTTGCAGCAGGGCTGTTTCAGTGCTGCAGTTTTGAATGAAACCAGACTGGAAATTGTCAAGAAGATCATTGTCCTTGATATGGCGGGAAAGTTGTTTCACTACACATCTTTCTGTGATTTTCGCAAGAAAATGGAGGTTGGTGATGGGGCGGAAGTTGTTGAAGTTGTTCGCATCAGCGGTGGGTTTTTTAAGAGGTCCTGTTTTAAAGGTAACAGGAAGGGAGCCTTGACTGAGGGAGAGGTTAATCAGACTGGTCCAATAAGAAAGAGTATGGGTGTAGAAGTCAATGGCAATGTTACTAGGGATGGGGTCAAGAGAATGGTTGGAGGGCTTTGTTTCGAGGATGCATTTGAGGAGGGCATTTTCAGAGATGGCATCAAAGTTCTGCCAAATGACTAAGGATTTGCGCTCCTCTAGAGGGGTAGGATGAATGACCTGATCCACCAATGATTTTACTTTTTCGTCAAAGAATATAGTGAATTCCGCTGCTTTCTTTGGAGAATCCTCCGGCTTGGAGGTTGGGGGAGAGCAGTTTGGATTTTTGATGAGGTCGAATAGTTTTTTGGGTCTGTTTGTGGCTGAGTCGAGGAGGGTTCTGAAGTGTGATGCTTTTTCAAGGAAGATGTGTTTGTGGTATTTGGATCTTGTTGATCGTAACGTAGCAAGATTAGTGGTGGATGGAGCTTGTCTCCATCGTTTCTCCAGGATTCTCAGGTTCTTCCTTTCTTCATAAAGGGATTTGTTGAACCAAGGTGCTGAGGGAATAGGCCTTTTCCTTTTGCTTTGGAGAGGAGCGACACTATCGATTTCGACTGCAAGGAATGAAAGGCATTGGGAGGTGAGATCGTTGACATCCAAGTTCGGGTCTAGCCTTGGAAGTGATAGCAAAGCGGAATCACAGAGAGTATCGAGGTCAATGTTTTTAGTGTTACGGAACCAGGTAGTAGTCCTTTTAGGTTGGCCAAGAGTAATAGAGTGTGATAGGTGAAGAGAGAAGGGGATGAGGAAGTGGTCAGACCAGTCTACACGAATAGGGATAGCAATAGTAAGCATGTCTGCTTTAGATATAACAAGGTCCAGAATTGAGCCCTTAGAGTGTGTTGTTTCCGTGCAGTGTTGGATAAGATCGTTTGCTGAGAGAAAGGTGGCCAGCATATTAGCAGAGGAATCTTCCAACGAGCCCCAGTGAAGATTGAAGTCTCCCAGGAAGATCTGTCTGTCACTTTGCGAGTATTGGTCGCTGATGAAGTCGGGGAGTTCCTCTAAAAAAGAAGGGGAGCAGCCACCAGGCAGGTGGTAAATGACATGGAATCTGAATGGTGAGCAGTGTTGCACTTGAAGCTCAAGAGATAAGCATTCGAATGAACGGAAGGAGCTGTTAGGAAAAGCCTTAAGTTGAAGGGAGTTTCTAAAGATGATTGCAACACCTCCCCCAACTTTGTCTGTTCTGTCATTTCTAAAGATAGAGTAGTCGGCCTACGTCTCAATTTTTCCCACGACAATCTAGTTCCCTTGTTTCCCCAGATAAAACTTCCGACTTGAGACGTAGGCTTATTAAGGGGGGCTGGCTCTCCCAGATATCGGCTGGTACTCAGTGGCCTTCCAGTTTAAAAACATTCGGATGCTACTGGTAAAACCGGAAGAGTCGTCATGGGGGAGGCTATTGGGTGAAATGGTTAAGATGGAGGGGGGTGGCGGAGGGGAAGATTTTTTGTATAAATTCGGGGCCCCAAGATTTTTTAAACGGGTGCGTCTGAAAGTCCTTAGGGCCGCCCTAACCATCTGGTATAAGGTTAGATGTAGATGGGGGATTGGGTATTATTCAGACTTTGCTCCAATCTGGGACTCCCCGGGGACCCCCCTCTTCCTGAAAGATAGCCTTGCAATTCCAATAAAAAGGGCGGGTATTACCATGTGGTTAGAGCTTTTATCTTCAGAAGGACCTCTCCCCTGGGAGGTTATAAGAGCAAAGGTGGGTAGTAGTCTTTCCAGATTCAAATACCTGCAACTAACCTCTTGGTACATAGCGGAAAAGGGGGACATTAGAGGCAATTGGGAGGCGGAGCAGTCTGTGCAAATAGTACCCCTTAAAAAGAAAGAAGTTTCTATTTGGTATAGGAAGTTCTTGGAAGCCGAAGATTCGGATCAATCTCCGCAGCATGCAGTTTGGAATCAGTCCCCCATTGAGCCCAATGTTGAAGATCTATATGAACCCTCTCTGAAGCTTCTTTATAAATATGTCAAACCGGCCAGTTTAAAGAAGAATCACTTTTTTGTCATAAATAGACTCTACTACACACCTGTAAAAATCGCTAAGTTTGCACCACTATCCTGCCCCAAATGCCCAAGATGCAATTTCTTGAATGCCAACGATATCCACATTTTTTATGACTGTCCTGATCTTAGAGCCTACTGGGAGGGAGTGGGGGAGGTTTTATGTGGCATATTTAAAGTCAAAATTGAGGTCAATGCATCCCTGGTACTATTTGGGGATGATGGTGTGACTGGGAAGAACCTTCAGCAGATACACAGAGGCTTGTTGTTATACCTGGTACTGTTAGCTCGGAGAGAGATCTGCAAGAAGCGGAAAGATCCATGGTCCCCAAGTTGTGAGGACTGGGTTAAAGCCACGTTTGCCATGGCCCGCCTGGACCAAGGAGGAGTATGTGAGAGTGGTGTGAACATCTGGCAAGCCTTAGTATCCTGGAGTTCCGATTTGAGATTGGTTAACTTCCTCTAGATCCTTCTAGTCCTATGATTACACCAAGCTACCAACAAAGGGGCTGGTCCGGTTTGGCCTAAGCCGTGGGGTGCACAGGTCGGTAAGATGGCTCTACTACAAGAATTGCAGACGCTTATTGGTGAGATGAGGACAACAAAAAAAAAAGATAGAGTAGTCGGTGGGTAACAGAAGATCAAATATAGAATGAGAGGTGTCGTTGAACCAGGTCTCTGTGAGGAAGATCATGTCGAGATTGTGAAGGATGATGGTGTCAGAAATTTCCAGTTTGGGTTTCATTGCAGATCTGCAGTTGTGGAGCAAACAACGGAACTCTGACAAGACTGTTTTGGTGACAGGGGCGATTGGGCTATGAGGGGTGATGGGGATATTGTTCTTGTAAGAGGGTGCCCGGGAGAAAAAAGGCAGACGATTAGGTTTGACAGAAGAGATAGTCGGAATAGTAAAGATAGTAGGGTTACTTGGAGAGGAAAGTGAAAGGGGGAGGCGTTCAAGGTCTTGTAACTTGCCAGTAGGTTAGTGATGTCTGCAGAGGACAGATTGTGATTGGCTTTTTTGGGGCGTGGGGGCGAGGTGTTTCTCAGGGGTTTGGGGAAGTGAGCATTTGCCAAGGGAGTTGGGGTGTTTGGAAAGGTGGAAATCTTAGTGCTTAAGAGTGAGATGGTAGCTTCAAGCTGGGTGATGGAGGTGATGAGAGCTCCTAACTTATTTTCCAGAGAGAGTATGGCTGAGCACGGTAAGTTAGGTGGCTCGATGGTTACAGGAGGGAGTGCAATTGGCAGGCAGAGATAGGAGTGCGAGGGGGGTGTTGGGGTACAAGGTTCAAAGGCAGAGATAGATGATGGTTGAGAGCAGTAGTTGGTGCATCGGAGGTGAAAAGAGAGTTATCTTTGTTGATGTTGCATGGAGGATAAGAATTGAGGTCATAGTTAGGGGGAAATTGGTGAGGAACGAGGAGGGAGGGCGGCAAGCAAGGAGGGGAAAGAGGGGAGTCATAAAGTGGCAGGGGGTTTGGGTAGAAGATTGGGGAAGTGGTTGGAAAGGTCCCGTAAGCTAGGGGAGGTGGATGTGAGGGAACGGGTTCCAGGCAGAGTGAGGGGAGTTGGGTTGTAGGGTAGTTGAAGACAGAAAGTGGTTCTGCTGGGTCCGAGGGAGGGCAAGGGAGGGGATTACCGAGGGGGGATAGGGGGTTGAGCAGCATTACTGGAGGAATAGGGAGATGAAGAGAGATGCAAGGGGTTAGTGAAGAAATCGGGGAACAAGGCGAGGGGGGGAGCGGGTAGAGAAGAAGAGAAGAGGAGGGGATGGGGGAATGTATGGAAAGTTAGCTTGGGGAACAGGTTGTAGGAGAGGAGGACTAAATAGGGGGGTGGCAGGTAGGGGTAAGAAGGAGGAGGTAAAATTGGAATAACGGGACGGTGCAGAGTGGAAGAAGAGAGTATTAGCTAGAGATATGGCAGACGTGTTGGGGGGGTGCACAATGGGTGGGAGGAAGAATGGGAGAGGAGGGAACAGGGGAAAGGGGAGGAAGACTAAATAGGGGGGTGGAAGGTAGGGGTAGGAGGGAGGAGGTAAGATTGGAATACCAGGACGGTGCAGAGTGGAAGAAGAGAGTATTAGCTAGAGGTATGGCAGACGTGTTGAGGGGGGTGCACAATGGGTGGGGAGAAGCATGGGAGAGGAGGGAACAGGGGAAGGGGGGAGGAGGGTCGGCCTGTGCCTCCCGGGGGAGCGGCCTAATGGAGTATAGGGGGGTCGGGGGAGGAGATAGGGAGTAACGGGTGGAGCTAGATGAAGAATCAAGGGAGATCCCAGTCTCAGGGGTGGGGAGTAGGGAGGGGAAGAGGTGGTCAAAGAGAGAGAGAGACAGGTATCTTTTGCTTGGATCAGGACAGTACCATTGTTATAAAGTGAGATAGTGAGGGAGCCGTTGAAACAAGTATTGGGTGAAATTTTTAGCTGTTTCCCATGTGGGGTAGATGAGGAGGAGGTGACGTTGAGGGAATTATAGAAGCTGGTGGACCAGGAGGGGATGTCATGAGTGAAAAAAATGAAGTCGTTTTTGAGCCTCCCATGATGACCATTAAAGAATTGGTCAACAAAGAGGGAATCAGGAAAACGTTCAATGGTGTTATGCTTGAACCGTTTCGCTGAAGCTTTAGACAGATTAGGGGGATAAATGATTTTGAAGCAGTTAATTCCAGACTTAACTCGAGAGGTGGCCATGTTGGGAAATTGAGGAGGAGGAGGGTGGTGAGGGGAGGAGGAAGGTGCCGCTAGGTAACGGTAGTGAGGAGAAGGATAAGAAGAAGAAGGGGGCACATATTCCAGTAATCGAACAAAGTTATCCAAATAATGTGCGGTCAGGAGGCGTCGAGGTTAGCAGGGCAAAAGACTCTGGTCCAACCAAACATTGGCTGCGGCAGATGGGCCCTTAGTAATGTAATCAGCAGACAAGGGTCATAGTATGTAATAAAACACATGTCGGCATTGGGACCTCCCCACGTTGACCACCAACGTGATGAGTGCTTTCTTTAGCGGCATAGGGACTGGAGCACGGCGTCAATCCGGGGCCTCTCTGTGGAGAGGTGAGGGAGCGTAGTGGTAGCACGTTGGGAAGGCGCAGAGAACTTGCTGTATAGTGCCGATGACTGGGGCTCCAGATTCACGGCTGTCGTAGTGACCTGAGACTCATATCTGCTCTGTAGACTGACTGTCTCCTGTTGTAATGGAGTGTACTCTCTGAGGCGTTGGCGTATTGCCACTGATGCTGCTTCTCCTTTAATATTCACCAATATTATTGCAGATACCTGGGCAAAGTTATTTAACAACTTCATCCCCAAGTTTAGAGCAGGCTCTGCTCCATACTCGTTCTGTATTTATCTTAATACATCTGGTATTACCACTAAAGAAGGGATACCATGAGTCCTGGTATATATTGCAGCGAAGACTGTGCCCCAAGAGGCACAATCCTCTATAGAGAGAGCTATCCCCATTGGCAAGCAAATAGTAAGTATTCTATGCTTTTCCTTAGGACCAGTGTGTGGAAACACTGCCTCCAGCTGTGTTATTTTTTGTGCTATCCAGAAGGGCATTTGTTCACATTTTGTGGGCATTTTACCCATTACTGCGTGCAGTGGCTGTGGTGTAATTTTTGTTGTAGGAGCTTGGACTGGTCCAGGTTGTGTAGCCGGTGTGGGCTGAAGTGTGATTGTTCTCAACACAAACTGTGTCATATTTCTGTAAAGTCTTATTAATTCTTTATGCTGTACAAGTAAGTCTCCTCCTGGCATTGTGTCAATGTCAAGATGTGGTGTGTATGCCGCTAAAACTGGCCATGTTGCTCCGTCTTTTCCGAGCGGACCGAGTCTTAGTCTATTTCTTGTATGGGGGAGGGCGCCTTTAAACCAATAGAGGTGTTCTTCATAAGTGAGTGGAATTTCTATGTCCTCATATGGACTATACTCATTTGGTATTACATCTTCTACATAGTAGTGAAATGTTTTGGTTTGTGCATTTGCCTGAGGGAATTTAATCCATGAATTTGTGGGCCTCAATCACGAAAGTCACTTGCCCACCCCTAATTGTAACACCATATGCTACTAGTTTTAGGGTGACGGCATTTCTAACATTATCTGCAATGTATATTGCATCTGCATCGTCTTCTATGGCTGAGAAGCTTAGTGCATTCCCTACATCTATGTCTTCCTGTTCGGTCATTATTTTTAGAAAAGAGAGCGTTTCAAGGGAACTGAGATAAGGTGTTATGCACAATTAGGAACACTGTATCCTTCAAGCTTGATTAAACCAACAGCTAATACATAGGAATATTCCTACTCAGCTGCGGCGGATTTGTTCCCTCCCACTCCAAACGTTTCTGCTAAAATGTGAGTAGGGGTCTCTGAGAATAGCACGACTGAACTACTCAGATTTGACTGCTAAATAAGTGCCAATACCAACGTTGGCGGCGCCATGTCGTGTAGTTCCAATAAGACCTACATACGATCTGCGCGTTTAGGCAACATACACTGCGGGACTGGTGTCCAGACTGATTCCAGACACCCCCACCGGGTATGTTGGCTGGTGTACCAGCTAGCTCTCAATGCCACTATAACCTCCTCTTACCAAGGAGAGAATAGTTCTTGGCAACTATCGAATATGACCACCCTGATCCCTCAGGACCGTGGAAACAGTAACTTACTTTTCGCTCAGTCACTCGTGCACACTGGTTCTCAGAGAGATACACAGAATAAACGGTTGGGACGTTTTCAATAAGTATTTATTGAACAGTCGTTATTCTAGTGTAAAATAAGTGCACTGAAATCACCAGTAGACAGTAGCATATATAAATGAGTAGCAGTACTAACAAAGTAAACAGATGGTAGGTTTCTACCATTTTGCTAAAATCATAAACATAGGCGAGTATATAAAATACATGGCAATAAAATGCGTACTCCTACGATGCACCCTAACTAGATGTACCTAAGTGTACCTAGCATGTGAGTAGGTGTAAAGCCAAGAATCCCTCGAGGATAAAGCCAACCCCATTACCTGATGTGAGACTGCAGGACCCCGTTCTGGTCTCGAGCTGAACACCCCGCAAGGGATGTCAGACCACTGCGAGCTGGAGTATCTGCATGCAGGAACCTCAGCGTTTTTCGTCAGTGTGTCGGCATGGAAGTCGTGATCTCCTCCTTCTATCTCAGCAAGATGTGGTGTTTATATACCCTAAGGTATCCCCAGGGGGTTCTACCTTGCTGTGCCAGTGTCAGACTTAGGATGACGTCGGGAATGAACTTTGTACACAGTTATTATGCAGGAGATAATGGTCCTGCAGTGATTCCAAGAAGCTAAGAATCCTCATGCATAATTTATGAGGCCAGTGTCCAGGGAAAAGCCCTACGTACTTGTGTGTAGTATTGTAACTGGGTAAAAGGTCAGTCCTTCAAATCCGTTATGTATGTAGTATAGGAGAGAATTTAGGTGAAGGGTTATGATGTTACCTAGACCAATATCGGGGTACCTATATGAAATATAACAGGGCCTGTCGCATCATTGGCAGCAGTTGCTGCGTGTACATACCAGATCACGCCCCTAATGTATATGCTGCTATACAGAAGTTGCATAGGCTCGCATCTGACATCCACCAAGAGAATGTTACTTGGACTCTTTCTGGTTGGTTCTGGGGTCTAATAACATCCTGGGGTGGAAGATACTTATCTTTCTGGTAGTAATTGCGGGTATAATTTTCACATGTTGCTTGTGTGTACATTGCCTTCCTGCTTGCTGTGCTTACTGTGTTGGAAAATTGACATCCACACCGAAGACCCCAATACTTGATACTAAGCCTACGGCTATGATGATGAAGGCTGTCCACGACCTAATGTCAATAGATGAAGGTATTTCTGAATATTGATAATATGTGTATTGACATGTAATAGTACTCTTCCTACTTTGCACGAAGTTATTCGTTTCCTAACACTTGACAAAATTGTTAGCAAATGCTAAAAGGAGGGTCTGTTGGACTGAAAATGCATCTGGTCGACTCCTTCTAGCATTGTATGATTTAAGTTAGCATTTACGGCACCATTTTGAATTAGCCACCATTTTGGGTAATGATCGAAACTAACGTCTGTCTCATCTTGTGTCTGCCTCATCGAAAAGCAGCTGCCAATGTGCCCTCTGTACATGTATTTCTTCAAGGTTGAGTTTGCTGTGCTAATGAATAAACTGCCTATATTACTGCATACATTTCTGTCTAGATAGGCCTGCTCCCACAGCTCAGAATGGTGTGGGCAGGCAGAGGCTCCTTGAATGCAAGATAATGTGTGCCCAGTCTCAGGATCGTAGCTCATCCTTCTGTACCTCCTTTGTTTACCAGCTCCCAGACTGTAAAATTCCTGTCTGGGCGTGTCTTCAGGGGTATTGGAAATGTACTTTATGCTTTACCATGTTGTCTAAGGTCAGTCCCTCTGCAGCAATATGACGAGGCTGGTCAGACCGGACTCCGCTCGAGCATATACTAATAAAAACTTTTGTTTGTATTCTCTACAGTCTGACCGGCTCTTCATTTGTATGGAAGGCTGAGAGGTGGTCTCGAGTGACCCGGGTGGTCCTAATCGGGTCACTTGCTTCAGGTGTCCATTTGTGGTGTTTTCACTGTATTACTGTGTGTTTGGGTACAAATATGTTTCACACATTGCCTTTAGTATAAGCCTGTCTGCTCATGCCAAGCTACCAAGAGGTGGAACAGGGGTTATCTAAAGTGTGTATCCCCCTTACCCTGACTAGAAGCAAGGGTCCCTACTTGGACAAAGGTGCATACCTCTGCCAACTAGGGACCCCCATTTCTTACAGTTTTGTTTTTGAAAATCAATTAATAAAGTTAAAAAAAGAAAGCAATGGCTGAAGAGAGCAGACATAAAACTCCTCCCTAGTTATTGTTAAATTATGTATTGTATTTATTGGTTGTATAAACCTGGAGATTAAGCTGCCTCTAACCCAGACCTAACAATTGCTTGCTCCTATCCAGCTAAAAAGCTATATCAGGCAAACCTGGAGCAATAAGAAAATTCGATTCATGGTTTTATAGGCCAATTGCTAATGAAAGCACACATGCGAGCACACAGGATTCAGGTGGGAGACTCATGTTTATTTAAGCAAAAAAAGGCTTATTTTAGGTGTCTCCCACCTGAAAGTGCATTCACTTCAATGAAAGTCAATGGGGAAAAGAAAGTCCCACAATTTTAATTCCATAGCTCCCTCTTTCCTCTTCCCAAATGATGGCAAGTATGTGAAAGCTAAATGATGTCTAGAAAGTTTTGGTGTCCCAGATTAACCTTAGGGCTGGGAGTCCTTACTGAGGTCCTCATTGTCTTCCTCCTGATCTGATACCATGGTGGAGTAGGTGACCCCTGCCAAAATCCAGAAGGTTGCTCCAGTGTGACAGGTACTACCAAAAGCCTTATGTCCTTTGTGTACCTTTTTGACCTGACATACATGAAGTAGTATTCCCCTAAACCTTTTGCCTTCACTCCTCCTCTTTGCTGAATTTATTTTTCTTGGCTTTAGGACTCTCTCCTCGCTAACCAGTGACAAAGTGCCAATGCTCTCTCTCACAAACTTTGTAAGATTGGTATACACCTCATTTCACATTTCATTTACGTATATGTCCTTATTATATGGTACTACGCGTACCCAGGGCCAGTAAATTAAACACTACCAGGGGGCCACTCACTAAAGTAGTCTTTGAAAACATCTCAGGCCTGCCACTGCAGCCTGTAGATATAAGATACAAAGGACTGATGTATTTTACCGTGATAATTGAGTCATTCGGATGAATGTCTGCATGATTCGGAAAATACACTTCTGCACTGTTGTCAGTGTATGCCGTCTCTCTGGTGGGCACCTTCCTCTGAGTGGCTATGACTCTCCTTTGCATCTTACTCCTATATAAGCTTGACTGAATGGCCAAAACGCACCTGCAACCTTTTGATGGAGGTTCCACTCAGCAAATAAATATAGAATACATTGATTGTAATTTCATCAATAAGGAGAAGCTGTGAAAGTGACTATATGGCTGTGCAATGGACTCTCCAAGTGCAGCAAGGACATATAATTTTGATTTCTGGATACCTCAAAGGAAATAGATATGTTAGGGCTGCATATCTATTCAGTAAATGCAACAGTCAATAATGAAATGTGTTTCTAATGTACAAATTCTATTGAACAGTATGATTAAATTGTGACGATTTTAACTATTCTCATAAAATATGTGAGCAACAGGGGTCAAAGGGCAATAATGCATATGAAGCATGTTAGGGAAATTTATCTTAATTCAGTTATAGGCAATGGTGATTAATTTCTCTATTGCAATTTGATTAACTTAGAAATCATCTCTATAGGGCACCATATATTTTGTATTTACTTTTAGAAAGTTGGCCTTTTTCTGCCTAAAACAAATATACCTTTCTGCTAGTGTCCAGGATCACAAGCCTGTGAATTGTTCCCCTGTGGTGTTTTGTGTGTGTTTCTCCCAGACATAACCACAAAAGGGCCCTGGGTGTTGCACAGGGTGTTGCTTCCCTGAGCAGGATGTCCTGGGGGGGTTGGTACTCAACCTTCTTGGACTTCAAAAGGACAGGTTCAGGGCTTGCCCACCACCTTCCTGATTTCTAAGGACTGCCTGCCAATGCAGCTCACACCTAGGCCTGCATGTCTTATGTTTAACCTCGACAGTTAGGAGGCAAACTCAGAAAAGTGGGAGGATTAGATAAAGGAGGCATCCAACACCCACAAACTGGCACTTCCAAAACCTGAAATGAGAATGTTCCTGGACCTGTGGAAGAATCACAAAAAACCCTGTCCTTCTGCTGTAAGGACTGCCTTGCTGCTTAAAGGACTGCTTTGATGCCTGAAGGAGAAATATTCAACCTGCTTGCCTTGCTTCCAGGCTACCCAGAGTGAGTTCAAGGGTCAGTTGGCTAACCTCCTGTGTGAGTTACAGGGACACAACAAGCTTCCAGAGCCTTCTCTGCAACTGCCCAGCTGCAACTGGACCTGCCTGGACCTGCCTGAACATTGCTGCTGGTCTCTGCTGGAGTGAGTCCTGCTCCCTAAGAGGTGCCCCTGAGGTCTCGGACCCTTGGCTGGCATCAGTGAGAGATCCTCCTACAAGAAAAGGTGAAAATCCTGAAATCTGGGCTTCTCACGACCACAAAAGGGCACGTTTGTCCTGAAACTCTGCTGCCCTTGACAACCACCAGCACAAAGCTTCTCTGAGGCCTTCTCTTTGCACCAACAGTAACTGTCTGTGATGACCAGCAATGCGAGACCTTCACTCCACTCTACAACAACGATATCTTGCAACAACCGCCAACACAAAGCTTCAGCGACAACAATCTCTTTGCGCTACAGCAACGACCGTTGTCGATGCTCGACATGCTCTTGGCACCAAAAGCTTCCTCCTCATTGCCTCACCCCATGCGAATGGAACTCTTTGTGCCCGAACTTGAGAAGGTAACTTTTCAACAGAACTAATCTGATCCTTTTATCTGGCCTGTGCGTAATAGCGGTTGGCCTGAACTTGTGACTTTCCCTTGGTCTAGCAGGACCAGATAACACTGAGTGGCACTTTCTGCTTCTTGACAATGTTTTCACAAAAAACTTTGAAATTCAATATCTCTTGTTTAATTGATTGGATTTTTTTTCATTCTGGTATCAAAGTATTTATGAACATGTACATCATTTTTCTAAATTGGTTTGGGATGTTTCTTGTGTTTTGTTTTCACATTAGTACTTTTTGTGTGCTGCATAAATACTTTACATTTGTCCCTAAATTAAGCTCAACTGCTTTTGTGCCAAGTTACCAAATGGTTAGGTACAGGTACATTTTTTGACTTTTGTGGTTCATTCTGACAAGGATTGTAGTTGTTGCCCGAGTGGGGTTTCCACCCCTCTTAGACAATAACCCAATTTCTTACAATGCCACAGCTGAAAATGTCAAAAGTAAATACTGTTTGAATCTACAGATACATCTGTTCTACAGCAAGAAACCTAGTTGAAATTCAGAGTACTCTGATGCCAAGTTCAATAGACATATGATAGAGAGGTGTTTGCGGTCAGAGCGTGATGTATGGGTTTCAAAATGTTATGATTAACATGGTATTGTTTGGAGGTAGGGAATGGAAGGACACCCAGGTATATGACTGTTTGGGGGAGGAGGGGCTGCAGGACATCCAGGTATGGTGAATTTTAGTAGTGTGGCTGGTAGGTCATCCAGGTAAGCAGTGGCGTAGCTAGGCCTTAGGCCGCCTGTGGTGGCCTCTGCGTTTGCCGCCTGCAGCAGCCGAATCTGGGGGGGGGGTCTGGCGAGTCCTGCGGCCGCCGCCCCGCAACAGCAACATATGAGAGTGGGGGGGGGCGTCAGCCGCCGCCCCCAAAACTCGTGCCCCCTGGTGTGGACCACCCCTTGCGACCCCACTGCAGGTAAGTGGGCCGTGTTTGGGTTTAAGTGGATGTCCTACTGCCTGGTCTTAGGATGATTCAAAAGGTGCAGTATGAGGGACAGAAAGAACTCAGGAAAGGATTTGCTGTATTTCGAAGAGGCATAAGGCTGACAGGTATTCTCCTCTTGGGAAAATGGGAAAGAGGACTACAGACTGGGATGAAGTCTGGAGTCTGATACTGTTTTTCTGGGCTTGGCGTAGGTTTTAGAATGTTACAACAAATAGATGTATAACAAATTTTCCCCGTTCCAGTTTAAATGTGCCTATTTGACAATGTCTTACTTTCTGTTGATCATTATCTTTTGCAAGCTGAAAACTGTGCTAAAGTAATAGTAATAAGCAAAATGTAAAGTGCTGAAAAATTCTGCGTGAATGCATTTGTGTGCCACAGAATAAGCTTGTTAATCCATTCCACAATAAACTCTTGGTTATTGTTAGCTGCCAATTTAAGACCATATTCATTTCAAGATATTCTGTGCCTTTTACCCAGCACTTCACTGGCCAGCAACATGCTTTATTAAAGAAAACTTTCCAATGCTCTTTAGTCCCTCGTTTTAGCCACATCTAAAACATAGGGGCATATTATCAAGGGCTTTATCGCCGTTTATAACCGTTTTTTTGAAATTGAGCAGTTTATAGTTTATACTGCTTACTGCACTGCTTTTTTAATCCTGCCAGTGAGAGCAAATGAATAAAGTTTTCTTGTGTTGCTAACACTAAGGGGCCGATTCCGATTCGGGCCGGAAATCTCTCCGACCGAGCCGGACCCGGAGAGATTTCCGACCGAATCGGACCCGTGCAGTCCGACCGAACGAGTACGATGCGCACGTATGCCATCGGACTCGAGTCGGTCGGACTCCCATTGAAGTCAATGGGAGCCTGTCGTACAACGCGTACGCGGGCTCCCATTGACTCAATGGGTGCGATGCGGACAAGTGCGCCCCCTACAGCGTGTACGCGGCGAAGCGATTCGCGCCATACACGCACAGGTAGGGGGGACCCATGGGTCCCCCCTGTGTGTGACTCGCACGGCTACGCATACAGGGTGGTCCGACACGGACCCCCAAAGTACGGCTCCGACAGCTCTTTCGAGCCGGAGTGCGCGGCTCGGTCGGACTGCTCGCGGCGCGCATCGTACTTACCCGGCCGGGGAACGTCTCCATTGCACGGTGCGAGTCGAGTCCGAGCGAGTCGGTCGGTGCGGTTAGACCCGGGAACGAGTCGGTCGGAGCGGTCGGGATGCCCGGACGAGTCGGTCGGCGAATACGCATCGTACTCGCTCGCCCGGACGCGCGTACGATTCGGTCGGGAAATAGGGCTCCGAATCGGATCCGGTTAAGCCGAATCCGATTCGGAGCCCTACCGGCCGAGATCGGAATCGGCCCCTAGGTAGTTTTAGATTGCACTTACCTTTTTTTGTTTCTTTGCGCTGCGTCCTCACCCTACTAGTAACTTTTCATATGGGATTTTAGCATCTGTAGTAACATTGTGCTTTTCTAAAAAACATCCCTGAGCTCCTACCTCACAGTGAGGGAGTTGTAGCCCTCAGTGTGACTAGGTTTCCCACTGGGAGGAGAAACCCATATGATGAAGCATTCCACCATAGGTGGGTGAGGGTATTCGTCCTTAAAGGGATCTCTCCCCTGAGGAGATTTGATGAGACATATATTTGACATTTCTTAGTTTGCTATTGTACATACTCAGACCCAAGGTTATTTTGTGTTATAGTTAAGTTTTGGACCGCACCTGCATGGTAGGGTTGTAGCTAAGTAGGTTTAATGTCTGCTAATTTCTGTAGGGTCTGCTTCCACCCTTGTCATCTCAACCTTTCACCCATCCCACCTTGTTAAAAAGAATATAATTGAGTCGGGCGGCTTTAATCCCTTACATTTAAAATAACAAGGCACTGCGTGGTGTCGGCTGTGTCAATGGTAACATCAAATTGTTATGTAGCCTCTTGAAGTTGCTACATATGCCTAGGAAACATCCTCTAAAAGCTGAAATTCTGGGCAGGTCGTCTGCTGCCTCCTTGTAGCCTTCTTGAAAATAAAATGCAAACATTGTTTCAATGTACTACACAATAGATCATGTCTGCCCTTTAATTCATGTGCAGTTACTGGTTGTTGTCAGAATGTAATTCAAGATGTTTGGGGGCTGAAAAGGTTTATTACAACTTTCAGGCTGATTTTGTTGGAAAGTGTATCCACTTGAATTTGTTACTCTACCCACACTTCCGCATTGTAGGTGTGCAGCTCTGCTTGAAATACTGCCTTGCCCACGCAAACCCACACCAAGAGAAAATAATAGCAAATGTTAGTTGGACAAAAACGTAATCACCATCACTAGAAATCATAAGTACGCTTACCCAAAAGCTAGTGCAGCTGCCCATGCAATTATTAAACCACACTAACTGGCAGCTGTGGCTGGAGCAGGTAAGAGCGGTGTGGCTGGGTGGGACAGATTCAACGAGTAAAAATAAAATGAAAAAAAAAAAGAAAACCACCCGCCTCACCGCTCTTACCTGCACCGGTCATTGCTGCTCATCGGAAAAAAGACTTGTAACTATTTTACCATATGATGGAAATAGATGAAGGGGAGTTATTGCCAATATCCAAAAGCCTTAGTAGAGCACAATTGTCAAAAATAATGAACAAGAAGGCCGTGCCACAAGAGCATAGAGGTGTGAGGACCAATTTCAAATGCATGATGCTAAGTAAGCACCTATAGAAACAAGCACAAAACACCTGACTGGACAAGAAGGTTGAACAAGACAAGTTCCTAAGGTAATCAATCAATCAATCAATCAGGGGTTTGTTAAAGCGCGACTACTCACCCGTAAGGGTCTCAAGGCGCTAGGGGTGGGGGGGGGTTCAGGTTCCATCCATCAAGGAGGGGGTCTGTCGAAGAGCCAGGTTTTGAGGTTTCTTGCGAAGATGGGGAGCGATGTTGTCTGTCTGAGGTGGAGCGGAAGGGGGTTCCATGCTTTGGCCGCGAGGAAGGAGAAGAAGCGGCCTCCCGATCTGGTCTTTCTGGTGCGGGGGACGACGGCGTAGGAGAGCTGGGCTGATCGTAGGGTCCTTTGGGGTGCGTGGAATTTGAGTCGGCTGTTCAGGTATGCTGGTCCGGTGCCGTGGAGGGCCTTGTGTACGTGGGTGAGCATCTTGAAGGTGATTCTCGCCTCGACAGGGAGCCACTGGAGTGTGCGCAGGTGCTGGGAGATGTGGCAGTGTTTTGGCAGGTTGAGGACCAGTCTTGCGGCGGCGTTCTGGATGTTCTGTAGCTTGCGGGTGAGGTTTTTGTTTATTCCGGCGTAGAGTGCGTTGCCGTAGTCGAGTCTGCTGGTGACCAGGGCGTGAGTGACGGTCTTTCGGTGTTCGAGGGGGATCCATTTGAAGGTCTTACGAAGGAGGCGGAGGGTGTGGAAGCAGGAAGACGAGACAGAGTTGATCTGGCGGTCCATTTTGAGCTCGGAGTCCAGGATGATTCCCAGGTTGCGTGCGTGGTCCGTGGGGGTTGGCGGGTTTCCGAGGGCGGGGGCCACCAGGTGTCGCTCCAGGCATCGGGGTTTGGGCCCATGATGAGTACTTCTGTTTTGTTGGTGTTTAGTTGTAGGCAGCAGTTTTTCATCCATTTGGCGATGGCTTCCATGCCTTCTCGAAAGTTGCGTCTGGCGGTGTTGGGCTCGTTGGATAGGGAGAGGATGAGCTGGGTGTCGTCTGCGTATGACACGATGTTGAGTCCGTAGGTTCTGACGATGGGGGCGAGTGGAGCCATGTAGACGTTGAAGAGCGTTGGGCTGAGGGAGGAGCCCTGGGGGACTCCGTAGGTGGTAGGTGTGGGGTCCGAGAGGAAAGGGGGGAGTCTGACCCGCTGCGTCCTGCCGGAGAGGAAGGAGCGGATCCAGTCGAGGGCCTTGTCCTGGATTCCTGCGTCGTGGAGTCTGCGTATTAGGGTGCGGTGGGAGACTGTGTCGAACGCCGCTGATAGGTCGAGGAGGATGAGGGCTACTGTTTCTCCTTTGCCCAGTAGGGTGCGGATGTCGTCTGTTGCGGCGAGGAGGGCGGTTTCCGTACTGTGGTTTTTTCTGAAGCCGGATTGGGAGGAGTCGAGGATGTTGTGTTCTTCAATGAATGTGGCGAGTTGGCTGTTGATGGCTTTCTCGATGACTTTCGCTGGGAACGGGAGCAGGGAGATGGGTCTGTAGTTTTTGAGGTCGGTGGGGTCCGCTGAGGGTTTCTTTAGGAGGGGGTTGACCTCGGCGTGTTTCCAGTCGTCGGGGAACAAGGCGGTCGCCAGGGAGCGGTTGATGGTGGGGCAGAGCATGGGTGCGATGGTGCGATGGTGTCGGCGGCTAGGTAAGAACAGGATATCGGCAATCATACTGTAGATAACGCCTTTATTATACACAGCTCATAGCTGTAAGATCCCAACTGACAGTATCGGAGTGTATGAGTATATAGAGGATCCACAAACTTTGTGAGCCTATGCAATGCCCAGATTCAAAGGGGCAGATTTACAAGTCCCTTGCAACACTTTTGCGCCGCCGTAGCGTTACTTTTTGTGATGCAGCGGCGGCGTAAACAATGCGCCACATTGCGGCCCATTTACCACGTGACGCATCTAGGGAGATGCGTCACGTTGTAAAGCCCGCGCCACATTATACCTGCGTCAGGTATAATGTATGCAGGGTGGGCGCTCCCACGCAAAAAGCCATGTAGAACTGACGCAGTGGAATTTACAACATTTCACTACATCACTCTACGCCTTCACTGCTTCAAAATCCCTACGCTTGCTAAGAGTTGCGTCACGTTCATGAGCAACTCCAGCAATGTGGTAATTGCACAACAGAACGTATGATCGAGATGTGGCGATATTTTGCGACTCACATTTTTGTCGCTTCTTTTTTGCGATTGCCAAAATTGCAATCTCAGTCGCTTTTCTTGCTGGTCCCAGCTTTCCTTGCGGCCGCTGCCGCCAACGAGCCACAGCTGCGCCTGAAGGCGCTTCAAAAGCCCGCCAGCACTCCCGCAGCACCGGACGTGCGCGGGCATGCCCGGGCCGTGCGCGGGCAAAGCCCGGGCCAAGGGCTGGCCCATCTGCGCCCATCAGCGACGGGAAGAGGTAGGGCAGGGCCACCCCCCTTCAAGTTACCAGCCGCAATGAGGTGAGTGTTTGCCTGCCCTAATCTCTTGGCCCACTCTAGCTGCTACGAACTGACTCTGAATATTATAATGGAGAAGCGCACTGGGACATCAATTGCACGCCCCATCACCAGTAGTATCAATAGCATGCTTGAAAGGGTGGCCAATATTGTATCAGGGGAGATCGAACTGACAGAGCGTCGCCTGTCTCTGGGCAATGAGTGCCCACTGATTAGTTCACATTTCAGAGGGGCCCCATCTGATTCCGACTTTGCATTTGAACTGGGACCTGCAATCGTACAGCACTCCCCGCAGTTCCACAGCCCTGGCACCACTAATAACTTGCATGTCAGCATGAGCTCAACTGGCTGCAACACATCCGAGCCTCAACCTACCATTGACACTCCCACAAATGTGGGAATCCCGGCTGTCAAACGCAAGAGGAAGTGTGGGAAACCTGTTTGCGCCAAAAGGAAACAACCACCCAGAATCGGCTCTTCCCGTAATTGTCTGTCTGCATGGATGCAGTCATCCTCAAGCACTGGTACCCCTGAGGCAGGATTAAATGGGATGTCGCACCGCTCTATCAGTGCACAGACTGAGGTGTCACCGGACAATGGGGGGGCTGGGGATACCCTTGCTAATAATGCTATTGACACTGTGTATAAGCGAATTAATGAGTTGCTAGACTCCAAACTCATTTCCCTTCTGGAACGTTTAGACTATCTAGACACAGCTGTGGAAAAGCTTAGCTTACCGCCGGTGACAGCACAATCTACGGCCGTCCCAGGGGTCGGATTTATTGCTAGTGACAGTCAATCTCCCACCACCATCGCCACTGTCTCTGTCTCCGCTATCCCCCCACTTATCAGTCGCTCTGGCAGCAGCGCATGCACTACATGTAGACAAGTTAGAGAATGTTTTTTATCTAAAACCAATGCAGTATTGTATTCTAATTTAAAGAGCGGTTTATCATATATATATGACCTAGTTACAATTCTGCCCCCGACCATATCCGAGGGCATGGTAACAACTCAGACCACACACATGCTGGAATAATGTCAGGGAACCCAAGCAGCAGCAGAACAGATACTCTAAGTAGAAACCATATAAGGCCAAACCCAGACATTTTAAGCTTACCTCCGGCCGCTTGTCCATATGTACTGGTGTTGGCTGGTGTTCCAACCCTTAAGAGGGACCATAGGGAGTCCTGGGCCGACCTGTGTAATAAATGTGTGGACTGGCTAACAAAGAACAGGAGATTCCACCCGTCAGATTTGAATGAGATCATTATGGCACGCAGAGTCGGGTGGGTTGGCGCGTCCCCTAAGAATAAAGATGGAGATTGCATCGTGATTAATTTTCGTAGACCATCCATGGTGCGATCTCTATTGAGAGCCTGTGAGATCACACTTAACCACAGCACCAACATCTGTTCCCTACCACTTGGTTACTTTTATAAACCAATCTCTGGGCCCCTTGCAAATGAGCGCGCCTCCCCAATCTTACATAATAGGTTCCAGGCCCTGTCCGAACTTGATACCCAGGACTGACTATTGACGCCACTGGAACTTTCTGATACTCATCATGGGTTTGTATTCCCTCCCCCTGTAACTAAGACCGATGATCCACATGTTCCATCTAAGGTCCCGGCCAACTTAGATCTGAGCATCCTGAGCTGGAACGTGGCAGGCCTTCAGTCTAGGCTGGGGGATCCAGACTGGTTAAAACTGGTAAGACAGCAGGACATAGTTATGTTTCAAGAGACATGGGCGACCCAAGAACTACATATAGACGGGTTTGAATGTCACAATATCGTAGACCCAATCCCCAAGTCTGGTCGACCTTCGGGGGCTTATCAATCTGGATAAATACTGCTGCAGGTGGTAGTACTAAGGCCCTATGTTCCAAAAGCAACAATTTTCAAGTCCTATCATATAAAAGGGGCGTCTCCCTTTATTTAATACATTTTTACAATAATGGGGCATATTAGCAAGAAGAGGCGATAATCATCGCTAACCCTGCTTAGCGTGATATATTTTATCGCCGGCTATCGCTGGAATATATCGCCACGCTAACGCTGTATTAGCGACATTTAGCGCTATGGTGATAAATATTCCAGCGATAGCGGGAGGGAAGTGCCAACATCGCGACAAAACCAGCGATGTTGCATGGGGGAGGTGGAAAACCTTGCTGATACGACCCTGTGGTCGTATCAGCATAATCCACCCCCCATGTAATGTATGGCTAAGTCAGGAAAATAGCAGGTAATAAAAAAATGGCGATGGCCCCGGTTAGCGCGACTTTTCACGTCGCTAACCGGGGTCAGGGACTCCTTGCTAATAGGTGATAGGCCTGTTAGCATCTGTTTACAGGGTATGTTGGTCGGGAACGCCTACTTTGCATGTCATTAGCGATAAACATCGCTGACATGCAAAGCGGCACCCAAACCGATCGCTTTTGTCAGAAAGTTGTCGCTAACTGCTGTTGGCGACAGCTTGCTGATAGGGCGATAGATTTATCGCCGCTTTAGCGGCAAAAAGTGCCGCTAAAGCGGTGATAAATCGCTTGCTAATATGCCCCAATGATTTTTATTCGACACCCAATGGAAATTTTATTGATCTATTTGACTTCATTGCCAATTTAGACCACCATAAAGAATTTACTAAAATAGCAGGCATTTGCCTGGGAGGTGATTTTAATGCAAAATTATCACACACAACATCCAGCACATGGCCCTGTAGTAGTGGGCAAATCTGCCGCAGGGGTGTAGAATTAGCAGCACATCTGAATACTCACAACCTTACTAATGTCATGGAAATTGCGGGCGTAACACTAGAAAATAACCCTCCTGAGCCAACATTTAGAGGTCGGGGTTGTGCCTCCACTATAGATTATGTTTTCATTTCCCCTGTTCTAGAGTACTATCTAGTGAAAACTGAAGTTATTGCCATAACTCATGGGGATCACAACCCAATTAAAACAGTGCTGAGATTATCCCCCCGGCCCACGTTCGCCTCAGAATGTGGTGCCAAGAATTTGTCACCTTCCACTGACAACCTAAGATTGATTTGGCAGGGCATTAACAACACTGGATTGTTCCGGACATTAGCTAAAGCCAATTTGCATCTCATTAATTCCTGTCTATCGGCCCTTAATCCTCACCCTGAGGCAGTTTATGATTTTACTAAACTTTGTATGGCTATCAAATCCCTACTATCGAAGCTTATCCCTTCTGTGCAACGTGGACCTAGATGGTTTGATCATGAGTGCTCCGAGGCTAATAGACAGCTACGTAAGGCACTGTTGACCAGTTCAAGGTGTAACTCCCTTGTGAAATTAGCAAGGCAGAGGTATAAGCTAGCGACCATTAAAAGGAAAGAACTTTTTTTAAAAGATCGCTGGGAAGCACTTGCCAAAGCCGCAAGCATAAAAAAGGGGAACAATTTTTGGGCAGCTGTCAAAGATTTGAGGGCAACGGGACAGCTATTAACCCCCATAAGCTGTACCATAACAAGCGAGGCATGGGAAAATCATTTCTCTATGATTTATACTGCCCCATACAAGAAGCAGATCATTTTAAGCACAGGGCTCTAACTAGGATTTTGATAACGCTGCCTGAGGTTGAGGAAGCCATCCACCAGAGTGTGGGCAATAAAGCCCCGGGCCCAGACGGGCTACCTATCGCCCTCATTAAATACAAACCAGACATTTGGCACCTCTCCTTTTAAATGTTTTTAATAATTTAATGTATGCCCCGTTACCAATTACATGGTCAACAAGCATTATTGTCCCAATTTTTAAAAAGGGCGATCGCTCCCAACCCAGCTGCTACAGACCAATTTCTCTAATAGACAACACCTTAAAAATCCTGGGCAGAGTCTTACATAACAAGATCTCAGACTGGGCTGAGGAAAATGGTATCTTAGAGTCATGCCAATTGGGTTTTAGGAGCAAAGTAGGCACCAATAAACAATGCCTAAACCTCAATTTAATCATTGGTAAATATAGTATAGCCCAGCGCTCGCCAATATACCTGGCCTTCATGTACCTGACCTCTACCTTCGACTTTGTCAATAGGTCAAGATTATGGTCCACCCTCTTAGCTTACGGTTTGGACGAGGCATTGGTGCACTTTTTGTCGTACCTACACAAAGATCTGAAGGCCCGGGTTAGGATCAGCAGTGGGGGTGACGTCTCTGATGATATTAAAGTAAGTAGAGGGGTGAGACAGGGATGTGTCTTAGTCCCTCTCCTTTTTATGATTTACATTAACGATCTGCATAAATAACTGATCGCATTGACTAATGATGTTCCTAAAGTAAATGGTAAAACACTCTGGGGGATATTCTCAAGAACGTGCGATAATCATCGCCAAAAAAGGCTAATGCACGTTTCCATATCGCCGTCTATCGTGGGAAAATAACTCCGTGTTAACGTCGTATTCACAACACGGCGGTAACATGCGATAGTCTCCCAATAACGCGTCAAATGACCGCGATACAACTACAGCGACGGCAATAAAAAAGGAAACCCGAACGTGAAAAAAGTTGCGATGGGCCCAACCGCGATAGAAAAATCTGCGACAAGCAGCGCCAGGCCTGCCATTCACACACGTCAGGCGGGAAAAATCACTACAAAAGCAGAAAAAAAAACACAAACAAAAACCAAACAACTGCGAAGCACAATGGAGGCAGCCGGAGCAGGAACAGAGGACGAGCAGAACCCCACAAGCCCCCCGGAGGACCAGGCCAGGACCTCGGGGTCAGGGAAGGGCAAGGACAGGAAGAAGAGGAAGATCCGGTTCAGTCCGCAGGAAAACAGGATCCTGATAACGGAGGTGATGAAATACCATCAACAACTGTTTGTCACCTCCAATGTGTCATTAGCGACAAAAAATGGAATATGGCAGTCCATCGTGGACAATGTGAATGCAATCGGAGTGCTGAGGAGGACAATGGAAGAGGCCAAGAGGCGCTAGAATGATGTGAAGAGCAAAACCAAGCAGAAACTCGCCAACAACCAGAAGGCAGCAATGCAGACTGGAGGTGGGAGTCCAGCGCTACAGGAGGAGCTGGACGAGATGGAGGAAATGGTCTCCACAGTCATCAGTGTGGAGACGGTGGCAGGAGTTGGGGGACCGGACACTGCTCGACAGGAGCCGACACAACAGCAAGAGGGTGAGTAACGACCAGGGACTGGGGGAGATGGGCACATTGGCACACATGCACAATTAAGCATAGCACAGTGCACACCCACGATTACTCTGGAGCATGTCCCTGATCCCCTTGGCACACTGCAGCACACCTAGAAACTGCACGTAGGCCCCCGTCGACTATGTGCCCAGAGGAGGCCCTCCCCACACATCACTAATCTCACAACAAACCCATGCACAAGTACAAACACACATCCGTGATGTTGTCGAAATGTCCACTGTCCCGCATCAAATAGGTAGCTCCTCCCAAACAGTCACAATGTACATTGTCATGCAGTTTGTATGTAAACCTGTACAATGCGTCAACATACATGTGAAAACAATGTTAAACTGCATCTCCCCTTTACATTGCAGAGGGTGAATCAACACCTCCTGCAGAGCAGACGGTACACCTCTTCACTGATGATGAAGAGGACCTTCCCTCCATCGACACCGACGCCCTCCAACGGCTCATGGACAGCTTCGGCACCCCACCTCCAGGAGCAGGGCAGCCCAGCTGCATCGAGGAAACCCCACCCCCTGCACAGACCACACAGCAGGAAGCACCCACCACCACGGCTGTCTCCCAGGTCCCCCACGAACAACACATGGCCTTCCAACGCCGTGTGTTAGGGTGCCAGGAGAAGATGGCTGATCAGGTGCGGGTGAGGTTCGACCTCATGGCAGCCAAACTAGATGCCATACGTGGGTGTCTAAGTCCCATCAGGGACCACTTACAGTCCTTGACAGACACCCACAGTCCGCTCCATGCTCTCCAACGAACCATGGATGACATCGCTGGAGTCCTGACTCAGAGACAAGGACAACTGTCTAGTCAGAGTGGCTCCAGCGATGTCAGCCGGGAGTTGGGACACATGCGGAGGATCATGGAGAACAGGGAGCGGATGCAGGCGGAAATAATGGCTGCCACGGCTGCACACCAGTGTGATGTAGCTGGGATCTACCATGCCCTGCAGATCCTCGTCATGGCATTGCTGCCACAAGGCCTGGTGCAGATGAATGCTGCTGCTGCTTCGACATCCACATCTCCGCCCCCTGATGTGTCAGTGCCTCACAGTGCAGCAGCCAATCCACCTCCGGCCCCTGATGTGTCAGTGCCACACAGTGCTGCAGAGAAAACACCACCACCAACATGTGAGGCACATGAGACATCAGAGGACGAAGATGCGGATGAATCTGCCTTACTGGTAGTAAGGAAGCGGTAGCATTTTTCTCCGCCATATGGCCTGGTTCTGCCCTCTGCATCATCACTTTCCACTGTCCCCCGATGCACTCTGCGACACTCACCTTGGACCTCGACATGGACTGCCATATTCTGTTTGGACGCCAATTACACAGCTATCAGACTGCGGACTGAACTCTTCCTCTTCCGATGTACTTGTCATTCCCTGAAGGACTCTGGCTGGCTCTCCACGGGCCAACAATGTAAAGTGGGGTTTGCATGGCCCTGTACTGCTCCAGCTACAACACTCCACTGAATGTGCATTAAACAATTAAATTCACACAGATGTGTCATGTCTATGTACATTCAAGTACGGAAGTATGGATGAATGTCGGGTCAGTGATTCCCCCTTACGTCCATGTAGCACATGTTGTGGGACTTGAGTCACAGGGTGCAACATTACCGATTGCGGACCGGGTGGCGCAGCCACAACATCAGAGACACACGCATTAGTCACCTTCTTGTCCAGCCCAGAACGGAACCACGCCCAGAGCGCCGGGGTCATCGTTCACACCCCTACGCTGGACTGGAATACGCCAGGCCAGCCCACTCCGCGTACGCTTACAGGGGGGGCGACAACGCTACATGTCCCAGGTCTTCCCTGTAGTGATCTGCTGATCACAGGTCTAGTTGTCAGCATGCCACATCCACTCCCTGAGGGCTGGTTCACACCCACACCACACCCATCCAGCACATGCATCACAGGACATGTGACCCTGCCAATAAAAGGAGCAGGGCGCACGTGCCCGAGGCCATTTCCACTATCTAGCTGAGTGTGTCCGTGTGGTCATTATTTATGTATGAGGGCCTAGGGCCCTACCACAACACATTCCCCACTGCCGGAGGTGATATGATGGCGTCTGCACGACGAGACTCAATCATAAAGGGCCCATGACTTGAGGTGCACAGTGTTGGTGGCATCCGAGGCACTTAGTCCGGCACGGGCCTACCGCCACGTGGCGATGACTTGAGGTGCTCTGAGTTAGTGGCACCTGAAGAGCTGAGCGGGTGTGCAGCCTGCGATGATGCGTAGGCCTCGATACGACGTCCTGCCAATCAAGATTCGATTTGAATTGTGATCCCAGCTGGACCGCAGTGTACGCCGAGGGCAGCAGGCTGCACAGACATGACTCCGCGGCGCGGTGCTGCAGGGTGCGCTGGGGGCCTGTGGCGCGGAATCCAGCGATCGACTGAGGAGGTTGCACCGGCACGTGGTGGGCCCTCTTGGAGACACGCCGGTGGCGGCAGGTGAGCATTGAGGCCTGGGTGCGCAGGGGCGGGCTCTCATCGCTGGTTGGCGTACTGGTCTGGGGACCAGGGCTGGGGTGCAGCAGGCGCACAGTATCGCGTAGGCACCACCGGTCACGGCGGCGCCCTCGTGGCTGGGTGGGGGGAGTGAAGGTGCAGGGGTATCAAGCTGATACAAACCGTGATGCTTACAGGTATGGGTAATCCTGCATCATGGGACCGTAACAGAAGTTGGTGTGACCGTAACCTTCCTTTTTTATCCTACGAAGGTTACGACCACACGTACTTCTGTTACGGTCTTTTTGTGCAGGATTTGTCTTTCCTGTGAGCATTCCGGTTTGTCCAAGTGCTATACACTGTACCAGATTAGGTTTGTGACTATACGGATGCTTGACCATTGTCACCATTTGTCCAACAGGTTTCTTGATACTGACCTCCGGAGTATGGAATGGTATTGGGGAGTTTCCGCGGCTTATGCAGTTACTTGAATCCACACGTTGCCCTGATGAAGTTCCCCGTTGGGCGTTGGCTGTGCTTTTCGTATTGTTTATTGTTGTATTTGTAATAAAGGACTGTTTTTACACTACTGTTGACTACTGGACTTCATGACCGTGCGCACCCCCATTTCAGTTACTACAGTTTTGGATCTGGGGCACAGTGGCGTCTGGCAACGGCTGGCGTTGGGGTTGGTTGCGCAGGAACACTACGAATTGGAACTGTCGCGTGGTGCGATGACCGGGTCCCGCCGTTGCTATTGTGGACAAGCATCCATGACATGGGTGAGGACGTATGATAGGGCTGGCCGTGAGACTCCTCCGACTCTGGCAGTTGTTGTTTGGGAGGTACCAGGGGCGAACAGGTGCAGCACAGCCAGCAGCTTCGTCTGCCGAGGGATGGTGGTTGTCCGCCGTGTTGGTACCGTCAGCCTGTGGGCAATGTGGGTCAGGATGCGGAGGATGGTTGTCCTTTTGTGCCTGTAGTGGGCAATGACTTCCTCTGGCGTTGAGACTCTGAGGCTGGTGGGTTTTGGGAACGTCTGCTGTCCTGTTCTGCGCTGCCTCTGTGGTGGTCAGGGGGGGATCCGGGGGGAGGGGGGCCTGGGGGTGGTTGCGGTGGGTGTTGTGGCCCTCTTGGGTCTCCAGGCTGCATGCTCATTGTCTCCATGGCATCTGTTGGTCTTCAGATGTGCCTCTGGGCTGGGCTCCCTTTCTACTGCAGTTTGTCGTCCTGCTTAACACCAGTAAAAGGCAGGTGTTAAATCTCTGCTGCTAACGCGCCTTATCGCCTGTTTTTGGTTCGCATCACAGATCTGGCTGGAAGTTGAGAATATCGCGAAGTGGCGTTTTCGTGTGTTTTTGCACGGGAACGCCTTCTCCGCATATCATTAGCTTTAGTTGTCTCTCTCATCCGTGGCGATGTTTTTTGCGGCAGCTATCGCTGGTAAACTGGTGATGTGGGCAGTTTGCACCAGCTTGGGAATGGGGCGATGATTCTTTCGCCACTTTTGCTGCGCTAAAGTGCCGATAACTCGGCGATAAGTCCTTGAGAATATGCCCCTCCCTGTGTTATTATATGCCGATGATGTGGTCCTAATGGGCCGCACACCCAACGTCTTACGCACTTTAGTGCAGGGATTTGTTGACGTTATGGCCAGTTTGGACCTAAGTACTAATTTAAAAAAATCTTTTATAATGTCTTGTGGGCCAAGGAAACACCAATTAAATTTTATAACTGTGGGTAACCAAAAATTAAAAAGCACTAGCACTTTTCCATACCTTGGGTTGCAAACGGTTCCTGGTCCGAACATATGGCGTTTTGCAGGAACAAGTTCTCAAAGACCTCCAATTCTATTCTTAGTCTTCCCCGGCCCAAGAGAACAGGGGCCATTTTAGCCATTTAATTTTTTTTAAATCTCAGTGCATATCTACAGCCACCTATGGTGCAGAGGTTTGGGGTATTGCTAAGAGCCATAGTATTCAACAAGAAGAAAATAGATTCTGTAGGAAAATACTAGGCGCACCAAAAGTCCACTGCTCAGTACGTTTGCCATAGAGAACTCAACCTAAACTACATTGAGGATTTTATAAGGGACCGCTCTACCTTATTCTGGCTCGCCATATGGAAAAATCCGGCAGCAACCCTCACTAGAGAGATCATAGGTGATTGCATTAGTTGTGAGAAAGGGCTGGACATCCCGTGGCTGGCTGGGGTGAATCAGAGCATATGCAGTGTTCATTTTGGCAGGCTTTTCCTAAGTCCAAGCACAGGTGAGACTGTACACAAAAATGCTCTTAGGACGGCACTTTATACACTCTAGGGTACGGAAAGGATGGAGAGGGAATCCAAGAAATCGTCTGTTTTTAACTTTATGACTATTGAACACATTTGTGGCATATTCTCAAGAACGTGTGATAACTACCGCAAAAGTTGCTTAACGCAACTCTTCACATCACAGTCCATCGCGGGAAAATAACACTGTGTTAACATGGTATTCCCAACATGGCGGTACCATGCAATAGTCACACGATAATGCGTCAAATGAACGCGTTAAAATCAACGCGACGCCGCAAAAACGCGAAACCCCAATGCGAAAATAGTAGCGATGACGCCAATCGCGATACAAAAATCTGCAAAAACCAGCCACAGGCCTGCAATTCCCACGCGTCATGCGGGAAAATGCACTATAAAAGTAGAAAAAAAACATACAGACAAAAGCCAAACAACAGCGAAGCACAATGGAGGCATCCGGAGAAAGTACAGAGGACAACCAGAACCCCACAAGCCCCCCGGAGGACCAGCCTGTGACCTCGGGGTCAGGGAAGGGCAAGGACAAGAAGAGTAGGAAGAAGCGGTTCAGTCCGCAGGAAAACAGGATCCTGATAACGGAGGTGATAGAACACCATCAACCACTGTTTGTCACCTCCACTGTGTCACTGGCAACTAAAAATGGAATATGGCAGACCATCGTGGATAAGGTGAATGCAGTCGGAGTGCTGAGGAGGACAATGGATGAGGTCAAGAGGCGCTGGAATGATGTGAAGCGCAAAACCAAGCTGAAACTCGCAAACAACCGGAAGGCAGCAATGCAGACTGGAGGTGGGAGTCCAGCGCCACAGGAGGAGCTGGACGAGATGGAGGAAATGGTGTCCACAGTCATCAGTGGGGAGACGGTGGCAGGAGTCGGGGGACCGGACACTGCTCAACATGACCGGACACAACAGCAACAGGGTGAGTAACGACCAGGGACTGGGGGGACGGGAGGAGATGGGCACAATGGCACACATGCACAATTAAGCATAGCACATCTGCGGACAAACCAAGCCCCAGACCCCCAACTCCCACCAAGAGACCAACTCCCACAGGTATGCAACATCTCAGCACTGCATAAGCACAGAAGCCCGAGGCACACCGCATGTAAGGGATAAGGGGCAGCTAAATCAGAGCTGCAGGGGCGACTCACCCAAAATGCGGCACACACACATTACATGCAGAGCACATCAACATTGACAACGATGTGGTACAAACCGCAACACGTCCACAACAGAACAGAGGACACAACTGGTGCCGCATGTGCGTAAAAACTGGCCAATCACATTTGGCATTGCAGGGAAATGTGAGTTGACAATGTACAAGTGCAAACACACATCCGTGATGTAGTCGGAATGTCCACTGTCCCGCATCAAATAGGCAGCTCCTCCCAAACAGTCACAATGTACATTGTCATGCAGTCTGAATGTAAACATGTACAATGCGTCAACATACATGTGAACACAATGTTAAACTGCATCTCCCCTTCACATTGCAGGGGGAAATCCAACACCTCTTGCGGAGCAGTCCGAACCACTCTTCTCTGATGACGAAGAGGACCACCACACCTTCGACTCCGACGCCCTCCAACGGCTCGTGGACAGCCTCCGCAGCCCACTTCCAGGAGCAGGGCAGCCCAGCTGCCACGAGGAGAACCCACCCCCTGCACAGAACACACAGCAGGCAGCACCCACCACCACGGCTGCCTCCCAGGACCCCCACGACGAACACATGGCCTTCCAACGCCGTGTGTTGGGGTGCCAGGAGAAGCTGGCTGAACAGGTGCAGGTGGGGTTCGACTGCATGGCAGCCAAACTAGATGCCATACCTGGGTGTCTAAGTCCCATCAGGGACCACTCACAGTCCCTAACAGACACCCACAGTCCGCTCCATGCTCTCCAACGGACCATGGCTGACATCGCTAGAGTCCTGACTCTGCGACAAGAATGACTGTCTAGTCAGAGTGCCTCCAGCGATCTCGCCCGGGAGTTGGGACACATGCGGAGGATCATGGAGAACATGGAGCGGACGCAGGTGGAAAGAGTGGTTGCCACGGCTGCACACCAGTGAGAGGTAGCTGGGTCCCTCAATGCCCTAAAGACCCTCCTCATGGCAATGCTGCCACAAGGCCTGGCACTGATGCATGCTGCTGCTACCACCGCATCCACATCTCCGGCCCCTGATGTGTCAGTGCCACACAGTGCTGGAGACAGAACACCACCACCCACATGTGAGGCACATGCAACAGCAGAGGACGAAGATGCGGATGAATCTGCCTTCGTGGCCAGAAGGACGCAGTATCATTCATCTCCGCCATGTGGCCTGTTTCTGCTTGGTTCTGCATCATCACTTTCCACTGTCCCCCGATGCACTCTGCGACACTCACCTTGGACCTCGACATGGACTGCCATATTCTGTTTGCTCACCAATGACACAGCTATCAGACTGCAGTCTGAACTCCTCCTCTCCTGATGTACCTGTCATTCGCTGAAGGACTCTGGCTGGCCCTCCATGGGCCAACAATGTAAAGTGGGGTTGGAATGGCCCTGTACTGCTCCAGCTGCGACACCCCACTGAATGTGCAATAAACATTCATATTTACACAGATATGTCATGTCTATGATCTTTCAAGTGTGGAAGTATGGATGAATGTAGGGTCAGGATTCCCCCTTACGTCCATGTTGCTCATGTTGTGGGACTTTTGTCACAGGGTGACAGATTGCCGATTGCGGTCCGGGTGGCGCCGACACTACAACAGAGACACATCCATTAGTCACTTCCTTGTCCAGCCCAGGATGGAACCACGCCCAGAGCTCCGGGGTCATTGTTCACACCCTTACGCTGGACTGGCATACACCAGGACAGCCCACTCTGCTTACGCACACAGGGGGGACGACAACGCCACATGTCCTAGGTCTTCACTGAAGGGATCTGCAGCTCACAGGTCTAGTTGTCAGCATGCCACAGCCACTCCCTCACGGCTGGTGTACACCCACACCACACCCATCCAGCATAGGCGTCACAGGACATGTGACCCTGCCAATAAAAAGGGCCTGGCGCACGTGCTGGACGCCATTTCCACTCTTTAACTGGGTGTCTCCGTGTAGTTCTCATGTATGCATGAGGGCCTAGGGCCCTGCCACCTCACATTGCCCAGTGCCGGGGGTGACATGATGGCGTCCGCACCACGGAACTCAATCATTAAGGGTCCATGGCTAGCGGTGCACAGACTTGGTGGCACCGGATACACTGCGGCAGGCACACCGCCACAGGACAGTGTCTTGCGGTGCAGTGAGATAGGGGCATCTAAAGTGCTGAGCGGGTGTGCAGCCTGCGATGATGCACCGTCCTGGCGGTCCGGACTGGCAAGGATCAGTGTGAGCCCTGCTGGACCGCAGTGTAGGCCTGAGCCAGCGGGCAGTGCGGGCCTCCCGCCACGTGGCGTTGCCTAGCAGTTCACAGAGTTAGTGGCACCTCAAGCGCTGAGCGGGTGTGCAGCCTGCGATGATGCTGTGTGCACTGATGTGGTCTCTGCCATTGCGAAATCAAGACCCAGAGTCAGGTGTGTGACCTGGTGGCCCACGGTGCGGGGCTGCATGATGTGGAGGGTGCCATGGTCGTGGGCCCCGGGCTTGGAGATCCCACCGGAACGTCGTGGGCCCTCTTGGAGGCACGCCGGTGGCGGAAGGTGAGCAGTGAGGCCTGGTTGCGCAGGGGCAGGCAATCAAGGCTGGGCGGCAGGAGGGGCTGGGGTGCAGCAGCCTGTGTGCGCAGGGGCGGGGAAGCGATGATGGCGTGTGCAACTGTATGGACTCTGCCATTCATGTCTCTGGACACTGTTTCAGATAAGGGACCAGGGGGACTGCAGTGTATACCGGCACGTGGTTGGAGACACACCGGTGGCAGCAGGTGAGCAGTGAGGCTTAGGTCCGCAGTGTCAGCACTCTCTCACCCTCTCTCCCTCTCTCCCTCTCTCGCTCTCTCGCTCTCTCTCTCCCTCGCTCTGTCTCTCACCCTCTCTTTCTCTCTTTCTCTCTCCCTCTCTCCCTCTCCCTCTTTCTTTCTCTCTCCCTCTCTCTCTCTCTCTTTCGCTCTCTCTCTCTGTACTTTGATGGGCGCATGGTACACCTTCTTATCCAGATTTCTGTTTTGCAGGCTGTGACTTACAGAATGTCCTGAGAAGACCCGCCATGCCTCTTCAGAATTGTTGTTTTTGGTTTATAACGTATTATTTGGATATTATGATATGAATGTATGATTTCCCTTTTTCTGGCCACACATGTATGTTAGGTGTTGTGATTGTGTGACTTCAGGCGATTTGTTTGGTTCATGATTTCATGGAGTTGATGTGCAATATCTTTGTCCGAAGGGGGAGGGGTGCCCGGGGTGGGGCCCCGGGGGGGGGGGGTCCTGGAGGTGGTGGCGGGTGTTGTTGGCCTATTGGGGCTCCGGGCTGCATGATCGGTTGCTCCAGGGCATCTGTTGTTCTTCATGTGTGGCTATGGGCTGTGCTCCCTTGTCTGGTGCCGGTTGTCGTCCGACTTTACACCAGGTAAGAGCAGGTGTTAACTTCCTGCTTCTAACGTGCCTTATCGCATGTTTTGTGATCTTATCGCTGATCTGGCTGGTCATTGAGAATGTTGTGGAGTGGTGTTGTCGCGGATTTTTGCACGGAACGCCTACTCTGCATATCATTAGCGTTAGTTGCCAGGGTCATCTGTGGCGATGTTTTTTGCGACTGCTTTCGCAGGTAAACTGGTGTTATGGGCTGTAAGCGCCAGCTTGTGAATGGGGCGATACATTTATCGCGACTTTGGCTGCGATAAAGTGCCGATAACTCGGCGATAGCTCCTTGAGAATATGCCCCATTGTGTATCCTTTAGCCAGCTACCTCACCCTGCCAATGAGTCTCTGGGAGAGGGGTCTCCTCTTCCGCTTAAGGGCAGGCACTGTAAAATTTTTGCTTTGTTTTCCTCTTGGGTACAACGCAAATCTTGACTCCCTACCCTGCTTGTGTGATGGACAGAGTGGTCAAACCATTTTCCATTTTTTATGTTTTTTGCAAGTTTTATATAAAGTACGTGAAATGGCTTTTAATCCTGTTTAAAAAAAAAAATGCCCATCAGTCTGGTAGATGCTTACAGGAGCATACTCACATTAGCAGACGAAGAGTTAGTTTATCGCGTCAGTACTTTTTTGAGAATAGCCGTGCGGGCCCGCAATACAATGTGTAATTCTTGAAAAGTCCTCTCTCCCTCTTTTATGTATGAGTTTTTATCTAAATTTCTCATATGTGCTTCTAAATATTGTGTATTTATGCCCAATGTTAATGAACTTTCACTGTGATTATGTATTTGTGTTTTTTTTTTAAATTGTCGTGTTTGATGTGCTTTTATGGATATGGTTTTATCCGAAAAAAGTATTTTTGAACTTTTGAACTTGAACAACGTGACGCATCTAGGGAGATGCATCACGTTGTAAAGCCCGCGCCACATTATACCTGCGTCAGGTATAATGTATGCAGGGTGGGCGCACCCACGCAAAAAGCTATGTAGAACTGACGCAGTGAAATTTACAACATTTCACTACATCACTCTACGCCTCCACTGCTTCAAAATCCCTACGCCTGCTAAGAGTTGCTTCACTTTCATGAGCAACTCCAGCAATGTGTCACTTTTGTGCCATCAGATGCGTCAGAATTTCTGACGCATCTGTTAATCCTTGCGCCATGGAGCACTGTATTGTAAATACAGCGCATCCATGGTGGCGCAAGGACATTTGGCTCTGGCTCAGGGAAACTGACGCATCTATGCAGATGCGTCAGTTCCTTGTAAATGAGGCCCAAAGTTTTGTTAATAGAGGCAAATTTGAAGGCCTCTCCAAAGTCCCCTCTTACCCACCAATAGTTGTCCTGCACTAAATCAAAAGTTTGCGACAGTGATGCTGGTGAGGTGCAGAAGATCATAATAAGCCCAACTGGAAAAAACCTTGATGTCCAGAGAAATGTATTCATGCTTATATACATTTGCTATATATATTTAGTAATTATGGGCAAGATGTGCAAAATTTCTGATTTGCGATTTCCTAATTCCGATTTTTTGTGAATTGCAATTAGGTAGTCGCACAACAGAATAGATGATCGAGATGTGGCCATATTTTGCAACTCGCATTTTAGTCGCTTCTTTTTTGCGATTACCAAAATTGCAATCTCAGTCGCAAACTGCGAATGTGACTGCAAATACAGAGAAGCACTTCCTGTGTCTAGGCAAAGAGCAAAAATCAGGAATTGCTTCTCATTTCAATCCTGGAAAGGAGACAGAGAGGAGGTGGTGCACAGCTTCTAGTGCAATTTGCGAATTTGAACAGCAAGCCACAGCTTACTACACCAGCAATGGCAAGCCAAGAGCCTGAGAAGGAGGCTGGGGGCAGCAAAAAGTTCTCTGAGAAAGATCTTGAAGTTTTAACATAAGGGTCCTGCAAAAATCATGACCTCCTGTTTGGCAGATCTTCCATGACTGTCCTGGAGGTGCAGAAAAAAAAATATGTCAGTAGATGCAGAAAAACATTTATGGAGCTGGAGTAACGCTGTCCTCCATTGCTGAAATTCGAAAGAGGTGGTACGACCTCAGGTCGTGCACAAAGGAGAAAGTTGCGGCTCAGCTGAGGAGGCCCCTCTACTGTCCACCAAACCACTTAACTGGAGTTGATGGTGGAGACTACCTTGGAGCCAGAGGCTGCTTTGGGTTTAGCAAGGATTGATACATCTGCTCCTGCAACAACTCAAAGTAAGTGTAATTAATTACACTTCTGTTACCCTAAAAATGCCTTCTATGTGCACTAATTATTTATCATAATGCAGAGTTTTTTATTTAGGAATCTTTACACAGCTATCATAGTGCATTATGAGACGTAGTCAATAATTCATACACGATTGTCAGTCTTAGAAGTTTATTTAAAGAATTATAGCAAATAGTAAGAAGTGCTTGTCACTCATAAAGAAAATAATTTTAAGTTCATTCGTTAAACAGATCAACCTGAGGAAGACAATGATGGCACAAATGTGGAGGGAGAGAATTACTCACACATGGTGATGGAAGATCCCATTGAAATAGACAGTGAGCCAACCACCGCTCATAGCCACTGTAGCAGCACACCATTCTCTCCACAGCCACCATCATTGGATGATGTCCAACAGCATCATAGTCCAATCCTGCAGACAGTTTTGAGGCCACAACACCAGCGTGTCACAGTGCGTGCTGGCCAAGCACTGTTGGCAGAAAATACAGATGCAAATACCCAGTTATTTGGTGAGCTTAAGGGTTCCATGCTGCACGTTTAGAGACTTCAACATAAGCAGATAAAACAAGTAAACAAAAAACTACAGCACAATGCAGCAGTGCTTTTCATATGGCCTCAATAATGTGGCCAATCAATTGGTGGAAAACCAAGAAAAGATGGACACAAAAATGGCCAGCCTCACCAATGTTCTTGAGAAATTATCTCTACAGCTGGCAGAGGATAATGCCAATCAAAAGCGTAGAGAGAGAAACACAGCAGCACGGAGGGATGGGTTTAACCATTCAATTAGGAGATTGGCACATGCCACTTCAACCTTATTATGGCGGACAATCAATCTCCAAGTGGAAATGAGGCACTTTATTGGGGACTTCTCAAGGGGCTTAGGGCAGATAACCTCTTCAATTGAGGCACTGCAGACTGCCCAAATAGCTAGAGAGGTAACTGCTGAACTTCAGGATAATGAAGATAACTCTAGTGTCAGCAGCATCTCTGCTACAGATGCATGCTCACTGCGACCCAGCACCAGCTGTACTCCTGCTGCACAACATGAAGCCACAACACGTTCGGGACCCATCCGCAAAAGTAGTAAAGATTGCAGTACGGGAAGTACCATAGTGCTATTTTTGTGTTTTCGATTACTTAACCGTCATTTGATGTGGACATTGCTTACCATTTAAATTTTAAAATAAACAATTAAAAAATCCTGACAAGAAAGGTTTCTTTACTTTGAGGCATCAAACAAGCACTGGAAATGTTATCTTATTTGTACTTTCACATATGGCTTACCTTGAAAAGTATTTGTTGGCATTGTGGTCCCGTCACGTCTACCCTCCCCTGCTCTACTCTTCTCTGTTGGCTGCTGAACAGGTGGCTCCAGATCTTCATCCTCGGAATCCAAGTTTGACATGGTGACATGTAGGCCTCTCCTGGTTAAAACTTTATGTAAAATGGCACACATTGCCACTATTTTGCATGCAATTTCCATAGCATTTTGTAAGGCATCACCACTTTCATGTAGCTACAGGAACTGACTTTTTAGCAAGCCAAATGTCCTGATAATTACACCCCTGCTGCGATGCTGTGCTGTGTTGTATTGCAATTCATTTTGGGTAGTGGAGATTAGCTTTGGTGTCACAATCCATGGATGTAGGGCATACGCACTATCACCTAAAACAAAAAAAATGACTTTGAGTTTTTTTCCATTTTCCATTTGATAAGCTCTAGCATATGTGTTATTATATTTGACATAAAAAGCCATCATCAAAGTTCCCTCTTTCCCGCTATCTGTATATTCTACTGTGCCTAAACACGAAGAAGTCATGGGTGCTTCCTAGGTATTGTTCCACAATATCAGTTATTGTATTGTTTACGTCACACACCAATTGAATGATGAGTTTTTCCTGTTTCTTGATGAGATGGAGGACAAATAGGAACGACACCCTATAACTTGAGGAAATTTAGCAACTCTGTAAAATATAAATTTAGTGGATTGAATTTCCTGTGCATTTTTGGGTAAGTAAACGTAGTGGTTGATATAGAGCAGCATGGCATCTAGAAGTCTGCTTAGAAAGCACACTTTGGGAAACCCCACCAGCAACAGCAATCACATCCTGGTACCTGTCAGAAGCCAAAAGGTGTAAAGAGCACAATACCTGAACATGGCTGGAGATATAATTTCTGTGAAGAGTACTGCTTTCTAAATGTGGCTTTAAAAGTGCAAAATCCTTAATATTACAGTGCTACTTACCCTGTATTTGTCATAAATCTCATGCTCTGTTTGTTAGAAAATGGTCAGTCTGACTCTAAAAATCATCACCTGTTTCTGCCTCCTCTTCTGCAGAGCAGCCAGTATGCGTATCCTTCTTGCAATCACATGCAAAGCAGCCACCATGAAAACCCCTGATGCATTCTGGGCTAGCTTTTATAATTTGAACACATTCACCACCTGAAATGAGTTGATTGCAAATTGAATGTGCATACAGGCTTTTTGCGACTAGTAACTAATAGCGACAGCCTTGAACATAAGGGTTGCGAGTTACAATTATAGATTCTGCATTTGTGATTTGCAAAATTGCAATTACCAAAACAGTTGCATGGCAAAAAAAAATAAAAAATTGGAATGGCTAGTACATCACAAAAACCTACTTTTTTAGTCGCAGAGCCATTTGCAACCAAATTGCGATTCGCAAACGCTTCATAAATCTGTCCTTTAGTAATTAGGAAACAGAACAAACATTGAAAAAGTCAATTGATTTTTCAGCATAGACACCCAGATACACAACTTATTCATGTACACATTGACATATACCACAAATACATGCACATATGCAGATAGAGCCACATGCATACAGAGATCACTGCACACATTTACCAACACAAACTCATCCACACAGATTTCTAGACATGTAGTCACCCAAACACAGCCCATCGATCAGACACCCTGTATATGTGATAAACCACAGCGACTCACGCACTCTACCCCTCTCTCTCACTCTCTCTATGTCTCTTTATCTATCTATCTATCTATCTATCTATCTATCTATCTATCTGTTTTTCGCACTAACACAGACTGGCACACATATTCAGACAGATGGACAGACCGAAAATGTTAGGATGTCAGCATCTATATCAACTTAATCATCAGTACAATTGCCTGGGGAGTCAGGTTTCAGAAGGAAAAATGAGTGGCCTTTCAATGCCTATTCAATCTTTTGCCGCTCGCTAGAGTAATTTTGCCTTTTTAGTGATGGAAATCCTTTAAATACAAGAGCATTGATGACTTTAGCAAGTGGGCGGAGATAGATATTTAAAAAACTGGGGAGAGAGAGGAGCCTTGAAAATTCCACACTCAGCCTGAAAGGAAATGACTGAGCAATATGATGAGTGTTAGAGATTGAGTTCTATCACAGAGAAAGGAGACAAACCTCTGTCTTACAATCACATTTATGCCCACTACATTCATAGGCTGGATGGAGAAGGAGTGATTAAATGTGTCAAATACAGCAGATAGATTCAGCAGATTGAGATAGATGGGCATGCGTTCATAAAAGTCCACATCTGAACTCATTAATCATAGCATCAGTTACGACTCTGTCCATAGGTCAGGCCTATATCCCATCTGACTAATCTCTTGCAAGCGATGGTCTTCAAGAAGTCTTGTAAGGTATCAAATTTCTAATCAATCTTACCAGTGGCCGTGAGGAGCAAGATTGATTAAAGAAATTCGGAGTGTTAGTGGAGTGGTGTACCTACCCACCTCAAGTAATAATCACAATCCTAGTTAGGTTGATTTACTAAAGTAAGTAAAGTAAAATGATCACAACACCCTGGAAGCTGTGGCCCGTGAGCAGACATTCTTAACTTAGAGGCAAGGTGTAAAGTATTTATGCAGTACCAAAACTGCAACAAAGTCACACACAACACAAGAAAAATCCCCAAACAATAAAAAAAACAGAGCGCATTCTAATAAAGAAAATTACACCAAAATACAACAAACGGAGATATGATTTTTTAAATTTTAAGGTTTAAGGTTAAAAATAGCACTAAAAAGCATTAAGCACAAACCATGGTCATCTGGTTGAGCTTGACTGGTACCCAGGCACAAATTAAGATCAAACGCGATAAAGGATGGGACGGATACAGAAACCAGGTTCAACTTAGACAGAGGTTTGAGCCTTGGATTTAGTCTATGAAATGGAAGTCAAAAATCCTCAGTGGGGCAAGGCAGCAGGCTGTTGCAGAAGAGGGCTCCAAGATGTCATATAGCCAGTGGACAAGATCCCAGTAGAGCCATTGACTTTTGCCAGAACATTTTTAACTGGAAGAAATTTGAATTTTGCACCTAAGGAAGGTCCCTTGTTGGCTAAATACATTTGGTGACTTTGCCAGATGAAGATTTCTATGTCCGGGCTTGTCCTTTTTTTGGACCTCTGATTCTTCCAGCGGGTCAAGGCTGCAGGCTTTAGTTGAAGAGGGCTCCACGAGGTTGTATACCTTCTCTGCAAGGTTGCATTGTATCAGATATACTGCTGCGGGAAAGCTCCAAGGGTGAGCAACCTGAGTCCTTAGCTCTGCAATAACAAACGTTCGTCAAATTGGCTTGGTAGGTTTGTCCTAGTTCTCTGGAGATCTTTGGAGCCAAAAGGTTTTCGAGTTTTAGGAGATGTTAGGAGGAGTAAACATTTACACAGTCAAAGGACCAGGACCTTGGGGACAGTACTTGTGGGTCGAGACTCAGGGCCTGATTTAGATTTCAGAGGATGGGGTACTCCCGTCTACCGAAATATAAATCCCCTAAGATGTTATAGGATTTATATTTAGGCAGATGGGATATCCACCACCGTTGTGATGGAGTAGCCCTAACTCTAGCAGAAACCACCAGAAGGGTTCAGGTAGGTTCATTTGGAACTGGTCAGCTGGGAAGATGCAGGAAAGGCCTTTTGCAGCTTGTTGTGTCCCTATAGCTGCAACAGGTTATTTTTATGACTTTTAGAATCTGCTTCTTTGTCCTGGGCACAAGAAGGAGAGCAAGTCAAGTCTGTTAGACTCTTCTCAGGTCTCAGGCAGTAGGTTTAGTCTTCTTTTGAACTTCCACAGATCCAGCAGTAACTATTAGACCTAAGTCTGTGAAAGGTTCCAGGGTTGCACTATCTACTTTTGTAGCTGTGAAGCACATACTGTTTGCCTTGCAGTTAACATTACCAAAGTGCCCATCTCTGCCTAAATCCAAGATGGCAAAACCTTTCTTCCCCTGTGTAGAGCTTGTGTGCCCACCTGGGAGATGCTGCCAGGGAAATTAGCAATCCCTCCTCTATGATCACTCTAACCCAGTTATGGGGAAGCTCTCTTCCCACTAGGATTGGTGCCTGTCTGACTGGGAGAACAAAGAAGGGCCCTGCCCAGTTGTACCTAACATTTACCTATTGCAGCGTAGGCCCTCTTTGAAGTTAATTGAGTTCCTGGCACAGCCCAAATGGTCATTCCACCAGAGGAACAAAACACCTCCCCCACACCCAAGGACTTTGTGCTGCTGTGGGAACAGTTTTCACATCTCATCAAGTAGGCTAATCAGTTGCCAGGTGAAAGTTGGGGCTCACATAATAGGCACCCACAGGCTTTATGCAGGGCAAAGGTACCTTTATAAAAGTTCCTTTTCTTTAATGGTTGTTAAAGATTCAATGTTACCATTAAATTGGATTTTGAATATCTATTAAAGGAGTCCTTGAATAAAATTTCTAGCTCTTTCCTGACCAAAATTCAGATTATTAAATGTAATGATATAAGCCAGTGTTTTCCGATGGAACAGACAGCCTTGCTACAGTGAGAACAGATTTTGGGGATTTTTCTTTGTAAGGACATATTTACCATTATACCTTATTATGTCCTACTTTTAAATTGCATGCCCCTTGCCTTATGAGAAGTAAATCCTACTCAGGGGTGATATTAATATTTAAAAGGAAGATTTAGGCCTGTCAAAAGGGGTTATTTTGTCAGGTCTAATTAGCAGCTGTAAACTGCAACAGCCAGGCTACAATGGTAGGCCTGCAGCCATGTTTGCACTGTCCCTGCAGTGGGTGGAACAATCAGTGCTGCTGTCCACTAGTGATATTTAACTTACAGGCCCTGCGTGCACTTTGAACAAATACCAGGGACTCATAGGTAAGTTAAATATTCCAATGAGAGGCATACCACCTTTATCATGATGAAAGGGGGGGCACAGGCACTTTACCACTGGTTAGCAAGGACACTGTGTACAGAGTTATATGGCCAGCAGAAACAGTTAAGGCAAAAATCTGGGGGTACTCCAAGACAAAGAAGCTAATTCCCTACAACTGGCCTTTAGTTGGCTTCTGCCAAAACAGCAAGGATGGGCTGGGCTGGGTGTCTGCATTCTCCCTCTCCATTCCATACATTGTACACTGAGTCCAAAGTACAGGTATGTGGGACATGTACCTGATCAGAGATCACATATCAGTCATTCATCATCTTGCACACCATTAGCACTCAACAACTGTGGCTATCAAAGCACATGCTATCAGGGCCATTCAAAATATTCATTCACCAGAGTCCTGGAGAGATTGAATATGGAAATACACTCTCAGGTGTCTATTAGTTGGAGGGTGTGTGTGTGTGTGTGTGTACATGTGTGTTTGTGTGTGTGTGTAAAATGACTTATGAACTCTGAGTTATGACTGGAAATTCCTCTTCCACTTTCATCTGTTGAAATGACTGCCTATGTCAGTACATTAATCCATAGGTTTAATGTCCACTTTATATTTGTTCCCCCTTAATATACCGTAGACTCATAGGATGTACTGTACAACAGAAATTTATTTCGCTATCTTAGCACATTTTAGGTGTGAAAATTACCCAATATGTGCAACTAATGCTGTAACATAAGCCATTATTAAAGAGGTAAACGCATTCCACAGCAACAATATCAATTATTATAAGACAGCTGCAGGGTGACCTTGCATCCCAAATTGACACAATGCCAACCATAGCCGCCATTTTTAATGTATTGGCAGTGCTGTCTTTCTTTGCAAGCAGATTGAATAGCACTATAGAATTTATGTCATAAAACATCCTGGATTCAGTAATATACAGCAACAAACACTGCCATGAATTATTACATAAATTTCCCAAACAGGAGTGGCACTCAAAATGTGATTTTAAGAACATCGAAGGCAAGACCAATATGGAAGGTGCCTCAGGCTGCACCTATATCCCCATCATACCACCTGATGTATGAGAACAGGTATCCCATAACCACAACAGTATTTATTTGCAGGCCCTCAACAAGGCCACCGATTGCTGGGAGTTAGTGCAAACAATTTGTCCTCCACCCATATTATCTTCAGCTTCTCAAGCAGGACCCTGGCTGCCCTCTTGGACAATGGAACTGCAAAATAAATTCTGCCGAAACACATCTGCAAACATTTTTTCAGACAATCTCATGACGTCTCAAGCACATAATTTACTATTGCATATTACGTGACCTATTACAATATTCCTTATTTATTACATAGAAAGGTTTCCAGCAGAGAGTAACCATCATGATGGTTGCTATGGTGGATGCTATCACCCATGATACACAATTAAACCCACTTTTCCTTATTTTGATTTCAAATGAGCAATGACTCAGTAGGTCCTTAATAAACTAAAATTGCCTGATCACATTGGTGCTTCATTTCCTCTGTTGGTGCTATGATCATATACAGATAGGTTCACCTCACTGCACATTCCAAAGTCAATGACTTTCTACAGCAGGCTATATATCCAGAAATCCTTAAAAGAGCAGCTACTATCCTCCTTTTAAAAAACAGATATTCTTTTTAATAATAACCCCAGTGGTTATTAACCTTTACTATTAATACAAGTCTTGAACATATTGGGCACTGACAAATATAAGGCCTGATTCAGAAAGGTAACTTACACTTTTGAGTAATTTACACTTTTAAATAAGTTTACTACTTTTTGGCTATTCACAAAATCTGAGTGCAAGTTACACTTTTAGAGTAAATTAACACAAAAGTGGCAAACTTCCTCAAATGTGTAAAGTACTGAAAAGTGTATAGCCCCAAGGCCCCTCAATTTGGTGGAGACATATGAGTTACTTTTGATGGTGTAAATGTCCGCTCAGATTATGTGAATAGGCAAAAAGTAGTAAACTTACACAAAAGTGTAAATTAATCAAACATGTAAGTTACCTTTGTGAATAGGGCCCAATATGTCTTTTATACAACTTCCTAGTCAAACAACAATATATGTTTTGTATTGCTTTTGACAGACAGTGAAAATGCCATACTAGACATGAAGGACAACATTTGACTTATCATGGATACTGAACAAAAATGTTGTACTGATGCTGCTGGGTTAATTCACATTATTCAATATCTTTGCTCATCCAGTGCTCCTTCACATACTTAATTCGCAAACAGATGACAAAGCTAGTGTCTTGACTTGGTCTTAATATTTTTTTAGTATCAACCTTGTCTAGTGAGTGCTATGTGCTCTACTTCTCAAAGTGGAATATGTGGATCCTCATAGCTCCCCATTCTGTTCGTCCCTAACAGGGCTATGGAAGCCATTATTTGTTAAAATGCAGGGTATATTTCCACTGCTATGCCAATGGCATAAAATCAATGCAATATTGGCCGACTCCCTCAATCAATATTGCGAATTAGTTTCATGTGTATAAAATATCTACTGAAGGATGCACAGCATTTGATTGCAAATTAATATCAGCAAGACTGAGATTATGTTTATTGGAACACATGAACAACCTCAGACACCTGTCTACATCTAGTCCATAACACTTAAGTTTAGGAATTTCAAGGCTGGATTACTCAAATGACCTTTAGTTCAGGACCCTTAGAACAATCTATTCATTTGGTAGGCAGTGCAGAATGATTGGTAACTGGCCTTTGCAGAAGAGATCATATATTCGATGGAAGAATCAGTCGGCCCTGATTTAAATTAGAGAAACATATCAATTGTGTCTCTCCTCACTACAGAAATGCATCTTCAGTTCTGCACCTTTATGTCTGAAATTTAAATTTTCCTGAGGGAATAATGAAGGTGATCATCTGATAAGGGCCATTTTCACTCTCTGCTGTATTCACTAGTTAATATGAGAACAAGCAGTTTCTTTAAGCATGGCATTCACCATAAGAATTCCCTTCCAGGCAGCATTGACTCAAATTCATATTATCTATGGTGAAATCCACTCAAATAGATGTCCATTTGATAGAGTAGTATAATATAAAGGCACAATTTAAGGGCCTTATTATGAGTGACCTGGAATTGCCGATAGGGCTAGTAACAAATTTGCTGGCCCCAGCAGAACAAACCCACTTAGGATCTGTCACGTTTGCCTCTTAGATTTTAAATCTCTGAAATCTTCTAAGTAAACTGTAGGGGAGATTGAGGGATTATCTTGTGAAACAGGCCAGGCATTACAGGTTCACCAGTTTCTCACTGCTCTTCGTTTGTGCCCTTGTTTCACCACTGTTTTTCACTGTTTTTCCTCTCGTGTGCCGTTGTTTTATAACCTCTTTTCACTCCTTATCTCTTGTTTGTGCCATTGTTTTACCACCATTTAAACTGCTTTTTCTCTTGTTTGCACCCTTGTTTTTTTCACTGGTTTTCTATTGTTTGTGCCCTTGTTTCTGCCACTTTTTTGCACTTTGTACCTGCTGTCTCTTGCCTCTGTCCCCTATCCTGCCCTTTTCTGTTTCCCCTCTGTCCATTCCTTTCTGGCTCACTCTTTCCTACTCTTTCCGCTACAGCCTTCCACACCGCTCCAGGTCACCCATATCCACCTGGCTCCCCATCCCCATTCCAGGACTTTCTTAAGCAGGTGTACAGATCTAGCCGTTTTTACTGCTTTTACCCTCATTTGTGCCCTTGTTTCCCCACAGTTTTTCATTGTTTTTATTCTTGTTTTGTGCATCTGTTTCACATCGTATTTCACCACTTTTATTCCTGCTTTTGCCCTTGTTTTACCACCAATTTATACAGTTTTTTTGCACACAACATCAACATTCTCTCCTATGCCGACGACACACAACTGATATTTTCCCTATCGGAAAAATCACCCAGAACAATGAGCAACTTCACCACCTACAGGACCGAAGTGGATGCTTGGATGAAGCCCAACTGTCTTAAGCTGAACACCAACAAGACAGAAGTGGTGATCTTCGGAATGGATGACACGCCATGGGACTCCACCTCATGGCCAATTGACCTAGAATCCACTCCCACCCCCAGCCCACAAATAAGGAATGGCAGGATCCTCGACAACAAATTGTGCATGGCTGCCCAGGTCAAGCCATAACTGCAGCCTGCCTACACACTCTAAAGATGATGAGAATGATCTACAAGTGGCAACCAGATAACACCAGACAGTCCATCACTCAAGCCCTCATCACCAACAGACTGGACTACTTGAACTCCCTCTATAAAGGATTCACGAAGCAACTCACGAAGAGACTGCAGACCATACAGAACACAGATGTCAGACTCTTGTTCAGCCTCCCACACCTGTCTCACATCACACCACACCTGAGGGAGTTCAACTGGTTGTTGATACACATGGACAGTTCAAACTCTTCACCCACACATACAAAAAAACCACTACACAACACAGGCCCAGCCTACTTAACAGCCTCATATATTTCCACCAAACCTCCAAGCATTTCCAATGTGCCGGACTCTTACTAGCACGCATCCCACACATTCACAAATGCAGGCCCGGAGGTCAATCCTTGTCATATATTGCTCCTAAAGCTTGGAACAACCTCCCACTTTCCTCTCTTCTTGAATTCTGCAAGAAGCTAAGGACTTGGCTCTTCAAGTAAGTCCTCCCAACCCGGGGCTAGCCTCACACATCTGCGAAGCACCATGATACCATCATGAGTGATAATGCCCTATACTATACATATAACATAAAATAACAGGAGGGAGCAGGTTAAGTCCTTCAGGGCTTCTCCCACGTCAGAGACCTGTCCAGACTGATCTTCCTAGGTCCAGTAAGTGTTCTGAGGACATGCCTTGGGGTAACACATTCATGCCTGGAACCAGCTAGTGGGTGGGGTTGACTCCTGTGCTTTCACTAATCAATGGGGTGAAAGTTCCCTGGGGCAATCCTACCCACTTTTTTCAGCAGTTTCTGTTCGCCAAACAGTCCCACAGTGCCCCATACTCTTAAAATCGAAGCTGGGGAGAAAAAGCTCACCTTGTCAGAGCCTGTGTGCCCACCCAGAGGTGTGGCCAGGGTAATGAGCAGTCCCCTCCTCTGGGGGCAATTGTATTCAAAAATCAAAAGCTGTGGCCTTTCCAGTTGTCAAATAACATTTAGTTGTGACAGAGAAGGCCTGTAGCTGATACAGGTCAAAAGTTATAGATTAAAGAGTATATTCTATTCTTTGACCATTCCTATGTGCCAACTGCAGCCTGATCGGTGCCAAGGTTGGTTAGGGCCTAGTCACTGGGGGGACATGCAATTTCTAATGTCACACATGTGACACTCTAAAATGTTAAACACTCTACCTTGTGGGCAGCAAGATGTGCTTAGGGGTGACTTTTTTGATATTTTAAATCAGTTTTTCTATCTGTCAAATAGATGAATCTAACAAGTCTGTGCAGCAGGATTCAAGCTGCTGCTGTCAGGCTACACAGGTTAGGCCTGAAGCCATGTTTTCAATACCTCTGTAGTGGATGGCACAATAGGTGGCATATTTGCAAACCCTGGCGCCACTGGTGCGTCACTTCTTTTTTTTAGGCTCCGGTGGCGCAGTGTGCTGACACATATTTACAAGGCCAAGCAAAGCCACCATGCATGGCTTTTCATGCCCTTGTAAATATGGCCCCTTTCATGCATTACTCTGCATGAAAGGGGTGTTCCATGGGTGTTGCTGTGGGTGTTCCCATGCAACACCCAAGGATTCTGATGCATTCCCAGATTTACATGGTTTCATAAACCTGGGAATACGACAGATTCTAAAGCCTCCCCAATGGAGGTGTAAAAGTGGCCCAATGAGGAGAAATACCTTTATTTTTCCTTGTTTTTTCCTCTTTCTATGTGAAGGAGGAAAATGCCATCAATGAATGCTGCACAAAAACAATCATCCCTGCAACGCAGGAACCCGTGCACCATGGTGCAAGGGTGTCTGCGTTGGTGCTAGGCAGCCTATTGTGCGCCAGCGCAGAGGAAAGCACAAGGATGCTGTTGCTCGGATATGAATTTACCTTAAAGAATGAAAAGACAAGAGGTGCTTGGCAAAACAGGAACATGTTTCATTTAATTAAACGCAGCGGCTGTGAGAGTATCAACAAAGTAGCATCTGAAGAAAGTCTCTCATTGTACAGAAGTTCTGGCAGACCATTTATACCATTCGTGAGGTACCATAAACCGATCTGGCATCCTTGGCCTAGTCATAAACAACAAGTACAACCATCTGATAAGGGGGACACAGGTGGCTCTCGTCCATGGGGAAAGCTAGTGTGGAGTATGTGTCCAGATGTCCGAAGTGGGAAGCGCATGATCACTACATGTGGTGTGTATACTGTGTCCTGATTGGCTGCGTGTGCCTAACTTTATGTGGCATCTATCTTTGTATTATCTTGGGAACGCGCGCCTTTAACCAAACATGTTTTTTTAGGGCCAATTTCCTCTGAACTGTTGTGGTGTAACTGCCTATCTGTGGGATTGATCAGGGTTTTCCCTAGGTGCACGTTTGTCTTTGGGCTAAGTGTAATCTCACCTGTGACCTGCCAATCAGTAGGCTCAGGTTTTGGTCACAGAGCCTGTCTGACCATGTATCTCTGAGTCTGGTTCGATGGGGAGGTCACTTTGGGTGGATCCAACAGCAATGATATGAGTTTGTTAAACAGTGGCCGAACCTCCGCTAAGGCGGAGGAGCGTCGCTGCACTGCTTCGCAGCAGTGAAGTAAAGGAAACATAAAATGATAATAGCTCGCGTTATTGTCATTTCATTTTTCCTTCTGCTGCAGCTTTGAGATTGGGGTGGGGCTGCTCTGACGACAGACGAGCAGGGGAGGAGTGGTTTGCCCACTCTAAATGCACATGACTGTTTGGCTGTCTCTCTCGACCGGCCAAACATTCATGCCCACATCGCATCTCCTCCATGCAGGCTGCATTAAAGCCTGCGTGGATAACATACCCAGACCCCCATTCCCTGGCTGAGTGCCGATCCACGGCTCTCAGACCAATCACAATGCTGCATTGCAGCTTTGTGACTGACTATCGGGAGCTGGGAACCGGGTGATTCTTGCTGCATCCTGCTGTGGGACCGGAGTGAGGAAGAAGAGGACGGACTACAGTCGACGGCCAGCCAGCCATCACTGTTAAGTGATATTTTTTTTAAACTTTTTTCGTCCCCTCCCACCCCCCTGCCCCGCCCCACCACCCGGGTCCGGTAGCAGCCACTACTGTGGTTAAAATGTGTACAATTAACATGGCAGTCATTGATTACATTTTTACCGACATCCTCAGTATTGTGCGTACAGTTGTTATAGCGTACATCGATATTGTCTTTACTGATATTGACATTCTTATGTGTGCCTAGATTATGGCATACATTGACATTGTTTCTACTGGTATTGAGATTGTTATGCGTGCATAGGTTATGGCATACATTGACATTGTTTCTACTGGTATTGATATTATTATGCATGCATAGGTTATGGCATACATTGACATTGTTTCTACTGGAATCGAGATTGTTATGCAGACACATTTCATGGCGTGCTTCGACATTGCATTTATTGGTATTGCCATGGTTGTGCCTGCATATATCATTGTGTGTAATGACATTGTATTCACGGATATTAACAATGCGTCGTATTGTTGTAAATACAACGCATCCCTGCACTTTCCTAATCATACAGCTTGGCACAGCAAGATGGCTTGCAGCGCCACACTGTGTCATTATCTTGTAAATATGCCCCTAGGGGTTGAAGTCCACAAGTGACATTTAACTTTAGATTCCATGGGTGTACTTCTACATCATATATTATGGCCTTGTTGTAAAGTTAAATGTGACAATCAGGTTGTAACAAAATTGCAACACGTTCCGCAGACAGAGCACATATGTTGGCCACTGGACAGAAGTGTGCCAGTTTTAGAGGTCAACCTGGGGGTGACCATCCAAAAAGGGGTCACTTTGTAATACTCATGACTGGGTAATGAATACGTGAAATTAATACAATGACTAAATTACATAGTATATACACTTTTCTCAAACACAGGGGCATTAATATTGCATTCCTCCAGAAATCTAATTTAACAGATATAGAATGTGTTGAGCTATATAAAAGATGTGTGGAACAGTGCTTTTATACTGAATTTTCTGATTACACTAAGGGTGTGCTCACTTGGGTGAGAGCTGAGTTCCTTTTTGGCTGATCTCAGCTGAGGTAGATGGGGAGAGCCACTACATTCTGGTAGAGGGTTACTGGATGGCACAGCAGGGTTGTTCTGTAACATCTGCTACCCTAATACTGAGCAATCACATTTACTCGCCAAACTATTCTCTAAACTCATGAGCTGCTCACATTTGCCTTGGATTCTCGGGTGAGACTATAATTTGGTACTAGATGTCAGGCTGTCAAGGAATGGCGGCGGTATTCGATTTCCAGACGTTTTTCATGATGTATCAATGCATTCAGATGACATGATGATATACCTCTGGGATAAATGTGCTGAAATTTCACCAATAGCACTTATTTTTTATGAATTCAAAGGGATATCATGCAAGGTATTTTTACTCACTTCCGGTGAGCCACTGCGGGTCATAGTACTAGTGGTTGGCTTCCGGAGGTGTATTTCTGGCTCATGCTACGCCGGACGCGCAGCGGTCACAGCTCTTGATATCGCAGGAGAGGGAGGTTGGAAACGGAACGATATTGCCTTTTTAACAAAAATCTGTTTTTATTTGGCTATAGGCCTTTTAGTATTACTGTGTTTTACCTGATAAACTGTATCTTGCATGCAGCACTTTTTGAAGGACAGCGTTTCCGGTCCGCCGCGGCAATTTGGGCCGTTTGTGCGGAGAAACGCTGTCCCAACAAGGTATTTTTACTCACTTCCGGTGAGCCACTGCGGGTCATAGTACTAGTGGTTGGCTTCCGGAGGTGTATTTCTGGCTCATGCTACGCCGGACGCGCAGCGGACACGCGCAGCGGACGCGCGCAGCGGGCGCGCCGCTGGCGCGCCGAAGACGCGCCTAAGGCAAGCCAGTCTGCGCCCGTCCGCGTCCTGAACGCGGCCAGAGCCAGAGATGCTGTCGGTCTTCACTCAGCAATACAATATACTAGTAAGGAGCTAATAGAGCTTAATACACAGACTAGCAATTGTAAAGTCCATATAGACACCATGAAGGGCCCAGTAACTTGTATTACGTGTAGAACCACCCTGGGCAATTATAGTAGAAGTCCTGGGCCAGCCCTCGTGGAAATGCAAAAATCTCATAACAAACGATTACAGTGTGGTTTAATTAATGCAAGATCAATAAATAAGAATGCCCTACACATCTATGACCTTCTGAAAAAAATGGACTTAGATTGCCTATTCGTCACAGAAACATGGATGAATGAGCACTCTAACCCAGACATTGTACAAGCTCTCCCACATGGTTACACACTGGCAAGACATGACAGAATTGGACATAGGGGTGGGGGCCTAGCAATAATTTATAAACAAGACTTGAAACTAACAACTATTAATGCCATAGAACTTAAGGAAGCTGAGAGCTTTCCTTTCTGTTTCCAGTTAGACAGCAGCACTACGTTTGCTGGAGTATTGCTTTATAGACCCCCAGGCCCTATCCTTAAATTTTTAGACACGTTAGGGGAAAGCATCAGCTCCCTAGTGATTAGATACTCGAATTTTACCATCCTAGGAGATTTTAATATACACTTAGAAGCACAAAATATCCCGAATACAAGACATTTTTCTGAAATCATCAGTACTATGGGACTAAAACAATTGATAGAGGTCCCTACAGATGATGCTGGACATACCTTAGATGGTATTTGCACAAATATGACCAGCTTATCTGCAGAGCACCCTATAACAATTACTTGGTCAGATCATAAATATATCCCATTTAAAATTGATTTTAAGAAGACTCAAGTAGGGAATCCCCTGGGACAAAATTGTCCAGCAGGGGGCCGGAAGTGGAATAGTATGCTTAACTATTCCGAGCTTCTAACAATGGCTAAAAAGGGTAAACCTACCCTTTCGGGCATCCCCTCGATTGATAACGACAGATTCAATGAGTGGATGACATCTCTTGCAGACAGCTTAGCCCCAATTGCTTGCTCCAGGAAAGGCACGATTAACAAAAAACAGGCTTCTTGGTTTACCCCTCGTTTAAAGGAATTACAAGGACAATGTAGAAAATTGGAAAGAATCTGGAGAAGAGGCTATGAATCAGTGGACCTTATCTCCTTTAAAGCAGCCCTCAGATTCTATCACCATCACATAAAATTGGAAAAAATGTCATTCTACTCCAACCAAATTAATCAAGCAGCTGAAAATCAAAAAACTATTTTTAACATTGTGCAATCCTTTATTAAACCCAAAATATTAGATCAGGAAATCACACCATCACAAGGTTTATGTGATAAAATAGCCGAATATTTTGAGAATAAAATTACTGACTTGAGGAAAGATTTCACTGAGTTTATTCCCTCGGCCAATAAGCCTATATCCTCAGAAATTACTGGAGAATTCTCTTGTTTTCAAGAAATTAGTCTTGAACAATCAAGACAAGCCATTCTTGCCTGTAAATCTGGCTCACCTTTTGATCCTTGTCCCCCAGAGTATTACATGCACTTGTCGACATTATTAATCCAACCATAAATCAAATAATTAACTCATCATTTGAATCCTCCTGTGTACCAGATATTTGGAAGATTGCGGCGGTAAAACCCCTTCAAAAAAGAAAGTTGCGGACCCTACCACCCTCTCCAATCTCAGGCCAATCTCACTATTACCATGGCTAAGTAAAATAGTGGAGAAGTTGGCCAATAAGCAACTAAATGATTTTCTGCAAAAGGAAAACATTCTTCTCCCCAAACAATCCGGGTTCAGATCGGGACATTCAACGGAATCAGTGCTGCTTCACACAACGGATACGTTAAAGCTGGCCCTAGACCAGGGTAAGGACGCAGTACTGATTCTGTTGGATTTATCGGCTGCATTTGACACGGTCTCCCACGATATCTTGCGTGATAGACTTGCGTCCAGTGGCGTTACTAAGAAGGCGCTCGCCTGGTTTTCCTCTTTTTAAAAAACAGACGCAACATAATTACCCTGGGCTGCCATAAGTCTGCTGAAAAACAGCTATTATCAGGGGTGCCACAGGGCTCTTCTTTAAGCCCAACATTATTCAATCTTTATATGACTCCACTGCTCGCCTTGATAGACTCGTTTGAGGTCGAAGCCATTACATACGCAGACGACACACAGATCATTCTTACCCTTGATAAAAACTCCACTGTGGCAGAAGAAAAATTCTATCACTGCCTAACGGCAGTTATGAACTGGATGAAACTCAATCATTTGAAATGTAACAGCCAAAAAACGGAAATCATGCTGTTCGGGAAAGCCAATCCCTTTATGCCCAGTCAATGGTGGCCTGTAAATATGGTTCCACCTCCAAACACTGCAGACACAGTACGGAACCTAGGGATTAAGTTCGATCCTACTCTATCCTTCCATAGTCAGGCTCTTTCTGTGGCAGGCATGTGCTTTCATACCATAAAAATTCTGAGAAAGTTCCTGGACCTACTGCCTATGAATGCTAGGAAGACAGTTGCTGTGGCACTGGTTCTATCGCGTTTGGATTACTGCAACAGTCTGTATGCAGGAGTTAGTAAGGCTGTTTTGAAAAAGTTACAGGTGGTCCAGAATGCAGCGGCTAGGTTGGTGCTCAGGCTGCCTAGAGGATCCCCTTCTGTGGCAGCACTCCAACGACTGCATTGGCTACCAATCCACAAAAGGATCCTGTTTAAAGTTTTAACTATTACCTATAAAGCAATTAAAGCAGTAGGGCCGTTATATCTTAGGTCCAGAATACGCCCTTATACAACTCAACGTATTTTGCGGTCATCTTCGGGTAACTTTCTAGCAGTCCCTAGCTATCGTTTGAAAACAAAAGGAGGCAAAACCATAGCTGTTCTAGGAACTAGAGCCTGGAACACTTTGCCGCTCCAATTGAGACTGGCTCAATCAGAACGTCTCTTTAGGAAACTATTGAAAACATGGATTTTTGCTGCTCCTGACAACATCGTGTTCTCCCTTATATGATACTTGTTATGAATGCATCTCTCTATAACTATCCTCTCGTTTTCTCCCTGCGTTTTTCTTGATCTTTTTCTGCTAGCGCCAAGATGCTCCTTGGAGCGAACGTAGCGCTTTATAAATAATTTCATTCATTCATTCATTCATTCATAGGAGTGAACCGGACTAAATCTTGCTTATATTTCGTATGTCTCACATGTATGGCACATAGCATAGATATATGGGGTAACGTAATTATACAGGAACTCACAACGGTTCAACATTTTGGCATAAATAATATATAACAGAGGAGAAGATCTACTTGATGGCAACATAAGAAAAGCAATAATCTCGCTTATATCTCAAATACCTTTTTGGAAGTCACTTCCAATTTTTACAATTGGCATAATTACCCTAGCCAAAATGATTACAGTACCCGGAACTTTGCATTTTTTTTAAGCTTGCCTCTATGCCTTCCACAGAAACTGTCTACTCCATTCTCTAGGTAGCGGACGTAATATGAAACAAGTGTAGACTTTGGGTCTCATTGGCTAAGTTAAGACTCCCACCTGAACATGGGGGACCTGTGAGCCCCCCGATATTGATTATAATTACCTGACAGTGCAGCTCCAGTGGGCATCACGCTGGTTAGTGGGTCGCTCAGAGATTCAAGTTGCCCTTGCATCTACCCCTTCAAAAGATACGCAGCTACAGGAGCTCTTTCTACCCACTACTAATTCGCTAAAGCATCTGTCCTATCTATTGTGTATGGTCTTACTGAATTATAACAAATGCTTAAAAATTACTAGCCCAACAAATCTATATGCCCACTCCGTTCTTTACAGTACATCTCAGAATATAGACAAGACTTGTCCAGGAATGTAATTGAGGTCTGTTAAAATGTTGGACTTCTGTTGATAGGTGACCTAATCCAGGATGCACCTTCCTTCCCTTTGAACTCCTGTTGGAATCATATAGCCTTATAGACCGCTGCCGAGGGCTATTCCAGTTGTTAGAGGCCCTGAGTATAATGAAGGTAAGAGCCTTAAAACAACAGGTTTAGCCAGGGGGAGAAGGGCGATAAGTCTATTAGAACATTACACCCACTGAAGTTAGAATGTTCTAAATTAAAAATGGAGACGCAGGAAGACAAACATTGGAATGTTGGAGCAGAAGGATTATACTAGCTGTGAGCAACTTCACTGCCTTCAATGGAGCTCCCAACATTACAATGTTCTAATATGATTTACACCTTGGGCAATTCCTAGCACACAGGGAATAGATTGGAGCACTGTACACTCACTGGGCCACCATCAATGCTGAACTGCCTGCCCATAACCTAGTACAGACTTTATACACCATTAGATTGAGAAGAAAGCTGATATAGTGATTCAAGAAGCCTATACAATCACATACAGGTCCATCTCTCGACAAACTCAGGGACAATTGGTAGACTAATACAGGCACAGCTCTTAAAGATAAGTAATGGGACAAATCCCTTACACACCCGCATAAGATACCTTGCAATGAGAGATTCAAGCATATCCAATTCAATGGTCTACATAAGGCATACTTGACTCCTAAGTCAAGAATGCAATCTCTGAATGCCCCAAATGTAAGAGACTGAAGTGGTTATACAACACATGTTGTGGGACTGTCGCTATATAGTAGCCTTTCGGAGTGAGATCTGTACCACTTTCTCAACCACATTAGGAAGTGGCAACATGTACCACCTTGAGTGCTGCCTTCTAGGCCTCTTCAAACGCACTAAACACCACAGAGGGGAATCCAGATTTATGGATCAAGGATTGATCCTTGTCAAGGGGGTAATCAGATCTAACTGGAAATCTTCTTCACCTGCTATGCCTGTCTCTGTTTGATTTATCTGCGACCTCTTCTTCTAAATCTTTTTTCATGGGATGGGAATGCCTACTTGCTTCTTCGCACGCCTCTTGCTGAGGCAGCTATATAGCTCATCAGCTCACCACCAAAACTCTGCAAAGCTCTTGCAATGGTAAACAGCGGGTTTTTTGGTTGTGTTGAGAGCCAGAAACTATAGGGAGGCCCAATAAAATTTTGAATCTTCAAACCAAAGTAATTGCTGGTAGAATTAGTTGATGCAAAAGCACGGTTAATTAGTAATATTAGCAGCAGATGGTGGATAGTACCTTTTCAGAGTTCTTTCCTTGTTTCCAATCACTGACCTCGATTTACTCTACACAACCAGCATAAGTGTCAATGTGATTCTGCTCATGATGGGAAAAAAGGCTTTGGTCTTAATGGAGGTGGAGTGCCACTAAAGAGCCGATTCCGAGTTGAAAGGAATGGGAGTAAGGCATTTTCTGGGTGCAGTAAAACAATACTCACATTCAAAGGTTTCCTCAGGAAAATCAGAAATTACATGCAGAATTTGGCCCTTTCCTCACTAAATTCCACATACATCAGAATATACTGATGTTTGCACTGTGTACATTTCAGCAGGTCTTGACCATTTAAAACTCACCAGAAACAAATTGCAGGGTTGCAATAATTACAGAAAATCTCGCAATTATGATCCCTTTGCTACCGAAGTTTTCAAGGGGATCGGAATTTACATAATCACTTGGAATCAGCGTCTAATTCAACAGTTTTCCTTGGAATCAATCTATGATCCCTCTCCTCATTTTTACTCCAAAGCGACAAGTAGGTATTCCAGGGCATATGTTCCTAGTTATGCGCAACAGGTCAAATCCTTGTTTCATTAGCAAACATTAATACAACAATTTTGAAGCCAAAAAAGGTATTACACTTTACCAGTAGCACAAAAAATAAAACACTTGCTTGACTGTTCAAATAGTGGCTTCTTTCAAGTTCGACCTTTTTTGTTTGTGTAGTAATAAAGCTTTTCTTCTCCCATAAACAAAGTGGATTACCTTGCTCCCATGAGAAATAATATTCTCTCAGACATAGAATGGCTCCCGGATAAGAAATGGACTGCTACTTTACTATTGACGAAAGTTAGAAAAAAACAATGTAATCCAAGGTAAAAGGTGCTTTAATGTGAAAATAATGAACTGCAATCAAAAAATCAAAGCAAACCATGCTACAAACTCCAACTGTAATCAGAAAGTGAGCATGTGCTCCACAATTATTTAAGAAATCATAGGTCCTGATTCTGGGTTTAGAGATAAATTCACATCCCTGCACAAATAATAGTTTGTGTAGGGATCAAAATTCCGAGTTCAGGTCAAACCTGGTCAACTTTATTGGGGACAAATGTGTGGTAAAAAGTAAGAACATGTGGATTTTGATGCGTTAAATACTAAGGGCGTCATTTACAAAACGTTAGCATAGGGCAGCGGCGCAAGTCTTTTTGCTGCGCTGCCCTACGCAAATTTGAAAAGGCAGGAATGCACCATATTTACAAGATAAGGTGCATGCCTGTCCTTTCAGTCAGCGCACAATTTAATGCCTAGCGCCAATGCAGGCACCCTTGCACCATGGTGCAAGGGTGTCTGCATTGTTGGCCGGATTGTTTTTGTGTAGGAAGGGACACCTTCCTGGACAAAAACAATTCCAAGAGGTGTTTTTCTCGTTCTATGTGTGCATTCTGCAGCACACATGGAAAGAGGAAGAAACGAGGAGAAATGAAAGATTTCTCCTTGTTATGCCTGCTCTGGGGAGTCATAAGGTTTTGGGGCTGCCCCAGGTTTCGTGATTTTGTAAATCTGGGTCAGCCTTAAAATCCATGGGTGTTGCACGGGAACACCCACCCCAACGCCTGTTGAATGCCTCCTTGATGCAGAGTAAGGCAACGCAGGACTTTGAGTTGCCTTGCCTTACTCCATATCTATGAGGTCATGCAAAGCCACACAGGGTGGCTTTGCAATGCCTCATAGATATGATTGAGAGGCCTGCACCACCAGGGCATCAAAAAAGTGACTCTCCGGCAGCGCAGGCCTCTTGTAAATAAGCCCCTAAATCTGCATGTTAGGCTTCATTTTACCCCCAAAAACTTGGAATGTCATGTGTTTACCAATTAAACAGTATCCAAATGCATCCACATGTAATGTAACCAAAATCAAAAACTCACTTATAAATGTTTCATACAGTGTATGGATAATGGGTTCTGCATTTTTCCATCATCCTGATGCAACTGGTATTTTAAGGCCAGATCCATGCCAACTTTTCAGTATATATCACACCGAAAATGTTAAGGGTCCATCCGGTAAGGAGGGGGAGGGTAAAGCTGGCAAACAAACGAGAGGCAGTGCCTACCCTTTGATGAGCTTGTGACTACAGGGAGATTCCCCCTCAACAGTGCTTAATTTGTAAAAAAATAAGTGCCAGGGCCTTCAACACAAGGTCACTGAAACCTGCACCACCTATTTCCCATGCCAGTGCTCCCAGCAACAGTACCAACACAACTGCTAACCATCACACCCTACAAGTGAGAGAATTCAGAAAATTCCAGGCCACCAAAAGCTATAAGAATAGCTTGGGCGGTCAGGTATTAGTCATTTTTAGGTCGAGCCTAGGCATCACGCCTGCGCTGCCTGCAAAACATTTTGTATCCCCTCTGTGGGCTTTTTGCATGCCCATCATTGACATTCGTTCTTTGTTGTGCCATTCAGAAATGCTGCCTTTTTATTGGTGAATTTGCTGTGATTGTCCCTGCTTGGGGTGGTTGGTTCCCTCCCAGGCGTTTTCAATAAGTGATCCATTTTGTTGGCCATTGCAACACGTTCACGCTTTCTCCTGGCACAGCGTGCGATGGCTCCTCCTCCTGTCTGTGCACCACAGCCTTAGGGTTCCTTCTGATTGTCCATCATTTCGTTCTGGCTTGTGTTCAGCTGTGGGTTGTATTCCAGTGCCTGCCCTTCAAAACCCCCTCAGAGTGGCCCCCCACTGGCAACGGCACAGCTGGTAAGCTGACTCCATATGGTGCTGGTTCCTGCACTAATTTCAAGTTTTGTTTCTGGATGACAGCATGGGAAAACTCTCCTTTAGCACAGCTGCTCCCCCTGCCTTTTAATTACGAGCTTGAAAACAGACCTGTAAATCTTGTCACAGCACCCGCTTTCATGTTTCACCATCGCACGCCTTTTAATTATCAGCGTGGTGACCCACAGTTTAAATACTTTATTTTGGAGGCCACGTGCCTTTTATTTGGTCCCCACATCGAATGCTTCACGGCCTCCACGCTTCATGTTTTAGCATGGCGGTCGGGCGCCTAATTTTACTTTTATCTACACAATGCATGCTTTCAGACTGTGTTTTAGAAAGGTTTCTTTAAACTTATTTAGGAGGCTGTGTCTCTCACGCCTTTGCTCTTTGCCCCATTCCGTGTTTTCCAACCAGACTGTGTGCAGATAGATCAGCGGTGCTGCATAGATCAGTGCTTCCAGGAGCCAGCCCCCCTCGACCCCTTGCCCAGCCCTGCAGCTCAGCAGAGATCAGTTTCTTTGCTCGCAACCTGCTATTGAACTAGATTTGCACAATAGGAGTAGGTACATTACTTAGGCTGAGGGCAGTGGTGATCCTTCTCATAGCATGCCCCCTAGTTTTACCCGTTTTGAATCTGGTTTACGATCAACATTTATTTTCTGTTACGGCATTATGGGGTATATTCACAAGAACGTGTGATAACTACTGCATGAGTAGCGTAACGCAACTTTCAATATCGCAGCCTATCTCTGGAAAATAACCCCGTGTCAACGTGGAATTCACAACACGGCGGTAGCATGCGATAGTTGGCCGACACCGCGGCCAATGTCCGCGATACAACCACCTTGACGGAGATAAAAACACAAACCACAACGCGAAAACAGCTGCGATGGGCCAAAGCGCAATAAGAAAACAGTGACAACCAGCGCGAGGGCAGCAATACGCACGCGCAATGCAGGAAAAAGAACAAGAACAGTATACGGAAAATGACACAGAACAAAATACATCAACAGCGGAGTACCACGGATGCACCCTGGCCAACTGCAGAGGACAACATGCACACCATAACATCCACGCACCGTGGAAGAACAGAACCTACAGGCACACCACATGAAAGAGACCAGTGGCAGACAAATCTGAGCCGCAGGAGCGACACACCCACCGTGCAACATACGCACATAAGCAGAAGTGCACCCGGACAGTGACAACATCCCGGTACAAACTGCAACACCTCCACAACTGAACACAGAACACAACTGGTTCAGAAAATGTGCACAACATGGCAAATCACATCCGAAACCCCTGGGACATGTAACATGACAATGTACAATTCCAACCTGTGACCTGCAAATATGTTTTATTCACACATGCAGTGCATTTGGACATCTACCACTGTCCCATGAATGCCACGGACGGTCACAATGTGACGTGCTCATGAGAAGTAAGTGTCAATGATGGAGTCCCTACGGGCCATTCCTGCCGCAGCTGCAGTGAGATGTGGGCCACCTGCCCCATCACCACCATCATCGTCCGGTACCTCTGGAACTTGGATCCATGGGGCCCTGGTGCGAACACAGATGTTGTGCAACACACAATATGCAACGATCATCTTGCACACGACGTCCGGACTGTACAGGAGCTTCCCACCAGTGCCGTCCAGGCACCTGAAACGTGACTTCAACACGCCAAATGTGCGTTCAACGATGCCCCTGGTGCATATGTGGGCCGCATTGTACTGCCTCTGGGCGTGTGTGTTCGGGTCTCGGAGGGGTGTCATCATCCAAGGGCAGAGTGCATATCCTTGATCACCTGTGACAGTGCAGGGAGAAAAGAGTCAATACTTGGTTCGGCAGGATGTGATGGCAGGCCCACCAATTCAGTGACGCCTGTGCTGGCTGTGTGTGGGGTGAGTGTAAGCCAGCCCTCAGGGAGTAGCTGGTGCTGGCAACTACACCAACAGTCATCAGGCACACAGACATGCAATGTCAGAACTACAAAGGGGATGACTCGAGGCGCACAGGGCTAGTCGCCCCGGATGCACAGCGGCCGACACAGGCCCACCACCACGGGACGCTGACCTGCAGGAGACTGGCGTAGGGTGATGAGGGCAGAGCAGTGCCTCACATGTGTCATGACTGCATTCCGCATCTCCACACGTTCAGCTGTTGTGTGGCTGTAGTGCCATGTGAAGTCTGTATTGGGTGCAAGGGTAGCCCAGGATGACCATGGAGTGGTGTAGTCGTGTCTGGTAGGTGGTCATGTAGTTCAACATGTCGGATGTGGTTAGGTCATGTGTGCATCCCCACAGTTGTGCCCAGGGCCGGACTGGCTACCGGGCGTTTTGCTGTGCTGCACAGCTGGGGGCTGATTTCGCTGCGGTGGGGGCTGATTTCGTTGATGGGGACCTGCGTGTGCTTTTAAATAAACATTTCAAAACGAATGTTTTTAAGCGCACGCAGGTCCCCATCAACGAAATCAGCCCCCAGCTCGGCAGCACAGCAAAACGCCCGGTAGCCAGTCCGGCCCTGGTTGTGCCTTGTGCGTTGGTGGCTGTGGGATGTGTGGGGTGTTGATTTGGTACTTACCAACGAGCAGTCCCGTTCCATATGTGCCATCCTGGAAGCGCTGGTTGATGATGGACTGTCGGAAGATGAAGGAATCATGCACACTGCCTGGGTAGTTGGCGACGACATTGGTGAACATTCCCCGGTGGTCCACTATTGCCTGCACATTGATGGAATGCGTGTGCTTCCTGTTGCGGTAGTGGTGTGCAGTATCCGCAGGGGGCACAAGTGGGACATGTGTGCAGTCGATTGCCCCCAACACAGCCGGGAATCCAGCTATGGCGTAGAAGCCTTGCTTAGTCTCCAGCTGTTCCTGCGCAGTGTTGGGGAAGTGAAGGTACTGGGGTATGAAGCTGATGATGGCATCCAGGACCGGTGTGATGAACTTTGATAGGGCTGGCTGTGAGACCCCCTCCGACTCTGGCAGTTGTTGGTTGAAAGGCCCCAGAGGCCAAAGGGTGCAGCACTGCCAGCAGCTTTGTCTGCAGTGGGATGTTTGTTCTCCGCTGTGTTGGGACCGTCAGCCTGTGGGCGATGTGGGTCAGGATGCGGAGGATGGTTGTCCTTTTGAGCCTGTAGTGGGCAATGACTTCCGCGGGCGTTAGGTCTGTGAGAGTGGTGCGTTTTTGGTAGGTCCGCTGTCTTGCTCTACGCTGCCTCTGTGGTGGTCCGGGGGGGGGGCGGGTCCGGGTCCTGGGGGTGGTGGCGGTCCAGGGGGTGGTGCCGGTGGGTGTTGTGGCCCTGTTGGGGCTCCGATCTGCATGTAGAGTAGCTCCATGGAGTCGTTTGTTCTTCGGGTATGGCTGTGTGCGGGACTCCGTTGCCTACTGCAGGTAGACGTCCGTCTTTACACCTGCTTGAGGCAGGTGTTGAATACCTGCGGCTACCGCACCTTATCGCCTGTTTTGTGTTCTTATCGCCGATGTGGCTGCTCGTTGTGAATGTTGAGGTGTGATGTTGTCTCGACTTTTCACACGGGAACGCCCACTCTGCATCTCATTAGCGATATTTGCGGGGATCCTCTGTGGCGATGTTTTTTGCGGCTGCTATCGGGGGTAAACTGGTGCTGTGGGCTGTTTACACCGGCTTGTGAATGGGGAGGTAGATTTATCACGACTTTGGCTGCGATGAAGTGCCGTTAATTCGGCGTTAGCTCCTTGTGAATATGCCCCTATATTGTTAATTATTTATTAAGGCACGGAGACACATTTGTTACAATTATTTGTATTTGTTTTTTTTGTTTATGCTACATGCGATTAGCTGTTTTACTCACAATCGCAGGATGTTGAGCCGATGCCGAGACTCGAACCTGGCCGGCCGTGCAAGTTTATAGCATTTGGTACTTTAAACAGAATTAAGCCACCCGAACTGCACTCTGTCATACAATATGTCACTGACTCCTTCTAGGGTGACCAACTGGCATGGGTGCAAATTCAGGACGGTCAGTGTAAAAATTCAGGACAAAGGGGCTAAATTCAAGACAGAAGGTCAAAATTCAGGACAAAAATTTGGGACAAAACATACGTTTTACAGACATATCAGAGGAGGTCACCCAATAATATATAAGTAAGTAAATAGACAACCAAAATAAGTACAAGTCAAAATAAGTTTATGTAAGGTTGAGACAATCGTGCACTTCACAGTTTTTCAGTATGCGCGCAGCTTTGCAAAGCGACATCAGGCCCTTTCTGCAATCAAGATTTGTGCTAATGTAACAAACATTAAATAGTATTTTTTTATTTGTATGTTGAAATCTGACTTTTAAATGTACAGTGAAAACGCTGTTATTTTATTTTTATTTTCTCCAGCATGGCGCCAAGACAAAAGCAGAATGCCTTGCCCTAGTCTGATGCAGGAGAAGGCACACCACATGCTGTCACTACAATTGGGCCCATTGTCATTCTATTAGTGCTAATCAGCTGCAGTCTCAGAATGAAAATGGGCCACTCCACAGTTTGCACCAGGTCCGGGAGGGGCCGCTGCAGGCAGCCTCTTCAGTTTAAAAGATAAATGCGAGAGGCCCCGAGTGAAATCTTTTAAACTCATGGGGCCTCTCTCAGGGAAACAGCATACCTTACTGAAATTTCCCAATTCGATTTTAGCATGATGTCTGTAAGGCATCCGGAATTTGGGGACCCCAAATTACGGACGCCTTGTGGACATCATACTAAAATAACGGACGGTCCGTGAAATTTACAGACGGTTGGTCACCCTGACTCCTTCCCCTGTAGACAGGCTACCAAATCTTCAGTTGAACCCCTGTTTGAGCTGTCTTTGAATGTTAGTCTGTAAAAGTGATCTTGTTTCTTAGTATCATTTTCTGCCAGTCCCTCACCTACATACCCTGGGCATTGTATCTCCCTTACTCCCTAGCACCCTTGTTCCGCCTCTAACACTACACCTTGCCTTTTGAGTCAATCTGCCCCAATCAGAATGCACTGAAACCCTCTTTGTCAGACCCTTACTACCTAACTTTAAGTAACTTTCAAAAGTTAGCCCCTAACACATTCTCCAAACTTTTGACAGTACCCACATCCCCACTACCTTCTCCCATTTCTATGTGGCCCCACAACTCCCTACAGTACATTTAAAACACGTCTCCCCTCCAGATGCTGCAGATCTGTGTTAGGCATCTTACCACTTCCCTTCCCTGCTCTAGCCTCTAAACATCCACTCGCTTTCATATCCTAACATTGCTTTTTCAGTTTCTACAACTTCCCTGCACTAGCTGCTGCACAGCACACCCAGCGCACCTATGTCTGACACCTCCACCTCCTAGACACTATAGCACCCACCGTCCTGTGGCCTCGGTCTTGTAACTCTTCCCTTCTTATGTCGCTCTTGAGTGGGAGCAGAAGTTTCCTGGTCCTACTCAAACTTCTGTGCCTCTGGGCTTGTTTCCTCAAACTCCTGAAATCTTGGGGGCATATTCACAAGGAGCTATCGCTGAATTAACGGCACTTTATCGCAGCCAAAGTCGTGATAAATTTACCCCCCCATTCACAAGCCGGTGTTAACAGCCCACAGCACCAGTTTACCAGCGATAGCAGCTGCAAAAAACATCGCCACAGAGGACCCTCGCAAATATCGCTAATGAGATGCAGAGTAGGCGTTCCCGTGACAAAAGCCGAGACAACAGCACACCTCAACATTCACAACGACAAGCCACATCCGCATAAAAACACAAAACAGGCGATAAGGCGCGTAAGCACCAGGAAATCTACACCTGCTCTGACCTGGTGTAAAGTCGGATGGCAGCCAGCACCACAAAAGGGAGCACAAAAGGGAGCACAGCCCAGGGCCACATCCGAAGGGCAACAGAAGGGCAACAGATGCCATGGAGCAACTCATCATGCGGCCCGGACACCCAAGAGGGCCACAACACCCACCGCCACCACCCCAGGACCCCATCCCACACCCGGAACAGCCCCCCCCGGGACCACCCCCAACCCCGGACTAAGAAATTGCACACCAACACCACGAATCCCAAAACAAACATCTTGCCTGATGTCGCACAAGCAGGAAAATAAACATACATGCGTGGCCAGAAAATGGAGAATCAATCATACAGCAATGCAACCACCAACACAAAACACCAGACAAATAAAAGCAGAAACAACCCCTAGGATGAGTCCTAGCTGCTCCCACTGGACAATCCGTAGCACACAGCCCGGTAGACCAAATCCAAGAGAAGAAGGTGTGCCATGCGCGCAACAAAGGAAAGAGAGGCATAGAGCGAGGGAGAGAGACGGAGTGAGATAGCACAAGCAGCGCAAGGCCGCACGTGCACCTGGCTCCACATGCCAACATGTGTGTGTGCATCGCCATCCGTACACCATGAGCCCAAGGCCGTGTCCCAATGTCAGCGCCAAAGCCACATCACATTCCAAAAACGCAAGTAGTAGTCAGACAAAGATCAGGGATGAAAGCACCATTGTCCCAATGCAGAAGGCGGGAGGACACCTGCACCTCTGACCTTGGTCCCGAACGCGCCTGGAACACCCTGATAGAGATGCAATGGCAGATGGGGACGACTCCCACACCACGCATTCCGCAAATGAACCATCCGACTCATCCACAGCCCACACATAGAAGCCCCTGCCTGTGGTACCCCCGCATGGGATGCCCTTGACACCCACGGAAACAGCAACTCATGCCCCACAACGTTGCACACACATTTGAATCATTGCTCAGAGCTGTGGCATATCCTCCACACAACAGCCGCAGTCCAGAAGAGTGCCTGTTCACGAGACGCACCAACGCAATGGCAGGCCATACCGGGCACATGCACAACCCCCATCACGTGGAACAGTACCGTGCACGTATGCTGCATTTACTGGGCGCACTGCCACTGGCAGTGCTGCGGATCAGTTACAGGCTCAGCTTCCGCATTGCCCACGTCACCTGCGTCCAGCCCTGGTTCCACTGCAGAACATGCACATTCGAATGTCCCATGGATGTCTGCCTATCCAACACAACTGTTGATGAATTGGACTATGACTTGTGTCTGCGCCCCCTGTTGGATCACGAACAGGAGTGTAACCGAGACAGCCGTGCATGGGATGCCTTGACATACTGCGTATGTATTGATAGTTGTGCATGGGAGATTGCACAATTTCTCGTGTGCAGTGACCACATCGAGGCGCTCCCCTATTGGGCTGTGTTGCGGATCGGTGAGACGGCGTGGGCTGAGCACACCTGCCCGGACCACCTAATGGATTGGCTCACCCAGGTGTTCCTTGAACACGACAACGACGTACTATTGGAACACATTGCACATGAAGCTGCATGGGCATTCATGGACGAGTAACTACGTACCTGCAGCCATATCCTATTGCCACCCACAGCACATGGCCCAACAACCTGTTGCACAGTGGGTATTGCTCACATATCCCACCAAAACAGAGGACACATCTGCCTTCGGTCGGGCTCTGGATGCATGTGCGTGGAATAACGCGTGTGCACACACACATGTGCAAGGCAACGCAGGTCCATGGTCGGAGCAACACAGCGTCGTCTGGCAACGTTGCCAATTCGGACACACTGCTGGGTGAGAGCACACACATGGCGATGTAGCACGACATGTGAACCTGTCGGACCCTCACACCTGATCACTGTCGGCAGAGCAGACAATCGGCGCACCCCAGAGGCAGAGCACCATGCAGACCCCACGTGCAGTGAGACGTGCCCCCTCACACGGGGCACTGTGCAGATGCCAAACAACACATGACTCATCCAGCAAGGCAAGGTGGGCTGTGAGCGTTGCCAGCCGTGATGAATCTTGTCAATTTCAGCCCCAACATCATCTGCCCCTCGACATGTACCCATGCTGCGTGTAAGTGTCTTAAGCATGTCCCTGCCTGTTGTGGCCGTTGCCTCGTCTGTACTGACACACATATGCCAATAAAGCCTATGCCACTCCATTGGTGTCTAACTGTGAGGTGTGTTGTTAAGATTGTCCACTCGTGTGCCACAATGAGCCTCGTCCCAACACAGGGAGGAACTGACATGTGCACTTACATGACTCCAGCCATGTGTGTATGGTGTCCAACCTCTGCCCATGTGGAGCAATGTCATACATCACAACAGAATGTGTCCACACAGATGTGTGTAAGTCGGTATGCGACGTGAAGTTCTACTGTCACACGTGGCGTGGGATACCACTCCTGGCCTGCCACCGTTTTGGTCACTCCTACTGTAGGAGAGTAGGATCTGCCTCTTATGTTGCCCCCACTTTTTTTCTGATGTTTACACTGGTTTCTGGCTATAGTCTGGCTGGGACCCTGCCAATCAGGGCCCCAGCCTCTTTGTTCTCTCTAAACGATTTGGAGTGCACTCTAGGTGCACTAGTGATTGGATACTGTGGTACCTTATGAGTCCCTAGTATATGGTACCTTAGGTACCAAGGGCATAGGTACTTCACAGGCCTACCAGGGGCTGAAGCATGTATTATGCCACCCCTGGGAAGCAGAATAAATCTGACACCACAGGCCTGCTACTGCAGCCTGGGTGAGGAAGTGCTAGCACCCCTCACTGAGATATAGGTCCCCTATATCTCTCCTGCACACACATTGAGGCTTATCAGACACCCCTAAAGCAGGCCCTATCAATCCTGAGGGCAGGGTGCTTAGTTTCCAGGTGAGGGGGTGCCTCTGCCTGAGCAGGGCCCCTCTGCAGCTCTCAGAGTCCATTCTCTGGGGCTGTTTGTGGATGTGGTTAAACCATATACTTTTAAGTGCATTATATCCTCGCGGTAGAATGCTAACTTTGGAATGGCTGCATCGAAACATGTCGTGTTTGGTGTCAAACATCTTGGAATACTACACCCCCGCCAGTCCTGGCGGCGGGGGTAGCATTCCACTCTTCTAGAGGGATAGACATGTACCTACTGTGGAAACGCGGTAGAATCCTGCAGAGCCCTGGCATCACAAAATGGATGCCACCAGTCACAGACACTGGGCTGCCCTCCTGCTGATGACCAACACTCGCCCAACAATAGATATCCTGTCCCAAGGGGGTGTGACCACCTTCCAGACAGGGTTTAGTGTATTGGGGCTGGGTGGGTGCACTCTTAGAGTGCTTTGAAGTCCTGCACTGGGGAGCAGAAGGCTCCTCTGTGCATACCCCAGTTCAAACCGGCTCAGGGGCTACCTGCCCCTGCTCTGGCGCGAAACTGGACAAAGGGAAGTGGGTGTAGCCACCCACTCCCTGACCCTCCCATAGGTAGGGTCATAGAGCTAGTCCCTCCCTTTCTTTTAGTATAAGAGGGGGAACCTGTGCATTGCACCCTAGATTTCCCTGGACGACACTCTGAAGAAGAATCCCGGACCTTCGACGTTCCACTACCTTTGGAAGACTGAAAAATCTTCTTGGAGTCAAGGAGTGACTCCCCTGCTTGGCAGGCACCAAAAACTACAAACGACGGTTGCAAACTACGCCGCTCCCGCCGGAGTCCGAAGTCCCTGCAGCCCAAGAAGTAGATTTCCTGACTTCACAAAGGCCATCGTGAGTCCCCAGCGAAGCTGAGGCAAGTGGACCCCAAGAGTGACGAGAAACCGCGACCTCTGTGTACTGTGCACTATTGTTGAGTGCAACCCTTTCACAACGGTCCATGAACTTGTGCTTTGGACCACGAGTGGTCCTAGCCTCCAGCAGGAATCCCTCCGAAGATCAGAGGCCTACCACATCCCGAGTGACCGTGGGCCCCAGTTGAGCAAATCCTCCCAAGGCGTCTTTGCGATCCCTTGTCAGCCGGCTTGTGGGTCCCCAGAAGACTTTCTAAAGAAGCCAAAGGGCTCCCCTTGTTGGTCCAGGTCTGCCCTGACTTACCCTCGCTGGGTGAGTCCCACAGACCTTGCTGGTCTGCGCCATTGCCTCTTCACACTTTCCCCGAGACTTGCTGTTACCAAGGCTTGTTGGCTCCAATCGAGTTGCCGACACCGCAGTAAGCTGCAGACATCGTGGGACACGCCAAACCAAGCTCCTGGTTGTCGTCAACGGCTCCTGGACCTCGTGGCTGAAGAGTCAAGGCACCCGCAAACGACCTGAATCTTGCGACGACGGTGGGCATCCATCTTCCTTGCCCCGAGTCACTGCCAAGTGACTTTGAACACTGTCCCCTCTGCTTTCAGGTCTTCCATCTTCTGAATCCAGGCTTGGATTCCTCCGGACACTTCTCCTGTCGCCGCAAGCAGCAAGTCTTCACTGGCTCCCATTGAAAACGACGCCGCGACCCGAACACCAAAGAACACCTATGCACCCGGCTCCCCTGGGTGAGGTAACTTCAGCACTACGGTGCTCCTGTGGGTGTGGGCCCTAGAACTACTTACCCTGTAAGTGACTTGCTTGTAGCTTCCCTAAAAGTGTCATAAAACTCTTATTTTCTAAGTGCGACAATTGCACTGACTCGCACAAGGTTCGCGTCTGCGATAGACACAGCGCATCCATCTCCCTTGCAACTCTATCTGTAACCGCGTCCTTCGACTCGTACAAGGACCGATCGGTGTGTTCGCCTCGAACACGCAAGGGACCTTTAACATTGAAATCTCAATTGCGTCTGAGCGCATAGACTCGCACAGGACTTGCACCGGTGCCAGGACACCGCGTCCGTCCCCTGTGGGTCTCCTACAACTACCTGGGGTGGTTCTTGGGGGTCCCTTGATTCTAGATGCCCTAGACCTAGGTCTAGCCAAACTAAGATTGTGATATTCGATTGTGCTAAACTTATTTTGATAACATTTGATTTGTACATATGTTCCTGACTTGTAATCTCATAAAGAGATTAGTAGAGAGTGTTTATTAATAAATACATATATATTTGATATATATACCTGTGTGGTGTCTTTTCATTTGGTGATTCAAGAGATTGTGTGGTAAAACAAGCTGCTTTACATTCCTTCAAGACTTAGCCTGAAGGCTGCTCTCCACAGCTACCACTAGGATAGCTTTCTATAAAGGTTGTCTTAAACCTATCTACATAAGAGTCGAATTGTTCTGGTGCAAGGTGTCCACTTTAAGTAGTGAACAGCATATACCAGGCCAACTTCTCACATTGGTGGGCAGCGTGTGGGATTCCAGCTTGCTATTGTTTTACCAGAAAATCTCTATTTGAATTCCTAACTGAAAACCACTATAGGTGAGATGTTGGGCATCCCTGCAGAGGTATTTGCTGTGACCAGGTCACAAGCAAGAATGCATAACACTGAACCAGCTCTGGATCCTGGAACAAAGGACCAGATGCTTCCCAAGAGGAGGAGCAGTAGGGTAAAGGCAGTGCCTTCCCCTCTGTCTCAGATCACAGATTCACGCCCAGAGGGAGGTGAAGCTGATCCTGAAGAAGGAACTGCCCCAGAGGGACTTGAGCCTGATCAGGTTGAGTTCTTGGGGGCAGGGAGCCCTTCTAGGGAAGATCTGAGTAAGGAGCAACAGTGCTGCCCCTCTCTTGAACCCCTCAGACAGCAGGCTGCTGCTGAGGCTGCTGGGAGTGCTAGTGGGTCCCATAAAGTTTATTGGGATGAGGGACTCCTATATTCTGAGGGTAGAGACCCAGCCCCTGGAGCCACCAGGAGGTTGGTAATACCTCAGACGTTTAGGGGGTTCCTCTTGACCCTAGCACATGACATCCCTTTAGCAGGTCACTTGGGCCAAAACAAGACCTGGGACAGGCTTGTCCCCCATTTTCATTGGCCACATATGTCAGAGGACACAAAGGAGTTTTGTCGCTCCTGTGTCACATGCCAAGCCAGTGGTAAGGCAGGTGGCACAACAAAGGCCCCCTGATACCACTACCTGTGGTGGGGGTACCCTTTGAAAGGGTAGGGATTGACATTGTTGGTCCCCTTGACCCTCAAACTGCATCTGGGCACAGGTTTATCCTGGTGGTAGTGGATCATGCCACCAGGTACCCAGAAGCAATTCCCTGAGGACCACCACAGCCCCTGTGGTGGCAAGAGCCCTCATTGGAGTCTTCTCCAGAGTGGGTTTCCCAAAGGAGGTCATTTCTGACAGAGGTACCAACTTCATGTCAGGATATCTGAAAGCAATGTGGAAGGAGTGTGGTGTAACTTACAAGTTCACCACCCCTATCACCCACAATGCAATGGTTTAGTTGAACGCTTCAACAAAACCTTGAAAGGAATGATTAAAGGACTCCCAGAGAAGCTTAGGCGGAAATGGGACCTTCTTCTTCCTTGCCTGTTGTTTGCATACAGAGAGGTTCCACAGAAGGGGGTTGGTTACAGCCCATTTGAGCTTCTGTTTGGGCATCCTGTGAGAGGTCCATTGTGTTTGGTAAAAGAGGGCTGGGAGTTACCTCTCAAGCCCCCCAAACAAGATGTTATGGACTATGTACTTGGTCTCTGCTCCCGGATGGCTGTGTACATGAAAAAGGCAACCAAAAACCTGGAGGCCAGTCAAGAATTACAAAAAGCTTGGCATGACCAAAAGGCTGTACTGACTGTATACCAGCCAGGACAGAAGGTGTGGGTATTGGAGCCTGTGGCCCCAGCAGCCCTCCAGGACAAATGGAGTGGCCCCCATACAATAGTTGAACAGAAGGGAGAAGTCACCTACCTGGTGAATCTTGGAACTCCCAGGAGCCCCCTGAGGGTGCTCCATGTCAACAGATTAAAGCCATATGTTGACAGGGCTGACATGGGCTTGCTCATGGCAACTGATGAGGAACAGGAGGAGGAGAGTGACCCTCTCCCTGACCTGCTCTCTCAGAACCCTGATGATGGGTCAGTAGATGGTGTTGCTTTGGCAAGCAGCCTCACTGACCATCAGCAAACTGAGTGCAGACAAGTTCTGCAACAGTATAGACATATGTTTAGCCTGACCCCTAGTCAGACTTCCTGGTGCACCCATGAGGTGGACACTGGAGACAGTCTGCCTGTCAAGAATAAAATCTACAGGCAACCTGACCATGTCAGGGACTGTATCAGGACTGAAGTCCAGAAGATGTTGGAGCTAGGTGTAATTGAGCCTTCAGATAGCCCTTGGGCTAGCCCAGTAGTCCTGGTACCCAAGCCTCATACCCAGGGTGGTAAGAAAGAAATGAGGTTTTGTGTAGACTACAGAGGCCTCAATGCAGTCACTAGGACTGATGCCTATCCCATACCAAGGGCAGATGAGCTGATTGATACTTTGGCCTCAGCCAAGTATCTAAGCACGTTTGACCTGACAGCTGGCTACTGGCAGATCAGGTTAGCTGATGATGCAAAAGCCAAAACAGCATTTTCGACCCCTGGTGGGCACTACCACTTCGTGGTGATGCCCTTTGGATTGAAAAATGCACCTGCCACTTTTCGGAGGTTGGTGAATAAAGTTCTGACAGGGATGGAAACTTATTGCTCAGCTTATCTAGATGATATTGCTGTCTTTAGTTCCTCCTGGCAGGATCACCTGGTCCACCTCAGGAATGTTTTGGAGGCCCTGCAGAAAGCAGGGCTCACTATCAAGGCCACTAAGTGCCAGATAGGGCAGAGTCAGGTTGTATACCTGGGCCACCTTGTATGTGGAGGCCAGGTTCAGCCTTTACAGAGCAAAATCCAAACCATAATGGAATGGGTTGCTCCAACCACCCAGACACAGGTGAGCGCCTTCTTAGGCCTGACTGGGTACTATAGGAGGTTTGTCAAGGGATATGGATCTATAGTGACCCCCTTGAATGATCTGACCTCAAAGAAAATGCCAAAAAAGGTTCAGTGGACAGCTAGCTGTCAGAAGGCATTTGAAGACCTAAAGCAGGCCATGTGCACTGCCCCCATCTTACAGAGTCCAGACTACACCGAAAAGCTCATTGTCCAAACAGATGCTTCTGAGCTGGGTGTGGGAGCTGTACTGTCTCAACTGAATGATGAAGGTCAAGACCAGCCAGTAGCTTTTATTAGCAGAAGGCTGACCCCTAGAGAGAAACGTTGGTCAGCTATAGAGAGGAGGCCTTTGCTGTGGTGTGGGCCCTGAAGAAGCTGAGGCCATACTTGTTTGGCACTCACTTCATAGTTCAGACTGACCACAAGCCCCTCCTATGGCTTAAACAGATGAAAGGTGAAAACCCAAAACTTTTGAGGTGGTCCATTTCCCTACAGGGGATGGACTATACAGTGGAACATAGACCTGGGACCCAACATGCCAATGCAGATGGACTCTCAAGGTATTTTCACTTTGAACACGAAGACTCAACTGGTCATGGTTAGTTTAGTGTCCCTGTGTTTGGGGGGGGTTGTGTAGGAGAGTAGGATCTGCCTCTTATGTTGCCCACACTTTTTTTCTGATGTTTACACTGGTTTCTGGCTATAGTCTGGCTGGGACCCTGCCAATCAGGGCCCCAGCCTCTCTGTTCTCTCTAAACGATTTGGAGTGCACTCTAGGTGCACCAGTGATTGGATACTGTGGTACCTTATGAGTCCCTAGTATATGGTACTTTAGGTACCAAGGGCATAGGTACTTCACAGGCCTACCAGGGGCTGAAGCATGTATTATGCCACCCCTGGGAAGCAGACTAAATCTGACACCACAGGCCTGCTACTGCAGCCTGGGTGAGGAAGTGCTAGCACCCCTCACTGAGATATAGGTCCCCTATATCTCTCCTGCACACACATTGAGGCTTATCAGTCACCCCTAAAGCAGGCCCTATCAATCCTGAGGGCAGGGTGCTTAGTTTCCAGGTGAGGGGGTGCCTCTGCCTGAGCAGGGCCCCTCTGCAGCTCTCAGAGTCCATTCTCTGGGGCTGTTTGTGGATGTGGTTAAACCATATACTTTTAAGTGCATTATATCCTCGCTGTAGAATGCTAACTTTGGAATGGCTGCATCGAAACATGTCGTGTTTGGTGTCAAACATCTTGGAATACTACCCCGCCCCGCCAGTCCTGGCAGCGGGGGTAGCATTCCACTCTTCTAGAGGGATAGACATGTACCTACTGTGGAAACGCGGTAGAATCCTGCAGAGCCCTGGCATCACAAAATGGATGCCACCAGTCACAGACACTGGGCTGCCCTCCTGCTGATGACCAACACTCGCAGTGGAGGAAGCCCAACAATAGATATCCTGTCCCAAGGGGGTGTGACCACCTTCCAGACAGGGTTTAGTGTATTGGGGCTGGGTGGGTGCACTCTTAGAGTGCTTTGAAGTCCTGCACTGGGGGAGCAGAAGGCTCCTCTGTGCATACCCCAGTTCAAACCAGCTCAGGGGCTACCTGCCCCTGCTCTGGCGTGAAACTGGACAAAGGGAAGTGGGTGTAGCCACCCACTCCCCTGACCCTCCCATAGGTAGGGTCATAGAGCTAGTCCCTCCCTTTCTTTTAGTATAAGAGGGGGAACCTGTGCATTGCACCCTAGATTTCCCTGGATGACGCTCTGAAGAAGAATCCTGGACCTTCGACGTTCCACTACCTTTGGAAGACTGAAGAATCTCCCTTGGAGTCAAGGAGTGACAGGCACCAAAAACTACAAACAACTACAAACAACGGTTGCAAACTACACCGCTCCCGCTGGAGTCCGAAGTCCCCTGCAGCCCAAGAAGTAGATTTCCTGACTTCTCAAAGGCCATCGTGAGTCCCCAGCGAAGCTGAGGCCAGTGGACCCCAAGAGTGACGAGGAACCGTGACCCCTGGGTACCGTGCACTATTGTCGAGTGCAACCCCTTCACAACGTTTCACGAACTTGTGCTTTGGACCACGTATGGTCGTAGCCTCCAGCAGGAATCCCTCTGAAGATCGGAGGCCTACCACATCCCGAGTGACCGTGGGCCCCTGTTGAGCGAATCCTCCCGAGGCGTCTTTGCGATCCCTTGCCAGCCAGCTTGTGGGTCCACAGAAGACTTTCTAAAGAAACCAAAGGACTCCCCTGGTTGGTCCAGGCCTGCCCTGACTTACCCTTGCTGGGTGAGTCCCACAGACCTTGCTGGTCTGCGCCATTGCCTCTTCACACTTTCCCCAAGACTTGCTGTTACCAAGGCTTGTTGGGTCCAATCGAGTCGCCGACACCGCAGTAAGCTGCAGACATTGTGGGACACACCGAACCAAGCTCCTGGTCGTCGTCGACGCCTCCTGGACCTCGTGGCTGAAGAGTCAAGGCACCCACGAATGACCTGAATCATGCGACGACGGTGGGCATCCATCTTCCTTGCCCCGAGTCACTGCCAAGTGACTTTGAACACTGTCCCCTCTGCTTTCAGGTCTTCCATCTTCTGAATCCAGGCTTGGATTCCTCCGGACACTTCTCCTGTCGCCGCAAGCAGCAAGTCTTCACTGGCTCCCATTGAAAACGACGCCGCGACCCGACCCGACACCAAAGAACACCTATGCACCCGGCTCCCCTGGGAGAGGTAACTTCAGCACTACGGTGCTCCTGTGGGTGTGGGCCCTAGAACTACTTACCCTGTAAGTGACTTGCTTGTAGCTTCCCTAGAAGTGTCCTAAAACTCTTATTTTCTAAGTGCGACAATTGCACTGACTCGCACAAGGTTCGCGTCTGCGTTAGACACAGCGCGTCCATCTCCCTTGAAACTCTATCTGTAACCGCGTCCTTCGACTCGTACAAGGACCGATCGGTGTGTTCGCCTCGAACACGCAAGGGACCTTTAACATTGAAATCTCAATCGCGTCTGAGCGCATAGACTCGCACAGGACTCGCACCGGTGCCAGGACACCGCGTCCGTCCCCTGTGGGTCTCCTACAACTACCTGGGGTGGTTCTTGGGGGTCCCTCGATTCTAGATGCCCTAGACCTAGGTCTAGCCAAACTAAGATTGTGATATTCGATTGTGCTAAACTTATTTTGATAACATTTGATTTGTACATATGTTCCTGACTTCTAATCTCATAAAGAGATTAGTAGAGAGTGTTTATTAATAAATACATATATATTTGATATATATACCTGTGTGGTGTCTTTTCATTTGGTGATTCAAGAGATTGTGTGGTAAAACAAGCTGCTTTACATTCCTTCAAGACTTAGCCTGAAGGCTGCTCTCCACAGCTACCACTAGGATAGCTTTCTATAAAGGTTGTCTTAAACCTATCTACCATAAGAGTCGAATTGTTCTGGTGCAAGGTGTCCACTTTAAGTAGTGAACAGCATATACCAGGCCAACTTCTCACACCTACACACGGCCCTATTCAACACATGGATGTGTGCCTAAGTTGGGGTGTTGTGAGATTGCTGTTGATGTGCAATGGGGTGACAGCTAGTACTCACCTTCACAGTCATCCAATTGGCCATGTGTCTCAGGGATAGACATGCGCATAGATGTCAGTTAGCAGGGTGTACCTTCATGTGCAATCATCGTCCCCACATCCAGCCATACTTCCATACGTGAATGAACATAGTGATGACACATCTGTGTGATTCAGAATGTTTTATTCATATTCAGGTGATTGACGGAGCAGGAGCTGTAGCTGCCCATCCAAGCCCACAACACATGGAAGCCCAGTGGTGGCCCAACCAGAGTCCTTTGGGGAATGCACAGTGATTGGGAAGAGGGAGAGTGCAGTCCGCAGCAGGATTGCTGTGTGATTGTCCAGCGGTGAAGCAATGGCAGTCCGTGTCGGGGTCTGGGTGAATGTCCCAGGGTGTTCCGGAGGTCAGTAGGAGGTATTTCCCAGGGCATGATGCATAGGTCATGACCAGGCAGGGACAGGCCATATGGCGGTGATGGATGCTACTGCCTCCTTCCACACACAGTAGTTCCCATCCCCTTCTCACTCCCCTGATACGGGTTCTGTGTCCGGTGTGTCCGGTGTGTGTGGCGGGGTGATGGCTGCATGGCTGTGTGCCCCTGACACATCAGACTGCATAGGTGATGGGGCAGCATCACGGTGTGCCAGGGGCACATCAGGGTTCGGAGCTGTGTGTGTCGATGTTCCCGCTGCAGTCATCTGGGAAGGGCTCAGTGGCAGCAATGGCAAGTTGGAGTACTGCAGGGCGTTGCTGTTCCCAGCCACTACTCGCTGGTGCCCAGCAGTGGCAGACATACTTCCGGCCTGCATCTGCTCCATGGTGTCCATTGCCCTCCGCATCCATGCCAACTCTGTTCTGTCATGGCTGGTACCTGTCTGACCAGACAGTGCTTGTATTAGACTCATGGCACCAGCGAGGTTAGCCAAGGTCTGTGGCGGAGCATGGTGCATACAGGGGGTGTCCGATAGGGACTGTACGTGGTCCCTGATGGGACTCAGGCACCCACGTATGGCATCGAGTTTGGCTGCCATGAGCTCGAAACCCACCCGCAGCTTATGAGCCAACTCCACCTGGCAACCCAACACACGACGTTGGAATTCCATGTATTGGCCGGGGGTCCTGGGAGACAGCCGTGGTGGTGTGTGTTTCCTGCGGTGTGGTCTGTGCAGGTGGTGGGGTCACCTCGAGGCAGCTGGCCTGGCCTGCTCCTGGGGGTGGGGTGCAGAGGCTGTCCAGCATCCGTTGGAGGGTGTCTTGACATGTGTGCAGGTTGTCCTCTTCATCAGCAATGGTGGGATGTGTGGTGTGCTCTGCAGGGGGTGTTGTTTGTCCCTCTGCAATGTAAAGGGGAGATGCAGGTTAACAGAGTTTCACATGTATGGTGATGATTTGCAGATGTTCACATTCAGACTGCATGCCAATGTACATTGTGACTGTTTTGGGGGAGCTGGCTATTTGATCGCAGTCAGTGTGTTTTTTGACTACATGACGGATGTGTGGTGGTACCCGTACATTATCATCACACAGTGTCAGGCAATGCCAGATGTGGGTGGACAGTTACTAATCACGAGAGGAACCTGTTGTGGGCTCTGTCCTGTGGTGCTGGTGTTGCACTTTGTACCACATTGCCTTCATTGCGGATGTCCTGTGATTAAATCCGTATTTGTAAAGCGCGAACTACTCACCCTTACGGGTCTCAAGGCGCTGGGGTGTGCTATGTGTGTGTGCTGCATTGTGGGGGAGTTGCCCCTGCAGCTCTGATTTCGTGTAGCCTTCTCCCTTTGAGGCGGGGTGCTTTTGACTTGGGTCATGTGTGCTCGCGGACAGTTTTTGTGGCCTGGTGCATTGTTCGTCTGCTGCGTGTATTGTAAGGCATCGGTTGTGGGTGCACGTGGACACGTCGGAGTGTGACCTGCTCCTTTACGGATGTGATCCGCACTTGGCTACCTCCATGTCGCTTCGTGGGTCATGTCATTTTTTTGGGGGCAGCTGCCATGCTATCGGACATGCAGTGTTACTTTCATAGTCAGTGTGGGCCACAGAGCCGCTGCTTTGCTGGATTCAGCACATGTGCACGGGTCGGTTGTGATGTTGGTGATAGGGGGGGGCCCTCTGTGCACATTGTGGATGGGGGCCTACTTGGCGTTTCTATGTGTGCTGCAGTGTGCCAAGGCATTCAGGGAAATGTTCCACGGTCATTGTGGGTGTGCTGTGTGGTGCGCGTAATTGTGCATGTGTGCCATTGTGCCCATCTCCCCCGTCCCCCCGTCCCTAGTGGTTACTCACCCTGTTGCTGTTGGGTCAGGTCGTATCTTGCTGTGTCCAGGCCCCCCAATCCTACCACCGTCTCCTCACTGCTGACTGTGGCCACCATTTGCTCCAGCTCATCCAGCTCCTTCTGTGTCGCAGGACTCCCACCTCCAGTCGCCGTTGCTGCCTCCCTATTGGCGGCGAGCTTATGTTTGGTCTGCCTTTCCAGATCATGCCAGCGCCTCTTGACCTCCTCCAGTGACCTCCTGGACACTCCGACTGCATTGACGTTGGTGACGATGGCCTGCCATATTTCGGTTTGGGTTGCCAGTGCCGCAGTGGAGGTGCCGAACAGTTGTTGATGGTGTTCGGTCACCCCCGTGACGATGATCTGGTCTTCCTGCGGACTGTACCCGGTCTTCCTCTTCCTCTTGTCCTTGCCCTTCCCTGACAGCGGGGTTCCTGGATGGTCCTCCGTAGGGCTAGTGGTGTTCGGCTTGTCCTCTGCACTAGTTCCAGGTGCATCGATGTTGCTACGCAGTTTGAATTGTTTTTGGGCTTTTTTTTCCCGTTCTTTTATGGTGCTTTTTCGCGCCTGACGCGTGGGATTTACAGGCCTGTGGCTGGTGTATGCTGATTTCTGTACCACGATTGGCCTCATCGCATGATTTCTCGCGTTTCGCATTTTTTAGGCGTGGTGTTGATTTTCACGCTGGCATTTGACGCGTTATCTGGTGACTATCTCATGGTACTGCCTTGTTGTGAATTCCACGTTGACACAGTGTTATTTTCCCGTGATAGGCTGCGTTATTGAAAGTTGCGTTACGCTACTCTTGCGGTAGTTATCACACGTTCTTGTGAATATACCCCTAGGTTGTTTGCAACAGTGAAGGCTTATCTTTACACCATCTAGTTCAATTTTAGGGTCGAGCCTACGAGAGCATGCACATGAGTCTTGCTTCCTACACACTATTATACAAAGCTCTTGTTCACGTAAAGTTATGGCAATCACTGTATGTGGTTTGCCATTTGCCCATCCTTGGAAATTGTAATTGCTTACAATTTCATGCACAAATGTAGAGGTCAGACCGATTATCGTTGTCGTTGTGTGTGTAAGCATGCATGCGTAGTGCTATTCGTCTTATTTTCACTGTTCTACTTTTTCATTTTCAATATCCTGCTCCTGGTGGGTTTATTTCTCTTTTATTCGTAACAGTAATCATAAACACTAGAAAGAACTCCAATCAAAGTTAATAGATTGTACCTAATTGTCCAGAGTCCTTGCATGCTCAATTGCTGCTCCGTTACTGCTGCAATTATCGTGGAGTTGTGACAGGGCCCGGCGCTTGGTCCAGTGCGATTGAATTCCTCCAAAGGGGTGCTTTTCTGCAGATATTCCCATTGATATTTGCTTTGTTGCACTGACGTTGTTAGTTGTTGAAATATCTCAGTAGGCACAGTAGGTTAATGTGCCTACAACGAGTTGACTGCAGCCCGTAGGTCACAGGTTATATTAGGTGTATGTGTGTGTTATCAGCACAGTTTATGCAAAGGGCATTTATTGTTATTAGATGTCCCCCAGTCATTAAGGCAGTGGTCCATTATGTGACCCGTTGACGATTTTACTATTGCTTCTTCTCACTGCTTCCTCCTAACCCCTCCCTCTTTCCATCATTGTGCCTGTGCCCCAGCCCGCACCATGTTATCGCTCATTATTCTGTTGCTTTCTTTTCCTCTAAAAGTGATGCAGAGGGGTTTGCCAGCACTTGTTTAGTTATCATTCAGCACTCTATGGGAGTTCACATGTTTACTTCCTCCGAGGACAACAAAAAAGTGATGGATGAAATGCCTGATTTAATCTCATCTGCTGGTAATTACTCAATGCTGCATTCCAGTCCATCACTTTGTTGTCCCCCACTCCACCTTGCTGTCAACTGCCCTCCATCTCTGCTGCTGCGCCCCGTACCACGTAACTTTTTTTTCTCATTTTTTTCTTTTTTTTACTAAGGGCCCGGAAGATGCAAAGTGCTAATCGACTGTTCACTTTATTTATTTACATTTGTGCATATTTTTTTACTTTTCCTAGTACTTGACCTAATATAGCTGCCCAACATGTTACATTGGTAAATTAAAAATGTATTTATGTGTCAGTACGCATACATGTACATGCGTTCACTACTTCCGTTAGCCACACCCCACCCCATTGACAAAGCCCATAGGCCTACCACAGCCGTGGTCCGTGCAGGTAACAGTGGTGGGGCGGTGGGGCCGAGTAAGGGGGGATTTCAAGGGACGATGCAGAGGGAAAATTAAATAAATAATTAATTTTCCCTCAGCATTGTCCCTCGAAATCCCCTCTTACTCGGCCCCACCACCCCACCGCTGTTACCTGCACGGACGCGGCTGGCCTACCATCTGCATTGCCAGTGCTTGTTAATGAATGTTTAATTACTAAACAACTGTTGTAGTACTAATCACAAAATTAGCCTAACAGTGTCACCATGTGGCAGGGTATAATTAGTGCTGGTGTTGATAGTTAAGTACCAGAATCCACCGGATTAAATTAAGCTCTGCCCACGCTATGTCCATTGTATAAAAGCAACCCAAAGAAAAGGTTTAATCCATAACAGATATTACCAGGTATGAGACCCTTATGCCTCATAGCTAGGCATAGAATGAGTGCAAAATAGACAAGGATTATAAAATAATGAAGGCTGTAGATGCTCATGGACACGCTTAAAAGTCAGAAACATTTTGTCTATATAGGCCGGATGGATGATTCATTGTACTTCAACTTACATCCACACATAACATGTTTTTAATTATGTTAAGGGTCCCCAACTATTTAAAGAGAAACTTCCAGGGTGTACCCTAAGAGAATTTTAGGAAGACATCTGGATATCTGCACTTATGCAGGACAATTTATTAAGAACTCCTGATTGGCAGTTAAGTCCACCAAGGAGGTCACCTACCTTGTTGTGGATAGGTCAACAATGATGAAGCATGTCAGGATCATCTGTGGGTGAGGTGACCTATCAAATTTGATTTGGATACCTGTATTTTGGACAGGACATACAGAATCGTTTGCACACCCCACCCGCACGTGGTCCCTAGCATCTTTGCTCAGTATGTTATGTTATGTTAAAATTATTTGTAGAGCACACGTACACCGGTTGGTTTCTTGGCGCTATATTTAGGAGTAGCCTAAGTCCTGATGTGTTATTCATATGCCTGAATGAATAGCCATGCCTTAAGGAGTCTCCTGAATCTCAGGGCATCTGTACAGGATCTAATATCAAGGGGTAAGGTGTTCCAGACGCGGGGGCCAGCACCGCAAATCTGCTGCCGCCTAACCGCTTTGATTTGTAGGATGGAGTGACCAGAAGGTTCATGTGGGCTGAGCGCAAATTGCGGATGGGTATGTTTCTCTGATTAAGATTGGAGACAAATTTAGGGTAGGTGCCATGCTAGGATTTGAAAATGAGGTACCCAATTTTGAAGGCACAACATTGTGATGTGGGGAGCCAATGTAGCTTCCTCATAAGAGGGGAAGCATGTTGCCATCTGGGCTGATGAAAAATCAGTCTTGCAGCTTGGTTCTGCACAAGTTCTGGGGGGATATTATCAAGGAATTGCGATAATTATCGCAACGCGCGCTTAGCGCTGTTTTTTTTATCGCCGGCTATCGCTGAATTTCATCGCGGAGATAACGCGTTATTATCAACGCTTATCTCCAAGGCGATAAAAAATCCAGCGATAACGGCGAAACCCAGCAATAGCGCGAGAAATCCAGCGATAAATTCAACGCGCTAATGAAAAGCTTGCTAATAGGCAGGTGAGGACTTAGCCTTACAATCCACCTCCCATTGACTAGAATGGTTAAGTCAGGTTTTTAGCAGGTGTTAGATTCCAGCGATAATCGCGCTTAGCGCGAATATTTTTATCGCTTTGCGGGCATTGCTAATAGGGGGAAGTTGTGTTTGCGACTGTTTTCAGTCGCTTTTAGTTGGGAACGCCTACTTTGCATGTCATTATCGATATATATCGCTGACATGCAAAGCGGCACCAAAACGGTCGCTTTCGCCATAAAGCTGTCGCTAACAGCTGTTAGCGACAGCTTGCTAATAGGGCGATAGAAATATCGCCGCTTTAGCGGCAAAAAGTGCCGCTAAAGCGGCGATAAGGCCCTTGCTGATATGCCCCGTAGTCTTTTGACTAAATATAGCGGCAGACCGAAATACAGTGAGTTGGCGTAGTCTACGTGAGAGATAACTAGGGCAAGAATTGCCTGCACCAGTGCTTCCCTAGTAAGAAGTCTGCGGATTTTTCTAATCTTTCGTAACTGAAAGAAACAGGTTGAGACTACCGTTCTGATCTGAGACTTCATGGATAGGTCGCAGATGATTGTGACCCCGAGGCTCCTAGCTGAGGAGGATGGGGTTGGGGGAGAGCCCAGCTCAGCTGGCCAAAAAAGGGAACTCCAGGGATTTCAAGCACCTCCTATCAGGACCAGCTCGGTTTTGTCTGGGTTTAACTTTAAGTGATTGCTGTTCATCCAATTGCGGATGTTCAGCATGGTAGCTTGGAATTCAGACCTAGAATCAGATGTGTTGTCGATGGTGAATATTAGTTGCAGATCGTCTGTATGTTTTTTTAGAGAGGTTGTGCATGGTGTAAAATAATTGAGATCCAGCAGGTAAGTGGAAATGTGAGGTTTATTCCAGTTGCGGCACAGCGCTACCAAAAGCAGCATAAACAAATTAGTAACTGTCACTTCCAGAACCCTGGAACATGGAACGGCAAGCGTACACGCAGGTACAATGTTCCATGTTCCAAAGGAAGAGGGAGAGGGGAAAGAAAGAGAAAAGAAGGAGGAAGAGAACACAAAAGAAGGAATGTAACACATCTCACCCCTAACAAAAACAAAAGAAAAAAAAAGTGAAAACAAAATGGGATTAGGACAAGTATCTGGCAGGTAATACATTTGGTCTGTTATTGCTCTTAACTCTGGATGCTACAGATTGCGAAGAGTGGGAACACAACATTGAATTGAAATTACCATCCACAATGTATTCTTGAGCTTTGCACTTGGCAACTCTTCTCATATTCCACACCCTTCCATCCTGTGTGTAGGAGAGTAGGATCTGCTTCACATGGGTACCCCCACTTTTTGCTGATGCTTCACTGTTTTTCGACCTTAGTCTGGCTGGGGCCCTGCTAATCAGAACCCCAGCCTAGCTGCTTCCTCTCTAAAATGGTTTCCATGTGCCTTAGGCACATCTCTGATTGGAATCTGGAGTGCCCTTATAAGTCCCTAGTATATGGTATACTATGTACCCAGGGCATAGGTACCTCAGAGGCCTACCAGGGGCTGCAGCATGTATTGTGCCACCCCTGGAAGGCCATCCAAACTGACACCACAGGTCTGCTACTGCAGCCTCGGTAAGGTGGTGCATGCACCCCTTACTGTGATATAGGCTACCTATATCACTGTATACATACACACATATAAACCTATAAGTCACTCCTATGGCAGGCCTTATCAATCCTGAAGGCAGAGTGCGTGGTTCCTATGTGAGAGGGTGCCCCTGCATGAGCAGGGCCCCTCTGCAGCGTTCGGAGACCATTCTCTGATGCTGTTTGTAGTGCAGCCTGACCATATACTCTTAAGCGCATTATAACCTCACGTTAAATGCTAACTTTGGAATGGCTGCACCGAAACATGTCGTGTTTGGTGTCAAACATTTTGGAATACTACCCCCCCACCAATTCTGGCGGCGGGGGTAGCATTCCACCCTTCTAGAGGGAGAGACATGTTAACCCTGGCTTGACCCGTAACTTCTTTCTAAAGCCCTGGCATCACAAAATGGATGCTGCTGCCACAGACACCAGTCTGGCCTCCTGCTGCTGACCGAAACTCCGGCAGGGGAGGCCTGGACAATAGGGTTCCTGTACCAGGGAGGTGTGACCACCTCCCCAGACAGGATAGTGTGTATTGGGGCTGGGCGGGAGCACTCTCGGGTGCTTTGAAGTCCTGCACTGGGGGCACATTTGGTGTCCCTGTGCATACCCCAGTTCAAACTGGATCAGGGGCTTGCAGCCCCTGCTTTGGCGCGAACTGGACAAAGGGAAAGGGGTGTAGCCACCCCTCTGCCCTGACCCACCCATAGGTGGGGCCACAGAGTAGTCCACCCCCTAAACTTAGTATAAGTATAGGAACCCAGTCCGTAGGACTTTAGATTATCCCTGGACGAAACTCTGACACAGAATCCTGGACCTTCGACGCTCTACTTAAAGATTAGAGGACAGAAGAATCTCCCTTGGGGTCAAGGAGTGACTCCCCTGCTTGGCAGGCACCAAAGAAGCAATTGTCCGGTCTGCATCGCTGCAGCTCCCGTCGGACGCCGAAGTCTTTGCATCACCAGAGGTGGATTTCCAGACTTCCCCGAGGCTGAACAGAGTCCCCAGCAAAGCTGAGGCCTGTAGCTGTCGTGGGTAACGTGGAACCGTGACCCCTGGACACCGCACACATTTGCAAGTGCGTCCTCTTCTGGGTCTTCCACGAAGTCGTGCTTTGGGCTCCGAGTAGCCCTAGCCTCCAGCACCAACTGCACCGAAGATCACTGGCCTCCACTCCACGAGTGTCCTGTGAGCCAGCTCCACGTGCACCGTCTCGAGGCTCCTTCGCGGTCGCTAGCCTGTTGGCTAGTAGCCCTTCACGAAGGCCAATCTTTTTCTACTTGGGCTCCCTGGTTATTCCAGGCTTGCCCTCACTTACCCTTGCTGGGTGAGTTCCTCAGACCTTGCTGGTCTGCACAATCGTCAATCTTCATCTTCATCGAGACTTGCCGTTGCCAAGGCTTGTTGGGTCCAATCCGGTCGCCGACACCTCAGCACTCGACAGACATTGTGTACCAGCTTGAATCCTGCTCCTGGTTGCCGACAACACCTCCTGGACCTCGTGGCTGAAGAGTCAAGACGACCGTCAACCTACCTGAAGCACTCGACATCGGTGGGCATCTGCTCATCGCCTTCCTGGTCACTGGCTAGTGACCCAGACTCTGTCCCCTCTGCTTTCAGGTTCTTCAGATCTCCGATCCACCTTTGGATCCACCCGGACACTTTTCACTTGGTCGCCAGCAGCACTTTGCAGCAGATCGCCATTCAAATCGACGACGAAACCCGACCCCGAAAGGCACCTATGCACCCGGCTTCCCTGGGTGAGGTAACAAGAGTACTCCGGTGCTCCCGTGGGTAGAGACTCTAGAACGACCTAGTTCTCAAAGGGTTTGCTCCAAGTCCTTCTTTAAGTGTCCCTTTTCTTTAATTTCCAAACCGCGACTTTCTCCATAGAAGTTAACGGCGATTCGCGGCTGTGTTACTACACTGCACGCGTCCCCCGTGGGTCCCCTGTGCCACTACCTTGGGTGGTTCCTTGTGGTCCAAGCACTTCTGGAGGCTCTAGGCCTAGTGTCTAGCTCAGTCGTGGTTCTTATACCACTTTATTGGTATATGGTTTGGTACGCCCCTAGGGCCCAAACGTGTATTTGTGCTATTACTGTGTTTAAATAACTTATGTACTTCGAACTCTAGCCTCATAAAGAGACTAGAGGGGTGTGTTTAGTAATAAATACATATATTTTGAATATATACCTGGTGTGGTGCTCTTTCATTTGGTCACTCAAGAGATTATAGAGTGGTAAAACAAGCTGCTTTACATTCCTTCAAGACTTAGCCTGAAGGCTGCTCTCCATAGCTACCACTAGGATAGCTTTCAATAAAGGTTGTCTTTAACCTATCTCCAATAAGGGGTTGTTTGGACTGGTGCAAGGTGCCCACTATAATTAGTGGACAGCATATGCCAGGCCAACTTCTCACACTGTGTAATTACCGAATTTCTACAAACTTTGACAATTTTAATGGGATGACCAAAACTGGTGGAACCTTTAGCTAAAAACCCAGGTTTTTTGATCCTTACCCAATCACCCACAGCAAAATCAGGAACCTTAACATTCATTCTAGAGTCAAATAATGCTTTCATTTTGTTCTGCTTATCCTCCACACGTTTAGCCACACGATTCAAATCAATGCAGCTATCAACCTTGTTGGTAATTTTCCTGACCCACCATGGACAGACATCCGATATAGGTTCTCTACCCTTCAAAAGTCTGAACGGACTTACTCCTGTAACTGAGTGAGGAGTGATGCGCTACATCCATAACCTTTTCCTTAGCACATCTCTCCAGGACTCGCTTGACTTACACGCAAATTCAATGCTATCTTTCAAAACGCGATTAAACCGTTCCACTTGGCCATTTTCCCTTGGCTCATATAGGGAGGTAGTCACATGCTTAATGCCACACATACTTAGGAAACTCTCCATATCCTGTGAAATAAGTTGGACACCGTTATCCGTTACAAGAATTTCAGGCGACCCCTCACGCGCAAACACCTCTTTGAAAAAGGATATAATGACCTGAGAGGTGGCACATGCTACAAACTTTACCTCCGGCCATTTGGAGTGGTAATCAATCATCACCAATGCAAAAAGCGCATTTTGAGGTAGATGGTTAAATGGACCTGAGATGTCGAAAGCTACTTTCTGCCATGGAAATTCAGGCCACGTAACTGGTCTAAGGGGAGCAGAGGATACCTTAAGCATCTTGTCACTACTTATACATTCCGGACATTCTCTAACAGTCCTATCAACAATCTTGTCGAGACCTGGCCACCAGAAATTTGCTCTAATAAGTCGCTTCATAGAGGACATACCTAGATGTCCTTGATGCGCAAGTAACAGAATCTTTCCCTGCATGTGGTACATAGCCCTCTGAAAAACGGACGCTGCCGACGCCAAACCGAACGGCATCCTCTTAGATTGAAATAATCCATGGGGAGTGAGGAAGGAAGTGAATTGTTTGGAGTCTTCAGTGAGTTCAATTTGATGATACGCTGAGCGCAAATCAAGAGTGGAGAAAATACACGCACCATCCAACATACACACCATTTCGTTGATATTTGGGAGTGGGTGACAATCAGTAACCAAATTGGCATTAAGCGCTCTCATATCCACACACAACCTAATACTTTTATCAGGCTTCTGAGCCAAAACAATAGGTGAAACCCATTCGGACGATTCGATTTCCTCAATAATACCTCCTTTAACCATATCATCCAACATAGATTTGAGTTCAGCCCTAATGCTGATAGGAACTCCCCTAAGCTTTTGCTTAACTGGCACTGACCCTTCTCTCACTTTTATTCTATGACTGAAACCAGTCAGTTTGCCAAGTTTTTCAGTAAACACATCAGGAAACAGCGAGGTAAATTGTTCAGCATAAGAAGCAGTAACTGCTATGACTGAAACAGGTTCTTTCTTCCTAGGGTTAAGCACTATACCAAGTTTGGCCTGATCACGCCAACCCAATACATTCACACCCTTGAATGCTACATAAAGTTTTATGACTGCACTGCTCTCTTTGAACACTATAAGAACTTCTTTGAAACCTACGAAATCGATGTAGGAACCATCAAAATTTTGTGCTACAATATCTGGTTCGCATAATTTTGTAACGTCAACCAGATCTCCCAAGAATTCTAAACAATATTGCTTTGTGATAATTGTCCACGGTGAACCAGAGTCCGCCATAAGTTCGAGTTCTCTGCCAAGTATAGAAACCTTACATTTTGGCGGACCTATTTTGTTAGTTTCTGACATAGACATATCAAAAGAGCCTATAATAGAGATGACAATGCCAGACTCTAGTACAGACTGAGTATCTTCACCCAAAGACAAGTCATGAGATATTGTAGAAATGTTCCCTCTAGAAATGTTGGGGTCACCTAAAATCCACAATTGTTCTTGGACTTTCTTACTCCTCACGTGCACAATGATCTGATCCCTGATCATTTCATCGGTGATCATGCCAAAGTTGCAATGTATGGACAAAGCACGAAGAGCTGTAAGAAAATCGTCAAAACATTCACCTTCTTCTTGGGCCCTAGTGTAAAACTTAAATCTATTCAACGCCACACTGGTGGTAGGCTTAAATCTGCTTTCAATGCGTGAAACGGCTTCATCAAAAACATTATAGTCACCCCCGGACCTCACAGGAGGAAGAGTCCTGTAAACAACCTGACCCTCAGAGCCCAAACAATGAAGAAATATATTCTTCTTTCTTTCTGCAGACAAACGCTCACCGTCAATTGCTTTTAAATACGTTACAAATTCTTCTTTCCATCTCGACCATGGGATGGGAGGTTCACCCTTGCTTTGTAAAAACTTATTTGGTGGATCGAACTGCATGGTATGAATATAGGATAAAGCAAAATTAGTGAACAAAACTAAATAGCAACAATAACGATATAATAATGAAGAATATATAGCAGACTATAGTATGATACGAATGTAGTAGAAATAATAATAATAAATACAATCCACAAAAAAAATGTGCTTGTCACAGCAAATAACAGGCAAAATAGTAGTCTTGTTACAATAACGTAGTATGGTGTGCCTGTCACCGCAGTAAGAAAGTATTCCCAGTTAGTATGAAAGCGAAGTATTTGTAATATGGTGTGCCTGTCACCACAGCAAGAAAGTATTCCAAAAGGTGTGCCTGTAACAGCAGCAAGGAAGTATTCCAAGTTAGTATGAAAACGAAGTATTTCTAATGTCAAACGCCTCAGTTGCCCCAAAAAACTGATTATTACGAGCAAAAACGGAAAATAAACGAAAAGAAAAAAAAAATAGTTCCTCTACCGTGAGACAGCTGTAAAACGAAATCTCCGTTTTGCCTGTGAGAAGCGAATTCAAGTTTTGACAGCTAGCGGAAGAAGAACTCTCCTCCTATAAACGCGCTTGTGAAATCCAGACTGTAAATTCCTCCCAAGATGGCTGTCAGCGTGGTGACGTTCCGCAAACGAGCTGGACAACCAGGCCCGGTTCTAGCGGGTGGGCCAGGTGGGCCAGGCCCACCCAAACATGAGCCTGGCCCACCCAAACATGAGCCTTGGCCCTGGCAGTCAGGGCCGGCGCTAGGCATAGGCAGCGTGGGCAGCTGCCCAGGGCCCCACGTCTGCTCGCAACTGTGGGGCCTCGCACCTTCAAAGACTTCAGCGTTTCGAGGCCCAGGGGGCCCCCTAAGAGTTTAAAGGTTTTCTTTGTTTTATCAATTTCCCCTGCTGGTCCCTCTCTCAGAGCCTAATCGCGGCACCTGCATGATAATGGCCGCGATTTGATAGGTACTTAAACTGCCCTTAAGTGTGAAGTGCGCCCTGCCCTTGTATGAATGAAAAGCAGGATATCCTGCAGGGCGCACAACAAAGGATAGAATGACGTCCTGTCATGTGAAAACTGCTCACCTAGGATGAGGGAAAACTGGGAAAGGAAGCATAGAGGTGAGAAAAAAGGGTAAGACAAACGGATTAAAGTGAGGGGGGAAGAGCAGATAGGTGTGAGTATGGGAATGAGGCAAGGGGTGCAGGCAGAGGAGCAGACACAGCATAAACAAGTGCCTTTATGTGTCTTAGACCCGGCAGTAAATTAGAACGGACATTGAAACGGGCCCATATCTGGTCCTATAGTCATGTCCTTACTTGACTTGCATAAAAACTGGTCTAGTGTCTGCACAACACGTTTGCAGGGTCTGACTGGCTTATAGGGCAATCAGGCTGTGCCCGACGGTCTAATCTGTCAGGTCAGTATGTAGGCTGTTTTTTTGGCTGTTTATTCACCTGCTTTATGGTCATATGAGCGTTTTTTTACTGTTGATTTTCGTGATACTGAAACAAACATTGCTTGCATAAAACTCAAATCTATGCAGTCTTCCATACCTTACAAAATCGTATTCAGCATGTCTTTACAAGTTAAAAACTGCTCTAATTTGCAAATACGGGACATTTTTCTAGCTGCCTAATTCACTAATGGGGGCCACTTTTATTTCGGTGCTGGGGCCTATTTCCTGTCTCTGACAATGCACGTTAGGGTAATACATGGCAGCAAATTAGTTCCTGTTTGTAGTTCACATGTTTCACTTAATTTTGCATTCCTTAAGAATGTTAGGTATTTCCAGGATGTGTGTTTCTGTGTATCGTTTCACAGCATATTACTCTTGTATGGTGCACACTTTGTACTGAGTCGCCTCCAGGTGTTTATAACAGGCTACAATTGAGAGCTTTGAAGTTGAGGCTGAAGGCAGTACAACTTTCACACTGTGCCTACCTGGGGTCAAAAAGGTGTTCAGAATGCATGATCATTCAATACATGGCCTCTCTGCAGAGAACACAGAGCAACAGTACAGTATTCAAGTTGCAGTTGTGATTCTGTGCAAATGTGTGTGAAGGAGGTACTCATTGGTCAAAACAGTGACAATGTGAAAGTAAAATAACTTATCGTTGTTACTCATTTATCCTAAACAGCTAACAACCATTGACAAAATCAATACTCCTGGCTGTTTTTAGGTGTATGTCAGTTGTTGTGTTATATTTGTGGATTCAATCATGGAAAGCCCAGAGAGGAAACAAAGTACCAGTCAGATTAACTCTATGTGGAATCACAGGCATTTAGATTACCTGCTTAAGCTACACCTTTAATTACATAGACCACACCCCTTTTAGAGACCCACTCATTTTGTTCAGCCAGCTTAAAGGCCTGGCTGGCAGAAAGGGAGACAGGGAAGAGGAGAGATGGATGTAATGGGCAGAATCCATGCAAACAGGCTGGTAGAGAGATGAAGAGACGAGGTGAAGGGCATTACATTTAAAAGACAATGATGCAAGAGGGGTAGAATCCATGCAAAATGGTAGGAGGCAGGGAAACTGGTGAACTTTAAAATGCAAACATTCAATAATTTGTTGTGTGCCAGGCATGCCTCACACTTCCTAGTGGTTTTGGGGTTTCACCCTCCTCAAGAATACTTTGAAAAATGGCAGAAGAAAGTATTTTTGGCCCATTTTCCATAAAAAGTGGTGACCTATTCTTACGAGTCTGCACCACTTTCTTGTGCCTCATTCTCATGTAAGAACTGCACTCCTGTCTTTTCCTTTCTGTAATCCCCACTTTACCATATGCTCCATTTTACCCTTTCAATCAACACACTTCCCTGCCTGCAACATTAGCCCCCATGAATCACCTCTCTTTATTGTGTAATGTTCTCTAGTGTGCAACATTCTGCTCTCTAAGCTCCTTTTTCTTTAGAACACCATTATAATCCCATGTGTACTGTGCCTGCGTTGTCTCCTCTCTTCCTAGTGGACAAAACAGGAACAAGCGCCATTTGCATGTGACTCTTATTGCAAACATTACTGCTAATTCAGGTGAAAATTCTTTTTGCAAATAATTCTGCCATAATTGCAATGGTCAGCAGGTCACAAGTTTACAGAGTGGCAAATGTGTGAAAGTAAGCGATTTATAAAAAAGTTATTATTCCATTTACTTTTGTTTGCAATTGAAGCATTTCCACCCCTTGAAATGTGTTCTTACTCAAGGGTAGACATTGCCATTCTAAAATAGTTCAATCAAATTAATATATGTCTGCTTTATACCAAGGACACTCACTGTTTTTCACAAAATATACGTTTATGTTCAAACTCGGAAACAGGAAATACTGCAACACAGGAGGTACATGAGAGAATAGTGCCAACAAACCATATTGATCCATTGTCCTAGCTTTTAAAATAAACTCAATGTACAATTATGGTTACTACTTATAGAATACATCTTTATTTACACATACAATAAGGCTCTGTTATTCGACAATCAAAAAGTCAGCATGCCTTGACAGTCTTCTCAGGTAGGTGACACTGTATGATCATAGGTGATCCCAGCTCAAAGATTTTTCACACAGTGTGATAACAGGCTAAAAAAGCTGACCCAATGTGTGACCACCTGTACAGCATGCTAAGGCTTTAGTGTGGAAACACAACCTGGCCAGTGGTGAGCAAAACAGACAGGAGAAACCACGAGCAGTGGAAACAGTCCAACTTACCAACTGGTACTGAGACAGGTTTCTACGTACCAGCTCTTATCTTCTGGTTCACTCAGTCCTCGAGTCTGTGTCTCTGCCATGAGTTTGCTGACAGGATAGGAACAGGGCTGACTCTTCTACAGCCCCACTGTATCATGGCTTCTGATAGGGCTTGGGGTGACAATGCTACAAATGCATCACCGCCCAAGCATGCTTCTGTGTTTCACAGATGTGCATTTCAGGAAGCATGCTCAGCTTCTCTATGGCCTGTGAATGTGTGAAGAGTGCGAAAAGGAGCATAGTACTGACGAAAGCAAACACGCAAACTGACTGTTAGATTGGGAGTTTATACTTTTTGCCTTTCAAAGCTGTTCAAAGCAGCTTCTTTTTGGCCTGTTGATACTGATAACGCCGATTCTTATCTAATTATCTATAAGAACCTTCTGGTCGCCAAGATCTTTTTACCTGTTGAATAGTGTAAAGGAGAGAATCTCATCTGGTTATATAACAGCATTCATTTTTGTCTGAAAGGACCACTGACTCCGAATTCAAGTTTGAGAATTTATTATCGCCAAGAATAACTGAACGTGCAAGCACCTCAACACGAGGTTAAAGAAATAGATGGGCACTAATACAAATAATAATCTACGCAGAAATCTCATCCGACTTAGGATAAGGAGAATAGAAAGTTCTAGAAGGATCAACCAGACTATGATTGCTCCAATTTCTAAGTTGCTCTTCATTGAACTAAACAAGCTAAAAATCAATTGCTGTCCCTACACTAACGCTAAGTGACATTCCCTGCATAACGATTTTTCCAGGCAATAGTGAATAAAAGGTGTCAGCTGTGAAGACTTCCTAAGAAGTGCAATCACATAGTACCTAAGCTCAGCTCTGTCCTTCTCTCAGGTCTCCCCTACCGCTTCTCTTACCTCCTCCCTCAGGGCACTATCCCTAATACAAAACCACAATACAATTGTACACGCCTTTGTCACGCCTCCTTGGCCAGGTCTTCTTTCTTGTGCTTTTCCATCAAAACGGTTACTTCATCCTGGACGGTTGCGATGACCTTGAGTCCCAGGCACCTTCTCCGCCGAAAGTATCATCCCTACATTCCTTTTCACTCCCCGTACCATGCCTCCCCTCTCTCTAGCTTTCGAAAACAAAGAGTTAGTCTTGCTAACGAGACATGTGTCCTTGCACCTGCAACGAAAGATACTTTCAACAGAAACCTTCTACTGTGCAAATTAAATCTACCGTTTGTGCCCAGAGAGCCTTACCAAGAGAAACTTTTCTCGGCCTACAACATAAGCTAACATAAAAAATAAACCAGGCCTTCCCTAAGCATATATGTAGTCAGGCCTTTACATATGACTTTTAAACACACATCTTACTTTTCCCTATAAGCATTTTCATTATGATTCATATGCAAACACTGAATTACATGTGCAATTTTACTATGGTGCACGTTTAAACTACTGCAATTACGTTACACACACAAACTAATTCCCCTATGCATTATATTCACACAATTCAATAAGCATTACATTACATCAATATCCTAACACCATTATGCGGCTGATTCGCTTTGTCTCAGCAAACTATTCATTCTTTACTAAACATACATGAATATGAAACTTAATATACGAATATATGTCTAAATACAAGAGGGTGCGGCCTATCAGTGATTATGATGCACCCCTACAATTCACAAGAACATTTCGCTCTATCAGTTCCCCCTTTGATGACTCCTGTCATCACATTTCACTCTACTTACTCCCTTGGAGAAAGAACCGACCTAAACAGAACTTGTTGCCATCTTCCCTGATCTAAATTTCTCCATGCTCTTGAGTCTTTGATACTGATTGTCCTGCAGTCTTGCCAACTTCATGTCATTTTCCCTCAAAGCTCTCTTGACTCGGCCTGCTCGATACCACTTGTAGGCCTTGATCACAATCCACAAGCCAGCCACACAAACCACCAAAATAAGGAGTGGTCTCAGGAAGTACCCAAGGAAACCCTTTCCTAAGTTCGCAAACCAACCTCCCACTTGACCAAAACCCTTTCCGACCTTTTCCCAGGCCCCTTCTTCGGTCAAATCCGCTATCTTTGTGTGGATCATAGTGATGTTACTTATATATTTCTCCAGATCCTTGCTACGGTCTGGTATATAAGTGCAGCACTCTTGAACCTTCAACATTTTACAGACTCCGCCCTCTTTTGCCAATAGGACATCCAAAGCAAGGCGATTCTGCAAAACCATTCCCCTTATCGACAACATCTCTCCTTCCACGAACACTAACGACTTTGCTGTGTTCATCGAAAATTCATCCACCACAGTCGCTAACCTCCGGATCTTCACGTCATTCAAGACTACCCCTAGACTAGGTATCATAGCTCCAAAGATATCCCCCACTACGATCCCTGCACTTGCAGCTCTTCTCGTTCTTGAATGCTCTCCACCCTCTAGAAGATTTAAATCCTCTGTATGGTAAATCTTTGGAAATATTATTGACAAATAACATGTTCCATACCAATTTGCAGGCAACCTCACATAAGCATTCTTCCCACATACGTAATACACCGTAGGTATTACTTGTACAGGACCTTGGAGAAAATCTTTTGCCACATCTGCCATGGTGAAAACGTGATCACAAGTACTTTGTCCCACTGGAACCTTTTCGTAGTAAGTCTGATAACGCCTTATACACAACTTACCCCTCTGCTCCTTATCTAACGCTATAGGACCATAGCTTCCCCTGGTCTTATGCAACCGTTCTTCCTCTGTCCAATCTGTCCTGTGATGCCCTAAACCTCGGGATTCAGTCAGCTTTCTATACCTATCTTCAACTTGATCTACGAACTTTCTCTCTACATCCGACATCAAACAAGTCAGATTGTTTCTGTGTACGAATGCTGTATCCAATTCCAAACTCGGTATGAAGTACTTCCTCAGTCTGTCCTCGGTCTTATAATAGTCATACTTATTCAAATGCTTGTAAGCTGGGACTTCAGGAAGCACTGCGTCGAAATTGGAAAAGAAATACTCGAACTGCTCTCTCTCATAAAACAAACTAAGCAAAAGACTACATGAAATACCATAAGTCAGTGGAAGATGGTGATACCTAATACCCTCATCCACTGAAGTAGGCAACTGCATACACACATAACAATCTTTCGCATCCATCACGTCAACATACTCATACAACAACTTAGCATATGCATTCAACTTAAAATCCCCTTTAGATAAATCTACATGTAATCTACGACTTTCTTCTAATAGCAAAGCTCTATCAGCTGCCCTGTCTACCCCCTTCTGACTAGGTGTGATAGGTGTAGGTGTCCCTGTCACCTCCTCTACTTCTTGCTCATGCGAACCAGTGTATGAGACTACAACTACTATGATTATAGAAATTATTACACTACTTATAAGAATGCCTACAATCCACTTTGATCTACGATTGGGATCTCCCGGCTCCATGGTTTCGAAAGTTCTCAAAAAGTCTTGGTTATTGCAAAGAACTCTGAAAAAGTCTCTGTCCTTTATTTGTGACTTGCTTAACCAGCTCGAGCAACCATGTAATCTCCGGACTTTCCCTCTCCGATCACAACTTATTTACACAGTCCGGAAAAAGACTTCCCTAGTTTTCGTTCCTCTTCTGTGGAAAGTCCCTAAGTTTATTCTTCTTCCACTCGGACCTAGGTTATCTTCTTCTTTTAGACTTTTATTTACAGTTCATAACTGATCCACAATGAGATCCTCATTGAGCAAGACCAGAACGTGATACAAAAGTTCAAGACGCAAAATCAGCACTTCATGTGAAAACGGCTCAACTCCAAAAGGCGGAAATTCGAGTCGATGCAAAAGCAAGTTTCGGACTTCACTCAGAAGCGGGGGATTCGGAACCGTGAGTGTCAGTGTTCCTTCTATCTCGAGCCCTGGCATCCGCAGCACCACCTTCACCACCACATTCGGGCTCCGACTGACCACTTGCACTGACCTCAGTCTTCCCGTACTCACCACCCCCTGCATCAAACACAGTGTAAGTCCACTCAGGGGTAGAGTATCTGCGACAAGGCACTCTTGTTCTCTTTGACCTTCGCCGACTGTCTTGTGCTTGGTCTTCGTCACTTGCTTCTGTCTCAGATACTTCAGACACTGGAGCAAGGTTTCTTTCAGGTGCTAACCTCAGGTTCAGTCGCCTCTGTCTTTCAGGCCAACTTTCAGCACTTCTGTTCGTTCGTCTGTCTTCCCCTTCTATACCCAGTGCACTACTTCCTCTTTCTGCTGATTCTGACTCTTCTCCGCCCACTGCACCGTTTCTGTCTTCGGTGTCTGAGTCAGGGTTCGAACTGTGGAAACCCCCTTCACCTTGCTCTAGTGCACCACCAGCTGTGTCAACGACCCTTACAGCTTGACTTGTCCTCTCATGTGGCCCTGCCACATCAGCTGGGTTTTCATTTACGAGAGGAGCTGTTTCTTCCAAGAGAGCTGGAACTCTGCGGGTATGGGAAGCATGCACCCAGTTCGGCAATCCTCCACACTTTACTGCTGTGTTCGTGATAAGTATCACCTGATACGGGCCACGCCAGCGGGCATCCAAGCAACTCTTCCTCACGTGCTTTCGGACGAGTACCCAGTCACCGGGACACAAGTCGTGGCATAGATCACTCGAGGCTGGGACCACTGCTGCTTGCATCTGCTGGGATACAGAACGGACCACATCAGAGAGTCCTTTACAATAATCAAGAATCAAATCATCAGTGATGTTTATCAAGGCTGTAGCTGGTACTGCTGGCAGTCTCATTGCCCTCCCCATTAGTATTTCATGGGGGGACAACCCGGTCTTTCTGTCTGGGACACTTCGCATGCTCATTAGCACGAGTGGCAAGGCGTCGGGCCATTTCAGGGATGTCGAAGAACACATTTTTGCCATCCGGGCTTTCAAAGTTCCATTAACTTGTTCCACCATCCCAGAAGCCTCTGGTCTGTAACTACAATGAAGTCTCTGGTCTATGTTCAATGCAGCACAAAGCAACTTCATGATTTCGCTATGGAAGTGCCCTCCTCTATCTGATTCCAAAGAGGTCGGGATCCCGAATCTAGGGATAAGCTCCCTCAACAGTAACTTAGCCACTGTGAGCGTGTCACACCTGCGTGTGGGGTAAGCCTCCACCCACCGTGAGAATACACATACCAGCACTAAAATGTACCTCAACCCATTGCACTTGGGCATCTCCACGAAGTCCAGCTGTATCCTATTGAAGGGCCCGCCTGACCTTCCAATATGACTCAATGTAACTACAGTTTTCTTTCCAGCATTCATCTGTTGACACGTAACACACCTCTGACATACCGTTTCAGCCATTGCTCGGAACCGTGGGTTATACCACGTCTGTCTAAACACCCTCATCATTGCATCTCTACCAAGGTGTGCCTGTCCATGTATCAGTCTTGCCATCGGACTCAGCAGTTCCTCAGGCAACACGGCTCTCCCATCGTTTGATACCCATACATCCACATCTCCTTTCTCACACCCAGCTTTGATCCATCCTTCTCTCTCTTGGGTTGAAACTTCATCCTGCAATCTCTTAAGCTCTTCCCAAGTGTCTGCCATGGCCAACATTATGCTGAGATCGGTTCTTTCTTGGCTCTCCCCTATCTCTCTTTCCGTGAATATGCATCCTTGTTCTGCACAGAAACGGGCAACCTCATCCGCATAATTGTTACCCAATGATACAAAGTCCTCCCCTTTCCCATGGGCTGAGCATTTTACCACAGCAATTTCTTTCGGATGCTGTAATGCATCTAACAATTGTCTTACATATTCTCCATTACGAATGGGTGAGCCAGATGATGTCAAAAATCCCCTCTGAGACCATAACTGCCCGAAGTCATGCACCACGCCAAACCCATATTGGCTGTCTGTGTAAATCGTGATTCGAATTCGATCAGCGGCCAAACAGGCACGGGTCAAGGCAATGATCTCAGCTACCTGCGCGGAGCGTACTCCTTCTAGGCAAGCAGCCTCGACCACTCCTGAAATGGTACATACAGCAAACGCTGCTCTCAACTGACCCACACTGTCTCTTAAGCATGAACCATCGACAAAGAAAATTTCATCTGGGTCAGACAGTGGTTCATCGACAATGTCAGGTCTCGGTTTGGTGCAAAGTTCGGTCACATCGAGACAATCATGGTCCTCACAATCTTCATCATCCATGTTCGGTGTAGGCATCAATGTCGCAGGGTTCAAGACGGAGCACCTTTTCAGAGTCACATTCTCTGCGGCAAGTATGACTTGCTCGTACCTCGTTAACCTATTGTTCGTTAGGTGCTGGGTCTTAGTCCTGGTCATCAATAACTCAACCGAATGGGGCACATGTACAGTCAATGGATGTCCCATTACAATGCTTTCACATCTTTCAATGCTGACACCTGTTGCAGCAACGGATCTTAGACATCCGGGCAACGCAGAAGCTACTGGATCTAAAGTAGCTGAAAAGTAGGCAACTGGTCTATGGACACCTCCATGGTTCTGAGCTAACACTGCTAATGCACATCCTTCCCTCTCATAACAAAACAATGAAAAGGCCTTGTTGTAATCAGGCATTCCCAGTGCCGGAGCCCTGCACAAATCCTCTCTCAGTTTCAGGAATGATATCAAGCACTCCTCGTCCCATGGTACCGGATCACTCACATCCTTGTGCGTAAGCCTCTGCAGAGGCTTTGCTCTCAAGGAGAAACTAGGAATCCACTGTCGACAATAGCCAACCATTCCCAGAAACATCCTAACTTCTCTCTGTGTCGTTGGTACTGCCATGCTCATTATTGCCTCTATTCGATCTGGTGACACCTTCCTCTTGCCTTTTTCCAACCTGTGTCCCAAGTACTGTACCTCTTTCAAACAGTACTGCAGCTTGTTCGGAGACACCTTATGTCCGTTCTCTGCTAAATGGTTCAACAGGGCTACAGTGTCAATTCTGCAAGCATCTTCTGTTTCTGAGGCAATGAGCAAGTCATCTATGTATTGCACGAGAACTGAGTTCTGCGGCAACACGAGACTCTCAAGGTTCTTCTTCAGAATCTGGTTGAAGATAGATGGACTTTCCGTATACCCTTGAGGGATACGACACCATGTTAACACACGATTTTCTAGCCTGAACGCAAAAAGAAATTGGCTTTCCTCGTGGAGCGGTATCGAAAAGAAGGCTTGACACAAATCGATAACCGTAAACCACTCGGCTTCACATGGGATATGGAACAGTATTACTGAAGGATTCGGTACCACTGGACAACAAGGGACAACTATCGTGTTGACCTTTCGCAGGTCGTGCACAATCCTGTATTTCCCGCTCGGTTTCTGTAGTCCCATTATAGGTGAATTACAGGGGCTACCTCTGATCTCTTTCAAAATACCCTTCTCAATGAAAGTCTCGATCACAGGTCTTATTCCTGCAATCGTTTCTGGCGACAGGTTGTATTGAGGTGTTCTGGGGAAATCAACATTCTGTTTCACCTCAATCCGCACTGGTTCAACCCCTCTGATTAGACCTAATTCGTCGCCTGCGAAATCCCACACCACAGACGACACTGCGTCTCTCAGATCAGGTGGAAGTTCTTCCACAGTCACCATTGGGTACAGATCTATACACAGATGCTGATTGGTAATTTTAAAATCAGCATCGTCATCTCTCGTCTGGACCTCTACTCCATTGGGCGTACAATAAATCGTGCAGTTCAACTTGCACAACAGATCTCTTCCCAAAAGACAAACTGGACTCGTATCACACACTACAAACTGATGTCTAGTTTGGAAAGTACCTATCTTTACTAAGATCGGTTCTGTCAATGGGCTGCTTATTTTCTTGTTCGCTACTCCAACAACCTGGATTGATTTTCCCGAGAGGGGTAGGTTAGGGACTACTGCTGATCTTACAGTAGACCGGGTAGCTCCAGTATCAACCAAAAGTGTTGCAGGATTGCCCTCAATCTCTGCCTCCACAAAAGGTCCTCTCTGGTCTACCTCCAAGACCGCTCCAAGTGTGCAGTCTTCCTCCCCCTCAGGCACCGTCAGGATAAAGGGTCTAAGCTATCCTCATCGTAACCTTCGAACAGGGGCATCTGTTGGTACGTTCGTGTTCCTTGTGAAATCCTTGGAGCTTGGGGAACCTGGGCGTGAGAATTGTAAACCCCTCCTTTCATCGTTCTAGGCCTCGTTATTGTGTTAACTACCTCTTGCGCGGGTGCCTGAGCCCCCTCTTCCTCTTCCTGCAACTGATTAGCTGGGTTCAAAGGACACTCGCGTTTCCAATGTCCGACCTGGCGACAAAGATGACACGCAGTGGTCTTCTTCAATGTGGCCACGTCCACTCCTGTCTTGGGGTCTACTGGTTTTCCCTTTCCCTGTACCTGCCCATTCTGGTTTCCCTGGAAATTTCCTTGCTTTCTTCCTAAGGTCCCTCCACTAGGCTGACTCTGTGCTGTCTGCATCTGGACAAGCATCAATTTGTCTTTTAGCTTTCGATGTTTCGATTCCACCTCATCACTACAGTATCTCGCATACCGCAATATTTCATCTAGTGGCTTGTTCTGCCAGCAGATCAAATGGTGCTGTATCATGAGGCTGATTTCCACTCTCAGACCCAGTACAAACTTTGAGACAAACTGTCCCATATCCTTGGGGTCCAAGATATCTAACCCACTATACTGTTTAAAAGCTTGCAAAAGTCTTTCGTAATATTCATGCACCGTTTCCTTGGGTTCTTGTACAGTCCGATCTATCTTAACCCAATCTATATCCTGAGGTGAAATCTTCAATTTCAACCATGTAATCACCTGCTCATACTTTTTCATGACTAGCGGTGATGGACCGTTTGTAACCGCCTCTCTATCCGGTTCCGAAGTCGGCCACTCAATAGCGACTTTACAAGCTGTCCACAAATCTCCCGGTACCACTATGTCAAACAAAGTGTTCAAATCAATCCACAATACTTTTGAAATTTTCACAAACCGCTCAACCTGTTTGTACCACTCTACCGGTTTTTCCCTCAGCCGAGGAAAATCATTTGTAAATGCAGCCAAATCACCTCTATTCCACGGCACATGCACGTACCCTCCATTCTGTACTTCCCGTAAAGGAAAATTTCCAACACCCGTCGCCCCCCTCCTGGCGGCGGCGTTTCCCCTTCTGCTCTCTTTACTGGTTTCTTTTTGGACCACCTTTCTTCCCATTTGTCCAACAAAATCCATATTCTCATTCCTATAATCAGGTCTCTGGTGTGTGTTCTTAATCCTGTTATTCTTTTCTCCTCCAGCTCCTGATCACTGTAATGCAATCTATGTGGTCCCTGTAACGCTTTAGTTTTGTTCAGGTCCACTTCATATCTTTTGGCCAATTCCTTCAATCTATCATGTGCCATTCTAGCTTTTCGAGTCACATCTTTTGCTACAAACAGCAGCTCATCCGATCCATAAATTTCTATCCTTTCCAAAGGCAGACCCCCACTGATCATTTCGTCTACCTCTGCTTTCAACCTCACTACGTCTAGCAACCTTGCCTGTACTGCACTCCTCAGTACATCTCGACAACCCGAGCCATCCCGCTCATCACAGTTGCTATTCTGTCCTTGCGACCTATTCCCTTCCATCATATTCCTGGAACTTGGTCTATCTTCCGAGACGTTTTGTGCCCTATCTCCTTGCATCCTATCCTCTTGCCTCGTTACTGTTGGTGTCCACTCCCTCAAAGCTGACTTAGATTCCCGCAAAGACCTCGGTCTTTCTGGTCTCTCCTCTTCTCTCCTGAAGGAAGAGTCCGCAGTAGCCGGTAACGGCGTACTTGTCTCCATTGGTCTTGGGAAATGAACCACCCTCACTCCAAACCCATTCCCACTCTCACTGTTTCCTTCCTCCCTTCTCATCGGTACGGAACTCCCTTCTCTCACTCGGTCTGGGTCGTATACCGGTACTATAGGGCCAATGGTAACCGGTACTGTCAAGGAGTCCGGTAATCTTGTGCTCCCCGCAGGAGGCTGTGTTATCATAGACGCCGTTGCCCCCTCCGTTCCTGTGGAAATCCTTCCCACCACTCTCATGCTAGTCTGGTTCTGGCTCTCATCAACTATTGCCACTGCTGGGGTCGTCTTTCCCTCTTCTGAATCTGGATTAAATGGTGGTGGCCTCTCTGCCAACATCCTATCCAACAAGCTGTCATCTAGATCACTGTCGTCCTCATCGATTCTTATTATTTTCCCATTTTGTACTAACAATGGGTACAACTTATCTCCTTCGATCGTTTCCACTCTCCACCTTTTCTCCAATGCATCCCACCTTGCATCTTGAAATGCCCTGACCGATTTCTTCACCCTTTCTTGACATCTGTCCTTCTTCCTATCATACGTTGCTCTTATCCACGCATGTAGTGCTTCAAACTGTGTTGGTCTAGGTAGTGGTCGTAATGAAGCCATTACACTTTTTAGCTGGTACAGCACCTCTAACCTGAAAGTACCATATCGAGGGAACGACAATTCTGTCATTTTATGCCAATTCTCAAGCCAAATTATAGTATGCAATCCTACATTCTTCGCCATATAATGTGCTGGTGTATCCTCGGGAGGAGCTTCCTCTCCCTCCCGAACAACCACATGTCTATCACCTCTACAAAGTTCCCGTAAAGCTTTAAAACATTTCATGATAAATCAACTTTGTATTTGCACTCAAAATGTCCGCTTTTACTTCCTGATTTCAATCCACCAATCCCAGCGCGGCTCACACCAACCGGCCTATCGCAGCCCGGCACTTGTCTGACGTCACTTTTCCTCCGCTCGCAGCAGTTCCCCTCCTTTCTAATTCACTTGTTCTCGCTCGCATCTGTCCCAATCATACTCTGAAATAATGTCCGTCCTACCGAACAATTACCTCTCTGACCGTCGGTCTTACCAATGACCGATCAGCCTCTTGAGCTTGTTGACCTCAATCTGGCAATCGTCTGTCCGCGAAACGACCGGACAATCGCCTTTAGCACACTCGATAGGATTCACTCACTCGATGTTCTGCACACAATAACCTACGACCTGCGTTGGTTATTCACACACTCACTCATGTGTTCCCTATCTTCAGTGGGTCTGTCAATGACGTCTCGTGACCCCCACAACTCTGGTCAACGTTCTCAACTCTGGGTGTATTCTACACCACAATAAATCTCCCGGTCCCGCGCGCGCTCACGGTCCGTTTCTCAATCACACAACTTTCGTTCCAACTCCACAAGACATCACACAACAATAAAACACCGCAATCTACCAAACATCACTCTTTTCATACTCACTCTATTACGAACTGCTACTTCCGCCGCACCGTCACTCTCCGTCAGTTTTCCACGACCTCCGACATCCTTCTCCCGTGGTCCTCTGGATCTGCGTCACTCAGGCTCTATGGGGCAACTTAATCTCCTATCTTGCTCTAGATCTCCCCTTACCATCAAAGGTAACCATCCTCTGCTACCAACTGATAACGCCGATTCTTATCTAATTATCTATAAGAACCTTCTGGTCGCCAAGATCTTTTTACCTGTTGAATAGTGTAAAGGAGAGAATCTCATCTGGTTATATAACAGCATTCATTTTGTCTGAAAGGACCACTGACTCCGAATTCAAGTTTGAGAATTTATTATCGCCAAGAATAACTGAACGTGCAAGCACCTCAACACGAGGTTAAAGAAATAGATGGGCACTAATACAAATAATAATCTACGCAGAAATCTCATCCGACTTAGGATAAGGAGAATAGAAAGTTCTAGAAGGATCAACCAGACTATGATTGCTCCAATTTCTAAGTTGCTCTTCATTGAACTAAACAAGCTAAAAATCAATTGCTGTCCCTACACTAACGCTAAGTGACATTCCCTGCATAACGATTTTTCCAGGCAATAGTGAATAAAAGGTGTCAGCTGTGAAGACTTCCTAAGAAGTGCAATCACATAGTACCTAAGCTCAGCTCTGTCCTTCTCTCAGGTCTCCCCTACCGCTTCTCTTACCTCCTCCCTCAGGGCACTATCCCTAATACAAAACCACAATACAATTGTACACGCCTTTGTCACGCCTCCTTGGCCAGGTCTTCTTTCTTGTGCTTTTCCATCAAAACGGTTACTTCATCCTGGACGGTTGCGATGACCTTGAGTCCCAGGCACCTTCTCCGCCGAAAGTATCATCCCTACATTCCTTTTCACTCCCCGTACCATGCCTCCCCTCTCTCTAGCTTTCGAAAACAAAGAGTTAGTCTTGCTAACGAGACATGTGTTCTTGCACCTGCAACGAAAGATACTTTCAACAGAAACCTTCTACTGTGCAAATTAAATCTACCGTTTGTGCCCAGAGAGCCTTACCAAGAGAAACTTTTCTCGGCCTACAACATAAGCTAACATAAAAAATAAACCAGGCCTTCCCTAAGCATATATGTAGTCAGGCCTTTACATATGACTTTTAAACACACATCTTACTTTTCCCTATAAGCATTTTCATTATGATTCATATGCAAACACTGAATTACATGTGCAATTTTACTATGGTGCACGTTTAAACTACTGCAATTACGTTACACACACAAACTAATTCCCCTATGCATTATATTCACACAATTCAATAAGCATTGCATTACATCAATATCCTAACACCATTATGCGGCTGATTCGCTTTGTCTCAGCAAACTATTCATTCTTTACTAAACATACATGAATATGAAACTTAATATACGAATATATGTCTAAATACAAGAGGGTGCGGCCTATCAGTGATTATGATGCACCCCTACAATTCACAAGAACATTTCGCTCTATCAATACTAGGCAGAGATGCTCTAGCGGCCTCAGGCACCAGCTGGCACTGGTAAAAGGATTGGGGATAGAGGAAGGGTAGAGGTGGATGTAAAGAAGGAGAACAAGTAAAACAAAATAAGAGACTGGGGGAAGAGTGGCGAAGATCAGCACATGGAGAGCAGAAGTAAATGTTACAGGGTCAGAACCAGCAAGAGGAGAGTAGAGATGGGGGATAGCTGAAACATGAGGAGTAGAACATGGAGGAAAGAGGTGGATCTAAAGAGTGCAGAACCAGTGAAAAAAACGTGAGGCTGGAGAGAAAAATAAAAGGTGCAAGATAGTGCATGAATGGGAGCAGTAGATATAAAAAAAAGCAGAAGCATTAGGAAAATTTAAGTAGCAGTAAGAGGGGAAAGTGAGAGGTGGATGTAAGAGGTCAGGATCACCAATAGAAGGTAGGAGGCTGGGTAGGGAGGGAGGGGAGAAGTAGCCATTACAGGGGCAGAATCAGTGGGAAAAGATTAGAGGCTGGGGAGAGATGAGAGATGAAGTGTGCAGCAGGGAGGAGATAGGGGGTGAAAAAGAAGCAGAATCAGTGAGGAAAAAAAGGCAGATGGATGTAAGAGATTCAGAAACAGTGAGACAAGGTACAAGGCTGGAGTGAGAGATGAGAGGTGAAGGGTAGCACATGGATGGGAGCTGGTCAGAGACACAGAACCAGCAGAGAACTAAAGTGGAGGGGGAGAGAGAGGGACTAGTGAGAGGTGGATGTAAGAGGGGCAGAATCAATGGGGACTCTAAGAGTCAGCAGAGAGATGATGTGAAGTGTAAAGCATTGAGGAGAGAGAGAGAATACCTCATTGTCTAAAGTTTACATAAAACTATATACAATAATTACTTTACATAAGACTTCACAAAATGCTGATAAAAAGCACCATTAAAATTCAAAACATTTTAATTAAAGATTAAAGAAAAAGTTAAGTATTTTTCTCCCAGAGCTTAATTGTGTGTCTCAAGAGCTTTTCAAGGTTACCCACCACTTTTACAGAACCGCCTTTAAAGCACAATAATACAGCCTCTGGTATTGTTCTTATGACCTCAGCATTAAACATTGACTTTAAATATATGTTCCGCACGTCTAGTAGGGCTGGACATAGGCACATTTTATGTTCAATGGACTCTTCGGTTAACTTGCACATCCTACATGACTTGTCAGTGCAGCCCTTTAGTTTCCATGGAACGTCAAAAGCCTTAAAAGGGAGGTAAAAAAACCTGAATCTCAGAAATGCGTCTTTTGTCCTGAGACCACAAATTAAAATCAAAGTAAGGTTGCTTTAAGCTAGAAAAGGTGTCTGAAATACATCTGCAATGCTTATATCTGGAGGCTGCATCTATGTCACTACTCAAGAGTAGGTTTTTCACTCCCTTTTTTAATACTAATTTGCGTACTGCTCTTGGCATGGATGCTAGTGCCACTATCAAGGGGAGCTTTTATTCTTACAGTAGCTCTTCCAGTCGCATTTCTCCATTGAGGAGATAGGTGGATATAAGAGATAGACTCAGTTGGAAATTGGATGAACTTGGGGGCATGGGAGAGATGGATGTAAGAGGGACAGAGTACACATGGTAAGGTAAGGTCAGAGTCTGAGAGAAAGATGAGAAAAAGGGTAGAGCATTGAGGGATAGGTGGATTTAAGAGGGACAGAATCAACAAGAAAAGATCAGATGCTCTGGGAGGATGAAAGGGGAGACATGGATGTAAATAAAGCAGAACAAGGAAAGAAGTTATGAGGCTGGGGGAGAGATGAGAGTTGAAGGGGAGCATGTGGATAAGATGTGTGTGTTTATAAGAGACAGAACCTGCAAGGGAACATAAGCAGAGTGGAGAGAAGTTGTGGTGAGAAGGAGGTCAATAGGGGGGGCTATGGAGAGATGAGGAGCACTGGAGGAGGGTGGCAGTGAGGGAATCTGAGGAGGAGGTCTATAGGGGGAGGGGCTACGGTGAGATGAAGGGCACTGGAGGAGGGTGGTAGTGAGGGAGTCCGAGGAGGAGGTCATGAGGGAGAGCCCGAGAAGTGTCACTGGCCTGATACTCCCACCTCAGAAACCTCCTCTTCCCATCAAAGGGACATTACATGGAAAAAACACTTTTTGAGAGTGATAACATTTAGAAAGAGATTTGGAAAGAAAAGAATGCGTTTTACTGGGCCCTTGTAAGACTAAGGAGCGATAAAGGAGGGCCCTGAAGCAGGCCTGGCTAGACATATAAGTGACAAATCGGGCCCGCAGTGGCCCACCCGAATGCATCCTTGGCCCACCCAAATAAAAATTCCTGGAGCCGGGCCTGTGGACAACGTGAAAGATGCACGGAATGACGCGCATACAACCGTGTCCCAGGAAACAGTAACCAATGAGAAAGCGTCACAATGCAGACGTCAGCCAACAGGTTGTCAGGGTAACTGCCAGCAACCCTAAGGAGGAGGAGACCGCTGAAAATGTCGAAAGAAAGATAAATACACAGGAACCTCACCGGGAAAGGCAGAAAGTTCCAAATTTCACCACAGTCAACACAGCAACAACAATGCCCTCATCAGCAACTCCGGAGTCGAAAGGATGCACGGAACGGGTCCGGGAAATCTCGCTGCACCTGTTCGCTTGGGTAGAGCAGCAAGCGAAATCTCCAACAAATCGTCGCCACTTGTAAAATAATTGAGATCCAGCAGGTAAGTGGAAATGTGAGGTTTATTCCAGTTGCGGCACAGCGCTACCAAAAGCAGCATAAACAAATTAGTAACTGTCACTTCCAGAACCCTGGAACATGGAACGGCAAGCGTACACGCAGGTACAATGTTCCATGTTCCAAAGGAAGAGGGAGAGGGGAAAGAAAGAGAAAAGAAGGAGGAAGAGAACACAAAAGAAGGACTGTAACACATGGGTTCTTAACCTCTCACTCTCTCATTGTGTATGTATGCACATTTTCAGTATATCCACTTAAGGTACACTTGCGCACAATTAATCTAAATGGAACTCATTTGCATAGTTATTTGTTATGCTGAAAGCCTGCAGGAATCTGATCGTCCTCAACTTCAGTTAGATACCGCTGGGTTACATCGATTGTATTTGTTTAACTTAGTATGCACCTAGTGGCACTGTCAATATTTTTAATGATGTCTATAGCATCATCTGTATTCTACATATCACAGCAGCAGCTTGATTTCGCTCTCCAAGTCAGCTTCTGAATTAAATAGATCATACCTTTCTCATCCCTTTCAGAACCACTCCCAAAAAGCGACTTTGCCGAGCAAGCAAAGAATCCCTGTGGCTTCCCCTTCATCCACGTCTCCTTAATTCACACTAATTTGATCCCCTTCTTTTCAATTTCAGCACCAGCCCCTTTGCACTTCATAATATTCTCGAGGCTCCGAAGTTCATTCTATCACCAGGTAATTGTACTTCTGCGTAGAACTCAATTTCCAATTTCTCGCGAACTCATCATGAGAAACAATACAGCTCGGACAATAAAAGTTTCATTAGAGTGCCAAAGGCCCCCGTCGTGGGCGGATTTCCGCAGAGTGGCGAGTCAAAGGTTAAAAAGCGGATTGTCCCTCGTAATGAATCACTGGAAATGTTTCAGTTTGATTTCTGTTCCAATGCACGCTGTGCTGAAGTAGGATAAAGTGCTGAGTAGAGCTGGAATCCTGATACTAAAGCAGACCCCATCACAATCCTCTTAGTTGTCAGCCTTCCACGGCAGCGAGTCTTATTATTTTACAACGGCAATCTCACTCGATAATTCTCAACTGCGCTCTTTTTCAGGCATCTGTGTAAAATGTTTACACAATCCCTCTTACATTAAAAAAACAATACTCCTAAATGTAGTTAAGCATGTGCTTTTAGACTGCTACAGGTAGGCTCCTAGGCTGTTGTATTGGGGAAACAGAGCAGGCGGAATAATCAAGAGGTGCACTGTATGGAGGTGCCCTGTATCTAAACCTTTCTGGTGAGGTCGCTTTGTTTATATCACGCAGAAAGCCCAGCGACGTGGGTGCGTGCAGACGTGTGACGCAATGACAGAATGGACCGGATGACACACTTCAATCAGCTGGCCTAGTGAATCCTGACACAGCAGGAAATTGCAGTTTTGTAGACACAGACAGCACCTAACCTCCCAGAGAGCAGTGGAATCTAAATCTACCTAAACTGTGGCATTATCCTAAAAGTAGAACTACAACAGGCATATCAAACTCGCCACATATGCTGCAAATACTCGTGTGAACTGTTGGTTCTCTATAAAGCGCTTTAATACCTGTCAAAGCACTATATATAAACTTCAAATAAAAATAAATAACTAAACAATAAATTAAGACACTTGCTCATAGAAATCACGGTGTTTAGTGATTGCCCTGGCATGTGACAGTAGGCTATACCTTATCATGCACAAAATGCAAAATAAAGACTGCAAAGATGCCTAGTGCAGGCGGATGGAACTTCGGGGCATATTAGCAAGGGCGGTATCGCCACTTTAGCGGCACTTTTTGCCGCTAAAGCGGCGATATTTCTATCGCCCTATTAGCAAGCTGTCGCTAACAGCTGTTAGCGACAGCTTTATGGCGAAAGCGACCGTTTTGGTGCCGCTTTGCATGTCAGCGATAATTATCGCTAATGACATGCAAAGTAGGCGTTCCCAACTAAAAGCAACTGCAAACAGTCGCAAACACAACTTCCCCCTATTAGCAATGCCCGCGAAGCGATAAAAAAACTTGCGCTAACCGCGATTATTGCTGAAATTTAACACCTGCTAAAAACTTGACTGAACCATCTTGTCAATGGGAGGTGGATTTTAAGGTTAAGCCCTCACCTGCCTATTAGCGAGCTTTTCATTAGCGCAGTGAATTTATCGCTGGATTTCTCGCGCTATTGCTGGGTTTCGCCACTATCGCTGGATTTTTTATCGCCTTGGAGATAAGCGTTGATAATAACGCGTTATCTCCGCAATGAAATCCAGCGAAAGCCGGCAATAAAAAAAACAGCGCTAAGCGCGCTTTGCGATAATTATCGCAAATCCTTGGTAATATGCCCCTTCGTTTTCAAGAACCCACCAAGTGAAGGAGGCAGATGAACAGGAAAATGGCACAAAACAACAGGCGAAGCAAACAAGTGGAGGGATTAATTGTAACTAGAAAAGGAAAGAGCAATTGGGGTACTAGTCGTAGTACTAGAGCACTTGTAGGGGCAAGGTACTTGGGTATAGGTAACTGTAGCAGTACTAGGTTATAGGTAGGCGTGGAGATGCTAAGGTCCATGCAGTGGTTGAGCTGAAAGAGTATATGTAGGGTAGAGTTAAAATGGTGTACTTAGGTGGAAGAGTAATAGGATATAGGCAGGTTAGGAGAACTAGGGTAAAGGTTGGGGAAGCAGTACTATGGTAAAGGCAGGGGTTGTGGGATTATGGTAGGGGTAGCAGCATGAGGGTATAGGCGGGGCAGATAATCTAGAGTTTAGATAGGATACACTAGGGCTTTAGCATAGTTAACAGTGCACGGGTATAGATCAAGACATTACACTTTCGACAGCATTTGCACTTATCCTGGAAATTCTCTATGCGAGTACAGGACCTATAGGCAGGATAGCTCGCGAACAGGGAAAGACAATCTCTGATCCCTGTTTCAGAGAAGTGTTAGTGGCAGTGCATTCACTAACTCTGAGAATTTCCAAGTATAATTAACGTGCTTTAAATAGTGCAATGTCATAAAAAAAAAACACATCGCCCTACTCTGCTCCAGCACACACAGTTATGATATGGCCCAGATGTGAGATGCACTCTGTTAGAAAAATAAAATATAGAAGTGTTTGAAACATGCCACCCCTAGAGTAGGCCCTAAAGTTCCCTAAAGGCACAGTGCATTGTATTTAAAAAGTGGGCATGTACTTTTAAGTTTTACATTTCCTGGTAGTGAAAAACTCTTACCTTTGTTTTTCACTACTGCCAGGAATACCTCTCCAATAGGATAACATTGGGTTACCTTATTACATTTATTAAGGAATAACATTTGCTTGGGAACAGGTAGATATATCATGTTTGGTCTCTAGAGATAGTCATTTAAAATCCTCTTTAAAGGTAAAGTCGAATATAAATCATCATCATCATAAATCTTTATTTCAGCACATGGCCATGAAAGAACAAATAAAACATAGTGCAATGCTATTAATAGGATAAAACAGTTAACACAACATACCAGTTCATAAAATGATCCAATCCCATACCGTCCATGATCAACTGTGCATAAAATACAACATACAAGGTAAATATATAGTAAAATCATCAAAATCATTAACATTTAAAAAGAAAAATGCCTAGTCATTAGATACATTTTTCTTTCTGCGCCTCCACATATACAATAAAAATTGGAAAACGGCAAATGGTTAGTGTTACTTCTTAAAATCTAAGTACAATCCTAAAATTCCTCATCCATAGCAGTGGCGGCTGGTGACATTTGAAAGTGGTGAGGCGTAAAAGTTGTGTTTGAGTGCACCGCGGCGAGCAAGCGTAGCAAGCAAGCCCAAACAACCAAAGGGGGGTTCGGGAATGTTCTACCCCTGAAAAAAATTTGAAAGAAGAGTGGGAAAATGGTGCATTTTCAAGCAAATTTCAGAAAGCAAGGTTAATAAAGCAATTGTGAAAGTGCAGTTATTACATTAATAAAGAGCTGTCATATAACAACATAGGTACCATCCTATTCAGTATAACCGCCGTGCTTCATAACAGACTTTGAGATACAATCCTGTCTGAGTTTGTCTGTGTAATTAGCCACTGCCATTCTCGTCTGCAGTTAGTATACGTGTGTGTGCGACTGCGAGGTCACCTCTAAAGTCTAATGCACATATGGGGCCATGTGACTGTGCACGCGCCTTCTTCTATTTCACAGAGTATTTGCGCGCGTGCCGCCGTGCTGACAGTCATATTAGGCACCTACAGCTCTGCAGAAACTGCGTGCAAAGGCCCCTTGTAGTTACAGACCTAAGCAGTCTGGCGCAAAATGTCTAGCCTTTGTTTTAAAATGACATCCAGAGACCAATATAACGAAATATCATTTTTCGTCTGTATTGGCGAACAGGTGGACAGATTAGCACAAGAATGAGGGTGTTACCCGCAGACACCATTCAACATCGTCACATCAAGTGCGTTTCAGCAATAGTCAGTCAGCGGGGGGCCCGCAGATCAAATCACCACAGGATGGCGGATGAATGACACGCTTATAATTTCATCACTGCTCATAGTGCATGCTTGTAATTTCATCATAGTCCATGATGCACGGTTCGAATTTCATCACTGCCCATAATGCACGCCTGTAATTTCCCTATAATGCACACTTCGAATTTCATCACTGCCCATAATGCTCGCCTGTAATTTCCCTATAATGCATGCTTCGAATTTCATCACTGCCATAACGCACGCCTGTAATTTTCCTATAATGCACGCTTCAAATTTTATCACTGCCCATAATGCACACTTGTAATTTCATCATTGTTGAAGATACACAGATGTCTTATATAGGCACAAAGTCAAACACCACATGGATCTACACTTATTTCAGGGATTTGCACAGAGCTGACATGCTATCACACACACAACGAGCGCAGGAAGCAGGTGAACCACAGATATCTAAACATCGGCAGACTTCCACTTACATGCCCAGTAAATGTGGACTACTACACAGGTCAGCAGTTCTGTTCACCCTGTGGCCGCCTTGACGCGGCATCAGGGTGATTGCAGCAATAAAAACACAATAACAAAACGTTATGTGTACAAAACCAGCAATTAACCGGATGCCCATGCAAGTGTGCGCGTTACGGAAGGGAACCTTCTCCGTCCCACTTTTGCGCCACACGCAGTAATTAAGGAAGCTAAGAGTAAGCCGGCATGACTGCCTCGAACCTGAGACCAACTCTACAGTGCAGGTGCAGTAGCAGTTGATGCGATGTAACAACAAGCCAAGGTCTGTCTGTGGCATCCTCTCTGCCTTCCAGTGCGAATAACTGGCTACTAAACACCCAACCACTCCAGAAAAGCACCAAACACACCAAATATCTACCCCTTAGTCCCCATTCCTTTTAGTGCATACATTGACGTGCCATGTGGCGCACAGCCACCTATAGCACACACGGTAACCCCAATGCAAGGACAACCAGATCTCTGCGCATCCACCCTAACAGCAGGCAATGCACCAAAGCAAATCACCTTCAGAGCTTAATTAAAATAAAATGAAACTTACCTTCCCAATCCCCACGGGTCCCACACCGCCTCAGCTGCTGGCCGGGCCCCGACTCCCGCGTTTTCCTGCTGCTATCCGGAACAGGAAACAGCCACCCACAGGCAGCCTCCTTCCCTGGCCCTAAACCAATCCCAACGCTGCAATGGCAGCGTTGGGATTGGTAAGGAGCAGCGGTGAGCGCCCCAGCCGGGCCATTTTCTCTATGTAGGCTGCATGCAGCAGCCTACATAGAGAACAAGGGGGAGTGCACATGACTGCTTTGTTCGGCCCTGGGGCCGACCAAACAGTCACTACCCACAACAGTGGGAAAAGCCACTCCCCCCCTGCCCTCGAGAAGGACCGCCCACCCGCCCGCCCCCAACCAGGCACTCCAGGCATTCTGCTTTCTCGCAATGCGAGAAGGCAGAAACATAAAATGGTAGTTTTACCATTTTATGTGTATGCCTTCTCGCACTGCGAGAAAGCAGTGGGGCGATGCCCCCACGCCCCTATAGAGGAGCCGCCACTGATCCATAGGTTACGGCAGACTGGTAGGACCTACTTATTTCTAATTGCATGGGAACCTGGGAAAAAAAATATAACATGTTCAATCTTTTCCTCAATCTGGGGACAACATGGACAAAAACTATCACCTTCATTCACACAATGATTCAATTTTACACTAAATATCCGTAGAGGAAGGGTCCTTAGACAAAATGTAACATATAAATTCTATGCCTGCGGAGGTTCAATTTCATCCAAATAAGATTCCATAGGATAATCAATTTTAAAATCTAAAAAGGAATCAGTAAGCGACCCTACCCTTAGAGAGCAAAGGGCTTGGTTATCAATATATTGCCAATAGCATATTTTAGCTCTGCTTTAGAATGTGAGCCAGCATCACCAGGGGATGAGCAAAAATTCTAATATCGCATTCGACCCAAACAATCCTTCATAAACCCTGGCCAAGAAATGTTACAAGCCCCGGGTTGACTCATAACATCTTCAAGGGCCATACGTAAAGGGGAAAGTTCAGGGGTTGCCAACAGCCTTCGCCAGAACAAAAGTGGTATCAACCACACTACATCACTAATCCATTTAAGACCATAATTGAGGTGGAGAGGAACAAGTGGAGTACTCACCGACAAACCACAAAGGTTCCTTGCGAAGCAGTTTTCTATCGTTTCTAGTGTGCGAGAATCCTGGAAATCCCAAAGTTCATCACCATACAAAGAGACCCCTAATGCCTGGCTTTTATAGATTTCAAGGGCGGGTGTCACTGGGTGGAAAATGGAAGCTTGATGTGACCCCAAAATACCCCCACAAAGCTGCTCTAGCTTGAGTCCACGCATCCGAATTTGATTAGACCAGTCAAACTTTTCTGTAAGTGTATCCCAGGTATTCTAACACCTGGACCCTTTCCTGAGTTACTCAATTAAGCCTCGGGTTGGCACGAGTAGTGGGGCAGGGATTAAAAACCATAAACTTGGTCTTGCTGAGGTTGATCTCGAGCTCTAGCTGCCTGCAGAAGTACTCAAAACAATCCAAAACGATCTGAATCCCCAAAGAGGACTTGGATATCAACAGGGTATCATCTGCAAACAGGAGGCTGGGATCTTAACCCTGGCAAGCCGTGGGACATGCCCCTCACATTGCTCCAATTGTGAAACCAAATCATTTATATATAAGAGACAAAGAGTTAGAGCCAACACACATCCCTGCCTAACTCCACGGCCAACTGGAATATCCTAAGTGGGATGGGTATGCCCAGACGTGTGTCACTTGCTCGCTGTGCCACTGGATTCAAGTTAGCCTGGCTGATGAGGTGTAATATACCCTGAAATCGGTCCCAGGATACTTGTTTCCAGTCCAGGGAGGACCCAGCTTGGCAGTTCGGGATGGACTGTTGCCATGAGGAGCAGGGTCAAGACCGATTTGCGTATGGCTGTGTCCAAACTGGGGTGGCGTAGTGAGCAAAAGAACGATGGATTTAACCCAGATCTCTTGACTGAGGGGGAATGTTTGATTTATTCAGCATTCCGTCCATCATTTGTTGCCACAACACTTTAAGAAAGTGGACATTTTCTTGTCCTAACCATTTGATGCCCGCAGCCTGTGTCCTGGGTCACATGACTGGGTGTGGTTGGCAGTTGGCCCTTGTGTATTCCTCCCAGACAGTGTCACCAAGGGGGACTAGGTGTTGGCAGGATTGGCCATCCTGACAGGATGGATCGGAGAGGAGCTGTCACCTATCACACTTGCACTTCAATAGTGGCTGCCTCCTACACTCACAAAGAACTTTACACTAGCCTTTTTTCATCCCAGACATGTTGGGTCCCGGGCAGGGGAAGGAAGGAAATTCCAGAACCAGATGGTGGGGGAAACTTAGAAGTTTTTCCCCACTTCAAAGCTGGTACCGGGTATAAATATTGGTCCTTAAAACCCACTCTTCAGATTATTCCTGGACCTATGTACTCTACAAGAAGTAGGACTGCCCATCTGCCTGTGTACTCCCCTGCTGCCTAATGAGTTCACCCCTACTCAATCAATATCCCAATTTCTCACACTGGTAATATGAGTCTAGAGCGCTACCTGTATCAGCAATTGCAGCCTTAACTTGAGAAACCTCAAACACAAGGTGGGTGTGTCAGTGAGAAGGAAGAGATGAACAAGCAGCTGAAGTGCCCATCTTTCCTATTATTGGGAAAGGACCCACAAAAAGAGGTGTACATTTAGTATGTAACCCCTGTATTGTCAGGTATTTATTAGACAGCCAATCTCCATCTCCCTCTTTGTAAGCTGGTGAATTTCCACCTTCAACGATCTGCAAAACATTTATGTTGTGCTTTAGATTGCAGCACATGTTGTGAGTTACCCTCTGGATGTTACAAACTCTTGGAGTTAAGTCTGTACCAGAAAAAACATTGGCAACTGAGATCTTGCCGGCCATTTTTATAGATGAAATCCACAGGAACAATAAAAAGGAGATCAGCCCAGTAGTGAATGCCAAGCAGTATTATATGAAAATTCTGCTAGTGTAATCCATCAGTAACAAAATGTTGGTGATCCATCAAAAACACTTCGAATATTGCTCAATGGACGGATTCAATCAGTCTGTTTGTCTTACACTTTAAAGGTAGTATCTGGTGGATGTGAAATGTTTAGTCCCTACTTTTTTAATCAATTCTTTAAAAAAAAAAAATAGACGTGAATTTTATTCTTTTGCCCAAAATTATTATCTTCTGTAGATTACCGGGCCAAAAAATATGAACAAAAAATACTCCAGCAAGTTCTACAGCTGTGGTTAGTTTTTAAGCAGGGCCTTGGGCCTTGCAAACTGTCAGATTCCTACTGTCATTTGTGGCAGGCACTGGGCCAAATACGTACTGAATGAAAAACACAACGGGGCATATTCTCAAGGAACTATCGCCGAGTTAACGGCGTTTTATCTCAGCCAAAGTCGTGATAAAATTATCGCCACATTCACAAGCTGGTGCAAACAGCCGATATCACCAGTTTACCTGCAATAGCACCCGCAAAAAACATCGCCACAGATGAGCCCGGCAGCTATCGCTAATGAGATGCAGAGTAGGCGTTCCCGAGCAAAAAGCCGCGACAACACCACAACGCAACATTCTCAACGACCAGCCAGATCGGCGATAAGAACACAAAACAGGCGATACAGTGCGTTAGCAGCAGGAAATTAACACCTGCTCTGACCTGGTGCAAAGTCGGACGACAACCTGCACCAGAAAAAGGAGCCCAGCCCACAGCCACACCTGAAGAACAACAGATGCCATGGAGCTACTCATCATGCAGCTCGGAGCCCCAACAGGGCCACAACACCCACCGCCACCACCCCCAGGCCAGCCACCCCCAGATCCCCCACACCCCCCCGGACCACCACAGAGGCAGCGCAGACAAAGATAGCGGACCTTCAGGAAACGCACCAGCCTCACAGACTTAACCCCAGAGAATGTCATTGCCCACTACAGACTCAAAAGGCCAACCATCCTCCGCATCCTGAACATCATTGCCCACAGGCTGACGGTACCAACACAGCGGACAACCAACATCCCACCTCAGACAAAGCTGCTGGCTGTGCTGCACCTGTTGGCCTCTGGGACATTCCAACCAACAACCGCCAGAGTCGGAGTAGTCTCACAGCCAGCCCTATCCAAGTTCCTCAAACCTGTCCTGGATGCCATCATCAGCTTGGTACCCCAGTACCTATACTTCCCCCACACTGCACAGAAACAGCTGGATACCAAGCAAGGCTTCTACACCATAGCTGTATTCCCGCACGTGTTGGGGGCAATTGACTGCACACATGTCCTACTTGTGCCCCCTGCCGACACTGCACACAATTACCGCAACAGGAAGCACACGCATTCCATCAATGTGCAGGCAATAGTGGACCACCGGGGACTCTTCACCAATGTCGTCGCCAACTACCCAGGCAGTGTGCATGATTCATACATCTTCCGACAGTCCATCATCAACCGGCGCTTCCAGGATGGCACCTACGGAAATGCAGTGCTCGTTGGTAAGTACCAAATGAACACACCCCACACCTCAACTCCACAATCATGCAACTCATAACTCTGGGAATGCACATGTTACAAACTCACATACAACATGCCCACCCACCATACACGACAGCACAACGTACTGCGGTAACCTGGGCTAGCCATGTACATGATCCATCAATGGCATGGCACCTCAGCCACACAATAGCAGTGTGTGGGGAGAGGTGGGAACCACACTTGTGGGAAGGAGGCAAGTGATCCATGAATGCGAATGCACACAATGCCAAGTGTGGCGTGGAAGTGCTGGACAGACTGCAGTATGCAGACCACAGACATATCCATGTCGACATATACTCCTGGTGGTGGTAGTGTTGTGGACAGTGGGCGCAACCATGTCACCACAGCAAGTGGGGAAGATCTCGGAAATGTAGCTTGTTACGTCCCCCCTGTAAGCGTGTGCGGAGTGGGCTTGCCCGGCGTATGCCAGGCTAGCGTAGGGGTGTGAATAAAAAGCACGTAGCCCTGGGCGTGGTTCTCTTCCGGAATGGCCAACGTGGCTGCCAGGGCGGTGCCTCTAACCCCGCCATGAGGCCGACACTGTGTGCGGCGGGGCCTGCGATCCTGTGTGCCTGCCGCAGCCCGGGCCGCTGGTCCCTGGACCAGTCTCGTCTGCCCCTGCGCATCCAGGCCTCACTGCTCACCTGCCGACACCAGCGTGACTCCAAGAGGGCCCACCACGTGCCGGTGCTAGCTCCAAGCCAGAGGCCCGCGACTTTGGCAGCCTCCTCAGACCATCACAGCCTCCGCAAGCAAGGCCCGCAGTACTCCTTTCACGTTGACGTACTCCACCGGCATACACAGCGGTCAATTAGGTCACACATTTGGAACTGAGTCTTGATTACACAATGGCAGAGTACATATTTATGGCATCGTTTAAATCCCTATACGCCCTTCGATGTGGTGCCACCAACTCTGTGCATAGCATTCCGACCACACGTGTCTGTGGGCCCTTGCGGACTTCTGCCTTCGGCCTACACAGCGGTCCAGCAGGCCTCACACCAATGCAATACAGTCCGTAACAGGCAGGACACAGCATCGTCGCAGGGTGCACACCCGCTCAGCTCTGGTGCCTCCACCTCCGTCAACCATGAATCTTCTCCACATGCCATTTCAACGCCGTGTGTTAGAGATCCAGGAGGAGCTGGCTGCACAGCGGTTGCCCCGCACTGATCGCTGCCTCCGGCACACACTGCGATCGAGTAGGACACACAATTGGAACTGAGTCTTGATCTGTTCATTGCAGAGTTTATATCATTGTACAGGCCTCATTGCAGACTGCATCCCCTTCCAGCTCTGGGGACACTGACTCTGTGCCACGGGAGTCATGGACACTCTCTGGTTGAACGTTGGTGGCGTCTGAGTCTATGGCCTGGGGGTTGTCTTCATCATCATGTAGCTGATACTGACATTGTGGGAAAAAGGAGACTGTAGCATTCAACTACTCCATATTGCCTGTTTCTGCTTGCCTCTGCCCTCTGCATCATGCCCTGGATGGACACCTTCCACTGTCCCCCGTAACACTCCATGACATTCTCCTTGGACATCAACGAGGACCCGCTCAGCTCTCGTGGCCCTACCTCAGTGCATCGCAAATCACCGTCCCGTGGCGGTGTGCCTGTGCCGGCCGCTTAGCATCTGGGGCCACCGACTCTGTGCAGCTCAAGTCATGGACCCTTGCTGTTTGTACTTTGAACTCCTGATTGTCTGATCACTGTTGTAGTTGTTGCCAGCACCAACCAACCCCTGAAGGGTGGCTTACACTACCCAACACCTATCCAGCACAGGCGTCACTGGACGTGTGACCCTGGCAAGAAAAGGTGCCAGCGCACGTGCCCATAGCTAGTTCCACAAATTATCTCAGTGTGTCCGTGTGGTCATTCTGTATGCATGTGGGCCACGGGCCATACCACATTACATTGTGCTGTGTGCAGCGTGCGCAACCTTGTCACCTCAGGTAGTGGGGTGGACCTGGGACATGTAGCTGTGTCGGACCCCCTGTGAGCGTGAGGGAGTGGACCGGCGTATGGCAGTACTGCGTAGGGGTGTGGTCATTCAACACGTGGCTCTGGGCGTGGTTAAGTTTAGGCCTTGCCAAGGCAGTAACTAATGCGTGTGTCTCAGGTGTAGTGTCGGCGCCACCCGTCACGCAATATACAATGTTGCTATATAGCATGCCCCCGGAGTACGGGCTCGGCCGGGGGGTAAATGAGGGTGCCCAAGCACCACATGGTGCCTGCCACGTAGTGCAGGGAAATGTAATAAGTGCCTTTTTAACATTGTGGCAGGTGCTGCAGCCAGCAGCACCCACCACAATGTTAACTATGGCAGGTGCGACCGCCGTGGTGGGAGTCGCATCGTAATTCCCCCTGTAGGACCGCCGCCTAGTAGGCGGGCAGTCCCACTCCCCGAGACGATGGAGTACGGACTAAAGGCCGTCTGCCATCGTAATCACCCCCTATATTCTCAAAATATTATTAACTGATAAACACAATGTTATTTACAATTAAAAAGCACAACACAATTAACACATACAATAATAAACATCATAATTATAAAACATTAATTATTTTTAAATTTAATATTACTTAAATAACTTTCTACCCTATATGTCTACAAGTACACAACACATGTCTAAAATTAATTCTTCAAATTATATTATTTACACATGTTACATAATTAAATATTTATTAAAATGCTAATAATAATTAACTATTACTAAAATAATTATACTTAATCACCTCCCCACCCATTATCCATACAAAACAAACAACCCACACCTAATATATGAATTAAAAAAATATTATTTACATCATTTTCATATTTCATTGTCAATTAAACAACTATTATTAATAATTAACTATAACAAGCATTTGCAATGCAATAGGTCTCGCATTTACGCAAGTTTGAGCTATTGGCATTGTAAATGACAATGCCTTTTATTTATGTTTTGGTTTTTAAAACATAAATAAAAGACATTGTCATTTACAATGCCAATAGCTTCAACTCGGGTAAATGAGAGACCTATTGCATTGCAAATGCTTGTTTCATCCCAGCTACTTGGCGCTGCCCTGCATGGGAATTCCTACCTGGAGAATGACAATGCTGTCCAGAACTGCCCATTCTTTCCTGACTTCAGTGACCTTGCATGGACTCCACTTTTACCTTTACTTTATCAGTACCGCAGAATCAGTACTTTGAGGTTATTTTTTGCCCAAATATTCTTCTGGGGGACAGTTCCATGGATTTACAACACAGTCAGTAAATCAAGGCTATTACACTACAAGTCTTTGCTCATAGGCAGGACCACTGGAATAACGCAATATTGTGGCCACTGCGTTTTCGGAGTATTTACATATTTCCCGCACTTGCCGCATGATTCAGATCTTCTGTATCAGTTGCAAACATTGATTCTAGCTCAGATGGATCAAAAGAGGCTTTAAAAAGCATCAACTATGGTCCCCCGGGGGGACAGACGCTTTAAAAAGATTAACTGTCACCATTTCGCTGCTCACGGCTGTGATCGGGTGTTAGAGTGCTGCTACTGAGGAGAATCGTTTGCCCAGGCAGTACTACTGTGTTGTAAAATGACAAAATAGCAAAATATTGCGACAGAATGTGCCATATTATGCTGCATCATTGCACCTCTTCTGTGTCAGATTACGTTTGTACCTCTCCAGTCCCTGCAGCACCTGTTCTGACCTGGGTCTCAGGCTCTACAACAGCTCTGCTGACCTGGTTCTCTGGCTCTGCAGCAGCTCTGCTGACCTGGTTCTCTGGCTCTACAGCAGCTCTGCTGACCTGGTTCTCTGGCTCTACAGCAGACCTGCTGACCTGGCTCTCAGGCTCTAGAGCGGCTCTTCTGACCTGGTTTTCTGGCTCTAGAGCAGCTCTGCTGGCCTGGTTCTCTGGCTCTACAGCAGCTCTGCTGACCTGGTTCTCTGGCTCTACAGCGGCTCTGCTGACCTGGTTCTCAGGCTCTACATCAGCTTGCTGACCTGGTTCTCTGGCTCTAGAGTGGCTCTGCTGGCCTGGTTCTCTGGCTCTAGAGCAGCTCTGCTGACCTGGTTCTCTGGCTCTAGAGCGGCTCTGCTGGCCTGGTTCTCTGGCTCTAGAGCAGCTCTGCTGACCTGGTTCTATGGCTCTACAGCAGCTCTGCTGACCTGATTCTCTGGCTCTAGAGTGGCTCTGCTGACCTGGTTCTCTGGCTCTACAGCAGCTCCGATGACCTGGGTCTCAGGCTGTACAACGGCTCTGCTGACCTGGGTCTCAGGCTCTACAATGGCTCTGCTGACCTGGTTCTCTGGCTCTACAACGGCTCTGCTGACCTGGTTCTCTGGCTCTACAGCAGCTCTGCTGACCTGGGTCTCTGGCTCTAGAGCAGCTCTGCTGACCTGGTTCTCTGGCTCTACAGCGGTTCTGCTAACCTGGTTCTCTGGCTCTACAACGGCTCTGCTGACCTGGTTCTCTGGCTCTACAGCAGCTCTGCTGACCTGGGTCTCTGGCTCTAGAGCAGCTCTGCTGACCTGGTTCTCTGGCTCTACGGCGGTTCTGCTGACCTGGTTCTCTGGCTCTACAATGGCTCTGCTGACCTGATTCTCTGGCTCTACAGCAGCTCTGCTAACCTGGTTCTCTGGCTCTAGACCAGCTTTGCTGACCTGGTTCACTGGCTCTAGAGCGGCTCTGCTGACTTGGTTCTCTGGCTCTACAGTAGCTCTGCTGACCTGGTTCTCCGGCTCTAGAGCAGCATTGCTGACCTGGTTCTCTGGCTCTACAACGGCTCTAGTGACCTGGTTCTCAGGCTCTACAGCCGCTCTGCTGACCTGGTTCTCTGGCTCTGGAGCAGCTCTGCTGACCTGGTTCTTAGGCTCTACAACAGCTCTGCTGACCTGGCTCTCTGGCTCTACAACGGCTCTGCTGACCTGGTTCTCAGGCTCTACAGCCACTCTGCTGACCTGGTTCTCTGGCTCTAGAGCAGCTCTGCTGACCTGGTTCTCTGGCTACACAGCAGCTCTGCTGATCTGGTTCTCTGGCTCTACAGCAGTTCTGCTGACCTGGTTCTCAGGCTCTAGAGTGGCTCTGCTGACCTGGTGTTCTGGCTCTACAGTAGCTTGCTGACCTGATTCTCTGGCTCTAGAGTGCCTCTGCTGGCCTGGTTGTCTGGCTCTAGAGCTGCTCTGCTGACCTGGTTCTCTGGCTCAGGATCGGCTCTGCTGACCCGGTTCTCTGGCTCTAGAGCGGCTCTGCTGACCTGGTTCTATGGCTCTACAGCAGCTCTGTTGACCTGGGTCTCAGGCTGTACAGCGGCTCTGATGACCTAGTTCTCTGGCTCTACAGCGGCTCTGCTGACCTGGTTCTCTGGCTCTACAGCATCTCTGGCTCTACAGCATCTCTGCTGACCTGGTTCTCTGGCTCTACAGCAGCTCTGCTGACTGGGTTCTCTGGCTCTAGAATAGCTCTGCTGACCTGGTTCTCTGGTTCTACAGCAGCTCTGAAGACCTGGTTCTCTGGCTCTACAACGGATCTGCTGAACGGGTTCTCTGGCTCTACAGCAGCTCTGCTGACCTGGTTCTCTGGCTCTACAGCAGCTCTGCTGATGGGTTCTCTGGCTCTAGAATAGCTCTGCTGACCTGGTTCTCTGGCTCTACAGCAGCTCTGATGACCTGGTTCTCTGGCTCTACAACGGCTCTGCTGACCTGGTTCTCCGGCTCTACAGCAGCTCTGCTGACCTGGTTCTCTAGCTCTAAAGCAGCTCTGCTGACCTGGTTCTCTGGCTCTACAACGGCTCTGCTGACCTGGTTCTCTGGCTCTACAGCAGCTCTGCTGACCTGGTTCTCTGGCTCTAGAGCACGTTTGCTGACCTGGTTCTCTGGCTCTAGAGTGGCTCTGCTGACCTTGTTCTCTGGCTCTACAACGGCTCTGCTGACCTGGTTCTCAGGCTCTACAGCCGCTCTGCTGACATTGTCCTTTGGCTCTGAAGTAGCTCTGATGACCTGGTTCTCAGGCTCTAGAGCAGTTTGCTAACCTGGTTCTCTGGCTCTATTACGGCTATGCTGACCTGGTTCTCTGGCTCTACAACGGCTCTGCTGACCTGGTTCTCAGGCTCTACAGCCGCTCTGCTGACCTGGTTCTTTGGCTCTGGAGCCACTCTGCTGACCTGGTTCTCTGGTTCTAGAGCAGCTCTGCTGACCTGGTTCTCTGGCTCTAGAGCAGCTCCGCTGACCTGGTTCTCTGGCTCTACAACGGCTCTGCTGACCTGGTTATCAGGCTCTACAGCCGCTCTGCTGACCTGGTTCTTTGGCTCTAGAGCAGCTCTGCTGACCTAGTTCTCTGGCTCTACAGCAGCTCTGCTGACCTGGTTCTCAGGCTCTAGAGTGGCTCTGCTGACCTGGTTCTCTGGCTACACAGCAGCTCTGCTGATCTGGTTCTCTGGCTCTACAGCAGTTCTGCTGACCTGGTTCTCAGGCTCTAGAGCGGCTCTGCTGACCTGGTTCTCTGGCTCAGGATCGGCTCTGCTGACCCAGTTCTCTGGCTCTAGAGCGGCTCTGCTGACCTGGTTCTCTGGCTCTACAGCAGCTCTGCTGACCTGGTTCTCTGGCTCTACAGCAGCTCTGCTGACTGGGTTCTCTGGCTCTAGAATAGCTCTGCTGACCTGGTTCTCGGGCTCTACAGCAGCTCTGATGACCTGGTTCTCTGGCTCTACAACGGCTCTGCTGACCTGGTTCTCTGGCTCTACAGCAGCTCTGCTGACCTGGTTCTCTAGCTCTAAAGCAGCTCTGCTGACCTGGTTCTCTGGCTCTACAACAGCTCTGCTGACCTGGTTCTCTGGCTCTACAGCAGCTCTGCTGACCTGGTTCTCTGGCTCTAGAGCACGTTTGCTGACCTGGTTCTCTGGCTCTAGAGTGGCTCTGCTGACCTTGTTCTCTGGCTCTACAACGGCTCTGCTGACCTGGTTCTCAGGCTCTACAGCCGCTCTGCTGACCTGGTTCTTTGGCTCTGAAGTAGCTCTGATGACCTGGTTCTCAGGCTCTAGAGCAGTTTGCTGACCTGGTTCTCTGGCTCTACTACGGCTATGCTGACCTGGTTCTCTGGCTCTACAACGGCTCTGCTGACCTGGTTCTCAGGCTCTACAGCCGCTCTGCTGACCTGGTTCTTTGGCTCTACAGCAGCTCTGCTGACTTGGTTCTCTGGCTCTAGAGCAGCTCTGCTGACCTGGTTCTCTGGCTCTAGAGCAGCTCTGCTGACCTGGTTCACTGGCTCTACAACAGCTCTGCTGACCTGGTTCTCTGGCTCTACAACGGCTCTGCTGACCTGGTTATCAGGCTCTACAGCCGCTCTGCTGACCTGGTTCTTTGGCTCTAGAGCAGCTCTGCTGACCTGGTTCTCTGGCTCTACAGCAGCTCTGCTGACCTGGTTCTCAGGGTCTAGAGTGGCTCTGCTGACCTGGTTTTATGGCTCTACAGCAGCTCTGCTGACCTGGTTCTCTTGCTCTACAGCAGCTCTGCTGACCTGGTTCCCTGGCTCTACAATGCCTCTGCTGACCTGGTTCTCAGGCTCTACAGTAGCTTGCTGACCTGGTTCTCAGGCTCTAGAGTGGCTCTGCTGGCTTGGTTCTCTGGCTATAGAGCGGCTCTGCTGACCTGGTTCTCTGGCTCTAGAGCAGCTCTGCTGACCCGGTTCTCTGGCTCTACAGCAGCTCTGCTGACCTGGTTCTCTGGCTCTATGACGGCTCTGCTGACCTGGTTCTCAGACTCTACATCAGCTTGCTGACCTGGTTCTCTGGCTCTAGAGTGGCTCTGCTGGCCTGGTCCTCTGGCTCTAGAGCAGCTCTGCTGACCTTGTTCTCTGGCTCTAGAGCGGCTCTGCTGACCTGGTTCTCTCCCTCTAGAGCGGCTCTGCTGACCCGGTTCTCTGGCTCTAGAGCGGCTCTGCTGACCTGGTTCTATGGCTCTACAGCAGCTCTGCTGACCTGATTCTCTGACTCTAGAGCGGCGTTGCTGACCTGGTTCTCTGGCTCTACAGCAGCTCTGATGACCTGGGTCTCAGGCTCTACAACGTCTCTGCTGACTTGGGTATCAGGCTCTACAACGGCTCTGCTGACCTGATTCTCTGGCTCTACAGCGGCTCTGCTGACCTGGTTCTCTGGCACTACAGCAGCTCTGCTGACCTGGTTCTCTGGCTCTACAGCAGCTCTGCTGACCTGGTTCTCTGGCTCTACAGCGGCTCTGCTGACCTGGTTCTCTGGCACTACAGCAGCTCTGCTGACCTGGTTCTCTGGCTCTACAGCAGCTCTGCTGACCTGGTTCTCTGGCTCTAGAGCAGCTCTGCTGACCTGGTTCTCTGGCTCTACAGCAGCTCTGCTGACCTGGTTCTCTGGCTCTAGAGCAGCTCTGCTGACCTGGTTCTCTGGCTCTACAACAGTTCTGCTGAACTGGCTCTCTGGCTATACAGCAGCTCTGCTGACCTGGTTCTCTGGCTCTAGAGCGGTTCTCTGGTTCTACAACGGCTCTGCTGATCTGGTTCTCTGGCTCTAGAGCAGCTTTGCTGACCTGGTTCTCTGGCTCTACAGCAGTTCTGCTGACCTGGTTCTCTGGCTCTAGAGCGGTTCTCTGGTTCTACAACGGCTCTGCTGATCTGGTTCTCTGGCTCTATAGCAGCTCTGCTGACCTGGTTCTCTGACTCTAGAGCAGCCCTGCTGACCTGGTTCTGTGGCTCTAGAGCAGCTCTGCTGACCTGGTTCTCTGGCTCTAGAGCAGCTCTGCTGACCTGGTTCTCTGGCTCTACAACAGTTCTGCTGACCTGGTTCTCTGGCTCTACAGCAGCTCTGCTGACCTGGTTCTCTGGCTCTAGAGCAGCTCTGCTGACCTGGTTCTCTGGCTCTACAGCAGTTCTGCTGACCTGGTTCTCTGGCTCTACAACGGCTCTGCTGACCTGGTTCCTAGGCTCTAAAGCTGCGCGTTAAAACCCTGAATACAAATACCAGACAAGCTGTCGCCATTGTGAAAAAATATAGTGCTTACCGACTAATGAAGGAGACAGTGTAACGCTGCAAGTAAAAGATCCAGTCCTGATGGGCGGTCCCAAAGGAGACAGGGCGGTAACAAGGAGGGACTAAGAAGCCTCATTATCTATCGGAAGCCAGCTTTTACCATGGACAATGACACCAGCCAATGAAAAATATGGGCGGGGCTTCCACACCACTTCTAAAACATACCCTAATACAGCATGCCTCGCAAAGCGGGCAGCGCATGCGCTGCAACGCTAGGCTCGACCTAAATAACAATTAACTTCCCAACCTTTACTCCTACAAATGCCACAACTCACACCTAATATATAACATAAAGATTATCTTAATTACATATTTACATATTTATTTATCATTTCAATAATTAATATACATTACAATTATTAATTCATTATTTTAGTTAATTTCTTACACACTCTTTACCCATACAAAAACAACACACCAAAAAACCTATTCTATTACATAATTTACATAATTATCAATTCGACTATTCATATTAATTGACCATTAATTATTAATTTATTATGATTAATTTACTTCCCACCCTAGACACCTACAAATCACACAATCCGCACCTGAAATATAATTAAGAAAAATAATTATACAATTCACATAATTAATTATCAATTTAAATAATTAATATTATTTAAAAACGTATTTAGTAATTAATTATAATTAATTTAATACGCACCCTATACCCCTACAAAACACACAACCAGCACCTAAAACTTAATTAAAAAAATAATTATACAATTAAGATAATTAATTATCAATTAAATTAAAAACATTAATGTACTTCCCACTATGTACCCCTGTAAACCCCACAACCTGATTCTGTACTAAAAATAAAATAAAAATAGAAAATAAATTTCAAAACTACTAACAGTTAAAAAACTATATTAAAAAACATTAACAATAATTAAACAAACATTTTATAACATATACAATTAAAATACATACTAAATACATAAAAATAATTTTAAAAACTATGGGGGATATTCTCAAGAACGTGCGATAATCATCGCCAAAATAGGTTGACACAATTTTTCATATCGCCGTTAATCGTGGGAAAATAACGCTGTGTTAACGTCTTATTCTCAACATGGCAGTAACATGCGATAGTTTTCCGATAACACGTCAAATGTCCGCGATAAAATTACCGGGACGGCGATAAAAATCTAAAGCCAAACGTGAAAAAAGTGGCGATGGGCCCAACTGCGATAAAAAAAATCAACGATAAGCTGCGCCAGGCCTGCACTTCACACACGTCAGGCGGGAAAAATCACCATAAAAGCAGAAAAAAAACACAAACAAAACCAAAACAACTGCCAAGCACAATGGAGGTAGCCGGAGCAAGTACAGAGGACAACCAGAACCCCACAAGCCCCACGGAGGACCAGCATGGGACCTCGGGGTCAGGGAAGGGCAAGGAGAAGAAGAAGAGGAAGACGCGGTTCAGTCCGCAGGAAAACAGGATCCTGATAACGGAGGTGATAGAACACCATCAACAACTGTTTGTCACATCCACTGTGTCATTGGCAACAAAAAATGGAATATGGCAGTCCACCCTGGACAAGGTGAATGCAGTCGGAGTGCTGAGGAGGATAATGGAAGAGCTCAAGAGGCACTGGAATGATGTGAAGCGCAAAACCAAGCAGAAACTCAGCAACAACCAGAAGGCAGCAATGCAGACTGGAGGTGGGAGTCCAGCGCCACAGGAGGAGCTGGATGAGATGGAGGAAATGGTGTCCACAGTCATCAGTGTGGAGACGGTGGCAGGAGTTGGAGGACCGGACACTGCTCAACATGACCTGACACAACAGCAACAGGGTGAGTAACGACCAGGGACTGGGGGGACGGTTGGAGATGGGCACAATCTCACACATGCACAATTAAGTATAGCACAGTGCACACCCACAATGACTCTTGATCATGTCCCTGATTCCCTTGGCACACTGCAGCACACCTAGAAACAGCAAGTAGGCCCCCGTCGACTATGTGCCCAGAGGGGGCCCTTCCCACACATCACCAATCTCACAACCAACCCATGCACATGTGCCAAACCCAGCAAAGCAGCGTGTCTGTGAGCCACACTGACAATGCAAGTGACACTGCATGACGAATAGCATGGCTGCAGTCAATATATCATGACATGTTGCACGCCACGACACTGAGGTGGCTGACTGTGGACCACATCCGTAAAGGAGCAGGTCACACTCTGGCACATCCACGTGCACAAACAACCCCTGACGTCAACAACACATCTGCGGACAAACCATGCCCCAGAGTCCCAACTCCAACCAAGAGCCCAATTTACCCAAGTATGCAACATCTCAGCACTGTATAAGCACAGAAGTCAAAGGCACACCGCCTGAAAGGGATAAGGGGCAGCAAAATCAGAGCTGCAGGGGCGACGCTCCCAAAATGCAGCACACACACATAACATTCAGAGCACATCAACTTTGACAACAATGTGGTACAAACTGCAACACGTTCACAACAGAACAGAGGACACAACTGGTGCTGCTTGTGTGTAGAAACTGGCCAATCACATTTGGCATAGCAGGGAAATGTGAGATGATAATGTACAAGTACAAACACACATCCGTGATGTTGTCGAAATGTCCACTGTCCCGCATCAAATAGGCAGCTCCTCCCAAACAGTCACAATATACATTGTCATGCAGTCTGTATGTAAACTTGTACAATGCGTCAACATACATGTGAACACAATGTTAAACTGCATCTCCCCATCACATTGCAGAGGGAGAATCAACACCTCCTGCAGAGCAGACCGAACATCTCTTCACTGATGACGAAGAGGACCTCCACACCTTCGACACTGACGCCCTCCAAGAGCTCATGGACAGCTTCGGCACCTCACCTCCAGGAGCAGGGCAGCCCAGCTGCATCGAGGAGACCTCACCCCCTGCACAGACCACACAGCAGGAAGCACCCACCACCCCGGCTGTCTCTCAGGACCCCCACGAACAACACATGGCCTTCCAACGCCATGTGTTAGGGTGCCAGGAGAAGATGGCTGATCAGGTGCGGGTGGGGTTCGACCTCATGGCAGCCAAACTAGATGCCATACGTGGGTGTCTAAGTCCCATCAGGGACCACTTACAGTCCCTAACAGACACCCACAGTCCGCTCCATGCTCTCCAACGATCCATGGCTGACATCGCTGGAGTCCTGACTCTGAGACAAGGACAACTGTCTAGTCAGAGTGGCTCCAGCGATGTCAGCCGGGAGTTGGGACACATGCGGAGGATCATGGAGAACAGGGAGCGGATGGAGGCGGAAAGAATGGCTGCCATGGCTGCACACCAGCGAGATGTAGCTGGGATCTTCCATGCCCTGCAGATCCTCATCATGGTATTGCTGCCACAAGGCCTGGCGCCGATAAATGCTGCTGCTGCTTCTACATCCACATCTCCGCCCCCTGATGTGTCAGTGCCTCACAGTGCGGCAGACAATCCACCTCCGGCCCCTGATGTGTCACTGCCACACAGTGCGGCAAACATTTCACCTCCAGCCCCTGATGTGTCAGTGCCACACAGTGCTGCTGACAAAACACCACCACCCACATGTGAGGCACATGAAACATCAGAGGACGAAGATGCAGATGATTCTGCCTTAGTGGTAAGAAGGAAGCGGTAGCATTCATCTCCGCCATATGGCCTGTTTCTGCTTGGTTCTGCCCTCTGCATCATCACCTTCCACTGTCCCCCGATACACTCTGCGACACTCACCTTGGACCTCGACATGGACTGCCATATTCTGTTTGGTTACCAATGACACAGCAATCAGACTGCGGACTGAACTCTTCCTCTTCCGATGAACTTGTCATTCCCTAAAGGACTCTGGCTGGCCCTCCACTGAGCAACAATGTAAAGTGGGGTTTGCATGGCCCTGTACTGCTCCAGCTTTAACACTCCACTGAATGTGAATAAAAAATTCAAATTCACACAGATGTGTCATGTCTATGATCATTCAAGTATGAAAGTGTGGATGAATGTATGGTCAGTGATTCCCCCTTACGTCCATGTTGCTCATGTTGTGGGACTTGAGTCACAGGGTGCAACATTGCCAATTACGGTCTGGGTGGCGCCGACACTACAACAGAGACACACGCATTAGTTACTTTCTTGTCCAGCCCAGAACTGAACCACGCCCAGAGCCCTGGGCTCATTGTTCACACCCCTACGCTGGACTGGCATACGCCAGCCCAGCCCACTCCGCTTACGCTTACAGGGGGGACGACAAAGCTACATGTCCCAGGTCTTCCCTGTAGTGATCTGCTGATCACTGGTCTAGTTGTCAGCATGCCACAGCCACTCCCTGAGGGCTGGTTTACAACCACACCACACCCATCCAGCACAGGCGTCACAGGACATGTGACCCTTCCAATAAAAGGGGCCTACCACATCACATTCCCCACTGCCGGAGGTGACATGATGGCGTCTGCACCACGAGACTCAATCATAAAGGGGCCATGACTTGTGGCGCACTGGGTTAGTGGCACCCGATGCACTGCGGCCGGCACGGGCCTACCGCCACGGGACGATGACTTGCGGTGCACAGATTTGGTGGCATCCGATGCACTTCGGCCGACACAGGCCTACCGACACGGGACGGTGACTTGCGCTGCACTGAGGTAGGGGCACCTGAAGAGCTGAGCGGGTGTGCAGCCTGCGATGATGCGTAGACCTCGATACGCTGTCCTGCCAATCAAGATTCGATTTGAATTGAGAGCCCTGCTGGACCGCAGTGTACGCCGAAGGCAGCAGTCAGCACACACATGACTCCGCGGTGCGGTGCCGCAGGGTGCGCTGGGGGCCTGTGGTGCAGAATCCAGCGATCGGCTGAGGAGGTTGCACAGGCATGTGGTGGGCCCTCTTGGAGACACGCCGGTGGTGGCAGGTGAGCTTTGAGGCCTGGGTGCGCAGGGGCGGCCAGTCATCGCTGGGCAGCGGACCGGTCTGGGGACCAGGGCTGGGGTGCAGCAGGCGCACAGGATAGCGCAGGCACCACCGGTCATGGCTGCGGCCTCGTGGCTGGGTGGGGGGCGCCGCCCTGCCAGACACGACCCTGCATGCGATGACGAGATGTGCGCGGGTTGGCTTGGGACTTAGCCACCTCGTCTCCAGTGTAAATCTGGCCATTGAAGGTGGTCGGCCACATGTGTGTAGGCCTATGGACAGGATATGGCGGACACAGAGACACACGCAGTAGTTACTTTGGTGGCCATCCCAGAATTGAACCACGCCCATAGCCCCGGGCTATTTATTCACGACATACTCCAGCCAAGGCCACTCCACTCACGCTTACAGGGGGGGGACAAAGCTACATGTCCAAGGTCTTCCACACTGCCTGAGGTAACCTGTTTGCATCCACTGTCCACAACACTACAAACACCAGCAGTATATGTCCACATGGACATGTCTTTGCTCTGCATACTGAAGTCTGTCCAGCACATCACCGCCACACTTGGCATTGTGTACATTCTTATTGATGGGTCACTTGCCTCCTTCGCACATACTTGGTTCCCACCTCTCCCCACATTCTACAATTGTGTGGCAGAGGTGCCATGCCGTGGATGGTTTGTCTACATGGCTGGCCTCGGTTACCACAGTTACTTGTGTTGTCGTGTCTGGTAGTTGGGCATGTTGATTGGCATGTTGTATGTGATTTTGTAACGTGTGCATTCCCACAGTTGTGAGTTGTATGATTGTGGAGTTGAGGTGTGTGGTGTGTTCAGTTGGTACTTACCGACAAGCAGTGCATTTCCATAGGTGCCATCCTCAAAGTGCTGGTTGGTGATGGACTTGCGGAAGATGTAGGAATCATGCACACTGCCTGGGAAGTTTGCGACGACATTCGTGAACAGGCCCCGGTAGTCCACTTTTGCCTGCACATTGATGGAATGCGGGTGGTTTCTGTTGCGGTTATTGTGTGCAGTGTCGGCAGGGGGCACAAGTAGTACATGTGTGCAGTCAATTGCCCCCAACACGTGCGGGAAGCCAGCTATGGCGTAGTTCCCTTGCTTGGTCTCCAGCTGTTCCTGCGCAGTGTGGGGGAAGTGAAGGTGCAGGGGTATCAAGCTGATACAAACCGGGATGCTTACAGGTATGATAAATCCTGCATAAGAAGACCGTAACAGAAGTTCGTGTGGTCGTAACCTTCCTTTTCTTTCCTATGAAGGTTACGACCAAACGAACTTCTGTTACGGTCTTTTTATGCAGGATTTATCATACCTGTTAGCATTCCGGTTTGTCCAAGTGCAATACGCTGTACCAGATTACGTTTGTGACTATACGGACGCTTGACCATTGTCACCATTCCTCCAACAGGTTTCTGAATACTGACTTTCGTAATATGGAATTGTATTGGGGAGTTCCGAAGCATATGCAGTTATTTGAATCCACACGTTGCCCTGATGAAGTTCCCCGTTGAGAATGGAACGCGTTGGCTGAGCTTTTCGTATTGTTGATTTATGTATTTGTAATGAAGAACTGTTTTTACACTACTGTTGACTACTGGACTTCATGACCTGGCGCACCCCCATTTCAGTAACTACAATCTTGGATCTGGAGCACAGAGGCGTCAAGCAACGGCTGGCATTGGGGTTGGTTGCGCAGGAACACTACGAATTGGAACTAGCGTGTGGTGCGGATACAGGGGCCCGCCGTTGCTTTTGTGGACATGCATCCAAGACATGTGTGAGGAAGTTTGATAGGGCTGGCTGTGAGACTCCTCCAACTCTGGCAGTTGTTGGTTGGAAGGTACCAGAGGCCAACAGGTGCAGCACAGCCAGCAGCTTTGTCTGCGGAGGGATGTTGGTTGTCCGCTGTGTTGGTACCGTCAGCCTGTGGGCAATGTGGGTCAGGATGCGGAGGATGGTTGTCCTTTTGAGCCTGTAGTGGGCAATGGCATCCTCTGGCGTTGAGTGTCTGAGGCTGGTGCGTTTTAGAAACGTCCGCTGTCTTCTTCTGCGCTGCCTAGGTGGTAGTCCGGGGGGGGTGGTCTGGGGGGGGGTACTTGGGGTGGTGGCGGTGGGTGTTGTGGACCTCTTGGGTCTCCAAGCTGCATGATCAGTAGCTCCATGACATGTGTTGGTCTTCAGATGTGACTCTGGGCTGGGCTCCCTTTCATACTGCAGGTTGTCGTCCTGCTTAACACCAGTAAAAGGCAGGTGTTAAATCCCTGCTGCTAACGCGCCTTATCGCCTGTTTTTGGATCGCATTGCAGATCTGGCTGGTCGTTGAGAATATCGCGAAGTGGTGTTTTTGCACGGGAACGCCTACTCTGCATATCATTAGAGTTAGTTGTCGCTCTCATCCGTGGCGATGTTTTTTGTGGAAGCTATCACTGGAAAACTGGCGATATCGGCAGTCTGCACCAGCTTGAGAATAGGGCAATAAATCTATTGCCACTTTTGCGGCGCTAAAGTGCCGATAAATTGGCGATAAGTCCTTGAGAATATGCCCCTATATTCTTAAAAAAGATATTTTTGTAAAATATATTAACGATTTCAATATTTTTGTAAACTTTGTTAATGATTTCGATATTGTTAAAATTGATATTACTTAACTCAAAACCGATATTCTTGACAACGATATTCTTGCACAAGATATTTCTGTGCGATGATATTTCAGAGTAAATATTTTTGTCTGACGATATTTTAATTCCGATATTTTCTCTGAACACCAGGGGAAGGACTGATGTGCTGCTGAAAGGACGGCCACTCTGCTGGACTGCTGACCTGCTGCTGCCTTTCTGCCCTGTTGCCCTCTTGCATGGGGAAGGACTGGACTTGCAACACGGACCCAGGACCACCAGAGTGACTCTATAGTGCTAGTTTGTTGGACTCCTGATCTGAGCCTCAGGGACACAATAGGATGTGTGAGTCCTGACCCTCCAGGTGGTGCCCTATAATCCATGGACCCTTGGAAATAGCACTGAAGGTGACCAGATAGCCAAAATCCAAAAGTGGGGACTTACACATTTTTTGGCTAAAAACTGCTGTGAGGAAGAGACCAGGGCCAACCTGCTCGCCAATGCAGCTGAAGTGCATCGTCATTTGGATTGACTTTGTGGCTTCTCTTGCCACGTTCTTCTATGCAGCAGCATATCCTGCTAAGCTATCCTTTGCCAAAGGGGTATCTAGCCCCATGGACATGTCTTCGGCTACTGCCTTCTTCCTCATCCCGCTGGAGATTCTTGACTTATATTTCAGAGACTAAGTCCAAACATAGAAATCTTCACTGCAGCTTTGACCCAAGGCTATCCGACTATGATGCTTCCTGCTCGGACACCTCTTGTAGCCTTGTCCCACTAAGCATCACCTTCTAAAAACACTTTTCTCAGAAGTTTTTAAAGTCCAAAGGTAAGTGCTGACCAGACCCTATCCACTTCATGCATCCGAACCATGCTCCATTCATGGTCAGCCATATTTTTCTACTTTGACCCAGTCTTGTGTGCCTAGCGGTTGGTGCTTTTTTCTTTTAGGTGCAAGTTTTTATTACAAGCTTGAGAAATTCATAACTCTGGTTCTACTGATTGGATGTTTGTCATTTTGGTGTCAAATAATGTATTGAAATGTATTCTATCTTTCTAAACTAGTGTGGGACTTTTCTTATGTACTGATTGCTTAGTTAAGCCTGATTGCTTTTTTTTGCCAAGCCATCCCGAGTTAAGCACAGGTTAATTTAATGACTTTTTGTGGTTCACCCTACAAGGGATTGTGGCTATTGCTTGACCAGGGCTCACACTCCAGTCAATCAACATCCCAGTTTCTTACATTGGTGTCCTTCTGTGTGGGTCAGGACTTTTGTTTGTGCAGTAATACAGTAATTTATGTAACACCAAAATCCCAGTTAAATATTTTGATACCAACACGATCCTTTTTAAATTCTCCTTAGTCTCACATTGGCTCTCTTTTTCCTTTTTCTAAATGTAAGTGACCCTGCCATGGGGATGAAGCTGATCAATGTTGACAACCTCACTAGGCCTGAACTGCAAAAGCTCTGCAAGGAGAGGGGGTTGAATGTGGACAAGAAAGCTTCCAAAGTGGCTCTACAGATAGTCCTCCAGGCCTATAAGGAGGTTAAAAGGTTGTCGGCAGCATCAGTAGAGGATGACCTGAGGAGGACATTAACTTAAATGAAGATGATGATCAGGACCCAGAGAGAGATCAGGAGCTGCAGGGAGAGCCAAACTACCCCCAGAGAGAAACCAGGATACCCAAGATGGGGCTGGGAGCAGTGTATCCTCCAGGGGCTTGTCCAAGTTGAGTTGGGAGACAGGAGGGAAGAGAGGAAGCTCAAGCGGAGCTTGCCAAATTAAGAGTGGAGGCTGGGAAGGAGAAGGTAGAAAGAGCCTTATCAAAGGAGAAGGCTGAGTCTGAGAGGGCCTTAGGGTGGAAGTGTACGGACAGTGTAAGCTGGAGAGGTGAGAATCTGCATACCACCAGAGCTGGTGCATAACTGTGTGGTGAGATATGATATAGACTAGTGGTTTGCTGCAAATTAACTTGTACTCAGGGTACATAAGGACCCAGAGGAATACTAGGGGGTAGCATGTGGAAACACATGCCCACAGTGGGGATAGATGCTCTTTTCATACTAGAGGCAGAGGATCAGACAAAGAATGCCCCAATGAAAGCCATACTTTTTGTTAATTTGGGCTGAACCCTGAAAAGTACCGTCAGAGGTTCAGGGACAGCCACAAATTCCCAAACCTGTCCTGGATGGACTTCATAGATTATGCTGGCAAGGCACTGAAGGTCTGGAGGAAAGGGCAGCAAATTGGATGATTTTACTGGACTATACAACCTAATTTTGAGGGAGCACATGCTAAATATTTGTTTTACAGAACTGAGCTAACACCTAGTGGATAGCAGACCTACTGATCGCAGGAAGCTTGCTGAGAAGGAAGACCTCAGGGTCAGCACCAGATTATCTAAGAAGGATTCTGGAGGGGACTCCCAAAAGGGTGGTCAGGGTTCACAACAGAAGAACGAGGGAGAGATAATAATGAAATAAGAGTTCTCTCATGACCCCAAAAACAGTTCACGGGCAATAGGGTGCCATCCCAATCTGGCCAACAGAAGAAAGGCTTCATAGACTAAAATACTGGAAAGTGTGTCCCTAAGTGCTATGAGTACTACTAATATGGGAATGCCAAGGGACATGCCAAGTGCTCCAATATGGCACTACCCCACAGTGGTGGGCAGTCACAGGGGATGGCCAGTGTAGCGCTTTGGGAGATGTGCCACAGTTAGTCTGGGTGAGACTAGTAAGATTGCCCTTGTGTCCCTGAGTGACAAGGAGATGGTGCTCAAAGCCCACATGCCCTCCAATACTTCAAAGTATAGGCAGTGGTCAAAATCAATGGGCAGATGGTGGAGGCTTTGAGGGACACAGGAGTTAGTATAACTACTGTTAGGTGTCATCTGTATCCTCAGAGCAGGTCATACCCAATACATTCCACCAGGGTGTAGTAACGACAACCGGGAAAGCCAATGCCACGTGGCTCTAGTTCCCTTTGGGTCTCAGGTCTGTTGTGAGCCCTGCTATACCCAAGAATTGTCTGTTAGGGAATGACCTGGAGAACACAGCCTGGAAGGAGAGGAGCTCAGGCTGTACCTGGAAGTTTAGGGTTGCCTGAGTGGGTGTGTGCAACCACTAGGGTCATGGCTGCCCAGGAGGGACTCAAGAAGATCTAAAGCCTGGCAAAAATGACCCAGACAGTTGCCAGGAAAGGGAAGGGCAAGGGGCATGGGAAGCCAGCACCTGAATGTCCCACAGTACGAGTGGATGGAGCATTGGAGGAGGATGCCCCTGAGCATACCGGGGAGGATAATACCCCCCTGGTGACCTGCCTGAAATTGCAGGATGGCAAGTAGAGGGGGGCCCACCAGGGAGAGGTTCTGCAAGGCACAGTAAGAGTTCCCAACACTTGAGGGAATGAAACTGCAACCTAAATCCAAGCTGGAGTCAACTCTGCAGATCAACTCATATATTGGGAGAATGATGTCCTGTATAGTGAGCCTGGGGCTCCTGACCATGAGGCAACTCATGTGTTGGTAGTTCTCCAATGATACAGGGCCTTCCTACTAGGGATGGCTCATGAGATACCCCTGGCAGGACAACTGGGGCAGGACAAGACCTTTGCCAGGCTTGTCACCAATTCTATTGGCCCAGGATAAAGTCAACCTCTGATGCATTCTCTAGGTCCAGCCTCAACTGCCAGGCTAGTGGGAAGACTGGGAAAAAGCTCAAAGTTGACCCTGAATCCCATTCCTTATATTAATACATCCTTTGAGAGGGTGGGCATTGATATTGTAGGACCCTGGGACCCCGCAACAGCCTTAGGCAACAGGTTCATCCTGGTTTTGCACCATACCACTAGGTATCCCAAGGCTATCCCTCTGAGTACCATCACTGCACCTGTAATGGACAGAATCCTGATGGGAATTTTCTCCAGAGTGGGTTTCCCTAACGAAGTGGTGTCAGACAGGGGCACCAACTTCATGCCTTCCTACATGAAGTCTACGTAGAAGGAGTGTGGGGTTACTTATAGGTTATCCATACCCTACCATCCACAAACAAATGGGCTTGTTGAGGTTCAACACACACACTAAAGGCATGATTATTGGCCTGCCTGAGCCCATGAGGCAGAAGTGGGATGTCCTCTTACCATGCCTGCTTTTTGCTTACAGGGAGGTACCACATGGGAGAGTGGGCTTTAGCCCATTTGGACTACTGTATGGTCTCCTTGTTAGGGGGCATCTCAGTCTGGCCAAGGAGGGGTGGGACAAGCTCCCAAGAAACCCCTCAGGTGTGGTAAGGTACTTGCTAGCCCTCTGGAACCAGATGGCCAAGTTCTAGATGTAGGCTTCTGAGAACTTGGAGGCTAGCCAGGAGATAAGGAAGCAATGGTATGACCAAGCGGCTACCATGATGGAATTTCAGCCTGGACAGAAAGTTTGGTTGATGAGACAATGGAGCCCACGGATCTCCAGGAATGCTAGACGGGGCTCTATGAGGTGGTGGAGAGGAAGGGGGCGTCCACCTACATGGTGGACCCCAAGAGCCCCAGAAACCCCTAAAGGGTACTCCATTGCAACCGCCTCAAACCCCACTACGAGAGGTCTGAGGTCCCCATGCTACTGACGCCAATTGATGGGGAAGAGTAGGAGAGCGAACCTCTCCCTGATCTCCTATCATCCAAAGAGAAGGATGGGTCAATGGAGGATGTCAACCTTTCCCCTACCCTGACCCCAGAGCAGCAGAGGGACTGTCACCAGTTAGTGGAACAGTGTGCCTCCCTATTTCCCTTCACTCCTGGGCTTACGCATCTGTTAGTGGGGACAGCCTGCCTGTCAAAAATTAAAATGTACAGGCTCTCTGACAAGGTTAGGGCCACCATCAGAGCAGAAGTTTCTAAGATGCTGGAATTGGGGGTCATTGGGCCCTCCTGTCGTCTCTGGTCCAGTCCATCGGTGCTGTTACCAAAGGTGGCTCCACTGGGCACCGCCCCAGAGCTTAGGTTCTGTGTTGACTACAGGGGACTTAACTCAGTCACCAAAACTGATGCACACCCCATCCCCGAGCTGATGAACTCCTTGATAGGTTGGGGGCTGCCAAGTTCATGAGCACTTTTGATTTGGACTTCAGGTTACTGGCAGATTGCACTGACTGAGGAGGTTAAAGAAAGGTCAGCCTTCTTCACCCCAGAGGGCCATTTTCAATTTAAAGTGATGCCTTTTGGGCTGAAAAGTGCCCCTGCCACCATCCAGAGGCTGGTGAACCAGATCTTAGAAGGGATGATGCCTACAGTGCTGCATATTTAGATTACATAGCTGTCTTCAGCAGCACCTGGAAGTACCACTTATTTCACCTGCAGGAAGTGCTTCAGACCCTGCAGCAGGCAGGCCCGACAATCAAGGCCATTAAGTGCCAGATGGAGCAGGGATCTATAGTGTAGTTGGGAAACCTTGTGTGCTGGCATAAGGTGCAGCCCCTCAAGGACAAGATAGAGACTATTCTCACCTCAAAGTCCCCAAAGACTCAGACAGAGGTGAAGACCTTCTTAAGCCTCACTAAATATTACAGGGGGCATTTGAGAAGATGAGACCATACTTGTTTAAGACTCACTTCCAGCTTCACACAGACCACATGTCCCTCAGGTGGTTCATTCAAATGAGGGTGAGACTCCAACATTGTTGCGGTGGTCCATCTCCCTACTGGGGATGACTTTCCAGTGGATCACCAGCCTAAGTAAAACCACTCCAATGTTGATGGTCTATCCAAGTTTTTCTGCCTTATTGAGGAGAACTCCCAAGGGGTTGGGTCGCTCTCCCCGCTTTCAGCTGCGGGGATCACGTGTTAGACCTGTCAGCCAAATCAATCAATCAATTTGAGCTTTATTCAGTTAATTGTATAGAAACCATAAAAGCAGAAACCAGATAACAGAACCATGATTAAAATCAATAACACGTAGATAAAAATACAGAAATATAAATACGATAATATAAAAAAAGATTATACCTAAAAATATACACAGCACATAAAAACCGACCTGTCACATACGAATTAAAAATTAGTCACAGGTTTTTCTCATAGCAGCTTTAAAAAAACATACAATATTAAAAATAACTTCTTCATGTAACAATTGCAAGAGCAGTTGGGCTGAACGCACTTGGAAAAAATCATTATTTTTAGCAATCTTATAATACACGCCTTTCTTGGGACCTCCTAAAATCTACAAAACATTATAAAATGCATGGTGTCCTGCAGAGATAAACTGTTACAGCCACAGGACTCCAATGGATGCCCCCAATTCCTCTCCCGGTGATACACCAACAAAAGATTAAGAAGACCAAACCTAAATCTAGTCAGCAAAAACGGTTCATACATGCTTTTTACAACTAGGAGATATAGCTCCGTAGAAAGAGAGGACTTCAGCAGAAGATGGACATGAAGAAAAAGGGAGGAATGCCTTTATGTCTGCTATTATATTAGCTGTTATATCTGCCATTATATCTGTGATGTACACCATGCCTAATTTTTCGTGCACCAAAAAGGGAGGTGCACTACGTGGGACACATAAAAGACGTCTTAAGAACAAATTTTCTACGATCTGAAGGTCGGTCTGATCAACAAACCCCTAGATTTCACTCCCATAAACTACCTTTGAAATGCTTTTTGCATGATAAACTTGTAATAAGGCCGGAATTGGTCTTCAACCTAGCCTTGAGGCAAAACTGAACACCGCTGCATTTGCCCTTGTGAATTCCTCCTTCTTCCTACTCACTAAAGGACACCAACACCATGAGGGGTCAAATAGTACACACAAATAAGAAAATACTCTTGTGTTTGGGAGAACACTGGCCCCCAGGGTAAACTTACATGTCTTAGTCTTACGTGGTCCAACCACCATCACATAGGATTTTTTAACATTAACAGATAAATCCAAATCCTCCATGAAGTTAGCAAAACAATTTAACAAGGACTGTAGCCCGTTTTTAGTTTTGGCAATGATAACAGCATCATCCGAATATAAGATCACCGATAGAGACCGGGCTCCCACACATGGGCAATCTGCTTTAGTATCAACGAGGGCCTGCTCCACACTATTTATACACAAATTAAAAAGACACGGGCCAGAATACAGCCCTTTCGGACCCACCTTTTTATATGAAAACTACAAGAACATTTTAGATCACTAGAAATGCGAACTGAGGAGAGGCAAGATGGCGACTGAGTGACATCTCGCCGCGGAGCTCCGCCGCCGGACCCCGAGTTCTATGCCTAAATGCATCTGAGCCACTCCTTACATAGGTTAAGCCTCGTAATTCACCTACGGAATAGAAGGCAAGGAAAATCATGAAAAGAAGCACCCGGAATGTCTGGATATATTAAGCTATATCTACTCTGCATGCTTGATTCCGGGAATGCACTCTCACCTCTCTGCAGCCTTGGGGCTCTGTATACGGATCGACCTTCCTGGATCTCCCTTGCCCTGCGTGATCCATTACTAGTGCTGCCTGGAAGGAACACATCGGCGAATTACAGCGGGACGGCTGACAGAAGGAAAATCTTACCGGGAACACGCAGTGTCTACGCGGGAAGTGAATATTGTTGGAAGATACTTTGTTGCAGCGGGAAGACCCGACAGAGCCGACAGCTTCGAAATCAAGTAAGAATGGCTGGAAAGGGTACCAAGACTCTGAAGGGGAAAACTGCGCAAATATGTGGCGCCTTAGCGAGTGTACCGCTACAAACTAGTACATTAATTACAGACACCAGGCAGAAAAAGATGGATACACGAGGTATTAAAAATAAAAGCAGTGACAAGGGAGAGAAGGGAGAGAAGGGAGAAAGTAAAGGGAGAAATGAGGGCGAAAACTGCACTGAGAGCATAGAGAATCCCAAGAGAACATTTGCAAAGACTAACAAAGAGCCGGATTACTCACAGCCTCTAATCACTAGCAGCTTTTGTGTACCAGGATCCAAGACTGTGACAGAATCTACAGTCAGCACAGATGGGGGAGAAGAGAAGAGCGATAGCCTACAGAGCAAACAGAAGGACTTAAAAACGCCCATAGATCTGGTGCATCCAAGTACACCCTATCCCACAACCCAGGCTAATAAAACAATAATGGAGGCGCATTCCACCCCATTATTGCAACATCAATATACAGATGGGGGCTACAACCAGGACAAAGAAGGGAAGAGCAGCAAGTCAGGTAATGATGGTAAAGAAACTGTAGAAGTAATACAAGAAGCAATACAGCTACCTAAAACACCTGACAATCTTGAAAAATTCTACTCATTAACTGATGAGTCAGAAATCTCTGATATAAGCATTTCCCTATCAAGCGAAGAGGACGAGGCAAACTGGCATAGTAGTACAAACACAGACCCACAGAAGAGTAGGAATGGACAAAAGAAATTACGGAAAAAAGAAGTGGGAGCCGCCAAAAAGACAAGAGATCTCTGATAAAGGTAGCATCGCAGATCTGAGATGGGACTACACGGACACACAATTTGCAATTACTACAGATATAATGGATGCCTCAAGCAGCAACCAAACAATTATCAGTAGTAACTGCACCAATAAAGAGGAGGAGGAAAGGGTAAAGTGCGAATCTGCTCTTTCAACGGTGCTACATTCTATTAAAAGTTTCCAGGAAGAAGTTAAAGCAGATAACAGGAGATCACGTTTGGCTGCCAAAAAATTACAAGGGGCTGTTAGGAAGGTAGGCAAGACATGTGTAGATATTGCCGATCGGATGGCTTCCGTGGAAGTACGGACAGAGAATCTTGAGAAAGATGTAGCTGTGCTAAAAACCCAAGTAGATGAGCAGGAAAGTACAGTTAAAGATTTCATGTGGAAGATGGAAGCGCAGGAAAATAGACAACGGCGTAATAATCTCCGCTTTTTAGGGATCTCGGAAGGTGTTGAGAAGGATGATCCTAGGGGATATATGGTCACACTTTTGAAGGGAGCTTTTCCAGAGCTACAATCCTGGGATTGGGATAAGGAAATACAGCGGGCACATAGGTTTCCGCTAACTCCTCCTAAACGCTCTTTAGCTATGCCTCAATATCCTCGTGCAATGCTGTTATTCTTTGGGAACTTTCTTCTACGTCAAGCTTTGTTTGATCTGGCAAGGCCTACGACAAGAAGAAACTTTGGGGGAATCACTTTTTTTACTAGACCCGACTTTGCACATGCCACAGTCGAACGAAGATGGAGACTCAGACAGCTCTTTGCTCCCTTTCAAGAACTCGGAGCAGATGTGTATCTGCAGAACCCGGCCAGACTAAAAATTGTGCATAAAGGGACCACACGTAGTTTCAACTCAGAGATTCAAGCAAAAGCATATTTAGAGGAACTCACAGCGAAACGGGGGAGCCGGGAGTAGGGAACAGGGACTGGAAAGGGTATAGTCTACGACTTCGATCGCAACTTAGTAAATATTATTTAAATATCACTAAAGTAGTAAGGAGGGCTTAACCTTTATCCTTGGCAATGCTGCATTAATTTTGTTCACATGAAAGGGGGAGGGCGGCGGGGATGCGGGGCTCTGATCCCTCAGATGTCATCTCCCTGGCTTTGGCAAAGCCAGGTAACCTCAGGTGTAGGTGGTGGGTGGGGGGTGGGCAAGGGTGGGGGGTTGAGGGTGGGGGAGGGTAAGGGGGAGGTTGGTCACAGACATGGGGAAGAATAGATGCAGCACGATTCCAGTTAAAGCATAACATTTCCGTTATATACAATGAGTGAATTACGTATTGCCTCGGTAAATATTTGTGGCCTTAATGACCCTAAAAAGAGAAGGAACACCGCAATTGGATTACGACTATTAAAAGCAGATGTAATATGTTTACAAGAGACACATATTGAAAACACACAGAGACATTTATTGGGAACACTTGGATATGTGCTGGTGGGGGCTACAAAACAGAATTCCCGCACGCGTGGAGTAGCAATACTGACCTCCAACCACTCTTTACAATTTAGTCGGGTGTCGGCAGATCAGCAGGGGAGGTGGGTAATCACTGAATGTAGCTGGAATAATGGAAACCCAATGACTATTTGCTCCGTATATGGGAGCAATGTAGATGACCCAACGGTAATCTATCAAGTTAGCAACGAATTAGCTACCTGGCCATTGCCACTCATACTTTGTGGAGATTTTAATATAAACTTGCCAGCAGATAAAAATTTTAAACAAGATACAGGCTGGGTATATAAGGGACGCAAGCCAAAGGTATTTAGTGCTCTGAAGGCACTATGCCAAGAACACGCACTTACAGATCTTTGGAACTGGCAGGATCCCACCAAATCTGGCTTTACCTATTATTCTTACCCGCATAATAAACATGTCAGAATAGATTATATACTAGCATCACACTCACTTTTACACAATTGCAAAATGGAAAAAAATCCTCGGATTTTAGCAGATCATAACCCATTAATAGTGGAAGTCAAGTGGGCGGACACAAGGAGAGGACGATTCCTATCTGGACTTTTGAAAGGGCATTATTGTTAGATGAAGAATATTGTGCTTACATGCGAGGGTGGATACCTCAGTTTGTTAGAGAAAATGTAGGAAGTGCAGGCATTGAGGTTGTGTGGGACACGCTTAAAGCAGGTGTGAGGGGGGAAACACTTAGGTACTCAATACAGCGGAACAAAAAAAGACAAAAAACAGTGAATGACCAACTAGTGAGATTAGCCACTGCAGAAGAAGAATTGATCACAATAGTGCAAAATAGGGGGAATCATGAGGAAGCACAGGCAAAGGTTGCAGTTGCAAAATCAGCTGCAATGGAAACTATAGCAAAAAAAGCCGCCGATAAATTAGCAGTATGGCGAGAGGAAGCCTATGAGTGCAGTGAACAAGTGGGCCACCATCTCGCAATAAGAGCCAGACAAAGGGCAAACCGGAATTTTATTACAGAAATCAGGGATCCTGAGCAAGGGTTAATCTCAGAGTCTGTAGGCATCCGTAAAACATTTTTTTCCTATTATCAAAAACTATATAACGAGGACGCAACACAAAATATGGCGGATATCGCTACATATCTCAATCAGATTCCCACAGAGCAATTCCCAGAGGAGGAACAGCAACAATTAGAAGAACCACCTCAATGGCTAGAGACGCTGTTATGCATTAATAGTCTTCCAAGTGGCAAGGCCACTGGCATGGATGGTATCCCTCTTGAATTTTATCAAAAATTCTCGGAACAATTGAAAGAATGTATGGAGTTGTTGGTTACGCATGTTTTTACAGGGGGCACACCCCCAGATTCTTGGTCGCAGGCGAAAATTATAATTTTTCTTAAAAAAAATAAAAACCCGACAGACCCCGGCTCATATCGCCCCATTACCTTAATTAATGCCGATAGCAAGATCTACTCAAAAATCCTCGCAACAAGAATTGCCTCAGTAATCCATATGGTCATCTCTAACCAACAACATGGGTTTATACCTGGTCGAGGGACGACGGATCATATAAGACGGGTCATTACACTCCTTGATATAAAAAATATCTCAAAGGAGCCAATAGCGTTAATACTTTTGGACGCAGAGAAAGCCTTTGACAGGGTTTCCTGGACTTTTCTATGGGAGACCCTGTCAAGGGTAGGAATCGGCAGTGGATTACTTCAAGCTCTTAAAATGCTTTATCATAAACCCACTGCAAGGGTTTTAGTCAATAGCGAGCTTACAGATTCCTTTCAGGTAACGAGAGGGACAAGGCAGGGATGCCCAAGCTCGCCGCTATTGTTTGCAATATATATCGATCCTTTTTTGCGCCAACTGGAAAGAAATAATATTATCAGACCCATTATAACTCATGGATGGGAAACTAAAGTTTTGGCGTATGCAGATGACATTGTCTTAGTGACTCCCTGTCTTGAAATGGCCCTACGGGAAATTGAGGTAGAAGCAGCAAAGTTTGGCAAAATCTCTGGGTATTCACTTAATCGTAGCAAAACCCAAATTATCTGTAACGAAAATTTAACCTATATAGATGAGCGGATAGTACAGAAAGCTACATATTTGGGCATAGACATTACAGCAAATATAGACTACATTGTTAAGGAAAATATTGAACCATTAGTGTTAAAAATCAAGCCCGAACTAATCAGATTACATAACCTACACTTATCCATTATTGGTAGATGCAATATTATCAAAATGCTGTTTTTTCCTAAATTTTTGTATCTTCTGCGCGCAATCCCCTTAGAATTTAACAATGAGTACTTAAAAAGATTGACGACTTGTTTTCAAGGTTTATCTGGGGGTATGCGAAGCCTAGAAGAGCATTTAAATTTCTTACATTACCCAAGGAGAGGGGCGGACTCGCCTTGCCAAATATTAGGCTATATTATTGGACCACCACAATATTGTATAACCTAGCCCTTATTCAGGATAAACCAAATGAAGAAAAGGCGAGTGAGACACCGACACCACTTGAATTAGCTATGGGGGCAGAAGTTTGGGGATGGGCTTGGCGACATCTGAACGATAATCATTATAAGAAAGTTCGGTTCAAGACATTGCAAGTGGGATATAGGGTTATGAAGGCTGTACAGAAGCTTATTGGTTGGGGACGCCTGAATTTTTATACACCATTATATAATAATCCAATTCTTCCGACAATTTTTAAAGATTCTATTATAAAAAGATGGAGGGAAGCCGGCCTGACTAAATTAGGTGACTTTTACTTTATATCAGGGATAGCATCATTTGAGAATCTTAGAGAAAGGTATGGGTTAGATAGAAGAGACTTCTATAAATTTTTACAGGTACGGGATTTTCTGATCAAAAAAGGGGGTGGCCCGATAGGGTTTACTAATAGCGAGATCATAGATAAGCTTATAAGGAATAGAGATTTGACAATAGGGATGGTCTATAATCTCTTTAACACAGCAATGCAAGACGACATGGAAAGCCATGCTTTAAAATGGAATGTGGAAGCTGGCACCTCCGAAAATATGTTTTTTCATTCCTTAAAGCTAGCGCAGAATGTTTTAATACCAGCACGATTACAGGCGCAATACTATAAATCTTGCTTCTCGCTATATTACACCCCAAAGAAAATCTCTAAATGGGCAGTGGGGAAAGGGACCTGTTGTCCACGATGTGCTTTACACCAAGCTGATCTTAGCCATCTCTTTGCAACCTGTGGCGCGTTGGACAGCCTAAAACGAGATATCACCAGTTTCTTTATTGAAGCCTTAGGGATACCCTGCTCTCTTACCCCGACGTTAATTGGATTGGGGGTAGATCAGGGGCTACAGGGAAAACCTGGTGAAAAATTACTTTTTATAGGCATGGCTATCCTGCGTCTATGTTTAGCATCAGCCTGGCTGGACCCAAACCCGCCAGGGTTTCAGCAATGGCTTGCACGATTTCTAGCAAATTATAACCTGGAAAAGGCTGTTTACGCAAAAAGGGGAATACGTTCACACTCCAAAGGCCAAGAAATCTGGGCCCCTGTGGCTAGCTGGTTGAGCAGGAACGAATAGATGAATATGTAATTTGTATATAAACTACATTAACTGGTAAAATATTAGTTGATGACCAAACCCCAAGTGGGAGCGGGGGCGGTGGATGGGAGTTTAGGGGAGGGAAAGGGGGGGAAAAAGAAAAAAAAAAAAGTGTATATATATATATACATTAATGCACTCTATTGTCTGCATGTTTTGATGGCATTTATGATATCCAATAAGTATCAGGCATAATGTATGTACGACATAAACTAAAATGTATTGGATTTTGTTTTTTTTTCTTTTGGTGGTGCACTAACAATAATAAAAATATTTTTAAAAAAAAAGAAATGCGAACTGAGGCCGTGGTGTTCATATGAAAGTCCCTTAAAAAAAAGAACAATATTACGATCAACCCCCATAAATAATATAGCCTGCCATAATTTCCCTTGTTTGATTCGTGTAATGTAGATGTGGGATCCCTGAGCCCAAGATGAATAGAACTGGGGCAAGCAATGGTATTTTTACTTAGCACCATATATAGATTTAAACACTTTCCAATGTTGACCTCCCAGAACGAAATCCATACTGTTCCTGTGAGATGGTACCATTTTCCTCCACCCGCTTCCCTAGTCTATCCAGGGGCATTCCCCCAACTACCTTTACCACAGAGTCGAGAAGGGAGATGGGCCTATAGTACGCCGGGTTGTCCCTGTCCCACTTTTTGAAGACTGTGACAATAATAGAAGATGTCCACAACTGCGGAGGACTCTTCCTAACTGCCATGTTAACCAGGAAGGTCAGAACTGGAGCCCATGTCTCAGCATCTCATGTATACATATCCGGGGGGATGCCAGTTGGGCCTAGAACCTGTCCGCCTTATGGTGGTCTACACCAAACTTTTTGCCTCCCCTCCTCCATTTTGTTGAACCTTTTTTTGTTGGCCTTAGGACTCTGTGCACGTTACCACTGCTAACCAGTGCTAAAGTGCATGTGCTCACTCCTCTAAAACATGGTTAAATTAGCTTATACTCAATTGGCATACTTAACTTACCTATACATCCCTTGTGGAGTGGTATGCCACACACCCAGGGCCTGTAAATTAAATGCTACCATTGTGCCTGCAACACACAAAATGTGACGGGATGCTTCTTGCAATAAGCCTAACCACTGGCAATAGCTTGAGGTAGCACTCCAACCCATCGTTCTTTTACTCACCATGCCATCTCAGTTTGTACCCAGCAGTATGCAAATCAGTCTTGACCCTGTTTCTCATGGGAATAGTCTAGCCCGAACTGCAAAGCCAGGTCCTCCCTGAACCGGAACACAAGCAGCCCAAGAGTGGTTTTACCCTAGTTATGGGCTCACCAGCTGGGTACAGCTTGGTGCCAGTAACACACTAAGCATGGGACCCATGTCTGGGCATACACATGTCACTTACGGGGTACATGGAACACACAAAAGGTGATGGGCGGCTGCTTGCAATAAGTTTAACCACTGGCAATAGCTTGGGTAGCACTCCAATCCATCGTTCTTTTGTTCACAATGCCACCTCAGTTTGGACCCAGCCATATGCAAATCAGTCTTGACCCTGTTCCTTATGGTAACAGTCCAGCCCGAACTGCCAAGCCAGGTCCTCCCTGAAGCAGAACACAAGCAAACCAGGACCGGTTTTGCCATAGTTATGGGCTCATCAGCCGGGTACAGCTTGGTACCAGTGCCACAGTGAGCATGGGACCCATGTCTGGGCATACTCATGCCACTTAGGGAGGTACATGAAGCACACAAAAGGTGATTGGAGGCTGCTTGCAATAAGTCTAACCACTGCCAATAGTTTGGGGTAGCCCTCCAACCCATCCCTCTTTTGCTCACCATGCCACCTCAATTTGGACCCAGCCATATGCAAATCAGTCTTGACCCTGTTCCTCATGGGAACAGTCCAGCCTGAACTGCCAAGCCAGGTTCTCCCTGGCCCGGAACACAATTAACGCAGGACCAGTTCCGCCCTAATTATGGGCTCATCTGCTGGGTGCAGCTTGGTTCCACTGACACAGTGAGAATGGGACCCATGTCAGGGCATACCCATGCAACATAGGGCGGTCTTTGAAACACACAAAAGGTGATGGGAGGCTGCTTGCAATAACTTTAACCACTAGCAATAGCCAGGGTAGCACTTCAACCCATCATTCTTTTGCTCACCATAACTAGTGCAAAACCTGTCATGGATTGCTTGTGTTCCGGTTCAGGGGGGACCTGGCTAGGCAGTTCAGGCTGGACTGTTCCTATTGGAGCAGGGTTGAGACTGATTTGCATACAGCTGGGTCCAAACTGAGGTGGCATGGTCTGCAAAATAATGATGGATTGGGATGCGGCTTGACTGATTACCAGTGGCTGAGATTAATTCAAGCATTCCATCCATAACTGTTTTGTATACTTACCATTGGGCCTGCAGCTCTTCTTGTACAACTCACTTAACACCTTAAAACATGTCCCAGGTCTGCCACTGCAGCCTGAATGCAGTTTTACACTGCCCTGTCCACTTGGCAATAAAACTCCTTTGCCAAGCCTTAAACTTCCCATTTATTACATATACGTCACCTCTAAGGTAGGCCCTAGGTACCTCATAGGGCAGGGTGCCTTGTAATTGAAAGGTTGGACATGTACTTTTTAGTTGGACATGTCCTGGTAGTGACATATTTTTCACCACACTTTGGCTGCATTCTGGGTCAGGACCTTAGATATATATAAGTAGTAGGTTTTATTGTTCCCTGCATATTACCACTTTTTTAAAGTGGAAATAGGTAGTGAAATCTATTTCTATTTTTCTGTAAAATTTTTTAAACGTTTACTGAGTACCGCACTAGTACCTACAAAGTACTGCAGTAGTTACAGGAAAAAATGTATATGTATAAAAATAAAAAATACACTGTATTACACTATGTTACTTATATATAGTGTAGAACAGTTTATTTATAATTGTTTAACAAATGTATTTTCTTTTCACTTTTTCAAGTTGTGCGATAATGTTTAGGTTTTATTGTAGTAGTCTGTAGAGTTTATTGTAAAGAATTAAATATGTACAAAATTGAACTTGCAATCTACAACAATACATGTGTGAAATGTGGTGTAGTACAATGTATTTTTAATTTTTTAACATACATTTTTTTTGAAGTACTGCAGTACTTCATTGGAAGTACTGCGGTACTCTGTAATATTTTTTTTAAATATATAGAAACTTATACATAGTTTTCCCTACTTATTACCACCTTAATAATGTGGTAATACATAGGGGAAAATACAAAACATAATATCTACCTATAGCCAAGGCCCTAACCCAGAACACAACCAAAGTGTAATTAAAACAACATGGTTGCCTTTAACTTTTGTAAAGGCAGTTATTAGCCAATCACATAATGCCTTATCATCTGCATCTACCGCGTTGCTTTTGTGAAAGTTTACGAAACTACTGCAACAGCAGATATCACTAAGTCAAAATAACTTATAACTTTTAAAATACTTACCCTAAATACCTGTACTAAAAGAGTCATCTGTACACCATGATCTACAATCCTGCCTAATTTCATGTAAATCCCACTGGGAGTTTGGCGCTATGTGTAAACGCTGCAGACCTAGTCCTCCTTCTAAATTGGTGGATGATGCAAAGTTTTGCTGAGATTCACCAAAAAGGAGCAAAGATAAAAGGGGGGGTTCCAAAATATGTTTGGACGCCAATGCATTTTTCCATTAATTTCGTACTCATGCATAGGGGTAACTTTGAGGTATAACTTGGTACATGGCGATAAACTTTAAAAGGCAGCCATATTGTTTTTATTACACTTTGGCTGTGTTCTGGGTTAGGACCTTAGATATTTATTAAAGTGGTAATAGCTAGGGACATTAATTTACATATTTTTAAATAAGTTTTCATAGTACCACGTTAGTACCTAGTGATTTTTTTAAAAATATCTTTTTTGTAATTTTTTTAAGTTGCGTGGTAATTTCTAGGTATTACCGCAGTACTCTGTAGACTTTTTAAAAAATACTTAAATATGTTAAAAAATGTAAATACACTGTAGTACATTATGTTTGTGAAATATAGGGGTATATTCACAAGAACGTGTGATAACTACCGCAAGAGTAGCGTAACACAACTTTCAATATCGCAGCCCATCGCGGGAAAATAACCCTGTGTCAACGTGGAATTCACAACAAGGCGGTACCATGCGATAGTCACCAGATAACGCGTCAAATGCCAGCGTGAAAATCAACACCACACCGAAAAAATGCGAAACGCGAACGCAAGAAATCATGCGATGAGGCCAATTGCGGTACAAAAAGTAGCAAAAGCAGCCTCAGGCCTGCAAATCCCACGCGTCTGGCGGGAAATAGCACCATAAAAACCACAGACACAACACACCAGAAACAAGCCAAAGCACGTAGCAACATGGATGCACCCTGACCCAGCGCAGAGGGCAACGCGAACCCCACAACCCCCACAGACCACCAGCAAGGAACAACTGGCTCGGGGAAGGCCAAGGAGAAAAGGGAGAGGAAGACGGGGTGCAGACCGCAGGAAAACAAGACCAAGGCCACGGAGGCGACAGAACACTACCAGCAACTGACCCACAAGCAGACCACCTGGAATGCAGTCGCAGTGCCCAGGAGGCCAATCCAGGAGGCCAAGAGGCGCCGTCAGGACCTGACAACCTAAACCAGGTACAAACCCGCTGCCAACAGGAAGGCAGCAACGGCGACAGGAGGTGGCAGTCCAGCGCCACAGGAGGAGCAGGAGGAAACCCAGGCCACAGTCATCAGTGTGGAGAAGGTGCAAGGAGTAGGGAGTACGGACACAGCCCGACAGGACCTGACACAACAACAACAGGGTGAGGATCCAACAGGGACTGGGGGGATGGGGGGTGATGGGCACAATGCCACACATGCACAATGGAGTGTAACACACTGCACACCCACAATTACCCAGGGACATGTCCCACATCCCCGTGGCACACTGCAGCACACACATAGCAATCACAGCACATACCATGACAATGTGGCACAAAGTGCAACACCCACACTGCAGAACAGGGGACACAACTGGGTCCAACCAGGCACAGTAACAGAACAATCACATTGGACAGAGCAGGGAACTGTGAGATGCACATCTACCCCTACAACCCCACATCAGCCATGTAGGCCAAATGTACACTGTCCCAACTCAAATAGCCACCACCGCCCAAACAGTCACAATGTACATCGTCACACAGTCTGCATGTCGATAAGAACAAGGCGCCAACACAATGCCAACAGGCACCTCCCCTTCACAATGCAGAGGGACAAACAACACCTCCAGCAGGTCAGAACAGACAACCCATCAGTGATGCCCGAGACGAACACCACAGCCCAGACACCGACGCCGTGCAACAGCCCATGGACATCCCACACAACCCACCACCAGGACCAGGGCAGACAGGCTACTCAGAGGAGAACCCAGCCCCTGCAACAGACCACACAGCATGAAGCACCCGCAATCACGGCTGCCTCACAACACTTCACCCACCCACACACGGCACCCTAATGCCAGGTGGCAGAACGCCAAAAGGAGGTGGCCCAACAGGTGAGGGTGTTGCCCAACCCATGGAATGCGAACTAGAACACATACGTGGGTGTCCAATATCCTTCAGGGACCCCCCACACCCCACAAAGGAGACCCACACCTCCACAGAGACACATCCACATATCATGTTGAACTGGCTATGGGCACGTGCGTCCGGCCCCTTTATTGGCAGGGCCACATGTACAGTGACGCCTGTGCTGGGTGTGTGTGGGGTGAGTATAAGCCAGCCCGCACGGAGTGCTTGGTGCTGGCAACAACCTGAACAGTGGACACCAGTGCAATGGAAACAGAAAACACCAGCATAACAGAGTCAAATGCAGAGCAACATGGAGGGATCCGGAGTAAGGACAGAGGTCACCCAATATTCAGTCTGGACGTTCCTTGAGTTGCAGTGCACTGAGGTAGGGGCACTAGAGTAGAGCGCGCTCATGTGAAAAAATTCCTAGGATTGTGTCCCTTCGGGTCAGTCCTGATGCAGATGCAGTGGGGTGTGTTACACCTGCATCAACTTCCTCATCAACGTCCCAGGTCTCCCACACTGCCTGAGGTGACAGTTGCATCCGCAGTCCACAGCGCAATACCCAGTAATAGATCCGGGTGTGTAGCTTGACTACCACATCAGTCTGCATTTCTGCCTTGGGGCTGTTGCCTCCTGCCCTCCCATTGTCTGTGCCCTCTCCCTTCCGCACACTTGACACATCTTCCTCATCATAGTCCCAGGTCTTCCCCACTGCATGAGGTGACATTGCTGTGCAACCTCACAACAGCACAAAACACAATCAGTAACGGACAATGGCTTGCGGTGCACTGAGCCACTGGCACCTGGAGTGCGGAGCAGGGTATCAGGCCGATGATGGCATCCACGACAGGTCTGAGCAAATCCTTAGGTCTGTCAGGACCACCTTTTCGACTCTGGCAGATGGTGGGTGAAGGTGGTCCTTGCGGTGGTGGCGTGTGCCTCCTGCGGTGATGCGACGTCCGGGCCGGTCAAGACTCGATGCCATGTGTGGGCCCTGGTGGCCCGCAGTTGGGGCCGGAGGAGGCGGACAGCGCAGGGCCACAGACACATGGCATTGATGACCCCAAGACCATCGCTACAGAGGCCATTCAATGTCTTTAGAAGAAGGGGTCCCAGGCCTGACCAGCACAGAGTTAGTGGCCCCGGATGCACTTCGGCCGGCACAGGCACCCAGCCACGGGACGGTGACTTGCAGTGCAGTCAGATGGGCCATGCGACCTGAGCGGGTCCCCATCAATGTCCGAGGTGTATGTTGCGGAGGGTTTCGGGGGACAGTGGAAGGTGTCCTCCAGGGCATGATGCGGAAGGTCTGATGTTATCTGGAAGCAGCAAATGGAGGAGTGGAAAGCGCAACCCTCGTTTGCACCAACAATTCGTGATCAGCTACATGAGGATGAAAACTAGCCCCTAGTCCATAGACTCAAACACCACCAATGTACGACCAGTGAGTGTCCATGAATGTCGGGGAACACACTTAGTGGCACAGGTGCTGTGAGGGCATGCAGTCTGCGATGATGCTGGTACACATATGTGAACTCCAAGAATGCCAAATCAAGGCTCTGTGACCTACTGGACCGCAGTGTAGGCCGGAGGCAGTGGTCAGCAGTGGCCCACAGCCACGGGTCGTTGGCTCGCGAGGCACAGAGTTAGTGACACAGTGGCAGTTGTGGGTAGTGTTCAATCACCTCCGTGACGCTGATCCTGTTCCCTCCGGACTGCAACGTGTCATCCTCTTACGCCCCTCCGTGCGTGCGAAGAAATGTATGCTTCCTCCTGAATTACTGATGTTCAGTTCCAAATCTGTGATCCCACTCGTGCGCAGCCTAGGCCAAGGGCAGTGGTCCGCGTAGGCACACAGACACGTGTGGTTGTGATGCCATGCACAGACTTGTTGCCACCACATCGGCGGGTGTATTGTGAATTGTTCTCTGCCATAATTAATGTTCACTGCCATGGTGTAATCAAGACTCAGTTCCAAATGTGTGACCTACCTGACCGTGGTGTAGGCCTGAGGCAGCGGTCAGCACGGCCCATTCACCGAGTGACTCCGGCATAGGTTGGATGGCCCCACCGGCCTGCGTTGTTCAGGTTCAGTGGCACCACGTGTAGCAGGCTGGCGTTGAACAGGGTTAGTGGCACCACGTGTAGCAGCCTGGCATTGAACAGGGTTAGTGGCACCACGTGTCGCAAGATGCCCATATGGAACTATGCCTCACTGAACTGGGGGGGTCTGGTGCTGTGGCCGCTGGCCGGGATATGGGGTCACTGCCATTCATGACTCAAGACACAGTTCCACATGTGGGACCTACTGGTCTGAAGAGTAGGCCGGGGGCAGCAGTGGAGTACGTCAACGAAAAGGGAATAAAGCGGGCCGGTGTCTTGGCGGCCGTGATGGTCTGAGGTGGCTGCAAGGTCTCGGGCCTCGGGCTTGTGGCTTGCGCCGGCACGTGGTGGGACCTCCTTGACACACGCTGGTGTCAGAAGGTGATCAGTGTGGCCTGGATGCGCAGGGGCTGGCCTGACGGGTTCGTGGACCAGCGTGCCGGGGTCCGGCAGGCGCACGGCATCTCAGGCAACTCCGCTCACGAGGATGGCGTCGGCCTCGTGGCGAGGTGGGAGGCACCACCCTGGCAGAGATGTGGGCCCAGGCCTACGTGGTTTTTATTCACACCCCTACGCTGGCGTGGCATACGCCGGGACATCCCACTCCGCTGACGCTTAGGGGGGGCGTAACAGGCAACATTTCCGCGAGGTCCCCCACTGGCTGGGGTGACATGGTGGCATCCACTGTCCACTACACTCCATACGCAAGCGGTGTATGTCGCCATGGATATGGGTGTGTTCTGCATACTGCGAGGTGTCCAGCACATCGCCGGCACTGTTGGCATTGTGTACTTTTCCAATCATGGTTCTACTGCATCCTTCACACATGCCTGGTTGCCACCTCTCCACACATTCGGCTAGTATGTGGCTGAGGTGCCATGCCATTGCTGGCTCATTTTCACGGCTTGCCCATGTGGACATTGTAAGTTGTTCTGTTGTGTCTGGTGGGTGGGCATATTGTTGTGCCTGTTGTATTTGATTTTGTGACGTGTGCATTGCCAGAGTTGTGAGTTGCATGGTTGTGGTGTTGAGGTGTGTGGGGTGGTCATTTGTATATTGCCAAGGGGCTGTACATTTCCCTTGTTGCCATCCTGGGAACGCTGGTTGATGATGGACTGTCGGAGGATGAAGGTATCATGCACACTGGCTGTGTATTTGAAGGCGACATTGTTGGGTGTTCCACGGTGTTCTGTTGTTGCCTGCACATTGGTGTGGGACGTGTGCTTCCTGTTGCGGTGGTTGTGTGCTGTGTCACCAGGGGGCACAGGTAGTACATGTGTGCTGTGTATTGCCCCCAACACGTGCGTGCATCCTGCTATGGCATATGGTCCTTGCTTGGTCTCCAGCGGATCCTGCACATTGTGTTGTACATATGGGGACTGGGGTACCAGGGTGATGGTGATGTCCAGGACAGGTGTGGAGGACTTGGATGTGGCTGGCTGTGAGACTCCTCCGACTCTGGCGGGTGTTGGATGGGGGGTCCCAGGGGCCAACAGGTGCAGCCACGCCATCAGCTTTGTGTGGGGTGGGATGTTGGTTGTCCGCTGCGTTGTTGCCGTAGGCCTGTTAGGCGATGATGGTCAGGATGCGTAGGTTGGTTGTCCCTTTCAGCCTGTAGTGGAGGGTGACATTGTCAGATGTTGGGTCTGTGCGGCTGGTACGTTTCCTGGGGTTCCGCTGTCTTTGTCTGCGCTGCATCTGTGTTGGTCCGGGGGGTGTTCCGGGTATGGGACGGGGTCCTGGGGTGGTGGGGGTGGGTGTTGTGGCCCTCTTGGGTGTCTGGGCTGCATGATGAGTGGCTCCATGGCATCTGTTGCCCTTGGGATGTGGCCCTGGGCTGTGCTCCCTTTTGTGGTGCTGGCTGCCGTCCGACTTTACACCAGGTCAGAGCAGGTGTAGATTTCCTGGATTTCCTGGTGCTAACGCGCCTTATCGCCTGTTTTGTGTTTTTATCGCGGATGTGGCTGGTCGTTGTGAATGTTGAGGTGTGCTGTTGTCTCGGCTTTTGTCACGGGAACGCCCACTCTGCATCTCATTAGCGATATTTGCGGGGGTCCTCTGTGGCGATGTTTTTTGAGGCTGCTATCGAGGGTAAACTGGTGCTGTGGGCTGTTAACACCGGCTTGTGATTGGGGAGGTAAATTTATCACGACTTTGGCTGCGATAAAGTGCAGTTAATTCGGCGATAGCTCCTTGTAAATATGCCCCATAGTGTATTACAATGTCCGAGGTAGGGAAATGTTTAATATCATAGCATGGAATATAATTGGCTTAAAAGGTGGTAGGAAGAAGGCCAAGATATTCTCTGTAGCTTGTTGTATGAAACCAGGCATCCTGGCCCTCCAAGAAACACATTTTAATTAAAAAGAGGCCGATATTCACTGTATATCTAAGTGTTGCCAAGGATACACTGCATCTAAAATATATGATTTAGTAATGGCTTCCTACTGCTCAGAGGCTCTACCATTATCTTTAATACCTCACTAAGGGGCTGATTACGAGTTTGACAGTGTGGCAGCGGGACTACCCTGCCACTGCACTGCCAAACCCGCGTTAGAACCCCCCACCAAATTATGACTTTTTTGTCATTGGCGGGTGATTTCTTTGGCGTTCCCACGGCAATGCCTATAAAATAGGCACCAAAATGGGAATGTCAAAAAATGTTCCAGCAGGACATGGAGTGAAAAGTCCATGCTGTGCTGGAACTTCTGTGCAAGCACACAGGGGGGCACATGTTGCACCCCTCTGTGTGCATTCACAAGGCGTGAGGCACAAAGGTGCCCTGCAGGGCCCCCTTTCTTTCATCTCCACCACTGTTTTCATGGAGGAAAGACTTCCATGAAATCAGTGGCGGAGATGAATGTTGTAATATGCTTGGCGGAACCGCGGCACTTTGTCTTGGTAAATTGATGCACACATAATAATCAAAATCCACATTTTTTCCCCAACATGATGTTAGAATTTAGTGATGTTAATCTGCCCATTATTATAATTGGCGATTTCAACTGCATCTTGAATCCTGCTCTTGATACGAACAATACCTACAACACAGCACAGAAGGGTAGAACTAGTGTATTGGATATGATGGTTAAACTGAATTTGGTCGATACATGGAGAGAGCAAAACCCTGACCTTCGGAGTTACACTTTTTTTCTCTTGCCCTCACAGACAATATTCTTGCATAGATTTCTGCTTGAGTAGTACTTCAATTTTTCCGATATGTAAAACCAATATTTTACATCTTTTGCATTCGTATCACTCAGCCATTGCACTGCCATGGGAAGGCAATTGTCATGCTAACACTAACCCGAGCTGGTTATATATTTTTTCAAATACGTTTTAGATCACTCCGATTATATCCAATATTTGCGCATAGTTACGCAGGAATTTGTGGTGACTAATCAAGGGTCCGCTCACCCCTGTGTGATTTGGGACACGCTGAAAGCTTATATTAGGGGAATTTCACAGTCATTTATTACTCAGATTTCTAAAGCAGATAGTGAAGAAGAGATCTATCAGGGGACAACTGAATAGTTTAATTCAACTGCATATGTCACAGATTACATCGTAGTCTGCTGCCGATCAAGCCACATATTTGCAAATTATGGGTCTACGAGGCCACATCTCTGCCTTAATAACTGCTCGAGTGAATAAAAAAGCCTTTCAGTTGTGGGCCTTGTCGTGCGAAATTGGTCTGGCCTGACTGCTCCAGGTCGATAAGCCAAAAACTGTTATTAAACAAATTAAAGATGCTGCAGGGAGAGTCTACACTTGGCACTCGAGATCCTATCTGCCTTTACAACATGTTACGCTGGAATTTATCAGGAGGAGTCAGAGTGCAGTCTCATGAACATTCATGATTATTTGGCCCCTTTAGACTTGCCCACACAAGCAATGAGTGATGATGATATGTTGGACGCTGATTTTTCAGTGAAAGAACTTGAGGGCATATTATCAAGAACGGCGTTAAAATTATCGCCGCTTTAGCGGCACAGAAAATGGACTTCTATTGGAATTCTCAAGGGCATATTATCAAGCCCATTATCGCCGCTTTAGCGGCAGTTTTCTGCCGCTAAACCGGCGATAATTTTTAACGCCGTTCTTGATAATATGCCCCATGGAAGGGTCATCGCTAGCTTACCATCAGGAGAAGCCCCAGACCATGTTCTATCAGAAATATACAACATTTTGGTATCCACAATCACTCCGCTTCTCTTGGAAGTGCTAAAAGAAATTCGGACCACTGGTGGTGTTCCATCCTCTTGGAATGAAGCCAATGTTACAATATTTCTTTAAAAAAGATAAAAATCCAATAGAGTGTAGCCTATATCTACCTACATCCCTTCTTAATGCTGATTCTAAAATACTCACCAAGCTCTTGGCTAATCGAGGCAATAAGATCATTTCTCAGCGTACATCACCCGAACAACATGGCTTCATTCCAGGGAAGGACACAACTTCACACACAAATCCAATCACTACATGAATAGATCGTGCCGAGACTTTCAAGGATCCCCTTAATATTTTTTACTTGATGCTGAAAAAGCATTCAATATGGTATCCTGGAAGATCCTCTGCGAATTACTTAGGCAGTTTAATATTAATTCTAAATTCATTAATATGGCCAAAGCTATATATCAGGCTCCTAGAGTTCAGATTAGCATACAACAGGAGCTAACACCCTTTATTTCTATTTGCAAGGCACGCAGCAAGGATGCCTACTTTCCCCTGCTCTTTATGCTCTATATATGGAGCCATATATTAGGCTTTTATGGAGAAACATCCCCAGTAATCCGTATCTATCCCTTGCTTCTCCCCTGGCTGTCTATGCAGATGATTTACTAATATTCTCACTCTGCTCTGAGCCTACAATCAAGTGAGTTGAGCACATAGTGATAGATTTTAGTCATGTTTCAGGGTGCAAAATAAACGCTCACAAAACACAACTTATTTTAGCTGGGGAGTGAGCAGTTGTGGTCTTCGAGTGACAACTCGAGCTCAGTATTTGGGTATTATTTTGGCCCCCACTATCAAATGATGCTATGAATATAACTATACTGCACAACTATGACAGATTAGACTACTACTAGATAAGTGGATGCATTTGCCCATTTCTCTAATTGGTCAAATTAATCTAATTTAATTTGACCTCCGGTCGGTGGTTGCGACTGCATTATTAATTTGCGACTGCACATGGTGTGGTCGCACGCTCCTATTTCCCTATGGGAGCTTGTGCTGCTGTCGGAAACCAGCCGAAGCACAAGCTCCCATAGGGAAATGGGAGTTTGTGTAAATCCCTGCACCCTATGGCAGGCACCTCAATGTGCCTGCCACAGGGTGCAGGGATTTACTGGGGGCATCATAGGTGTCCCCCAGGCCAACAACCGTAGGCCACGGAGGCAAGGGGGCCCTCTTAGGGGCCCCCAAAGTCACTTACCGGCATGGAAAGGCTGTGTGAAACCGACATCATAATCTCAACTGCAGAAACACCATCCTAAAGGCATTACGTTGAGGTTCCGACTGGCCAATGGGCTCCTTGAGCTCATCAGAAGCCAGCCAGAATGACCGGCCAGTTTGACTTCCGACTGCCTACATTGTCATTAGGCAGTCGGAAGTCAAACCAGGGATGTCGGTCAGAAAGCCTCCAAACTGTGGTCAGAGGCATTCCGACCAACATCATAATAGGGGCCCTAAGTGGCTAGAGGACTTGATAGATGAGTTAGGGGTTAAATCATTTTCAGACTTACAGGCAGAACTTGCAATGATTTTTTGAAATATCTACAGATCCAGACCTCCTTACTGAGGCGCGAGTATCAATATCATGACCCCAGCCTGAATTTGCATGTTTAATCTTTGGTAATCACTCGTCTAGTATTTCAGATAAGTACAGCTGCCTAACTCAGTACTCCTGTAGTGACTTAGGAGTACGGGCTGATAATTTGTCTCTCGTTACAGAAAAGTAACTTACTAGAATCCTCCCAGGAAGGTAGCATGTTGACCCTGGACCGCCTGAGTATAGTCCGGGAACAGCATTATTGTCTTGTTTTCAATCTTCAGGGGTACTGAGAGCCTGGCAGCTTTCAAAATGGCATCCCTGTCTTTGAAGTGGTAGATGTTGGCCAGCATGGGGTGAGGCAGAACCCCAGGGAGCGGTGGGCGTGCCAGCACTCTGAGAACCCTTTCCAGCGTGAAGAACAGCATTAATTCTGGGGCACTGGTGAAGGATTTGAACACATTTTCTGGGAAGGATAGTTGACACCAGCCCCTGATCTCCTCTAGCAGACCCAGGATGCATACATTGCTCCATTAAGATGGTCCCTTGGTGTCTTTGGCCCTCTGTTCCAGCACTCACACTCAGTCCCAGAGGTCTCGGATTTCAGTCTGGTGCGTTGTTACCTGTGGCTGCAGTTTGTCCAGGGTCTTTCCCCTTCTGTAACTCTGTCTGTGAGTTTCTGCTGGTCATCTTGAAGGAATTCCTATCTCCACTACTAGAGAGCCTATCTTGCTCTCCATGGAAATTCTTGAGAGTTCGAATGCTGCCAGGACTTTGTCCAGTTTGTCGTCTGGTGGCATCAAGGGGCGTATTGTGTCAGCGGACATTGGAGTCTATGGTACTATGCTTGATGGGTTGGCCGCCTGGGGTGTCTGTGCTGGCCAGGCTGACCCCAGGCACCCTATCACAGAAGTGGCAGAAGTGGCAGGCATCAGCCGGCTGCAAGTGTCAAATGAAGGTGGATCAGACCTTGCCTGGCTTGTTCATGAGGGGGAATGTCCTATGAGGTTGTTGCCTCAGATTGTTCAGCAAGGGTATTTCACAGGTGACAGTAGTGCCCGGGGCCTCAGGATCTCCTAGCGACAGACTGGCGAGATGTAGGTACTGTGCCTGGTTAGATGAGCCTCCCGAGGGTCACTTTTGGCTGGGTACTGAAGGTGAGGATTAAGGTGGGGAGCTGCGCTCATTGGATGTCCTATGCGATTCCCCAATGGCGGCTTTCCCAGTGTGGCCGATACGGAGGGGGTACTCAGGGGCCAACCAACACCTCCCATTGGGTGGCCTTCCACACTAAAGCCAACCCCGGCTGTGCATGCCTTTGGCCATGAAGGGTTGGCAGAACAGCCATAGAGCATGGCTAAGTGCAGCCAACCCCCCCCCCCCCCACAGGCTGCCAACTCCAACCCCGCACAGCCTTTGGTGTGCATGACATAGGATTGGCCTTTGGGCCCCAAGTACCCAACACACCATGGCCAAAACATGTATATTAAGGGGGGTGTAGCCCCCCTCCCCAAGACTTAATAGGCCCCAGGGACTCCATCCCCAGGTGTGAATTCAATAGGAGAGGGGACAGGGCTGTGTGGCCCCCTCTTGGAGCCTCATTAGGCCCAAGGGAGTCCATCCCCCAGGGCCTAATTCAACAAAAAGGGGAGGGGGCCATGTGGCCCCACCCCAAGCCTTTAAAGGCCCTGGGGTTCCCATCCCTTGGGGCAAAATTCAATTATAAAAGGGGAATGGGCCACATGGCCCCGTCCCTGAGCTTAATTAGGCCCTGGGTACCCTATCCCTTGGGACCAAATTCAGCCAAAAATGGGAGGATGCCCCTTCCCGCACCTTCAAATGCCCAGGGACACCATCCCTCTGGCTGTATCTAATTTTAAAGGGGAGGGTGGCTGTACTGCCCTCTCTCTGAGTCTTCTTGGGCCCATGGCTCCCTTCCCAAGGGCCTCAGGGCCCCCGCAGCCCCAGCCAGCTCCCCGCATGGTGTGGGAGCCGGCAGTGGTCGCACATGGAGGGAGCAGCTTTCTATGCTTGCTCCTTCTGTTTGGGAACAATATGGGCCTCATTTATGAGGCCCCTTGCGCCATGGGAACGTCACTTTTTGTGATGTTCCGTGGCGCAGCAGCCTGCTCCATATTTACGGGGCAGAACAAAGCCACTTTTTTGTGGTTTAATGTTGCCTCGTAAAATAGTGTCCACTTTAATGCAGTTTTCTGAGTTAAAGGGGCATGCAATGGGTGTTGCTGGGGGCGTTCCCAGTAACATCCATGGCATTTTGACACTGCCCCAGATTTACGAGAAATCGTAAATATGAGGCAGCGCCAAAAACGTACGCCTCCCCCGGGGAGGCGTAAGAAAGGCACACCGAGGAGAAATATCTTTATTTCTCCTCGTTTTTCCTTTTTCTATGTGTGCTGCATTCTGAAGCACACATAGAAAATGGAAAAAGCCTCTTGTGATTGTTTTTGTGCAGGCAGGTTTCCCTTCCTGCACAAAAACAATCATCCCCTCAACGCAGGCACCCTAGCACCATGGTGCAAAGGTGCCTGCATTTGCACACGGCAGCCTATTGTGCGCCGGCGCAGGGGAAAAGTTATTTTGCTGTAGGACTGCGCAGCAGGAAGGCCTGTGGTGCTGCCCTATGGCAAAACCTCATAAATGAGGCTCCATGTGTTTTAGTTCCTGTAACAGAACAAAAGTCTGCTCCCAGCCGACAGAAGCATGTTTAAATCTCCCGTCAGCTGGGAGCAGAATTCCATGTTTGTACCCATTTGGCAGGAGATTTAAAAACGCTCCACAAGCATGTTTCCCTGCTTGAGGTAGAGCTGGCAGGGAAGCGACTGTGTCTCGAGGGTGTGCTCTCCAGGACACAGTCACTGACCTGGCCCCGGGGGATGGGGACACTGGGGTCTTTAGAGGCTCAGAGAAGGGGTCTGTGCAGCCTCCCTCTCTTTAATGAGTGTCAAGGCCTCAGGAGTTGGAGTCCCTGGGGCCTTTTTAAGGCCCGGGGAGGGGGTCATTGTGCCCCCCCTCCCCATTTATTTTCATTTTGGCCCGGGGGATGGGGTACCCAGGGCCTAATCAGGCTGAGGGAGGAAGGGCTGTGCACCCCTCCCTCCATTAATTACTTGGCCCTGGGGAATGGGGTCCCCAAGGCCTTTTTAGACTAGGGATGGAGAGTCACACGGAACCCCTCTCTTTTTTAAAACATTTTGGGCCCAGGGGATGGGGGTCTCTGGGGCCTTTTTAGTCCCTTGTTTTTTTTACATCTGCCCTGGGGCATGGGGTACCCAGGACCTCCCAGAAGCTCGGGAAGGGGGTCACACAAACCCCTCCCCAAAAAATAAAAATGTGTCACCCCACCCAGGCCCTGGCCCATGCCAGAAGGGGGCCCACCCCAGGTGGGGTTTCAATGAAACACTGTGTCCCAGGGGTGCGCTCCCCGGGAGACAGTCACTGAGCCGCCCCTTCGAGATGGGGACACTGGGTCTTTAAAGGTTCATGGAAGGGGTCTGCACAGCCCCCCTCCCTTTAACGAGTGTCATGGCCTTGGGGGTCGAGGTCCCCGGGTCTGTTTTAAGGCTCGGAAAGGGGGCATTGTGTCCTCCTGCCCTTTTATTTACATTTTAGCCCTGGGGGAAGGGGTACCCAGAGCCTAATTAGGCTCAGGGAGGAGGGGCTGTACGCCCATCCCTTCATTAATTACTCGGCACCGTGGAATGGAGTCCCCATGGCCTTTTTAGGCTAGGGATGGAGAGTCACATGGCCCCCTTCTCCTTTTTAATAATGGTAATGGGGGACTCTAGGGCCTTTTTAGTCCCTGTTTCTTAACTCTGCCCTGGGGCATGTCGTACCTAGGGCCTCCCAGAGGCTTGGGGAAGGGGGTCAGACAGCATCCTCCCAAAAAATAAAAACATGTGTCACCCCCCGGGGGGAAAAAGCGTTTACAACGCTGTTAAAACAACGTGTACTATTACAACGCGGTCATTACAACGACCGCGTTGTTAGTACGCAATACCTTTACATCGCAAGTCATTACAATGACTTGCTGTAGGGGGCGCAAAGGTATTGGATATAATATCCAACACCTTCCCTGCTGTTGCGCAAACTGGAGTAGGAATAGTAAATAATACTATTCCTAAGTCCAGCGCGCCCCCTACAGCAAGTCGTTATAATGACTTGCGATGTAAAGGTATTGCCTACTAACAACGTGGTCGTTGTAACAACCGCATTGTAATAGTACGCATTGTTTTAGCATGCGTTGTAACATGCTATATTCCCCCCACGGGCCCTGGCCCATGCCAGGGGGGTTTCAATGAAACAAGTGCGGATTCCGTGCTTGCGTTTTTAAAAAAAATTCCAGCTGATTCACAGATCCTCCTGAGTCATGAGTCCTAAGATGGCTGCCTGATTGATGTGGTGGCAGCCAATCAGATATCAGATCTGTCGGCCCCCGGTTCCTCCACGGCGTGATATATGCACATTATTTTAACCTTAATTTCTTCAAAACTTCTGAATATTTTTACACCACAACATAATAAGGACTCTTTCTGGACCAGGATCTAGCTTTCTGCCAAATTTGGTGTAACTCTGTTCAATGGTTTGGGATGTAGTTGTGTCTATAGTTCTTATGGGCAAATAAATGGGGAAAATGCGTTTTGGGATCCCCTTTTTTCTTTAGCCCAAATTGGCAGTTCACACCAAAACTTTCTGTGCTCAAACTTGTCAAAAAGTAGCACCCTACGATTGGGGGTGAGATACCTAAGAGGCTAAAAATCACCTTTAGGAGAGCTAGATCTATGAGAGACATACTGGTCAGGCGTGATGTCAGGACCAAAACACAATCTTGCTTGAAACCTAAGGATGGTTTCGTAAAATGTAGTGAATGCAAGGCGTGGAAGAATGGTGAAAATGTGACAGAGAGAGTGATCCCAGGCAAGAGCAAAAAGAAAATTAGAGGGGACTTTAATTGCAAAAGCCAGTACATAGTTCATATATTAAGCTGCCCTTGTAACAAGACATATGAGGTCAGTAGCACACTACTGGTACATATGAGAGTATGAGAGTTCTACAACACTTAAGAGCTATAAAAAATCTTGATACTGCCTATCCATTGGCCAGACACTTTCACAGAGTATACAAAGGAGATGAGAAAGGTTTGAAGTATAGCGTGATAGATGGGGTATCATAGGAACTACAAGGTGGAGATAGGGAAAAGTGACTGAGAATATTGGAATTCAAGTGTATTCTGGCGCTGGACAGTAAGGAACCTAGTGGTTTGAATTGTGAAAAAGAGTTATATGCACATTTATGACTGTGTGAAGACCTTATAACTACCTTACAAATGCATTGTTGAATTGATAGAGACTTATTGTATAATTTACTGCACTGTTGTGTACGCTGAACATTGTTTGTGTTGAATTTTCAAGTTAATGTTTTTAGTCTCTATTTATTTCAGATAAGTCACCCTTGGGAACTCTTCCCTTTGCTGATAGTACTCACCCCCTGGTGGACAAAAGAGCTACTATATTGGGGGTAGCGCCCACTTTGGCCCAATTGTGTATTGATATTGACATGAAGTAAGTTCCCATTTGTTATTGAGATAAATCTCATGCCCACTGGGGCATAATATGAACAATGCTGATTATGGAGGAAAATGCCCATTGGTCAATAATTCTATGGTGAATCAGTAGTCTCATATTATTTCACATGATGATGATCGTTTTTTTGATGTTATAAAACACATTTTCTACTTTCAAATTTTTTTTTGTAACATACTTCCTAGTTACAACGTTTTCTGCATTTAAAATACGGTAACTGACTATGTTTTTATGTTTATGTTGTGTTACACTTGACGTGAATATAAAAACTGACAAAAGATGGCATCTTGCATTGTGACCAATGCTGTTGCACAGCCGAAACGTGTAGATACATGCCACTAAAACTTTGCTTAAATAAATTTTGCTTGAGAGTGCCACTCTTTACTACATTTGCAATATATATAGCTACCCACTGCTTATAACCCCACATATGACATCACTCATGGCATGTTCTATGACATCATTTATGACATCACTGATGGCATCTCAAATGACATCATTGATTATTCATGACAGCATGCTTTTTTGGCAGACGGGGCCCACAGCTCCCTTATCCGGGCCAATTTCAGCATCATGGACTCAATCCCCCTCGGTCCATCACAATTATAAGGGGGAGCAGACATGTGGCCCCCCTCCTGGGCTGATTTTTACCCCAGTGACTCCATCCCCAGGGCTCAGTAGCATTTTCAGGGAGAGGGGGCGCGGTGGCCCTCCTCCTCTGGGCCGAAATCCCCCAGGGTCGGCACCATTTTGAAGGAGGAGGGGGCACGTGGTCCCCTCCTTGGCTAATTTTGGCCTTGAGGACCCCATTGCATGGGGCTCGACACCCTTTTAAAAGGCCAGACGGCATGTGGCCCACCTCCCTGGACTGATTTTGGCCCTGGGGACCCCTACCACCCTGGGCCCACTGTTAATATTAGGGGGAGGGGCAAACAACTCCCCTTTCAGGCTGATTTCAACTCTGGGGACCACATCCCCCGAGGCCCTGCAGACTAAAAGGTGGGTGCCATGGTGCCCACCCAGGGCACCCACCATATCCTTGTTAAAGGCCGCGTGGGGAGCCCCAAGGCCCCCTCAGCCCCAGCCTACTCTTCTCATCCAGCGGGAGTCAGCATTGCTTTGGCCTGCAGGGAGCAGCTAATAATGCCACTCCCTGTGAGCGGGAGCAATATTTAGATCTGTTTCCCTGCCCACAACAATGTGGGTAGGGAAACAGATCTAAAGGCCGCTCCAGCAGGCAGGAGCATTTGCTAAGCTTGGCAGGAGATTAAAAAATGCTCCCGGCAAGCAAGTGCAAACACAGGTTTTCCTGCCCGCACTGCTGCGGGAATGGAAACTGCTATGTTCCAGGGGTGAGCACCCCGGGACATAGCCTGTGAGCTGGTCCTGGGGGATAGGGTCCCCAGGGCCATTAACGACTCAGGGAGAGGGACCACATGGCGCCCATCCTTTAAAGGAATCGGCCCCGGGGTGGGCTCCCCTGGGCCTTTTCAGGCTCAGGGACGGAGGCCATGCAGTCCCCCCTCACCCTTTTAGTTACATTCTGGCCCTGAGGGTGGGCTCCCTGGGGCCCCTCGAGGCTTTGTTAGGAACCTTCTCAGGCCACCACAAGAGGGGTTGTATATTGGTTTCATACTGTAGTTTTGAACATATTGATGATTTTATGATAGTGTGCTTGATGGGTGTCTTGTTGGAATGCTTATTAACAAAATAGCAGGTCAGAGTTGGTTGCGATTTGGAGCCAATTTTAAAGGCTAGAGGCATGATTGGTTCATTGGGAAATGTTATGTCAGATGCCATAGGTCTGAATTGCTTATTATGAAAATTTACAAGAAAGGCTTTAGGCCTAACTTGTTTATTATTAATAGCATATTTTAAAGCCAGTAGGCCTTTAAGGATAGATTGTTATTGCACCGGGTTGCAGCCTGCAGAAACGCATTCTGTTACATTGTCAAGGATTCTGATGTTGGTTACTCCCTTTGACAACCCTTGGGGTAGAAAATTTGCTTTGTTATAATCCTTGCTAGACCCCATATAAAGGACTAGCAGGTTTAGTTTGTGCAAAGCTCTTAAATACATAATGCCCTTACAAAATACATGCATAGATAAACATACATAAAGGTGCCTTTGTATCAGCCCTATTTGTCATTCAACTGTTAGAGCATCATTTACTTGATGCTTTTACCTCTCACAGAAAACTGCATGGGGCAGTAAGCCAACCCACTTCGGCCAGTGGCTCGTTAGCCCTACGAGTGAAGCCATTTTACCTGACCATATGACCACATCCATCTGAAAATGAGTGCACTTCAGTGAAAGGGATGGTGGACCAGTTCTTTAGATTTTCATTTTTCCTTTTACAGATCCCCTTTCATTTTTTTCTTTTGTTATTTTTTTAGAGCATTCTACAGTTTCCCAGATAATGGTACTAGGACATTTGCCACTCATTTCATCTCCAGTGTGCCTCACTCCGCACAACCACTGCTTCTAAACAGTGTGGCCAACTTGGAATGGCATTGTCTATAGTGAGTATTTTTTTTACTGTTCCAAGATGTCTGCGATATGTAACGCATTGTATCGGCCGTCTTGGATTGGTACAACAGTGATGTGCATACACACAATGCCATTCCACGATGATGAATGCCCAGTGCAATATTTACTGAGCGTCATCCATAGAATGGCATTGTGCATACTGTATAATTCTTTTACCAGTCCAAGATGGCTAACATCTTGTTTCTAAGTCTGGTGGCCGTGTTGGAACTTAAATAGAAAGATACAGCCTGAACAGGACCATTGCCAGATGAACATCCACCGCTGTGTATAATTTTATTTTTATGTTAGCTTATGCCCAACATGTTTAGGCAGTGGCATGTTTTCTTTTACTTGTATCCTATATTTTGCATATTCTTGCTGAGTTTGTGAGTTATTGTGAATGGGTAAGTGGGTGAATGAATAGATGGATGATTGCAAGAAGGAGTGATAGAGAACACATATGATGACTTACTTAGTGCCTAAACTATCCAGTAATAGAAAATGCACTTTCATGTGCAAGCAAGGGCCTATATAATGCCAATGCTTTTATCACTTGGGGATGCAGCTTTTGGGACAGTATTTCAAAACTAACATGTTCTGTTGTATGTCCAGGCCATCACATTTTGCGCATTCATATGATTGCAAGATCGTAAAGGTGCAATAAGGGTATTTCCTGACAAGGTTACAAAGGTACACATTCCCTATGTTTCAGTTAAAAATCTAAAGTATTTGCCCCTGCAAGTGTGCTGGAGGAAGATTGGCCATGTCATGTTAAAACTACAATATCAATCATTCAATTGGTGTTCGCAGAAACTGTTGTGGGTCTAGCTAAAGGAGGTGCTCGCTGAGTCCTGTCATAGAGAAGGTGATCCCATTTTCAGCAGCATTGCAGATATGCAGGCTAAAGTATGGGGTGCTGTTAGAAGCAGCTGGTTTCCTTTTTCTGGGGTTTAATCTCCACCTTTTCATCAGAGAAGGGAGAAGCTTGCATCATACACTAGCAGCGGGCACCAAAGAAACAAGACTTACAGTAACCATGCAGCTTTCTAGCTGGCTCTCCGGAGCCCAGCCTATGAGAGCCTGCCATGCCTCTAATCCTCAAATATCGGCTCACTGGTACTCCCTCAGCTTCCTCTTTGCCGATATCTTTGCTGCTTCACTCTCCTCCCACACTCTTTTCTGCTTCACCTGCCTTCCATCTGCTAGCTGTGCACGTTAGCCACCTCTCACTCACAGATTGCTCCTTCACCATCCGAACATGTATATTAATGGTAATCTTTGACATATTGTTATGCATTCTCGGCAAAATGACCCTCTCTTTTGCATAATGCTTGCACTAGCATAATGATAATAATTCTATATATATTGAGGCCTTTCTGACACAATAGACTAGGCATGTTATAAAGCTTGCACTGGCATAATATTGCAAATGTTCTCAATTTTATAAGATTGCTACTGCTGTCTTAAGCTTAAGCGTCTAGGGCTGGTGTAGCCTGAGTGCATTCAGCCATAACCTCACCTGTTCATGCATTTACCAATTCATCCACACATACATTCACATATTTAATAGTTGATCCATACACACCACACCATTCATCACTCCATACATGCACTCACCCGCTATCCATGCACTCAGTCACTTACTCCTTCATTCTTCCATAAACTTGCTTATATATTCAATTTTTGAAATATTATCACATTCACCCAGTCAACCCTACATAAAAAAACACTAAGGCCCTGATTCACAAATGTAGAAGTAGACCTGAAGTCTAAGTTTAGACCTGAAGTCTAAGTTTAGGCCTGAAATCTAAGTTTAGACCTGAAGTCCAACTTTAGCCCTGAAGTCTAAGTTTAGACCTGAAGTCTGACTTTAGACCTGAAGTCTCAATCTAAGCCTTTGAGAATGAGGCTCAAACTTGCCAATCAATATACACTTTCACTTATAAATTTGCCATACCTATTGGTTTTGCCAAAATATGTTACCTTTCCAAACTATATGGTTAACTGTTGCCCATGTTAGACACCTGGGAACAGCGCTAGAGGATGCCCCACATCCTTAGCCCTTTTTGGATCACACAGTAAATAAATTCCCAAAGTTGGCAGGTCTGGAAGAACACACTGAAATGGTGACCCATGCGTGGAGCGATATTGGATCAATTTTACAAGGGCTACATTTTACAATAAAAAGCAGGCATCCAATCACATACGTGGAAACAATGTCTACTGGGAAACAAGCAGGTTCGTAACTGCATTGAATAACAACGCATAAAGGAGGACATTTTGCCTACTGGCCAGAGCTGCTCACTTTAGAACTGGCTAACAAGGTTTGAGTCCCAGTGTCGACTCAACATCCTCTGGTTCTGGGAAAGTCACTTAATCTCCCTGTGCTTAAAAAAAAAAATAGTTCAACCTTGTGTAATGTAAACTGGTGCTCATGTAAAGGGCTTGAAGGGCCTCATTTACAATATCTTGACGCATGGCAGCGCAGCAAGCCTTCCTGTTGAGCTGCTGTGCGTCAAAGGAAAAGGGCAGGAATGCGCCTTTATCTACAAGATGCGGCGCATTCCTGTCCTTTTCCTCTGCATTGGCACACAATGGGCTGCCATGCGCCAACACAGGCACCCTTGCGCAATGGTGCAAGGGTGTCTACGTTGTAAGGATGATTGTTTTTGTGCCGGAAGGGACATCTTCCTGCACAAAAACAATCACAAGAGGTATTTTCCTCTTTCTATGTGTGCTGCATACAGCACACATAGAAAAAGGAAAAATGAGGAGAAATAAAGGTATTTCTCCTCGTTGTGCCTCCCTTATGGCTCCCTTGGGGAGGCGTAAGAATCTTAAGGACTCCCAGGTTTACAAAACCCAGTAAATCTGGGAATGCGGCATGTTCCATTGATGTGGCGTGGGAACACCTACAGTAACACCCATGGAATGCCCCTCCCACACAGAGCACGCGTGAAAGGGGCTATATTTACAAGGCCACGAAAAGAAAAGCAGGGTGTCTTTATGTGGCCTTGTAAAAATGGGCCGGCACACTGCGCTGCCGGTGCGTCCAAAAAAGTGATACACCGGTGGCGCAATGGGATTATAAATAAGTACCTAATTCTTCTGGGCCAAGTTCGTACTACATAAAACTGTGAAAAAGTGTATGGTTTAGATGTAAAGAACAGGTAAGCATTTGGTACACTTTGTGGGACTTTGTTGGGGAGATAAATCACTCACACGCCTCAGGAATCACTCATTTTTGGAGGCCAATACTTACCATCCTCAGCAAGAGAGAAAGATAGAATAAGCGAAATAGAAGGAGGAAGAGAAAAATAGGAAAACAGTGAAAAATGGAGAAAGAAGGGATGAAAAGGGACCTTGAACAGTAAGATAACTAGAGAAGAAATGTAGTGTGGTGGGAGAAAGAGGCATGAGGCGGAATTTAAAATAGCATTCTGAAACATTAACGTTAAGCAGCAGGCTCATAAAACAATATTTGGGACCCTGCATTTTTTCAAACTAAGCACTATTTCTGTTTAAATGTGAAAACATGCATATATTGGTATCTAAATAAACGCATTTCCACAGTAGTTGTAAAAGTGATAAATACCATGAAAACATACACCCAGCCTTCCTATGTTTCAGCCTCCTGGTGATTTCCGCGAAGTCTGAAGAGTTCCAGCAGTCTCTCTAATCCTAGGGCGTGTAAACTAGCATTACACAGCAAGCACACAAAAGTTACCAACGGTACACACGATGTGTCATTAAAAGCAGCAGGGCACTAAGCCTGCAGAATAGTAACACCTAGCAAAAAAACAGTCTATCTTCGTGCCTGGAATGAGCACGGAGGTGGAGGAAGAAAAACGAGGATTATGCAAATCATATTTTAAATGTCCTTGAAAACTAAATAATAATATTAAAAATTTAAAAAGAAAAAGAAAACACAGCTGTTTGGAGGTGGCGATGAACTGCTCCTATGTTCATGGAAATTGCTGTAATTACAAATAAATAACACGTCTCCCCACATAAATTATGCAGCTTTATAACGCTTTTACTGATAATTATCGCTGGCAATTATTTTTGCCCGTCATTTCAATTGTGCCCAGTAAAAACGTACTTATGAAAATGTCATGCATACATAATTTCTACACCAGGGAAAAAACAGCGAAACTCTAAATTGAACAGGCCTACTCCATGCACTCTGGTGGCACTGAGCGTTTTCATGTTGAGGCAGTCAAGCAACCTGCGAAAGAGGAGGGCATGATTGCAGGGTGGTGCTTGCTGTAGTGAGCCACCCGGACATTAATACGGTGGCTCCTCTGCCCTGAATGTTAAGTGCACCGCATCCGCTGGCCAGGTGCAGCCAGAGGCTAGAAATAAAAGGGGGGCTTGACCTCACGTGGTCTGTTGCCTGTATACCAATCTATTGCGTGGTTCACTGTGTCACAGGTGCGAGAGGGGCGAGATCTAGGTGTATTGGTGGGTAGGCCCGGCCACCACACTATTGACGAGGGTTTCACCCACGCAGCCCTAAAGATCAGTGATCACCTCCAGAAGTAGCTGCCCGTGCTCCGATGGCAGTGGATGCCGACGAGGTTTTGGACCTGGTAACTCCGCGGCTCTGCCTGTGAGCACAGTGGGAAGGCGTTAGCTGTCAGCTGAGCCTCTGGTTCCCATGATCGTGGGACCGACCAGATTTGAAGTGGTGCTGAAGGGGAATCATCAACTTACCTGTATTTTGGCCAAGCATTGGTGGTGCAATCGACACTGCTGTGAGTGGCACCGAAATAGGAGGTGCTCTCCTTGGCTGTTGCAGGAGAAGGGGTTGGAGCCCAAGTCTGGCATGTGGCATATGCCATGACATGTGCCACATTTTGTGGATATGTTATTTGAGCTATAGTTGTGTTATAAACCCCGCAGAAGTGCTAGTGGATTTTTTTAAAAGATATATCTTCCATCTGGGTTGAATTAACAAAAACATAATAAAAAATTCCAAATACATAAGTTATGGACCTTGAACCCTTGTCAAAAATCATTCATAGCCCCTGTTAGGTACCACTACACCACCTGCTTTACTGTATTGATCTAGGAGCCCAAAGCCTTTTTGTCATGGAAAAAGTGTGCTGGTCCTTCTTCTATTTTCATGTTGTTTTGCTTTTACATGCCACAAATCCACTCTTGATTTTCATATTTTAAACACAAATAGCCCTTCCTTTCTTTCACTCTGGCACTTGCCCCATGCATTTCTTTTTCTTACACAATCATCCCCAAATTCTCATTCCACAAAATAAGGGATTTCTTTCATAGCAAACCTTGCCCCCTTCCACATGCCACAGCATGTCACCAATGTCTGACATGCATTGGCTTGACTAAAGAGGCCCCAAATCTCCCATACACTTCTAGGGGTGATTTACAAAGGGACAGCTTTCATTTGTTTAAATTAGAAAAATAATGGTAAAAATATAAAAATTGATTTTCCCCAGCTGGGGTTTGAACCCTGGTCAAAATACAATTCTAGCCCATGTTGGCTACCACTGTACCATCAGCTCTGTTGAATTGTTTAGCTGCCCATAGTCCTTTTGTCATGAAAAGAGTGTGCTGGTCCTTTTTCTATCTCCATGTTGTTTTGCTTTTACATGCCACAAATCCACTCTTGATTTTCATATTTTAAACACAAATAGCCCTTCCTTTCTTTCACTCTGGCACTTGCCCCATGCATTTCTTTTTCTTACACAATCATCCCCAAATTCTCATTCCACAAAATAAGGGATTTCTTTCATAGCAAACCTTGCCCCCCTTCCACATGCCACAGCATGTCACCAATGTCTGACATGCATTGGCTTGACTACAGAGGCCCCAAATCTCCCATACACTTCTAGGGGGTGATTTACAAAAGGGCATCTTTCATTTGGTTAAAATAGAAAAAAAATAGAAAAGATTATAAAAATAGAATTTCTCCAGCTGGTGTTTGAACCCTTATTAAAAAAAAAAAAGCACTCAAAGCCCATGTGAACTACCACTGGACCATTTTTTTGTTGTTGTTGAATTTTGTCCAAAGCTTATGTGTCACGAAAAAGGGTGCTGTCGTTCTTCTATTTTCATGTCATTTTGCTTTTACATGCCACAAATCCACACTTGATTTTCAATAATTTATAAACTAATATCCCTTCTTTTATTTCACTCTGGGACTTGCCCCATGCATTTATTTTTCTTACACAATCATCCACAAAGTCTCATTCCACAAATTATGGGATTTCTTTCATCACAAACCTTGCACCCCTTCCACATGCCACAGCATGTCTCAGATGTCTGGCATGCACTCCTTGACTAAAGAGGCCACAAATCTCCTAGACACTGCTAGGAGGTGATTTACAAAGTGACAGCTTTTTATTTTTTATAACTTTATTTATCATTTTCGTATTGCTTACAACATTGCATGGTCATTCACTGTGATCATAGAAATCTAGTAAGAATAAAGACAAGTATCATTTGCAAAACAAGTGTACTCAAGCTTGCAACGCACCAATGTCTCAGGGTAGCACATATATCATAAATTGTGATATCAACATCTGACCAACCCGGACCAGGGGCTCTCCCTCACTGTCTGACCCGCACTTTCCTTGACATAATAAACACAACAATTGAACAGTTGGGTGGAACATGAATTACCCCACCCCAGTGGGGATTATCCCAGCAGGCTGTTGTGAAATAGGGGTGGCACTAATCTACAGTAAGTAATTTTTAAGAGGCTCCCAAATGTCATTTTGCCTGGATGCCGAGGGATGGGTTGTAGCATAAAAGCCACAATTAGTATTATAGTATGTGAGGCTATTGAGCCAATCTTTCACTGTGGGGAGGCCCTACTTCCCCATTTGAGAGCTATTTCCCTCTTTGCGAGCAAAAGGGCAATGGCTGTGAATTTGCGCAACTTCTTCGGGAGACCCCCCACATAGCCCAACAAGGCGACCTCAGGTGTAGGGACCATCTCAAGGTGGGTCATTTGTGTTATTAATCTGAAAATGGATCTCCAGAATTCCCCAATCTTAGCGCAGTTCCAAGTCAGGTGGGCAAAATAGGCTTGCGGGCTCGCACTTAGGACAAAAGTGTGTGGTCAATTGGGATCAATGGAGTGAACCTTTGCCGGGGTCATATAGACCCTCCACAAATATTTGAAGTGTATGAGCTTATGTCTGCTGTTTAAGGAGACCTCTTTCGTTTGTGCACAACAAAAGGACCAGTGAGAGTCTTGAATTGGGTGCCCAAGGTCCAGGTCCCATGCCTCCTGTATCTTGGCCTCCCTGCTAGGGACTAATGACATACATGCTTTGTATAGCTTCGAGATTAGGTGTTCTCCCCCGGAACTTGTGACTAAGAGAGTAAGCGGAGGGAAGGACTCGGGCTCCAAAGGGTACTCCGGAATCTTAGCTCTGAGCGCCCTCCGTATCTGGCTAAATACAAATTGATCCATGAATGTTGCCTCACTGAACCTCCCGCCCACTGTGCTAGAAAAGTCATAGCCCCCTGGGAACAGATCCCCAATCTTATTTATTGACTATGTAGTGAGTGTACGCTGTGCCAGTTTTTCTTCCGTAATGGGGATCCAGGGGTTAGTATTGACAGGGATCTCCGATGAGTAAAGAGCGCCACCTCCAGTCACTTTCGTCAACTTACGCCAGGCCCAGCTAGTGGTGCAAACTGTTTGGATATCCCGGGGATCCCTGGGAAAGCCCTGCTGCAGCACCGTACATAGGGGCGCCGGGAGCAACAGGTCAGCCTCAGGTCTAGTGTAAGGGATCCGCGCGTCCGGGTGATACCAGGAGTGTGCGAAACTCCACTGAGCAACCAAATAGTAGATCTGAAGATTGGGGACCCCAAAACCACCTCTCTCATATGATAAGGACATGGTGTCCCAGCTAACTCTAGGTCTTCCCCCCCCCCAGACCAATCTGATGAGATGAGTACGCAAAGTGCGGAAAAAAGTGTTGGGGAGCGGGAGAGCAATGTTGTGAAACAGATATAAAAACCTTGGGAGGACAATCATCTTCACAAGTGCAACTCGACCAGCAAGGGGAAGTGGGAGTCTCAACCAACGCTCGACCTGTTGCTCCAGGTTATGCGCCACAGGGCCGTAGTTTAGTCTAATAATTTGCTTGTTTTCTCTTTGGCTCCGAATACCCAAATAGTTGCCCGAATCCTCACACCACGTCAGCGGGAACTCACATTCCCAATGAACAGTGTTCGGCATCAGGGGGAAAAGTTCAGATTTTCCCCAATTTATACCCAGCCCTGAAAAAATGCCAAACGGATAATCTCTCTGATGAGCGGTTCCAAATTCTCCTGGGGGTTTCGGACATATAGGATGATATCATCCGCATATAGGGAAATTAGAAGAGGACCAGTTTTGAACTAGAGACCACTGTGCAGTTATCTTTCCTGGAAATGGCTAACCAGAGGGTCCAGTGCCAATATGAAGAGAAGTGGGTAGAGTGGGCAGCCCTGTCTGGTGCCGCGAGGGAGAGCGAATGAAGGGGACAGTGTGCCATTCAATTGAAGCCTAGCGGTGGGCGCGGTGTAAAGCAACGAAGGTTAATGAATCCCTTAGGGATACCCAACTTTCTCATCACTGCTAAGAAAAAGGGCCACTGCAAGGAGTCGAAGGCCTTTTCGGTAGCGAGTATGACAGCAGCCGCAGAGACCTCCGGAGCAATCCTATGTATTACTGCAAATAATGTGCGCAGGTTTAAAGCAGTCGACCTATGGGGGACAAAGCCCGACTGAGTTGGGTAGATAATGCGGTCCAGCATCAAGGCCAATCTCAGCGCAATCATTTTAGCCAAAATTTTGTAGTCTATGTTTAAAAGTAATAACGGCCTGTAAAAGCCGCATAGAAGCGGATCTTTCCCGGCTTTTGGAAGGAGGATTATTACAGCCTCACGCAAAGTGAGGGGAAGTTCCTTGTGTTCGAGTTCTTCATTATAAACCTCTAAAAGATAGGGCGCTAATAAGTTCTTATAGGTTTTATAAAAGATACCAGTAAAACCGTCCAGGCCTGGGGCCGTCGAGCCATTCATGGCATCTATGGCGCTACTTATTTCCTCGGCGGAGAATGGCTCAGCCAGAAACTGCTGCATGAACTTCTCAAGCCCCACCATAGAAATCTCTGCAAGGTAGCCATTACGGTCTCCCTCGCTATGCGTCACCCGTGTTGCATGTAATGTGGAATAAGATGCTAAAAATTCATCTTTGATATCTGGGGTATCGGTTAGGGTCTGCCCGGTTGAGGAACGGATGCAGGTGATGTATGAACGCCCGGCCGAGGGTCTCAGTAGCCGCGCCAACGTGCGGCCAGGTCTGTCACCCTCCCCATAACGCCTTGCAATAGCATACCTGCTTAAAAATGAATCTCACGCTCCGCTGCTTCTCTGAACCCTGTCAAGAGTGTTAGTCGGTGGCTGAGAAGAGAGGGGTCAGGCCTTGCAACCTGATCTCTATCTAGCATATGGCATATGCTAGATATTCTCAATATGCCCATATGCCCAATCATACTATGCAAATCTTTTAGAACCCCAGAATGCTTAGAGATGCATACTCCACGCATAGAGGCTTTAAATGCCTCCCAGAGTATGTCCCACGAGCTCACTGATCCTTTATTCAGTTCAAAGTATTCAAGTATGGCCTCCCGAAGTTCGGAACTAAACACTTCATCCCTCAGTGCCTGCCCGGGGAATCTCCACATCCTGTCACAGCCCTCTGGTCTAGGGACGCATACTTGCAATACCACTGGGGAGTGGTCAGAATATGTGCTAGGGAGATGCTGGGATGCCTTATACCATGTTGCCAAGTTGGCGGGAGACAAGCCAATAATCAAATCTAGTCCAAGTACCATATTGGGCGGCGTAATGGGTGTAAGCGGCATCTCCCGGGTTGCGCTGATGCCACACATCCACCAGGCCAACAGAATCGCACATATCCAGCAATATGTGGCTTGCGCTGGGTTTGGTGTCTGACGAGTTGGGAATACTCTCTTGTGCAGGGTCCAACAGGAGATTAAAATCTCTGCCCATGCATGTACATTCTGCATCTAATTGTAGGAACTGTGTGTGAAGGCCTTGGAAGAACTCTGGACTATCGACATTAGGTGCGAATATGCAGATGAACGCCATACAGGGTCCCATCAAGTGACCCGCCACCATCGTGTAGCGACCCTCATTATCAAGGTGTGCTTTTAAAAATTGGAAGGGCAGACATTCATGAATCATGACAGCCGTGCCCCGCGCATATGTTTTATACCCTGCAAAGTAGCGATGCGGTCCCCAGCCCGACGCGAAAGTGGTGGTGGCAGCTTTGGGCAGGTGTGTTTCCTGTAAGAATGCAATGTCCACCCTGTGACGCTGTAAATAATGCAAGACCTGCTTCCCCTTCCTAGCATTATTAAGCCCCCGGACATTCCAGGTGATCAGTGTCAGATCTGAAAATGTTGACAACCTACCCCACTCCGACATCCCAATATATTAACAGTGATTTGAAGTGTGCGTCACAGTTATAGCATACCATGCTGCAGTGAATAAACAAGGTTAGAAATAATGGTAACCCAAAAATGATTACAATCCGTCCTAACTCCCCCACCCATCCCTGCGTACCCTTTCGCAGGGAATATCCCCAGTGAACACGTGAAGACATGCATCATGTAAACAAAATCAGTACACCCTGGCCGCCGAACCACTGTTAGGGGGGAGGCCCTGGAAGTGTCCTTGTTCTTGTGGCTGTTGCTTCCTTTATAGTCCCTAAAATATTTTTGCACCGCAGTGGGGGTATCAAATATGCGAGAACGACCCTTAACATCCACTCGGAGGCGAGCTGGATATAACATGACATATCGAAGACCCAGATTGTGCAGTGTTGCTTTCACGCCAGTGTACTTTCGCCTGGCCTCCTGCACCATGATAGTAAAGTCCGGAAACAGCGCCAATGTTGAACCTTGCCAGGATATGGAACCCTGCTCTCTCGCCAGCATTAGCACTGTATCTCTGTCTCGGAAATTTAAAAGGCGGGCGATGATGGGCCTAGGTGGACAACCTGGATTGGGGCGGGGGCCAAGTGAGTGATGAGCTCTTTCTACAAGAAAAGGGGAGGTGAAGGCCTCTTTACCAAAGATGTCTGCAAGCACGGTTTCCACGAATAGATCCATACGCCCTGTGATGGACGACTCAGGGACGCCCAAAATGCGGACGTTATTGCTTGCCCCCAAATCCTCGTTCTTTATGGCGTCGTCTTTGAGAATCTTTTCCATGCTGTCTAGGCGCTTGGTGAATTGTGCCGCGCCATTCTCTAGGTCCGACACCCTGCCCTCTACAGTATCTAGGTGTAAGAAACTGGCTCTATATATACTGCACCAAAGTGAGGTACAGTGTGTATAGAGTCCAAGAGTCCCCAAAGGTAGGCAGAGGTTAAAGTTAGATAGAACCTTACTCTCTAATAGTGGTAGCTTGGTCGAGCAGTAAGGCAGTATCAGAGGACAGTGTTAAGCATTTGATGTACACACTCAGTCAGCAAATAAATTCACACACTCAAGAACTGAACTCTAGGCCAATTGTTTTTGTATAAAAAATATACTGTTATTTTATTTTAGAATCAAGCAAGCCTGATACAGGGAAGCATTTAATTCTTCACAGTAAATAAGTTATTTGTTGTAAACAGTGTTAAAAAGCAATGAAGATAGTACTTGATTTGATTTACAGGGGATGCAGTAGGTTGCAATACTTAGTAAATGCAGTACATTGAAATGAATGGCTTTTTAAGGTAAATGCAGGTAACATTACTTCTGCGTTACTTTTGTAATCCAGTGCTGGACTCCTAGATTCAGCACTGGGACATCTACTTAAAACAGGTAAGTAATTACGTTTTAGTAGTTTGTACGATTTTTAAAGAATATTTGCAGATTTCAAAATTTCACACTTAGAAACTCTTTGGAACAGTACATTGAAATGCATTGACTTTTCCTGTAAATTGCAGGTAAGTTACTTTCGCGTTACTTTTCTAACCTCAGTGCTGGATCCTAGATTCAGCACCGGGACATTTCCTGCAAACAGGTGAGTAAAGTCGTTTTGGTTATTCACACAATTTTTAAGCAATATTTTTGGTTTCCAAAACTCCACACTTAGTCGTTTTTCAGGAAAAAGGGTCAATGTTGTCCTATGGAGGAAAAACAAGTTATCGGTTTGAAGGTAAGTTTTCGACTATGGGAGTTATGGTTCTGGGGTTAGACTCAGGGGTCCCCCAGGATCAGTGATGCACTCTTGTTACACTCTCAGTGGCACAAGGGCGGCCGGGTGCAGAGTGTTGAGGCCCAATGTTATCCTATGGCGGATAGGGGGCCTTCGGTTAGTGGCGGCTGGCGAGCAGGCCACTGGGTTGTGAGAGCAAAGCTCCTGGTTGTCGACTCAGGGCAAATGGGGAAACAAGTAGGCACAAAAAGTGCACCCTCAGCGGCACTGGGGCGGCCGGGTGCAGAGTGCTGTTTCGGTGTCGGGCGCCCTTTTGTTTTCTATGGCCAACCTCCGGTTTGAAGAAACACTGCAGGCTCGGGGATGAGGATCTTCTGGGTGCGACCACTACTTCGAGGGGTAAGTTGGGATGTCTTGGGTTGGTTAGGCACCGTTGGTTTGGGCACACAGGGCTGTGGGGCGCCGGGTGCAGGGGTGCCTTTTAGGGTTGGATTTTCTTACCCGCTCTGGTTGCGGTAGAGGGGATCCTCTGGATTGAGGCTGCAGGCGTCGTCTGGAGGCTTGAGGCAGGTCAGGAGTCACCGGATCTCGAGTCAGGATTGCCGGGCTGACCTTCTCTTGGTGTTTTTCCACTCGAGCTCGGGCCGGGTTCGGCGGGTGCAGAGTGGGCTGGATTCGCGGTTTCTGGCTGCTGCCAGAGGTTGCTGTTTTTGAACAAATCCGGTGTTCACGGGAGAAGCAGTCTTTGGAAGTGAAGGCAGGCAGGTCCTCCGGGGTTCTTGAGGTTGCTGGCTGCAGGACACACTGGGATTTTGCAGGAAGCAGGTTCGTGGGTAGACAGGCCTGTAGGGCTGGGGCCAAGTCAGTGGGCGTCGTCCTCTTGTTAGCTGGCTGCACGGCTGTTCGGTCCATCTTCTTTTCTTCTTGTCGTTTCTGGATCTGAGGAAGCAAGGTTTAGGGTGCCCCCTGAATACTGAATTTAGGGGCGTTACAGGTAGGTAAGGGCAGGGACCAATGGGTCCCTTCAGTGGGGTGGGCACACCCCCTATTGTGCCACCCTCCAGTGGGAGGGGGCAGGATCCTGTCCCTGGTTGGTTGGGTCCCCCATCCTCAAGATGGCGGGGACTCAGAGTTGTGCTTCACCTCACCTCCCCCACCTGAGGGGTGGAGTTGGCAGAGGTGGGCACACCTCCCTTCCTCACTTTGTTTTTCCCGCCGGTTCTCCCACCCAAAGTGGGGGTAGAACCAGTGGGGACCGGTTGCTGAGTACAGCAAGTGGTCTGGAGAAGCTCACAAAGGCGGCAGGCCTTTGAAGCTTCTCCTTCGTGGACCCTGCCCATCCTGGGGGAGGAGGCTTGGCACCTCGTCCCAGGATGTGCATTGTTTCAGGCCCCGAGAGCAGCAGCTCTCGACCCAGGGGTCCAGAAACATGTCTGGTGGTGGCAGCCTAAGCAGCCACTCAGCCAGGACACTAGAGGTGGGTTAGGTTTCAGGGGGCATCTTCTAAGATGCCCTCTGTGTGCATTTTTCATTAAATCCCACACTGGCATCAGTGTGGGTTTAATGTGCTGAGAAGTTTGATACCATACTTCCCAGTTTTCAGTGGGGCCATTATGGTGCTGTGGAGTTCGTAATGACAAACTCCCAGCACCATATACTCTTAATGGCAGCACTGCACTTACAATGCCCAAGAATGGACTTGGGCACTGTAGGGGTATAGGGCTCATACCCTGTACCCTCACCTCTGGTATAGTGCACCCAGTTATAGGGGTGACTGATCTATGCCAGGGCAGTGGGTTGTAGGCATGGCACACAGGGATGTGTGCCATGTCGACTCTTCACTTTGTTCTGCACCAAGACACGCAGCCTGCAAAGGCAGTGTGTGTGTGTAAAGGTACAGTGCCTCTAAGGGTGGCACAATACGTGCTGCAGCCCTTAGAGGTCTTCCCTGGTCACTGAGCCCTGGGTACCTCTGGTACCATTTACCAGGGGCTGACCTGTGGCCAGGGATGCCAATTGGGTACAGTTTTGGGGAAAGAACACAGGCCCTGGGAACCTCATTGGCAGGGACCCAGGGCACATCAAGTTAAAGTGCATCAGTAGTCTGGCAAAAAGTGGGTGGGTTACTTCAACAGAAACCCACTTCCTTACACTAGGCGCTTCTCGTGTGTGTCCAATTTGGCGGCCATAGTATCCAAGCATTTTTCCAGGGTGTTGAAGCTGCCATCGAGGGCCTTGAAGCCTGCTCTCATTGCAGGGGCATTGCTAAGGTTGGCTTCCTGTGAACCCCCCTTGGCCATGTTACCACCAGACTCCTCAGACTGCTCAGCAGGCTTGCCAAATTGGAGTAGCCGTTGTTTGGGGTCTTTACACCCTATTACGTCCACGCAAGGCTCGTTGGTTGCCAGCCTGCCCTCGGGACCCAACCGGAGCCTTCAGCCGCCAAAATGGTGTGTAAGCCTGGCCCACTGCGACCCAATTTCATTCTCTGGGCCCCACAACAGGCAGCTCGGCATGGCAGGGTATCAGGCACCCACTTATGGGTCACGAGGCCCCAAAGCTCTGAAACAACCCACACGGCACCTTACAAGTACAGTCTCACCGCAATTTGAGCCCAGAATTATGTGCAGCAGCTTAACGGTGGAGCAAGGAGCGTCGGTGCACAGTAACTTTCACCCCCACGATGCTAGGCCGGAGTTGCGCACTTCATTGTATATCACCGTTATACAAAACGTCACTCGACAGGCACACGCACAGCCCAGCAGGCACGACCTCCCGCGGCCCACCCGGCTGGCCTGAACAGCCGGATGGCTGGCCCCCAGGCTCACCCGCGGTCCCTCTCACTGCGGGGCTTCCGGCAGCAGGACGGGCCGGACTGCGGTTGTAGGTGCAGAAGGGGGCTGAAAGCAGGTGGGAGGGCCGCAAGCAGAGCGCACTCACCGGATGGCCAGCGGGGCCCATCTGATCGATTCTCCGTCGGGTGAGGATGCCGGAGTGCTGCAAACCGTTGCTGTATTTCGCGCGGCCTAACCTCTGGTCGCGCCCTGCTCCAGCACCGTCCCCGCGCTCCCAGAGGCCTCCTCATGTGATATTTCAGGCCCTCAGTCACCCTGGACTGCTCCAACTCATGTGGGCACTTTCGTGCATTTAGGCCAGTCGTCCCGCACTGAAAGCGGCCAGGATGGAAGGCAGGATGGGCTCGGATGTTGGGATTGCTGGCGGAGCCTCAGCGCTGCGTGGCCATCTTGGTTGGCAGCCTGGCCACACCCCACAAAGTGACAGCTTTCATTTGTGCAAAATGGAAAACAAATTGAAAAGATTAAAATCACCTTTCGTCAGCTAGTGTTTGAACCCTTGTCAAAGAGCACTTATGACCCCTGTGAGTTACCACTGTACCATCTGTTTTGCTAGACTGTACGTACCCACAGTCTTTTCATCATAAAAACAGTGTGCTGGTCCTTAATCTATTTTCATGCTGTCTTGCTTTTACATGCCACAAATCCACACTTGCTTTTCATACTTCATAAACAAATAGCCCTTCCTTTCTTTCACTCTGGCACTTGCCCAATGCATTTCTTTATCTTTCACAACCATCCCCAAAGTCTCATTGCACAAATTAAGGGATTTCTTTCATAGCAAACCTTGCCCCCCTTCCACATGTCACAGCATGTCAAAAATATCTGACGTGCACTGGCTAGACTAAAAAGGCCACAAATCTCACCAGACACTCCTGGGGGTGGGGGGTGGATTTACAAAGGGACATCTTTCATTTCGGTAAAATAGAAAAATTAAGGGAAATATTATAAAAACAAATTTCTCCTGGTGGGGTTTGAACCCTTGTCAAAATGTATGCTTTTCCCTCAGTAATGACCACTGTACCATCTATAACTATGATGAAGTTTACTGCACGCGATTGTTTTTACACCACATTTCTTCTTCTTCCCATGTGCCACAACATGTCACACATTTTTTACATGGATTGGCATGACTTGGGGGCGCTAGAGAGCCGGCGAACAAGATGGTCGCACTCCCGTGAGGCTCTGTTAGCCCGGGACCATAATCCGCTTGAATCCTCATTCCTAAAGTGGCGAAAACTGCCTTTAAACATGTTATGCCCAACGTGACTCAACGGGGAGCTGATGGGACGAGTGCGGACTCGCTGACACCGTCTAAGTAATCCCACGCAGCCCATCCCTATTTTGCGTCCTACGGCTGTTCAAGATGGCGGCGATGGGATTGAGCTAGCCGGGTCTCCATCGCCTGGCCCTGCCGTCTGGAATTGCCACGGAGAGACCCAGGCCGCCGCCGCTGCCAGGAACCAGGAGCTCCCCAATGCGGAGCTACCCTACGGGGAGAGGGTCACCCGCTGAGTGAGATCGGGACTGGCTGTGGTAGGCCTGTGCCGACGCTAAGGCTGAGCCGGGCAGAGCCCGCGCTGCTTCCCCGAGCGACCTTGGGCCTCGGCTGAGGTGATGGGCCGCCCTGATGCGAGTCGCAAGATTGCTGATGCGGCCGGCTCCCGGATCCCCATTCACACACTCACCTGGGCCTGAAGGGATCGAGAGGAGAACCTTGCTGAGACGCGCTGCTAGAAGGGCGCTGATAGACCTGTGCAACCTGTACAGTGCCGGGAGGTGGCACGTGGAACGGTGAGGCCTTGATCCTGGGATGCAGAGCGGCCTTGCTGCCTTGTAATACTCGGTAAGATAGGCTGAAATGGACATTACCTGCAAAATCCAAGCAAGACACGCTGCTTTTCGTGGGCCCGGGCCCTCTTCAGCGACACAAGAATCAGGGCGGAGGGTGAAGAGTTGGGACGTGGCAGAGCCAAGGCTCGCCTAAATAACTGCACGAAGGCACAAACACGCCTATATAACCGCCCGAGGGCACAAACTGGCGCCTGTTGACCTGAGTGGGATCTGCACACCCTGAGGGACAAGCGGAGCTAGCCGCTGCATCCTGATCTTCCTGAGAGGCATACAGCACCCACCCATACCACGCAGAGGGGAGAATCATGGGTCGAATGGATGGCAAACAGGCCAAACTCCAATTCTCGGCCTGGAAAAACACTACCAATACCGCTGAAGACACAGACTCATGCCGGGAAGAGGAAAGCACAGCATCAACTACCCCACAAGATACAGATCTAAAAGAACTCCTCCTCATGATGTGCCAAAGCCTCAATTCCATCGAGTCCAAAATGGACACCATGAATATGCGCTTGGACTACATCACACAAAGGTTGGAGAAGCATGATGGCCGCATTACCAAAATGAAACAGCGCATATCCACCCTCGAAGACTCTTCCTCTGAGAACCGTGAACGACTCCAAGAGATTGATAAACTGTTAAAAACTATTGCTGCAAAGAATGAAGACTTGGAGGCGCGTTCACGCAGGAACAACATTCGTATAGTGGGGATCCCGGAGTCTACAGCAACTGGCCACATGGAAGACTATGTAGAATGACTGCTGCTTGGGATCTTTGGCGCGGAGGCACTCTCCAGAGTTCTAGTGGTGGAGAGAGCCCATCGCTCACATGCAGCCAGACCGCCACCGGGCACGCCTCCCCGGCCCATACTGGCGCGGTTACTCAATTACAAGGACCGTAACATGGTTCTGAGACTAGCAAGGGAAAAGCAAGAACTGGTTTACGAAGGGAACAAACTCTCGATCTACCCAGACTTCAGCATGGCAGTACAAGAAGCGAGCAGGAAGTTCCTACCGGTCAAGCAGAAACTCCAGCAAACCAATATACAATACTCGATGCTCTACCCTCCCAGACTGCGAATCCCCTACCGTGGGATGACACACATCTTTAACACCCCGCAACAAGCTTAAGATTTCCTAAAAACTGTTGAGAGACGGTCACCCGTAATTTGGGGATGGTGATCCCGGCTCCCGACGGACGTCACCTGCTCCTGAAGAAGACTAAGGCCAGGTCATTGTATGGAATTGGTCACCTGCATCACTGGTAAGACTATGCATTCCCTATTTCATTTCTAATCGGTTTGAAAATATGCGCTGGCCCTGGCGGGAATGGCCACACATGGACCCTGATGGAGCCTGCATGGGTGGTACTGCCGGGACTAATGAAATCGCCAAGCAATAATGACTTCCCGGACACCTCGCTCCTGCGAGGTGCTCTGATGGCCTCTCTGGTGCATTCCCCCAGTGGGAATTAACTGAATGATGTACTATGTTGAAGTTATGTTACTAATTGACTCATACATTAGCATACTGCTTTTACCAGTCTTAGTTTTGTATAAGACACACCCCTTGCATGTTACTAAATTGTCGTTAATGAGTCTATTCTCCTGGAGGTGCCAACATCCATCCTTGCACAACACAACAGGCAGAACAAATAATGGGGGGTTTGGGAGGGATACTATTTACCTACGGGTTTGGGCCGCAGGTGTGGGTGGGGGGCGGGCTTACTTTTGTTACACATGGCGACGCTGCACAGATTAATACTGAGCACATACAATTACGAAAGCATAGCAACGATCCATACAAACTCACCATAGCCGAACACACTGACCCCTCCGGTCCCAGAGAGGACAAGGCAGATATAGCGGAGCCAAGAGCAGACAAGACCCACAGCTACACCTTCCTGACATGGAACATGCGAGGACTCCGAGACCCTCGCAAACACAGGCAGATCCTAGGATACTTAGACAGACACCAAGTGCAGGTGGCTATGTTGCAGGAAACACACTTGGACCCTAAAGCAGCACCCACCTTTGAAAAGAAATGGGCAGCACACAGCTGCTCCTCCTCCTACTCGACATATGCTAGAGGCACAGCAATCCTTATCAAAGCTAGCGTAAGATACTGCCCGCTAGAGACACTACAAGATACACAGGGCAGATTCATTGTGATGTGGGGCAGATTAGCGGGACACACAGTAACCCTGGTTAGTTGCTTCGCCCCAACATTGATGATGCCAGCTACTTTGACAAGGTATGGGGTCACATATTAGCAATAGGCTCCACTTTTATTAAATGGGGAGCTGATTTCAAAATAGCACTAGACTCTCTTGCCGTTCGCTCACATGGCACCTCATCCTCACAACCGCAGGCAACCAAACACCTCACGGGCATCATGACAGATCACCAGCTCTTTGACGCCAGGAGGTCCCTCCATCCATCATGTAGGGAGGGCACATTCTATTCTAGCATGCACTCCAGCTGGTCCTGAATAGACCTATGGTTGCTGTTGAAGGGACTAAACACTTGGATCCAGGCTGTGACGCACTTGGCGCAAGCCTCCCTAGACCATTCCCCCGTGCTCATGAGACTATACACGCCGGACAATGAATCCCCATATCGTTCCTGGCGACTCCAGCCCACAACCTTGCTAGATAGAGCCTTCTGTGAAGAAATACGTCAGGAAGTTCTTGAATTCTTCCCTCGCAATAAAAACAGTGTCTCAACACTTGCATGTGTATGGGAAAGCTTCAAAGTCACCATTCGGGGGATATGTATAGCCGAAAGCAGAGTGATCCTACGTTCCATCAGGGGAACACTAAATAGACTAGAAAGAGACATCAAAAAAACAGAGGAGCTCCTAACTTCCGCCCCTAGCCCACAGAGAAGGGTTCAGCTTAAAGAACTACTAATTGAATATTCCAATGAGGCGGAACGTGAATCTAAATTCCAATCTAAATATCATGTGGCCAGGACATTTGGCGAAGGCGAGTGTCCCAGCAGAACTCTGTCCGAGGCAACCAGACCCCCCAGATTCGCTAATCAGATTTTGGAAATAATAGACGAGGAAGGCACTAGGCATATCGAATCGCAGGAGATCCTTATTTTGACTGCCTACTATGCAAAACTCACAAGCATAGAAAAGTCCCTCCTGACATAGCGCCCAACTTAAAGGACACTGCCCTTGGGTGGACCAACGACTCTCGCAGAGAGTTTCTGTCTGCCTATATAGCGGAGGATGAAATCCGGGCCGCAAAAATGGGCCTGCGTTCCGGCAAGGCCCCGGGACCCCATGGGCTCTCGGTGGACTTTTATAAATGTTACATAAATGAGCTAGCCCCCTTCCTTAAGCAGGTCTTCAAGGAGCCCAGAGAGATTGGGACTCTTCCCATGACACTGCAGCAAGCCATGATCATATCCCTGCTCAAACCGGGAAGAAAGGCCAGCAGCTTTGAGGCCTACAGACCCCTGTCGCTCATCAACTGTGACACCAAGATCCTAGCTAAAGTCGTCGCAAATAGGTTGGCATTGCTGATGGAGGGCCTGGTCCTCCCAGACCAGGCAGGTTTCATACCTGGCAGGGCCACCTCCCATAATCTGCGCACAACATTTGCATTACTACGCGACATTGACCCTGAGGTCAGCACAGCAGGTATCTGCTTAGATGCCATTAAAGCCTTTGATTCCCTGGAATGGGATTACATGTTCATAATATTGGGTAGAATGGGCCTTCTTCAGCCATTCCTGGCATGGAAAAAGCTGCTGTAGGCCCGGCCTGAGGCCATTATACAGATTAATGGTCTATACTCCAATCCAACCCCCATTATGCGAAGCACACGCCAGGGCTACCCTCTGTCCCCGTTGCATTTTGCTCTCGCAATCGAACCCCTCGCGGCCAAAACACGGCAACATCATAGAGAGCATGCTATACCATACTCCTTGTAGGAGAGTAGGATCTGCCTCTTATGGTTACCCCCACTTTCTGCTGGTGTTTCACTGTTTTTCGACTTTAGTCTGGCTGGGGCCCTGCTAATCAGGACCCCAGCCTAGCTGCTTCCTCTCTAAATGGATTGCTAGTTCCTTAGGTACACTTCAGATTGGATTCTGGGATGCCCTTATAAGTCCCTAGTATATGGTATACTATGTACCCAGGGCATAGGTACCCCAGGGGCCTACCAGGGGCTGCAGCATGTATTGTGCCACCCCTGGAAAGCCTACCAAAATGACACCACAGGACTGCTACAGCAGCCTGAGTGAGATGGTGCATGCACCCCTCACAGAGATGTAGGTTCACTATGTCTCACCAGCACTGCACATATAAACCTATCAGTCACCCCATGGCAGGCCTTATCAATCCTGAAGGCAGGGTGCTTGGTTTTATGTGAGAGGGTGCCCATGCATGAGCAGAGCCCCTCTGCAGCTTTCGGAATCCCTTAACCGGAGCAGTCTGTGGTGCAGCCTGACCATATACTCTTAAGTGCATTATAACCTTGCGGTAAATGCTAACTTTGGAATGGCTGCACGCAAACATGTCATGTTTGGTGTCAAACACTTTGGAATCCTACCCCCCCGCCAGTTCTAGAGGGAGAGACATGTCCCCACCGGTATACCCGGTAGAAACCTTAAAGAGCCCTGGCATCACAAAATGGATACTGCAGCCACAGAGACGAGTCTGGCCTCCTGCTGCTGACCGAAACTCCGGCAGGGGAGGCCTGGACAATAGGTTTCCTGTCACAGGGAGGTGTGACCACCTCCCAGACAGGCCTTAGTGGATTGGAGCTGGGTGGGTGCACTCTCAGAGTGCTTTGAAGTCCTCACTGGGGGAACATTTGGTGTCCCTGTGCATAGTCCAGTTCAAACCGGTTGCAGGGGCTACCAGCCCCTGCTCTGGTGTGAAACTGGACAAAGGAAATGGGTGTAGCCACCCCTCTTTCCAAACCCTCCCATAGGTGGGTCCCCAGAGTTAGTCCAACCCCTTTCTTAGGTATAAGTAAGGATCCCTGGCAACAGGACTTTAGATATATCTGGACGAAACTCTGCAACTGAATCCTGGAACTTCGACACTCTACTAAAGACTAGAGGACTGAAGCAATCTCCCTTGGGGTCAAGGAGTGACTCCCCTGCTTGGCAGGCACCAACAAAGCATTTGACCGGTCTGCATCTCCGAAGCTCCCGCCGGACTCCGAGTAATTGCAGCCCAGGAAGAGGATTTCCAGACTTCTTAGAGGCCGACCCGAGTCCCCAGCAAAGCTGAGACCCGCAGCCCTCACGAGTGACGTGGAACTGGAACTCCTGGACACCGTGCACATTTGCTAGTGCATTGACTTCTCGACGTCTCTTGAAGTCCTGCTTTAGGTTACTTGTAGCCCAAGCCCCATTTGCACTGAAGATTGTGGGCCTACACTCCACGAGTGTTCCGTGGGCCCGCTTCTTGCATTTCCGCTTGAGGCTCCTTCGCGATCGCTGGTCCCTCGACTGGTGGGTCCCTGTGAAGGCAACTCTGATTTTCCTTGGGCTTCCCTGGTTGCACCAGACGTGCCCTGACTCCCCAGCGTATGGTGAGTCCCTCAGACCTTGCTGGTCTGCACCGAAGCATCTTTCTCCTTTCTGTGTGGGTTGCTGTTGCCAAGGCTTGTTGTGTTCAATCCGGACACCAACGCTGCAGCACTCGACATCCTTCGTGGTACAGCTCGAATCCAGCTCCAGGTCATCGTCGACACCTCCTGGTCCTCGTGGCTGAAGAGTCAAGCTTCCCCTCCTACTCCTGAAGCACCCAACATCGGTGGGCATTCGTCTATCGTGCCCCTGGTCACTGGCAACTGACCCAGACTCTGTCCCCTCTGCTTTCAGGTTCTTCTCATCTTCGATCCAGGCTTGGATCTCTTCGGACACTTTTCCTATTCACGGCATCAGCACTTTCTTGTCTCCTGCCATTGAAAACGACGACGCGACCCGACACCATTTGACACCTATGCACCCGGCTTCCCTGGGTGAGGTAACTCGAGTACTCTGGTGCTCCCGTGGGTGTTGGCCCTAGAACCATCTAAGTCCAAGAGGGTTTGCTGCTTGTCCACTCCTAAGTGTCCTTAAACTTTAAAATTCCAACCGCGACTTTCCCCATAGAAGATAACGGGCACTCGCGGCTGTGTTCTCACACTGCACGTGTCCCCCGTGGGTCCCCTGTGTCACTGCCTTGGGTGGTTCCTTGGAGTCCCAACGATTCTACAGGCTCTAGGCCTTGTGTCTAGTAAAGTCGTGGTTCTTCTACCACTATTTTGATATATGGTTTGTGTTGGAACCGGGTTTACCGAGTCCGCCAATGTAGCATGGCGCGAGGCGGGAAAGCACGCGAAGGCAATGTGTAAGGCAGTTGTGCAGCACACTCTTACTTTGACTCAGGAATGCGAACGCAATAACATGACACCACACCAGGCTTGTGTATTTAAAATCAAGATCTTTTATATATAAATCAAGGTAGCATCAGATGAGGCAGATTAATTCAGATCTACATTGAAAATCATTGCATTACTCAACTGGTGCACATTCTTAATAAAGCATCATAGCTCATCAACATTGTAGGCCACTAAGAGGCCGCAGGAATCATCTCCTAAACGTAGCACCAATAATGATCATAAGGTGCATTAATAAAACATGGGCCTAAACATGCAGTTCACTTCAAGAATATTCAATTACTTAAAAGAAGGCTTTTCACGTTACATTTCAATAGGCCTGCATTAATCTAGGCGCACCCACATTCAGTACAGTGGGCGTCGCAACTCCAGTACACCTGTAACATAAAACACTTCAACTCTTGGCGGTGTACACTTCAGCTCAATTCAATTAATCACTTTCCCCCTTAGGTAAAGACTTTGCAGTATAAGCATAGGCCTAGGCAGTAATTACAATAGGCATCAGCATTAAGTTAATAAACACTGTGGGGAACCCCTCAACATGTCCTGTATTCTGGGGCTTCTGTGTCCCTCAGGGGTTAATTCCAGGCTAGGCCCACTCCTCTCCGGGGCCTCGCCTCATGGGGAAAGTTACACAGGTTTAATTCAAGGGTTAATGTGGCCCCCGGCCCCCAGTGGTGTTTCTGTGGGCCCTAGGGGCCTCCTGGGCTCACCTGATGCGTGGTCGTTGGTCGCGCTTCCTAGCGACTGGCAATCTCCAGGCCCGGCCCGTGTTCTGGAGGGCGGGGCCTGGTCGGGGTACCTCGGCCCTTTTGGCCGGAATTACGGGTCGTTGCGGGGGCCGGTATCACCCTCCTCCGGCCCCCGGGATCAAGGAAGTGGCTTTGCGGGCTTCAGGAAGGTTGCGGGGGCCGGTATCACCCTCCTCCGGCCCCCGGGATCAGGGAAGTGACTTTGCGGGCCTTCGGGAAGGGGAGCGGGAGCCGGCAGTCCTCTCCGGCCGGCTCCCCGTCTCCCTCTGCACGGCCGGAGCTCTTCCTCGGCCTCCGTCGGCGCTGGGGGCGTGGCGGGAGCCGGCGCCCAATCGCTGCGCGGCCTTCCCGGGGCGCGGCCGGCGTCCCCGGTTGCCCAGCAACGGCATCGGCGGGGCCTGGAGGCCTCGCGGATCGCGCTAGGCCGCGGCTGCTTCACGCGGCCCCCTTGGGCTGCGGCAGTGATTTCTTCGGCCGCGACGGCGGCGGTGGGGCCCCGGGCCCAGCGGCGATGTCTTTGGGGATATATAGAGGCTTCGGTGAGGGCGCGGACGGCGCACCTCACCACATCCACTCGAGGGGCCTCCCTCACCACAGCGCTTCCTTCGGTGGGGGCGCGGACGGCGCACCTCACCACACGGCCCCGAGGAGGGCCTTCCTCACAGCCGCACTTCTCCTCACGCGGCGGCGACCGCGCCGGTGATTCCCTGACGAGGTCAGTGACCTGAGGGGGGCAGTTTCTCCCTCGTGGAGACAGAACGCGGGCGCACCAGCAGCCTGTGGGCAGGGCTGACTGGAAAAGTACTTGGGGGCAGCCCAGCAGCAGGCAGGAATAGATAGGGGGTGAAGGTCTAGCGCTTCAGGGCACGGCGCTTTACCTGGTGATCCCCAGTGTGGCAGTTTAGGTTTCAGGCCTTGCTGGACGGTCAGGCCTCCTCAAATTAAGGTTTCTTGCGGCTGGTTCCGATTGGTTGCTTCTTAGGAGTTTCTTGTCAGGAGTTTCTTGTCAGAAGTTTCTTATTATAAGTTTCTTGTCAAAAGTTTCTTGTCAGAAGTTTCTTCTTATGAGGGGGGGGATGAGTTGGTGGTTCTGGGAGTGCTTGATGTTCTTCCCAGCACGCTGAAGGTGGTTCCCTGGGTCCCCTCACGCTGGGCAAGGTCAGTGGGTGGTGGGCGTTCCTCAGCTAACTTACTACAGCAGGGCCTAAGCCTTGTCAGCAGCAGTAGTGTAGGTCTCCCCCCTAGGCCCTAAAGCCTGTACTCCGGCAGAGGTTCTCCCAGGATCAGTGGTGCCCCAACTCAACTGACTAAAAGTTTTCCCTCCAAGCCTTTTATACCCCTAGGTCAGGTGACCCTCCTAAAGGCGGCAAAACATAACTCCTCCCACAGCCTGGAAGGTTCTGGAACCTTCTACATGTCTGGCTATGTGGCCCAGAGGCGGGGACGGAATGGATACTGTATCCCTATGTCCCAGCCTGACCCTGGCTACTAGTGTATATGTGTGCAAGGCCCCTCTGCAGTAGCAGGGGCCTGTGGCAGCCATCTTGAGTGAGTTTCACACATGGTAAAACGGCTAGGGGGAAAACGAAAAATTTCTGGGAAAAAGGGCCAAGTCCAACAGTTTGGTTCGCCCATAGGGCCATTCGTATATTGTGCTGATTTACTGGGCTATTTGCTGTGTAACATATGTTCTTTTACCTCTAGCATCATAAAGAGACTAGTAGGGTGTGTTTTAGAATAAATACACATAATTAATATATATACCTTGTGTGGTCTGCTTTCATTTGGTCATCCAAGAGATTATAGACTGGTAAAACAAGCTGCTTTACATTCCTTCAAGACTTAGCCTGAAGGCTGCTCTCCATAGCTACGACTAGGATAGCTTTCAATAAAGGTTGTCTTTAACCTATCATCAATAAGGGGCTGTTTGGACTGGTGCAAGGTGCCCACTATCACTAGTGGACATCATATACCAGGCCAACCTCTCACACTCCTCACGTCAAATACTAATATCATTACATGCCTACTATGTCATCCTTTATTTACGGGACCCACAGATTAGCCTCAAACCGATCCTAAGAGAGTTCATCAAATTTGGTTCCCTCTCCGGGATAGGGATCAACTGGAGAAAATCGCAGATTTTCCCGCTCACGCCCAGCATTGTTCAGTTCCCATTGAAATTGTGTGAAATGGAAATAAAATATCTAGGCGTGATAATAACAAGAAATAAAGAAGAAACGCTTCGCGCAAACTATGGCACTGCTATTGAAACCATCACTAACTGGGTGTCTCGAAAGATCACAATACCATTCTCATTGGCTGGCAGAGTGGCCTTGATGAAAATGGTCCTATTACCTAAATTATTGCATCTATTCATTAATATAGCCTATAACCCAGGATGCCCCTTCTTCGACACCCTCCTATCATTACTCATCAGACTAGCATGGGGTGAGAAACAACCCCGAGTGGGGTGGCGGACCATGACACAAGCATTCCTCAGTGGGGGTTTTGAGGCCCCAGATATGGAGCTATATTTTCTGGCTGCTCAAGCCCACTACACAATATATTGGCTCCATCCGCCACCCTTTATGCCACACCTGGCCATCGAGCAGGGATATATGACTCCTACGCCCACAAACTCCTTTCTGGGAAAGCGCGCCCCTGGAGTAGCCTATCACACAGTAACCTGCACTAACGAAGCCTGGGAGCGCCTAGCTTAATTAGTGGGCAAACCAACACTGTACTCCTCACTTGTGCCTCTCCCGTACCTCTCGTGTGCGCAAGTCACACATGAGGCTGTATGCCGCGAGATGCTCCGTAGGAGAGACCTAATCTGCTAGTGCGACCTTTACCGGGGGGTGCGTTCGGGGAAAGGCAGGAGTTATTGACTGGGGATAATGTCACTCCATTGGAGATATTTCTTTATATAAGACTGAAACACAAACTTAGGGCCAATGTCCCGGAATTCCCTCAGGAACCCCCAACTCTATAAACACTACACACCCTGTTCAAAATGGCTGGACCGGAGCACGCGGTTTCCAGCATATACTGGGCCGCACTGCTCGAGAGGACACAGCCGAAACACGGGGTCAGGGAGGCGTGGTATCATGACCTGGAGCTGCCCTTGACGGACGGGCAGTGGACATATTGCTGCACCCAGACGGAAGCTATTACAACAAGCAGTCGCTACTGAATCAGACACTTCAAATACTTGAATCAAACTTTCTATACACCCACGTGGCTCTACAAATACAAATTGAGAACTGATGACCTATGTGAGAAATGTCATCAAGCGGGGGCGGGCTTCTTACACCTTGCATGGCAGTGTTGCGAAGTTCATGGGTATTGGCATGAGGTGATCGCTGCTCTGTCCCAAATGATAGACACCCCTCTTGCCGTGTCCCCCCTACTGGCACTTCTGGGCTACATGGCTGAAATACAAACATCATACAGAAAGTTTGTAGCAATGGGTCTGTTGCCAGCCAAATGGAGGGTGGCGTGCAGATAGGGCAGAGGGCGGGCCCACAAGTTTAAGGAATTGCTAGCAGAACTTATTTATTGTAAGAATCAGTTAATGAACTATGCGGAACTCCTGCCAGCCTCGTCTCGCCCAAGAGACATCTGGGAGCCCCTGATGGATTATCTGAGGGAACACTCGACCTGAACATGTGTGCTTTGGGTTTGGGTGCACGAACTGGACTTTCAGCTGGGGGCCCTGTGGGTGGGGAGGAACTCACGATAAGTGTATTTCATTTGTCTGCCTATGTCTCATTATGAACAAACTGGAAGTGTGGAATCGTTTCACAATGTTGTGTCCATATCATAGTGAAGGTCTGTGCTTAATTAACAAACGCCTGTTAAAATGCTATTGCGATCCGCTGTAGATACTACATTGCAGAATTACCTCTAGCAGTAGGTATGCTTATCGTCCGTGCTGTGCATTTATACGCTGCATCGATGTATGTTATGTTTCTATGTAAGTTGAAAAACCCAACAAACACATTTTCTTTAAATGGATTGGCATGACTTAATAGGCCACAAATTTCTCAGACAATGCTCGGGAGTGTTTACAAAGACATTCACTTTCACATCAGGAAAGTAATTAAGAATTTAAAAAATAGATGAGAGGCTAGGATCCTGGTCAAAAAGCATAACGGCAAACTGAGGGCCCCTGTGATAAAATAGAGAGAGAGAAACAAGGGGAAATGACAGAAGAAGGACAAAACAAAACTCAGATCTTCCTCGGAGGGTCAAAAAGCTTCATTATAAATTGGATTTTACATAAATGTAGTAGTTTTATAATGATTACATTCTGGCAAAATGTACTTGAACAGACTGTAGTATCTTGTGAGTTAATAGTGACGGAACCCTTTTGGGTCCTGATTGTCTCCCTAGAAACATGAAGTAAGTGTTAGAGCGTAATGCATTGATTGCTGTTTCAGTATGGTGAGTTGCAGTTGCACGTACACGTACACAAATAAAGTCTCCCTGCGTAGCATAGTCATTGGTGAGTAACTGGGCTGGGAAGACACTGCAAAGACCATATTTCATGATTTCTACTTCTCTTACTATGCTGGATTTGTCCTACATGCCACAAATTCTCAAGTTTTTTAGGCTTCAAAGAGAACTAACCAGTACTCTATTTTTTTACCACTAGCCTCAGATGTCTGCTTCTACCAAACTTAAGCATTATAAACCATTCTCGTTCACACTAATCATGTACATGTAAAATATTTCTGACATGCTTTCCTGTATCTAATCATGTAATAAACCTCTCACACTGTGCCAGTTAGTGATTTCCAAGGACATCACTTTCACATGGGTAATACAAGAGTTAGAAAAATAAGCAAAGGCTCTGAATTAATGGGTTAACCCTGGCCACAATATTTCACGTATTAGTATCCTTGCCATTGTAATGTTCTGCTGAACACAGAACTTAACTACTGTTCCTTAGCGGCTTTATTGACACCCATCCATCACATGCATCACCAGGTAGGTGACACTGCTAATAACAGGGGCTGGGGTGCACAAGTCTGGGACAAGTTCCATGATGTAACCTGTGTCACTTTATTTACTAGCATATGCATTGAGGGTTGACAACACCATAACCATGACACTAAGGGGCCCATTACGATACGGCTCGGATGGCGAGCCGCATCGTAATAGGCCAGTTGGATTCCTTTCCGACCGCATCATTTTGATGGAGGCGGTCGGAATGGAATCAGACCGGTCATTCCAGCTGGCTTCCGACTGGCTTGGAGAAGCCGTCTGCCAGTAGGAATGCGGTCTGCAATCTCAAGGGTGGCTCTTTTCGCCCTTGAGATTATGATCATGAGTTTCGACATGGTTTCCATGCCGGTCTGTCTGAGATGGAAACCATGTTGTAAAGCGTGTTTGAGGGCCCCAGCAGGGCCCCCTTTGGTGCATGGCCTCCCGTTTGAGGCCGAGAGGACCCCTTGAGGTGCCTACCACGGGGTGCAGGGATGAACTACACCTCCCATTTTAATATGGGAGCATGCATCACGGCTGGTTTACGGCCAGAATGCATGTTCCCATAGTAAAATATAGGAATGCGACAGAACAGTGTTCGGTCGCATCCTAATGGGGTGGTCGGGCCGACGACCGGGTGTCAGTCGGTCCCATGACTGAGTCAGTGTCGGGCAGAAGTGATAACACCCAACATTTTCATGAGCCCCTGTATCTTTTGGAGTTTGGTGGGTGGCCGTCAAAAACGATGTCCGCTGTTCACAATGCTTTTTGTAACTTCATAGGACCCATTGTGACAGCTGTTCCTCTGAAGGTACAGAGAAGAGATCATTGCTGGGCTGGAGGTTAACTCTAAATCTGGTGTGCTGTAGTCCATCATAGTGGCGTATGTAATTTCTTCCACCACCCTGACTGACAGACTACCGCCTATCAATTTATACATTGGGCCCTTAAAGCTCAAAGATCTTTCACTAGTCCTGTTCTGACATTATGCGACATTTTAGATACATTTGTTCTGAAATGAAAGACACAGACATCAAATGAATAAAATGTAACCTTTTTAGACTGGATACAACCAATATTCTCTCTGCTCACTGACTAATACTTCATTCTAGGTGTAAACTCTTAACTTTGAAGAGCTTGTAATGTGCTCTTGCTTTAAGTATTGGAGCTTCTCTCTTCCTTGTTGTTTTGCAGAAGAGTTTAAAGTTGCTATGTGCTGGTGTGTGTAGGCAGTATTTAGGACAGCCTATATTAAACTTTCACAAACTCTGAGATTGTTGGCAACTCTGACAATCCTACAGTTGCAAAGTAGGGTGAGAGAATGTAGTGCAGATAAGAACCACATAGAGTACCTGTAAGAAAATGAATTATTACTTTTGAGTAGGTAATGGGTCAGCAAAGTAATAAAGTCACAAACATTTTTGGTCCAAGCTAAGGTTTCAGTAATTTAAACCTAAACTAATCCCCTGGTAGATATAGCACAAAGCAAACACTGTCAAATTAGAGAAAATGTGTAAAGCATTCAAAAGTACCAAAACACTTAAAAGTTTAAAACACAACACAATAATAATCCAACTCCAGTCTACAAAAATAGGTTAAAATTGAATAAACAGATTGACTTCAAAACAATGAAAAACCAGTAAGAGGAACCTGAAGTATTATTTTTTCACAAGAAAGTGTGTCAAGAATATTTCACTGTTCATGGGGGACCTGGAGCTAGGTGCAATTTGAGGCAAACCAAGATGGAATGCAGTCAGATACACCAAACAGGTTCATTCAGGTTGAAGATTTTACCTTAGGACTTAGAAATGGAAGTGGAGATCCTTGAGCGTGGCAATGTTGCAGGCTGTACCAGAAGAAGTTTTCTGGAAGCCAGATAGTTTTTAGGCAAATGTCTTGCTGAAGCTGTTGGTTTTGGAGGGGGTGGGAGATGTCCGAATTTTGTGTCAAGTAAGTACTTTTGTTAGGCGAGTCAAGATTTATACGTTTGGACTTAGGGCCTGGTTATGAGTTTTGTGGTGGGAGAGCGGGCCGCCACACCACGCCACTGCCCCCTCCCACACTGCTGACCACCACCAGATTAAGAGTTATCTTGTAGTCTGGCAGGCGTCCTTTGGCGTTCCCATGGTGGTGCCTATTAAAAAGGCCTCACAATGGGAACACCAAAGCCAGTTCCTGCATGGCATGGACTATAAAGTCCATGCCGTGCAGGAAAGGGGGTGCATGCAGAAAGTGCCGCCCTGCATGCATCCCATGGCCCTGGGGGAACAGGGGGCCTTGTAACGCACCCTTTTTATGGGGGCTCACCGCCGTGAAAACGTTGGATGTTAGGAAATAGTAATATGCTTGTCGGTGCTGTAGAGGTACTTCCAGCTTTTTGTGGTCCTAAGGCCACCGATCCACCGCCAGGGATCGCGGATCTCTGCTGGTTGTGGCGGTCCTATGGCGGTCTGACTGCCATCCATGTAATACAGTAGTCCAACCACTGGTGTGGCGGTTCCTGCACTGCCATCGTGGGTTTGACGGTCCATCTCACCACCAAACTCATAATCAGGCACCAAGTTCTCAGTGGTCAGTATCCTCCATCTGACAAGGCTAACGGTTCTATCTGATGATGAGTTCCACCAGCCTGGATACCTTCTCATAGAGGACCAGCTGAAACAGATTTGCTGCTGCAGAGAAGCTCCTTGCACGAGAAACCTTTTTCTTCAACCCACTGAACCTGCACTCTTGTGGGATTGGCTCAGATGGTTGGTCTCAGTTCTCCTATGGCTGGCAGTTCAAAACCATTCTATGTCCCAACTTTTCAGAGATTGCAGCAGAGGTCTAGTTAGACACACCCAAGTGTCTCACGACCTCAGGGACAGCACTTAGAAGTTTAGGCTCAGACTTACTAACATTTTTCATTGTGGTTGTGTCACTTTTTGGAGCAGCCACAATTCAAAATGCTATTTGAGATTTAGAAAGGCACTCAAGGACCAATTTGTGTCACCTTGCGTGGCTCTGTAAAAAAACAAAAAGTGAATCATGTTGGTTACACTGTGTCGGGTTAGACGTTAAATGGGGGACCATGAGCATTGCCATACACCCAACCTTGTATTTGAATGCATTCATGATTTACTGAAGGTAGCAAACCTGATTTAATGTGAAAATCGTGCACCTACCTGAGAGAGCAGTAACAGGGAGAAATAGCTTAATTTTGCTTTGTTACTTCGTCTTTGCGCTTTATTCTGCAGCTCACATATTCTATCAATCAATCAATCAGGGATTTGTGATGCGTGCTACTCACATGCGAGGGTCTCAAGGTGCTGGGGGGGAGAAACGTGCAGCTACGTCTTACCCAAAGATCCAGGTCTTGAGGCTCTTCCTGAAGGCAAGCAGAATGAGGGAACGTCTGATGCTGAGCGGGAGTTCGTTCCAGGTCTTTGCTGCAATGTAGGAGTAGGCTCTCCCACCCGTTCTGGCTCTGCGGATGCAAGAGGTTTCGGCAAGGGCGAGGTCTGCGGAGTGGAGGTTTCTCTTGGGTGCGTTGAAAGAGACTCTTTCGTTGAGGTACTGGGATCCGGTGTTATGGAGGGATTTGTAGGTGTGAGTGAGTAGTTTGAAGGTCACTCTCTTCTCGACGGAGAGCCAGTGGAGGTTTTGTATGTGCTGGGTGATGTGGCCTTGTCATGGGATGCAGAGGACGAGTCTGGCAGTGGTGTTCTGGATGGTCTGGAGTTTTCGGAGCAGGGTTTTGTTGATTCCGGCGTGGAGGGCGTTTCCATAGTCCAGTCTGCTGGTTATGAGTGCGTGGGTGGGTGACGGTCTTCCTGGATTTGGGGGATCCATTTGAAGGTCTTACGGAGGATGCGGAGGGTGTTGAAGCACGTGGGGGTGACGGCTTTGACCTGTTGGGTCATGGTGAGGGATGAGTCGAGTATGATGCCGAGGTTGTGGGCATGTTCCGTAGGTGTGGGGGGGTTGTCGAGGGAAGTAGGCCACCAGGTATTGTCCCATGTGGAGGGGGTGGGTCCGAGGTCGAGGACTTATGTCTTTTCTGAGTTGAGCTTCAGGCAGCTGCTGCTCATCCAGGAAGCGACGTCTTTCATTCCTTCCTGGAAGCTTAGTCTAGTGGTGTCGGGTTCCTTTGTGAGGGAGAGGATGAGCTGGGGATCATCGGCATAGGATACTATGTTGAGTCCGTGCTGTCTGACGATGGTGGCGAGGGGGGCCATGTTGATGTTGAAAAGCGTGGGGCTGAGCGATGATACTTGGGGTACTCCACAGCTGATCTCTGTGGGTTTGGAGAGGAAGGGCGGGAATCTGAGTCTTTGGGTTCGGCCGGTGAGGAAAGAGCAGATTCAGTTGAGGGCGGTTACCTCTATGGCAGCGTCGTGGAGTCTGGCGGTGAGTGTGCGGTGAGTGTGCGGTGGGAGACAGTGTTGAAAGCTGCGGAGAGGTCAAATAAGTCAAATAGGTCAAATAGGATGAGGGCCGCCATGTGGCCCTGGTCGAGGAGAGTACGGATGTCATGTGTCGTCTGTGGCGGCTAGGAGGGCGGTCTCGGTGCTGTGGTTGCTGCGGAATCCAGATTGGGAGGAGGAGTCGAGGATGGAGTTAGCTTTGATGAAGTTCGTGAGCTGGATGTTGACGATCTTCTCAGTTACTTTAGCTGCGTAGTGGAGGAGAGAGATAGGTCTGCAGTTTTTGAGCTCTATCGGGTCAGCGGAGGGTTTCTTGAGGAGGGGCTTGACTTCTGCGCGTTTCCAGTCATCGGGGAACATGCTTGTTTCAAAGGTGGAGTTGATGGTGTGGAACAGTTCGGGAGCTATGGTGGCGGCGGCTCTGTGGAAGATGTGCGGTGGGCAGGGGTCCGTGGGGGCTACTGAGTGAATGCTCTTCATGGTCGTAACGGTGTCCTCTGTAGTGACTGGGGTCCAGGCTGAAATGGTAGGCTGGCTGGTGTTGCTGGAGGTAGGTGAGGTACGTTTCTGCACTGTTTTAATATTGCTTCAAAAATCTATAACTCCAGTTATATGTATGCTATTCCGTTCATTTTGTTGTCTAAATTAAGATAAAATTACACTCAATTTGTATAAATTGGTGTCGGATTTCTCTCAAGTCGTGTCAATTAATTATTGTCCATGTTGGTACTCAAATCATTAACACATGTTCCTCTAGAAAAGCCTGATTGCTTTTTGACACTCTACTTACTAGGACTAAGCTAATGATGTATTACTGTGAATCCAAGGACCATCTTTGGGGTATGAGTATAGTATTACAAGGTAGGGCTCCCCAGCCATAATATATAATATTCCACTTTCCTACAGGTAGGCCTAAAGCCAAGTTTTGTACCATCAGTTTAGTGGATGGTACACTCAGTGCTACAGTCCAATAGTGGCATTTAAATTGCCGGCCTTGGGTACACTTTTTACCACATACTAGGGGCTTAGAAGTAAGATTAAATATGCCAAGTTAGAGTATACCAATTTCATCAATTTGAAAGGAGGAGCACAGGCACTTCACCAGTGGGAGGCAGGTGTAACATATACAAAGTTCTATAGCCAGCAGTAACAGATATGGCAAGACTTTGGGTATATGTAATGCAAAAGATGTTCATTTTCTAAAGATATATCACCGATTTTATGTTTTACCACCATACTCAATTTTACTTGTAGAAAATATTCTGATTATTTATTTTGTTTTACCTGACTGTTTCATCTCAGAAAGTCCACTAAAATTGTTGGCCTTTTGAATTGTGACAGTTGTGACGTGTTTTTCCACCTTTTGCAAACATCTACACCGCAATTAAGTGCATTCTATATTAATACCAGTTTCAATTATTAATACCATGAATTGGTAGTTGATGTAGAATCCTACTTCTAAAATTGCACTTTATAATAGTCATTCAGATTTTTATGATCCTCAAACCAATAAATGACGAATAATATGATTCTTATTGTTTTTGAGAAGATGTTCTTTTTTTGGAATTGTTTAATAATCTATATTGAAATGAAGCATAATCAAAATAAGCATGAAAATGAATGTCTTCATTGTATGTTTATCTCATAACTACAAATACCTCCATTTGTTTTGCTATTATTTTTTAATTAAACAACAACAAACATTTATGCATATTATATTTTAGCCAATAAATATTTTTCTTAACAATTCTTTTATTCCAATCACATGTAATTCTATACAATAGTTGACATAAACATGCTAAATAATTTATCAATGCAATAAAGAAGACAATCTTTCAAAAATCTTATTTCAGAGCCTTTCTCTTTTTAAATGTGTGCACTTCATCTAGTTTATCCTCATCGGAGTCTAGGAAGTATCCTCTCATCAGTACAAGCTCTCCTTCATACCTATTTACTTCTTCCAGTTTTTGGAGAATCGTTCAAATCTCTTACTTACTTTTACTTTTAGCTTTAAAGCTTACATGGAAAAGATACTTATCATTTAACATTTCTTACAAGAATTATAGTCCTGTGTTATTTGATTTTGAAAAATTTATATTTCAGTATAGTACGTTTATAAGTTGGCTTTACTGTCAGGTGTAAAGTGTGTACACTTACTTAATATTTTCAAAAGTTTGATTCACAAATAATGTTTTACATTAGAATTTTCCAAAATGATAAGCTGCTTCCATTCTATTCTTTCCATGCAAACATTTTTATTTTATGTTATACGACAACACACAGATAAATGTACAACCATTTAAGATTGTAAATATTGCTCATCTTTTATTGTCTTTGCTCATTTGAAAATTTATCATTACCCTTGCTAGCTACATTTGTTAACATGTTAATGGTTGTAAGATTTTCCCAATTTAAATATACAATAATAGCAGTTTGCCTATTGTGGTTGTGCTTCGAAAATGCCTGGTTAATTCAACTTTCAATGTTTTACAGTCTTTCACTGATGAGTAATATACTACTTAGTTTGAGGTTTATGTGAGTACACTTTTAACTAGCCCATTTTAATTTCTATTTATTAATGCCACGATAGACATGTATGTGTTAGTTAAAATTTTATTTTGGTAATAGGTAATGAATTATTGCAGTTTTCAGAATAATAACTGATTATGAGGTATGTGTTGTAAAGAGCAAGGCTTACTAATTCATGACAATTTATTTTTATGCAAATCTTCCTGATGCCCTCTGCAAGTGTACAACCTCATTTTCTTGCACCACATGCCCACATTTTCAATCTGACCACTTGATCACAGGAGAAGGCTAAACGTCAACCCATAGTTTTAGCCATTTTCATCAAAATACATGTTTTAAAAAAAAAATATATAAACTTTTTATACTGAGTAGACACACTCAAAGAAAATCTTGTTTTGTCTCAAAAGGAAACTCCATTTTTAATTTAAAAACATTTTTCAATTATAACCCCCATATGCCAGCTTGTGAGTCTCCTAAAGCCAATAAATCTCATTGAAAGATTATGCTCCGCCTTACCAGGTTTTATTATCACATACCAGATTTACCTACCATAATGCTAAAGATGCCTACTTTATGCAAGAATGTCCACCGTTTTGTCAGGGACATAACTCCAAATGGATGCCCACTATAATGCTAAGAACCTCCACAACATGTCAGTCATAGACATTATTATTCTAAGAGTAGCCAGAATGATGTGACATATGGCACAAATATGCCATGATTACTAACAATGTGGCAATTAAAGCTGCCATTATACAATAATTAGTTCAAGGATGCCTGACTTAAGCAGTATTTAACATTATTATGCCAGTGCAAACATAATAAGAAACAGTTATCATTAATCACAAAGCGGTCATAATTATGGCAGAGATGTGCTGTACAAACAATGTGGAAAAATATCCATACATTCTTATGAATACTGTACACAGACCAAGTTCTTTAATTTCGGCCCTTGCAGCATCAATTAGAACAATAGGAGACTCAAACCTTTTACCATACCATAGACATTCAATACTAATTTCCATAGGCTTTGATAATCAGTTGGCTGTGGCTCTTGAACATTTTTGTGGATCAGCATAAAAACACCCCTACTAACGTGTATGAATTATTATATGTACATAGTCAACTATAATATTCCTTAATTTCCTGCAACGCATCATGTCTAAGGAGATTTTCTCAACAACCCACTGCAGTTTCTTTCTTATCAAACTGGTATATTTTATGCTTGCGTTAGACTTGTAGCACAAAATCTCAGGCCTGAAAGAGGTACCAGAACACCAACTTCCCAGCTACAAAGACATTTAAACATGGTCCCTCACCAGGTAGTTTTTCAATTTACATATCTACATTCTACTATTACATAATAACACACTTTTGAATTAACTTCAAAGCAGTTGTTTTGTATAAATGTTGGATATTAGGAAAAAGATCTCACATTTTATTAGTCGAATTGTCAATCTAACTATGCATGGAAGCGGCCACAACATTTTATTTCAATTTTTGTTTTTAGTAATATCGACAGATTGAAGACTTTATATCTGGGCGCAGCAGTAATTGGAGCAGGGTATTTTAGTTTAAATGTGTTAGAAATGGGATCTCTAGTTGGCAAGGGTTTGCACCTTTGTCCAAGTAGGGACCCTTCTTACTAGTCAGGGTAAGGGTGTTACACTCGTGAAGTAACCCCTGCTCACCCTCGTGGTAGCTTGGCATGAGCAGTCGGGCTTAATTCAGAGGCAGTGTGTAAAGCATTTGCACATAACCAACAGTAATACAGTGTAAGCACTACAAACGGACACCACACCAGTTTAGAAAAATAACCAATATTTTATATACTCAAGACAAGACCAATTACGACGAAAATCCACAATACTATACTTTAAAAACGAATACTTGATAAGGTAACTTCTTCTTTACAGGAATAGTCCAAAAACAAAGTTCGTACGAGTCGGTAGCTCCGTCTGAGCCTACCGCGATGCTGGAAACCACAGAGTCTAACAGTTCCAGCCGACCGCGTCGATACGGGCCAGCAGAGTCGTGAACAGACTCGGTTACAGTACCTTTCTCGTTGTGGCTGGTACGGAGTGTACGAGCCGGTCGTCGTTCGTCGCGGTTGCGGTGCAAGACGGAGCGATGCAAGGTGCGGTGTCCCTCGATGCGGTGCAGGCAGCGGCTCGATGAGCGTCGTGCAGACGGGGTCGGTGAGTCCAAGGCGTGCGATGCAGGGTGAGACGATGCTCGATGCGGTGCTGACAGGTTGCGATGCAGGCGACCAAGCCGGGGTGCGGGAGCTGGTGTCGGACAGCGGTGCGAGTCGGAGCGGTGCGTCGCAGACGTGCGAGCGGTGCCCCAAATGCGGTGCGGTCACGACTCTTGAGCCAGTTGCAGCGACCGCTGGTTCAGTGAAGCGATGCGATGCGAACTGCGGTGCCCACAGGTCACGGTGCAAGCAGCGGCTCGATGTTGGCGGCGTTGGACGTCGCCCACGGTGAGACCAGGGTTGCGATGCGAAGCGGGGCGATGCGGTCTGCGGTGCAAACAGGTCATCGGCCAGGGATGGGTTCGGTTGACGGAGTCGGTTGCAGTTCCCTTCCTCTGTGGCAACTGAAACAGCGTTCCAGAAGCGGTACCCAGAGGCTTGTGAAGTCTTTGCAGTCCCTGAGACTTCTTAACAGGAGGCCAGCTCGGTTCCAGGCCCTTGGAGATACTCAGCACAAGTTTGTAGAAAGTTCAGTCCAGTCCTTTCACTGCCCAAGGCAGAAGCAGCAGCTGCAGGCCAACCCAACAAAGCAACAACACAGCAAAGGGGCAGTACTCCTCCTGGCAGCTCTTCCAGCTCTTCGGCTTGGCAGGTTCCTTGATTCCAGCGAGATCTAAATTCATGGGGTCAGGGCCCCAATATTTATATCCCAAATTCCTTTGTTCTCTGAAGGCAGAGAGGCCTTTGCCTAGTCCAAACCAGTTCTGGAGCACTTTGTTGACAAGTCTCCGTCCCTTCTTTCAGTGAGTAGGCCAGGGACATCAGACGCACCACAGGAGGTGGAGCCAGCATTGTGGAGGGAAGGCACTGTCCTATTCAGGGCCCAGGTGCGACCCCTCCCATCCATCTACATGTAGACCTTGCTATTCAGCCCTGTGCTGACTCACCCTGTCTCCTGGCATCCCCCAGCCCCTGTCACTCACACTCCAGACAAGGAATACACAACCTCGCAGAGGCAGGCTTGGATGGTTAGACAAGAAAATACCCACTTTCTAAAAGTGGTATTTTCGAACACAGAATGTTAAAACCAACTTCACTAAAATATGCATTTTATCATTCTGAGTCCAGGCATACTAAACTCGAATTTCTACCATGTTCCCGGGGTCAGTTAGGATTATAAGCTGTAATAATCAAAACTGCCCGTTCTGGCCTAGGGGAACAGGTAGCCTTGCAATAGTGAAAAACGAACTAGGCTGTAATTCACTATCAGGACATGCCACACACACCAGGGCATGTCCTACCTTTCGCATACAACGCACCCTGCCCACAGGGGTACCTTGGGCCTACCTTAAGGGTGACTAACATGTAGAAAAGGGAAGGTTTAGTAACTTGCAAGTGTGTGCACTTGCCAAGTCGACATGGCAGCCCCAGGCTGCGCACAGGCTCTGCGATGGCAGGCCCAGTTACACTTTACGGGCTGTTTGCGTGGGTGGCACAATCCAGTGCTGCAGCCCACCAACAGCATTTGGTCTATAGGCCCTGGCACTCGCAGTGCACTTTACAAGGGACTGATACATAAACCAAATAGGCCAATCATGGAAACACCAATCCATAACACATTTTATACAGGAGCACTTGCACTTTCCCACTGGACAGCAGTGAGGAAAGTGCGCAGAATTATTACACCAGCAAAAACAGAGTCAAAACCGGGAGGTCAGAAAGCAAAAAGTCAGGGGAAACACGCCAAAAGATGCCAAGTCTAACAAAATGTATTTGAAAATAAAGGGATCATTTATAATACTGACAATCGGGATACTACTTATGATTAAATGGGGGATCCCCTAGTAAAAATTCTCAAACAAACAGAGGGCCCTGAAATTGTAGGTCTCTTTCACACCTTTCACATCTCTTTCCTTTAAATGGCCTCCTCTCATTTAATTATTCACCCCTGTAGGTGGACCACACAAGATTAGATATTCAGTTCATGTTCACTATATTAATTCTGTTTTCAATTTAATGTGTTTCAGAGGAACGAGATTGACCACTTCCATATTTTTGCAAAATGTAATGTGAACCATGTGCGGTTCTATACTGGCTGCCCCAGCTGTGAGGGTTGCATCCCCCTGCGTAGGTTGAGCAGGTATGGTTCATAATTGGCCCGCCCCTAAACCCAACAAGAGTCTCCTTTCTGTAAGGGCAATTTCTTTCTATAAAACCGAAGTTTCTCTGGCCAAAAAGGTATCTAGAGTAGTCAAAGTTACCTCCTCAGTTGCTGAAGGCTTTTTCTTCCCCATTGTGGTTTAGCAGCAATGGTGTGTGACTTTAGTGGGAGGCCCAGCTCAACCTTCTCCGTGGTCCGGGCTGCGTTTGCACGCCTCCAGGCGCAAACAGAGATCGTAGGCGGTTCCTCCCCCAATGCTTGGTGGGGGACCTCCAAGCAGGTTTCGTTGTACTGGCAACAGCAATGGGGTCTAGATCATGTGAGGGAGCCAAGGGAGGTAGCCCAGCCCAGCCTCGTCTGGTCGCAGACGGGCCCGCCCTGGACACGTCCCGCACCGCGGGAGCCCTGAGCAGGTTAAGAAGCGCCTCTTGGCGTGCGAAAGCACGTTGGTGGCTCCGGCTGCAGGGTAGGCCGGGTAATGGAGTCCCCGTGAGGCTCTAGGTGGCTGGCAGGAGGTGTTAGTAGTGATGGGCTCTGGGTAGCCAAAGCTGATGCCTGTGGATGTCTGCTTGCAGGCCAGTCTCTGCGTCTTGGACTGGCTTGGAGAAGGAAAGCCAGCGACCAATCACAGAGTGTGTGGTGCAGGAAGCTGCGAGCAGACACAGCTGCAATCAGAGTGGTGTGATTGGCACCCCCGGTTCTCTGAGGCGCTCCCACTAGGAACAGGAGTCGCAGCGATTCAGCTAAGGGGACTGAGCAGCAGGACAAAAGCAGCCCGATCTCTCCTCAATCCTCCTCAGCCGTCCAGAGGTTCGCGGGAGGGGCTCCCATCAACAGGCTGGGAGGCACAGCTCCCCGGGCTCAGTCGCAATGCAGTGGGACAGGAGGGCGCTGTCAAGAGGACTGCGCCGCATCAGCAGCTCCGCCCACCAGCGGAAGCTGCGAAGGCACTCTCACTCCTCAAAGGCGAAAGCCGCAAGTCCAAATCTTGCACCCTGCACCAGCCCGGCTTTATCCGCAATGGGAGGGGGAGCGTAGGCCGAGGCGAATTCTCCTACCTCCGCCACGGCCATAACAGCTCCCCGCCCGCGGCTTGATCAAAGGCGGCCCCACAATCTTGCAGCTGGCAGCAAGCTCCCGCCAGCTCGGTAGGCAGCAGCGAGCCCAGTCGCCTCGGTAATCTCCACCTCAGCCCCTCACTGTTGTCCAATGACTGAAAGGTGAAAGGGATCTGGAAGGTATCGGCGAGATCAGTCCGCGAGATAGGCAGCAACACAACAATGGTCCGAGAAGATTGGCCCCAATAAAACACGTTTGGCCAGAGGGATGCGCATTCCCAACACACCATAAAGTTAGATGCCACATGTAGTTAGGAACACTCAGCCAATCAGACCAAAACCACACGCACACTGCACACAGTGATCATGTGCTCCCCATGCCATCTGGACACATTACCCACTGGCCGCATTGTGTCCACGCAAGGTCACAAGGTCGAGACCCACCTGCACTCCTCATCAGGTGAACAAATATACATCCCCGTGACTAGTCCCGGGATTACTGTTCTAAAAGAATGTACAAATTGCTTTATGACAAGTTGTGAAATGTATGAAATAACGGCCAACACCAATGTACTTTGAGACAATCTTCAGACCCCTACTCTGCTGCTGCTCTCTCGCCTTCTGCATTTAATTAAATAAACTGTTCCTGTTTTTCCAAATGGCTCTTGTCTTTTATTTGTTATGGTAAATCCACATTCGAGCAACAAGGACTTGCAGCTCTTAGTGGGGAAACAACCATTACAACGCAGTCATTACAACGCACTACCTTTACAAAGCAGTCATTACATCGCAACATCCTTTACATCGCATGCCATTACAACGCAGCCATTACAACGCATGTCACTCCAACGCATGTCACTACAATGCATGTCACTACAACGCATGTCACTACAACGCATGTCACTACAACGCATGTCACTACAACGCATGCCATTACAACGCATACCATTACAATGCATAGTTTTTACCCCTACACTATCCAACATTTACCCTACTGTTGCTCTTACTGGAGTGGGAATAGTAATTTTTTACCCCTACACTATCCAACACTTACCCTACTGTTGCACTCACTGGAGTGGGAATAGTAATTTTTACCCCTACACTATCCAACACTTACCCTACTATTACCCGAAAAGTATTATGCGTTGTAATGGTATGCGTTGTAATGGAATGCTTTGTAAGTGTAGTTTCTAAAAATGAGTGTAGTGGCATGTGTTGTAAAAACATGCGTTGTAATGTATGTTGCGATGTAAAAACCGCATTGTAAAGGCATGCGTTGTAAAAGTTTGCGTTGTAACGTAATATATACCTCTTAGTGTGCCAGCTCTTAATGTGCCGCTCAGTTAAGTAGCCTCCATTGCAGCTCTTAGTGTGTCAGCTCTTAATGTGCCGCTCAGTTAAGTAGCCTTCTATTGCAGCCTGGTTTTGTTATGGTAAATCCACAGTCGAGCAACAAGGACCTGCTGCTCTTAGTGTGCCACTCAGTTAAGTAGCCCCTTAAAACATGCCCCAGGCCTTCCATTGCAGCTTGAAGTCAGTTTTATAACCCCTGGCTACCGTTAAACTCCCTTTTATTGCATATAAGTCACCCCTAAATTAGGCCCTAGGTAACCCACAGGGCAGGGTTCATTATAATTGCAAGGTTGGACATGTACTTTTACGTTTTACATGTCCTGGTAGTGAAAAACTAATAAATTCATTTTTCACTACTGTGAGGCATACCTCTTCTAAAGAATAGCATTGGGGTGCCTTATTACATTTAATAAATGTTAACTTTTGATTGGGAACAATTAGACTTTTCATGTTTTGTGTCTGAGAAATTTGTTAGACCTGTCAGCCTTTGGGTGGTCTCCCCCTAAGTTTTGCCCTCTCGCCTCCCACTTTAGACTATACCTTTTTGTTGGACTTAGGACTCTGGGCACCTTACCACTGCTAATCAGTGCTAAGGTGCAGGTGCTCGCCCCTAAAACATGGTGACATTGGCAAACCTGCTTCAGGCCTCTGCCATTGCAGTGAGGCCTACCCCTCCATAGGCTAGCATTAGGATTTCCCTTATATCCCTTTAAGTGATAACTCCTGCATAGGAAGGAGTAGATATATCATGTTTGGTATGGTTGGAATGGTCATGAGAAATCCCCCCTGTTGGTGTTTTGGGTTTTGACCTTAGTGTTGCAGAAATGCCACCTTTGGAAAGTGGACATGTATCTGTCCTTCCCTATGTCATGTCTCTTAGGTTTGTTCCATCATGTATATACCAATTGCATATATTGTGTCCCATCCACTCGACATAACAGTCTTACATAGGTGACCTTGTACCCAGTAGCTTCCGTCTGTCTCTCCGACAACAGGCTCTTGGTACCATATCTTAATCCCTGTACCTGACGTACACAAAACATGTCCCAAGGCATGGTAGATTTATTCTGTACAAGGGTCATGACTTTTTTTTCATTCATGGCCAACATCCAGCTGCATATGCTCATGTTTGTTTAGAAAAGGATTAGCAGGAGATTAGCGAATGTTTTCAAAACATATCTATTCTAGAAAAACCCCAGAGTGACCACTTTAGTATAAATGACTCTCACTCCCCCTTACCAAGACAGAGGAGATATTCCTTCCAGGCTGGACCGAGACTCTGCAGGCTGAGCCTTCGACAAGCAGAGATTCGACATCCCTTGCGGGGTACCATACTCAACGCAGAGACGGGGTCCTTCATTCAGAACCATCAGGTGAGGGGTTAGCACTTCCCCGGGGAATTCTTGGCTCCATTAGGCTACATTAGGTTCCATTAGAACATATCCTAGCACTTACACGTACATGCTTCACCTACACCTCTAGGCTAGGCGCGGTTAGGTAGGCTACGCATCGTAGGAGTACGCCAACGCTATTGTTTTATGTAATATGCTTTTATTCATCTTATTAGCACTATGGTGGAAATGTATCTACTTTTTACAATATTGGTACTAGCGATTACATTTGTCTGCTCCTGTCTTTTGATTGTTTCAGCTAATATGTTTCATAGTAGACTGACGCTTGACCAATAAATAATTATTGAAACCATACCAATCGTCATTATATGTATTCTGAGAAAAGCAAGCACGAGTGACAGACCGAAAGATACTGTATTGTTTCCACGATACCTGAGGAATCAGGGTTGTCATGTTCAGTTGTTGCCAGAAACTACCTACCACACCGTATAGTACAGGGGGGTGGTAGTGGCACTGTAGAGCTAGGAGGTCTAACGGCTAACTCATCCTGTGGGGGTGTCCAGAGTCTGTCTTCACACCAAGCCCTCAGTTTAGGTCATACAAAATGCACAGGTCTTGGGGGGTGCTAGGAACTACACAACACCTAAACTCTGTGTACCTGCTGCCTACCCCAATCCATGTATGGCCCAGGGTAGCAGCCCCACACTTGCATACTCCCTAGACTCCCTCAAACACAGGAAGGGCTGCCACATATACATACTGATGGCCTTCTTGGGCTGAGAGGATGGAGTAGTGATTCGCACTTACATCTGAATAGGCTGATCCGGCCACCCCACAATAGGCATAACGGCTCTGCTTTGTCAGTGCAGGCAGCCATGAGCCAGGTCAGGTGAGACAGGAAACCCCATAATTTCAAAGACCTCTCTAGATGTTTCTGCCCCCTTCTAGTAACTGAGCATCATGGTATCAAATTGGGCCCTGGCCCCACATCTGTGTGACACTAGTGGACCTGCACGAAGCTGGAGTAAAGGATGCTGCGTGGGAAGGATTGGCTCTATGCTGTGTCTGACTGCTCCCAGCATCTGCTGTCCTGCTTTGTTGAGCCGCCCTCCTGCCTGCTGACCTCTGCCCTGAAACCAAGGCACCAAGAACTGCTTCCAGAGTGACGCTCGGGAGCTTGTCAACTGCCCGGTTCACCCTACCGGGCTTCAAAGCCCCACCAGCCTCGCCGGTCCTGACTGCGACATCAGCTTTCATGCTGTCCAGGTGCCAAGGGCCTAGTGAGCTGTGGATCACCTCAAGACCGTGCCCTTGCCCTGTGACAGCATCGACTGCCAACCGGGAACGGGGTGCCTCCCTTCACGGGGTTGTTAGGATTACACTGCAGCGGAGTACTTGGGCCATGGACATCCCGCCCGACACCGATGGGGCACAGAGGACTTGGGCTCCTACCAGCGCCAATTTGCCAGCTGATCGCCTCTTTTCCCATTGTGTGTGTGCGTGGACAGCCACGGTAACACCCGTCCCATGACTGTCTATCTCAGAAGTTCTCCAGATTCCCTAACCGCCAGGCTAACTTCCACGAACCCTCAGCTGCAGTGGTGTGATTTGTTGCCGTCTTGGACACGACCGGTCTCCCACGTTGTGGTGCGATGCGTCTCACTGCCGGAAGGTGCCCCCCACTTAGTTACAGCTACAATATTGCCCCAGCAGACTCAGTCTCACTTGCGGAAAGTGCCGAGGATTCTAAAATCACCGTAATGCTCCTGAAGGGAGCCCAATCCATTCAGCACTGTCTGCCTATAACCTCGTAAATGAACTCATATCCTGATTCTTATTAAGATGAGCTTTATTGTATTGCCTTATTTTACGTGCATATAAATCGCCCATATTTTTCTACCACTGTGTGAAGTCTATTTGTTGTGGTGTCCTCTGTGACTTGCTCTCTGGGTGTACACAAATACTTTACCAATAGCCTCTTCAAGTTAAGCATGTCTGCTCTGCGCCAAGCTACCAGAGGGTGGGTACAGGATTCCCTAGGGGGATTGGGAACTTACCCTGAATAGAGTGGTGGTCCCTGATTGGACACGGGTGCATACCCCTGACAATCAGAGCCCTCATTTCTAACAAAATTATATAATTAAAAATCCTCTTTAATGGTAAAGTCAGATTTTAAGTTACAATTTTTAAAATGCCACTTCTAGAAACATGGCATGTTTTTTGCAGTATTTGATGCCTGCAGCCTGCTCCAGGGCCGCGTGACTGGGTGCAGTTGGCAGCTGGACTTTGTTTATTCCTTCCAGATAGCCACCCAATAGAGGGATTAGGTGTGCCTGGATGGGCCACAAATTGGCTGGATGGGGACGGACCTGGGCACAGACTCACTTGCAACTGAACAGACTGTGCCCTGCCTTCACACAAATTACTTGCCATCACTGCATTGTTCATGCAGCCAGTTTGGCGCCCGGACAGGAGAGGCAGAGAATTCAAGGACTTCAAAGGGAATTCTCCAGAACCTTTTCCTACTTCAAAGTGGGTACCAGATATAAATATTGAACCCTCAGACCCAACTCTTCAGTACACCTCTGGACCTGTGGAAAGCTCAAAAGGACTGTGATGCTGCTCTGCGAGAAGGATTGCTACTCTGTTGCCTGGCTGCCTTGGTGCCTGTTGCCTGGCTGCCTGAGAGAATGTCTGGGTCTGCATCTTGAATGCAGGACCACTATTGTGACTCCAAGGGGTAGTTGGCTGACCTCCTAATCATAGCCTCAGGGACAGAAATCACCTTGAAACTGGACCTAGACTCTGCTTGCTGTGAGATCTGCCCACCAAGTGGTGGCATACCTGTCCTGGTCCCTTGGGAGTGGACTTGAAGGTATTCTAACCGCACAGTTGTGGTCCCCATCAAAACCGTCACAAAGCTTCACGAAGCACCACAAATCCTCATCATACCCCTGCTAGCCTCATTGGAATCAGTGCAGAGTGACACAAAGCCCTGCAAAGCATGGCTGCCCGGCTTCATCCGAAACAACTTCTGATAATGTGAAGCCTCGCAAAACAAAGCCATGCAGAATGCACACCAGGATTTAAAGTATAATATTCAGTGGGGTTAAAGGGGTCCCTGTAACCGGCCCACGCTCCATCGTGGTCAACCAGTAACCACATTTTTAACACTGTCTATTCTTGAATCCACATATATCAAGTAATGATTCACACCTTTTGAGGATTTGTTCATGTTTCTTTATCATGAATAAATGCATGTTTGTAAATTAATTCAATATCTGTAGTCACTGTGTGTGGGACCTGCCCCATTTGCAGGGTTATCCCCCAACTTTTGCCTTCCTCCAGTGTTTTTCTGACTTCATTTTTGCTGGGTTTAGGACTGCTGACCAGTGCTAAAGTGCAAGTGCTTCCTGTGTAAAATTGTATCTGTAATTGGTTATCCGTGATTGGCATGTTTGAATACTGGTTAGTCCCTATTAAAGTGCACTGTGTTCAATGCTACCAGTGGGCCTGCAGCACTGATTGTGCCACCAACATGAGTAGGCTTGCAACCTTGTCTCAGACCTGCCACTGCAGTTTCTTTGTGTGCCATTTAGAACTGCCATGTCAACCTGGCAAGTGTACCCACTTACCAGAACCCAAACATTCCCTTTTACTACATGTAAGACACCCCTAAGGTAGGCCTGAGGTAGCCCAATGAGCAGGGTGCAGTGTAGAGGAAAGGTAGGACATGGACTGGAGTGTTTTACATGTCCTGATAGTGAAATACCACTAATTTCTTTTTTCCCTATTGCAAGGACTATCTCTCACATAGGTTACCATTGTAGCTGCCTTCTAACCTCTTACAAGTGTAACTTCCCATTGGGAATAGATAAAGATTTGTAGTTTGGGGTCCCTGAACTAACAAGTTAAAAATACATCTTTTAGTGAAATTGGTTTTTATACTGCATGTTTGAAAATGCCACTTTTAGAAAGGGGGCATTTTCTTGCTTTACAATTCTGTGACTCTTCCTGTCTGTGGAATCCACGTCTGAGGAAGGATGAAAGTTGGGCTGTTTGTGCATTCACTAGAAACAGTCACACAAAGTGAGTTGAGATGTGCCCTGCATATGCTGATGGCCCATCACCAGGCTGATAGGTCTTCCTGAGCTAGAGTGATGGAAGGAGTTGTCACTGACAAGTGAATAGGGCTGTGCCTGTCCTCACACAAAGAATTTGCCGCCCCCTGTAGTGTGTCTGGAGGCAGGTCAGAGTAAGGCAGGTCCTGTGAACTACAAAGACTTTCCTTTAAAGTTTGCCTACTTCAAAGGTAGAAACTGGTATAAGTACTGGAGCTGTGACACCATAACTTCAGAACACTCTGGACTAAGAGAACATTCATCCAGGAAGAAGAGCTGGATGCCGTAGGAGGAACTGACATTCTGTAGGGTGTTTTTGTCCTGGGAGTGAAAGGACTGGACTTTGTTTTTTACCTTCTGCTTTCCAAGGTTCTCCAAAGGCTTATGCATACTTGCCTCCTGTTAAGAAGTCTCAGGGCCATCAAAGACTTCATTTGCAGCCCCTGAAATAGTCTTCTGGGAGTTCTGACTTGACAAGGGGTGCCAATTCAGGTATTGGGCAATTTGGAGGTGGTTTGGCTGCTAAGAACCCATAAAATCCATGCATTGACTCTCAACAGCTGTTTTTCCAACGCAGCACCGCCGTGCAGTTTGAAATCCAGTGCATCATCGAAGTGCGGCCAAAGAATCAATGCAGTGCCTACTTGCGGCTGAAGGATTGCTGCAACCCGAGTCCTGAGCACCGTGTAATCGACTTCCATGGTGCACGCTTTGACTCCCACCAGGGCCCTGCTGTGTGGCTGAAGAAATCAGTTCATCACCTGCTTCGGGCTGTTATATCAATGCACTGCCTGCTCCTCCACATCAACACAGCGTGTCTGGATTTTCAATGCATCGTACCTATGAGCCAAGTTCTTCATCGATGTGGCCCAGCAGTAAGGAACCAAGGCAGTGTATCCAGAGTTCGACACATCACCTCCCCTGAAAGTAAGGAACCAATGCATCACCTCCCCTGTGCTGCAATTAGAAACTGATGCATCACCTCCCCTGGCAGTAAGGAACTGATGCATCACCTCCCTTGGTAGTAATGAAGCAATGCAACACTTTGCTTTTACGGCACTTCACCTCCCCTGCGCCTGTTTTCGGCTTTGATTTGAGCCCATGCCAGGTATTTTGTGCTGAAAAAGACTCATCCATAGTTTCCTATGGACTGAAATTTTTGAACCTTTTAAATGTGATATATTTACTTATATATGCAGGATTTTTGGTGTTTTATTCCGATAAATATTGGTTGTTTTTATAAACTGGTGTGGTGTCCTTTCGTAGTGTTTTCACTGTTACTGTGTTTGTATGTAGAAATGCTTTACACATTGCCTCTGATATAAGTCTGACTGCTCGAGCCAAACTACCAAGGGGGTGAGCAGGGGTTATCTGAGCTGTATAATCACCCTACCCTGACTAGAGTGAGGGTCTCTACTTGGACAGGGTGCAAACCACTGTCTAACACTGTGTTTCTTAACACCCCAGTCCCCTGTGGATTTCAGCTCAAGCTCGAGGCCTCTTTTGCACTGTTAGTATTTCAACTTTAACCAAAGAAAACAACTAGTTGTGAAACTTATTTATCTTCCATGTATTGCAAAAGAGTTGATGTTCAGTAATTGTATTTCTAAACAAGGCAGGATTTGTGTGAATCTTTATGCGCTGCTTTAGTATTACAAGCTCCAACATGAATGTACCATGTAAACAATCACATAAATATGTTGACGAGAATCGTAACTCATGGTATAAATAATTCGCCAAGCTAGATTTAATAAGTCAAATAGGAGGTAGAATCCAAGTGCTACAAAATACCAATTTGTGCAATCATTCCTATATTGTGTGTTATTCGCGCAATTTATCATGAATGTGAATGATTAACAAATCCATGCCCATGAACTACAAAGTGTGTCTTCATAAGATACTAAACGTGCCAGACTGCTGTTGTGTGTCATAACACTATAAGATAAAGCAAACTCAAGGAGATGATGGACGGAGCGATGAAACTTTTCAGACACTCACCCCCAGATCTGGGTTGAATGCATCATCATTCTTTAGCTCACTTCGCCACCCCAGTTAAGACACAGCTATATGCAAATCAGTCTTGACCCTGTGCCTCATGGGAACAGTCCAGACCGAACTGCCAAGACATGTCTCCCCTGGACCGGAAACAAGCATCCTGGGACCGGTTTCGGGGTAACACCCTTCATTAGCCAGGCTAGCTTGAATCCAGTGATAAAGTTCTATGTATGGGCAGTATACTACAGAACACTTGCTTTTTGAGAGCTGCTTTTCCTCAATCGTTTATTGCTCCATTATAGTTGTTTAATACCCAAAGTTAGATTATCCTTCTGCCAGTCAGTGCCTAAATTGAGCCGGTGGTTGCCGGTGTGGGGCACTAGCACTTATTTTTGAGGACCAGCACTTATTTTTCCGCATCTGTTGTTTCAAGATGGCAAAGCAGGGAAAAAAGGGGAAAGATAGAGAAAGAGAAAAATGAGAACAACATCACAAAGGGAGAAAGCAGGATAGGCAAGAGTGAAATAAATGGGCAGGTATATGTGTGTCAGTGGAGTTAAGGTGCATCATGAGTTTTGAGACTACCAACTTTGGTATTTCACGCACCAACTTTTAATTGCACGGCCCACGGGCTTCTCATAAAAGTTGCATGTACCAGCACTCAGTATTTTACAAATTATGCGCTGCTACTAGTGCTCTCCTTAGGCTTTTCTGTGCATCACCATGTATCATCATCATGCAGCTGAAGTAAACGCCAATTGTGTTCGGTAGTCATACTTAATTACGCTGACTGAGCACCCATGTCTTATCATCTGTGTATGTTTATGTAAGCATACTTGCTAAGCAATTAGAAAACCAAAGCTTTTCTTCATCCTATAGTGATTTTGCCGACTGTAAGTCATGTCTGTTTCATCTACCAACATACACTTCATGCTTCTTTATCTCACTTTTGCAGGTTCCATTTCATTTCTGCTTTCTCTCTTTCTCACTATTTCCTGTCTTTCTCTTCCTTCCTTGGGTTTTCACCTTTCTCTCTCGGCCAAAGCCCAATTAAAAATATTTTCCCTTTCACCAAAAAGAGAGTCGCTTTATGCCCCACCTCGTGCCACAGACTTAAATTAAGCACAGATGAGCACATTTCAGTGTTCGTTTGACAAAGGATCACATTTAGGACATTGACATATTACACAGAAACTACATGGTGATTTGGAAGGTTTTGGACAGTAATCTTTAGGACCCCACAGACCTTGATCCAGGCCCATGCTTCTGCTTACCTTGTCTTAATGGCAAAATGTGGAGTGGCTATGTCAGAATCCTGTTTCTGTCAGCAATTCTCCAGGATGAGTGACACAACCTGCATATGAAAGGTGGCACTTTTCACTGCTTAAGCAGGTAGAAGTGGATAGTTGATGAGGTAGATTATTCCACTGTATGGCAATATATTCGAAAACAACCTCACAAAATAACTGGAGCTAAACTGGGGTGTCACATGGCATAGAGGAAGGCCTATCATTGAATTATCCTAATACTTGAAATAGAAAAGGGACTGCAGTTTTTTTTTAATTTAAAGATTTATAAAGCGCCCAGCTACCCAACAGGGTGTCCCGGCGCTGACAGCGGAACAAGCAAGATAGAAGCTCAGTTGGCATTAGGCCTGGCTAAAAAGAAAAGTCTTGAGCTTTTTACGGAAGGCAAAGAGGGATTGACAATTCCTGAGTTCTAGCGGAAGAGAGTTCCACAATTTTGGTCCCAGGAAGGAAAACGAACGGCCACCCATACGGGCCAGCCGTACTCTAGGGACTGAGAAAAGGAAACGATTGGCAGATCTTAGATTGCGAGAAGGTCGATAGGGCTTGACAAGATTGATTATGTATGCGGGGGCCAGGCCGTGCTGAGCTCCAAACATGTAGCAGAGAGCCTTAAATTCGATACGCTTGCCAACCCTGAGCCAGTGGAGTTGATAGAGCAAAGGGGAGACAGAGGCGTGGCGAGGCAACCTAAAAAGTAGGCGGGCAGCTGCATTCTGAATGAGCTGGAGACGGCGTACAGAGGTCTTGTCCGCACCCAGATACAATACATTGCCATAATCAAGTCTGGAGATCACCAAAGCCTGCAGGACAGTCCTGTGAGCAGCAGGTGGAATTAGCCAGAGAATTTTCTTTAACCACTTGAGGACCGCAAAGCAGGCCGAGGTGACTCCCGAGACCTGAGCAGCAAGAGAGAGCTTGCCATCGATGGAAAATCCCAGGTTCTTAACCTTAGGAACCGGGGTGGGTAAAGGTCCCAGAGATACAGGCCAGTGGTTGGCTCTCCAAAGCTCAAGATTGTTCCCCAGGATGTTCACCTCCGTTTTAGAACCATTCAGCCTTAAAGCATTGCTGGACATCCACAAGGAGATGTTACGCAGACCAAGTTTAAGTGAAGAAGGATCTTGATGTTGAGCAGATGATAAAGAAAAAATAATCTGCGTATCGTCAGTGTATGAAAAGATGGTCAACCCAGATTTTGCAGCAATGTCTGCCAAAGGGCGAAGGTAAAGATTAAAAAGCAGAGGACTCAGGATCAAACCATGCGGAACTTCAGATGTCAAGGCAACGTGGTTAGATTTCGCGGTGTGAGAAAAGACTTGAAAGGAGCGATCCTCCAAAATAAAGATCAGCCACTGGAAGGCTACACCTACAATACCAGAGCTTACGAGGCGCTCCACCAGAATGGAATGGGAGACAGTATCAAAAGCAGCGCTCAAATCCAAAAGGATGAGCGCTGCTGTGCCCCCAAAATCAAGCTGCAGCCTAAGGTCCCCGTGACCCCCAACAAAGCTGATTCGGTACTGTGACCAGGACGAAAGCTAGACTGAGACGGATGAAATAGCTTATGTTTCATCACATGTGCAGAGAGTTGAGAGTTAATGTGCTTTTCCAATTTTTTGGAAAAGGTGGAGAGAAGAGATGTAGGCCTGTAGTTAGACCAGCAGTGGGGATCTAAACCAGTCTTTTTCAACAGTGGAAGCACCAGAGTGTGCTTCCAACTGCGAGGCAACTAGCCCAGATTTAGGGAGGAATTAAGAAGCTGAGCAATCACCTCAAGGGCAGGCTCATCCAGGCATCTGAGCTTGGAAGGAGGGAGAGGATCAAGTGGGGAGCCAGACTTGATGTTTCCAAGTAGATTTCTCAAAGGAATTAAATCAATTGGGAGCCAAGCCTTAACTTGACAAGATTCATCAGATGCAAAATCAGGGGGAACAGTCCCTGGTCAGAAAGTTGAGTAGTGGGAAAGATGAAGTTGTCATGAGAAGAGGAATCTAACTCAAGCTCACGATGAATAGACACAACTTTATTATGAAAAAACTGCGCGAGTTCATCGCAATGGTGTAATGGAAGGGAGGGGGATGGCAAGAACGTATTGGATGCAGAAAGTTCCGACACAACTTTAAATAGGGTTTTCTGACGATTTTGGGTGGACGTAATTTTATCGGTATAGAAGGAGGCACGAGCAGATCTGCAAAGAGCATGATATTTTTTTTTGGGCCTCCAGATAAGTGGCTTTGGCCTCTGGCGCGTAATGCTTTCTCCACAGTCTCTCCAAAACTTTACATTGTTTTTTTCCAGCTCTAAGGGAGTCAGTAAACCATGGAGCGGGGGGGAAGCACTCTAGATTGGGATTTAGTAGAAAGGGGAAGAATGGAATGGATAGCCGCAGACAACCAGTGATTCACAAGTAGCAGGTCTGAGTCCAGTTGAGATTAAATGGAAGGAACAGTCTGCCGAAGTAGATCATTAAGTGCCTTCCTATAGAGACCAGTTCCGAGCTTTCTTTGGCAAGGCAGGAGGGCGAGGCGAATGAGCCAAGGAGAAATCAATAAAGAAAGGAATGGCAAGGTGATCAGACCAGCCTAGCAGGATAGGAGGAGCAGTGGACACAGTGGGAAGATTCGAAAAGATAGGGTCCAATAGATGACCTGCTACATGGGTAGGTGAGGAATTGATGAGTGAAAGATTCAGGGTCAACAGATTGTCCAAAAGAGTTCGAGCAGATTTATTACTAGAATCATCAAAATGAAAATTCAAGTCCCCAAGCACAGAAAAATTTGCAGCACGAAGAACAAGAGGGGCAAGTTATTCGGTCAACAGGGAACCCCAGTTGTTAGACAGGCCAGAGGGACGGTAAATGAGGGCACCAGAAAAGGTAAGATTAGGGGAGAATGGGATAGAGAAAAGTAGGGCTTCACAGTTGGGAATCGTGAGTGCCTCAATTTTGCAGTTATAGATTTTTTTTTAAATGATGGCAATTCCTCCACCAGTTTTCAGAGGTCTATTTATACCTAATAGAGCAAAATTCTGTGGTAGTGCCGCAATCACATCTGGTATGGACCCGTCGTGGAGTCAGGTCTCGGTTAAAAAAACCACATCCGGATCCATGTCAACTATGATGTGAAATAGGTGCAACTGGTGTTTGGGAAGGGAGCGACAATTGAGACCAAAACAGCGGAAAACCTTAGATGAATGTGAGCCAGAATTGTCAACTCTGGAAAGGTGGGAAGTCTCTCCTCCGAAAGAAGGGTGGGGGCTAGGCCGGGAATAAGTGGGAAAGATATTATCAAATAAACAGTGAGAGCAGAACCTGACGCTGGCATCAGGGGCAAGAACCTGACAAACATCATTAGGGGTGGGCTTAAAACTCCTAAGATCTTGAGAGGAGTAAGTGAGTCGAGGCTACAAGCAAAAACGAGCAGGGGTTCTGGCCCCTAGCCCCGGCCGGACGCGGACAGGCACAGACGGGCTTGCCTTAGGCGTGCCCGCCACGGCATGGGTTTAAATAGGAAAAACCCAGAAATGCCGTGAGACGCGAGCCTGGCTGGTTCGGGAAGGCCCTCTGTCCAATCGGCACACAGCCGCGGCGGAACGGGGCGGAACCAGGAAGGAAGAGAAATTCCCCAGCGTGAGGAGGTGAGAGCCCCTCAAGTAAAAATACAAAAGTAAACGGTAATTAGCCACCAGTTAAAAAGTTCAAAAGCGAACGTCATAAAATCAAACACTGGGATAGCGTACAGCAACAGCGCAACTGACCTCACTCATGTTATTGGATGCAAAATCCTTTAGGCAAAATACAGGAACTAAGAAGCTGCTTGGTTGGTATCCAGAGTTCTAGACTGACCAGTAGAATGTTTCAAATGCGCTTTTCTTACATAATTGAAAATATTTAGCAATCATATTTTATAGAACACAAAGAGAAAAATGAATAGCTATTTTGTGGCTAACAGTCTTGAAAAGTAAAAGTGTTTTTGAGGCATGCAAAATACATATGGAATTGTGGCAGAAGTTATACAGAAAGAGTTTGCGAGAAACATATATTTATGGGACTGGTCTCAGAATGAAAGAGAGGGAGGGTTATTTATTTATAAAGCATGAAAAGCAAGTGTGGATGAAACTTTTTCTAGCCGACGCGTCAAGAATTCTATTAAAGACACGGAGGCGAGGATTATGCTTCTCATTTCTTTACTACTAATTTCAGCAGCCAATCTCAATAAAGTACAACACAAACTACATTATCCATGTTTCCCTGTACCTCCCATGTCACATGCTCCAATCATATATGATCTACCCATATAACTGTAGAAGTTACCATTTTGTGTCCTCTTTCTTTGTTAGATAAGTCCATAAGAACAGAGGGCCTCATTTATGAAAAGTGACGCATCGCTGCGTGAAAACAGCGATGCGTCACTTTTCATTGCGCCCTCCTTGCGACATGCTGGATGCGTCATATTTACAGTATGACGCATCATGGCGCAAGGAGTTACAGATACGTCAGTATTTCTGACGTTACTGTAGGCGCAAAAATGACGCATTGCTGGAGTGTGTCACAAAAGTGACGCAACTCCAGCAATGGGTCATTACACATGGGCAAGTCCCATGTTAAGTTTGCCTGCGTCAGTCTTACGCCTGCCATGAGGCAGGCGTAAGATATTGACGCATTTGCATCCTAGAAGTGGCGCAGTGAAATCTTATAGATTTCACTGCGTCACTTCTACGACCCTTTCTTGCATCAGAACGCCCCTTGCATACATTATACCTGGCGCAGGTATAATGTGGCGCAGGGGTTTACAAAGTGATGCATCTACCTAGATGCGTCACTTTGTAAATATGGTGCAACAAGGCGCATTTTTACACTGCTGGTGCGTAACAAAAAGTGATGCACCGGCGGTGCAAAAGTGATGCAAGGGCTCATAAATAAGCCCCAGAGTATTCCAAAGGGAAACAGGGTAAAAGTCACCAAAGATTCATACAGCCCAAACGTGGACTTAAAACTTCCACTTGATCCAATCACCAACCACAGCCCACGACTTAACTCTGCAATGGGATTAAAATTGCAGCGAGTCAACACGCCATATATAACCCCTCTCAAGGGAAAGAATTCCAAAGCAGAGTGCACCTCACAGCTGTTCTGGTCATTTGCTGAAATAGAGAGAGATCCCCAAAGTAAAATCTGGCATCATAAATATAAAGCATAGACTTTTGCCAAAAATCATCGGGTGGGAGAACTAAGACAGAAACAACTCCATTTTTTATCAACATTAGTTATAACAATACACTTTTAACAACTGAATTATAGCTTCAAAGTCAATTGCATCTAAAGTGTGGGATAATCCTCGCCTTCGTGTACTTAATAGAATTGGAAATTCTTGATGCGTCAGATAGAAACATTTTCATTCTAAGTCAGGACCGGAGGCTCCGATTATGCTAGTTTAAAGTCGTGTTACCACCACAGATGCCACATCTACAATAGGTTTATAATAGTATTTCTTATATGTAGACTCAGAGATCCAGTTTAACGCACTCATGATGTCTTCTACACGAGAGTCGAGAGTATACGATTTGGATGCCATGGCTCCTCTGGCAGAATGCGCCACAAAAGACAGAAATGTTGACGCCTGCTTCTGCCAGTAGTCATTTTATCCATCTGGCTAAGGTAGCTGCAGACACTGGTTTGTAGATTCTTTGTAAGGCAATGAGTAGTTGTCCTCCAGCCTCCTATCTCATATCACAAGTAGCAATTTCATAATCCTATAAGCATTGCACCACACATAATTTACTACTGTTTGGTAAACTTGAATAGGTTACTGTTAGACCTGGCATTTCTTGGCGTGATTACCCCTGACCTTTTGCCTCTACCTCCTCTATTTTAGATGCTGTGAAGGATCACGTGTTATTGGCTTAGATGCTTTTGGCCCTTTGCCACTGCTGATCAGTGTCAAAGTGCAAGTGCTCCCTGTGTAAAGTGTAAGGATAATTGGTTGTCCATGATTGGTATGTTTGCCTTACTAGTAAGGTCCCTGGTAAAGTGCACTATGTGTGCCAGGGCTAGTAATGCAAATGCTACTAGTGGGCCTGCAGCACTAATTGTGCCACCCACACCAGTAGCCTTTAAAAAGAGAACTCAGGCCTGCCACTGCAGTGCCTGCACGCAGTTTGTTAAATTGCCATGTTGTCCTGGCAAGTGCACCCACTTGCCAGGCCTTACCCTTTTTATGCACATCAGACGCCCCTATGGTAGGTCCAGGGTACCCCACTGGGCAGGGTGCAGTGTATGTGGAAGGTAGGACATGTACTAAGGTGTGTACCATGTCCTAACAGTGAAATACTCTCCATTTCGTTTTTCACTGTTGCAAGGCCATCTTGCCCATAGGATAGAATGGGGAAGGCTGTGTAATATTTCTCTGGCTATAGGGTTTTTTAAAGGAAGAATGGCGCTCTGTCGTGTAAGCGTGCAGTGTATTATGATATCGAGTAAGTTCGGTGTAACCAGGGAAGGGGAACACCCTATAACCCCTAGTTGTGTGTAGGAATGATCCTACACAGAGCTTCAAAACAAAGGTCTTGGGCACACGTCAAGTGATTAAATGATTAAATGAGTACATTCAATAGAGTACATTTGAAGAAATGTCCAAGTAGTCCAGTTGGAAAGATTCTTTGTCTTTAATCTTTGTTATAGCGAAAAAAAGGGGGAACCAGCCAACACGTGTTTCGTCTTGGGGGAAATAGTCCCGCGACTTCTTCAGGGCTGTAATACGAGATGTGTAGTCTTTATAATCGCTCTGCCGGTGATAATTCAATGAAGAAAGTAAAAACTAGGTTGAGTCTTTGGGTGTAAGATGCGTAGAATAATCGAATGATATCAAGTGGTGAAGATCCTAAGTCTGCCCGTGCCGTGGGTGATGAGGAGGGTAAGTAGACCGCTCACCAGGTTAGATCTCAAGCGGGTGCGCTGAGTCTCCCGCGGCAACGGTGTCGTATTCTGTTCCAGAGAGGTAGATCTGGTCATCTGAAGCAAGAGGAGGCCAAAATGATGAAAATCGGCCGCCTGGGAGCCGACCTACGCCCCCCAGAAGGTAGGCGACCAGTGACCTCCCTGGGGACCAACGACGAAGTGCGTGGGGCTCCGCCGCCAGTCCTAGATGTGCCCCCGGGGTGGGTCAGGTCCCGGGGGCTGCCCCACAAGTAGGGGAAGTCAGGGAGCGCCGTCGCGCTCCCCGTGAAATTATTCCAAAGCAGGGTGCCAGGAGCCCATCCTTGCCCCCCGAAGACACTGGTGGGGGCCCGGGACCCCCAACCCCGGGCCCCGGTGATGGTGGTGAGAAGGAGGGGGGCGTGCCATCACGCGTTCCCCCTCACGGGCGAAGTCAAGCCGGGGAGCACTGTGGCGATCCCCGTGAAGTGGTCCAGGGGCCCGGGACCCCATCTCCAGGCCCCAACACAAGAAGAAAAGCCGGGGAGCGCCGTTGCGCTCTCCGTGAAGATGTCTGGGGGCCCGGGACCCCATCTCCGGGCCCCGAAGTGATGGCAGAGGTGGGGGGAGTGCTGTCGCACACCCCGCGGCAGCGGGAAGGCGGGAGGAGTGCCGTCGCACTCCCCGAAGATTCGCCAGGCTGGGGAAAGCCTTGTGTCTGCCCGTCGGAGCGGGCAGACCAGAAGAGCAGCGCTGGCTCCCGCGGCCGCACACAAGGGTGCGGGCCGGACCGGGAGCCAGCTGGAGAGGTGCGAGGGGCCTGGGTGGGACCGGGCCCTGAAAAACAGCCGGAGCAGCTGGGGGTGGACTCCCCAAGACTCACCTGGGGGTCCGGGTGGACCGGACCCTCCCACGAGGCCAGGACATGGCGTGAGGCCACCGGCAGGGCAGCGCAGCTCTCCCCTAAGCAGCGGGAGAGCCGCTGTTCTAATAGGCATGGGCCAGGAGAAATGCGCCTCATAATGCCCTGCAGAGCCCAAGAAGGCCTGCAAAAGAAACTGGCTTGTTGGTGGCATGTGGTTGCCCCAGGAGGATGGGGTCACCGCCAAATGAGTGAAAAGGTGCAGGGGGAGCTGCAGCAGCAACGCAGCCTCCCCCAGCACGAAGAGGAGAAGTCCCTCCCTAAGTCTCTGAGGGACTTAGAAGAAACAACCCCTCAAGGGCTCAGCCAGCAATCAACCTTCCCTTGGGCTGGAACTTTTGTTCTACAGCTGAGGGGGTGCCTGAAGGATTGCCTCAATGTGTGGAAGGCTGTGCTGGGGATGTCTGGAGAAGGGCATCCCCTGGAGGTGAAGAGGTGCAATTGCACGAGAAGTGCTTTTACCCAGGTTATTTTTTTTAGCGGGACTGAAAGTCACATGTGTAATGTGAAGTACCTTTGTAAGGTGAATTCATAAGCAAAGTGGGGTTATGTTGCCAGACCTTCCTGCTAGGGTGTCTGGCTGTATATGCTTAATCCTGTGATTTCAACTGTGATGCCTTTTATGGGCTGTGATTGCAATGCATTACAACTGTTACCAGATATGATAAGTACCTAATTTAAAGTGATGCCCAAACATGTATTCTTGCTGGTGTGTTAGGTGAAGAACAACCCAGACTGTTAGCCCCTAAGATGTAGAGGTGTATGCTGTATGTTCAGTAATAGATGCTCAGTCAGGGTTATGTGTCACCAGGGCTGGTGTACCTATTTTTAATGCTTGTTGAGATGATGGGGTGGGGGCGCCACTGGGATGGTGCCAGTTGGCAAGGCCCTCGCTCCAGGTTGTGTCAACCCACTGCATTAGGGGGCAAGATGATGTGCATACATGGGAGTGATGGTACTAGACCCCACCCCCCTGCGGGAGGGGTGGAAATGTTATGCAATGTCACAAAGTAATTCCAACAGCTTATGTATATTTGTAAATTGGTGCATAGTATTGAGTAGTGTGTGTGTTTAATAAATGTACTCTTCCTTTTATAAAGCAAAGTACAGACTGGACAATCAATTATTGAGTGTTATTTCTGCGTACTGGTAAATGGCGATTACTAGCCCACACCACCTCCCTTGAGTAAGCCTTAGACTGCTTCGCAACGCTACCCTCTGAGAGTCAAGCGCTACAATGGGGTGTTTGGTTCCCAGTGAAGGATAAATGTGGCATGCTATTTGTGCAGGCCTCGCAGATACTGCCTCGTTTTCCAACAGGTATGCTAAACCGGAAGATGCTAGTTCTGATAGAAAGTTTATTACCATGCAATGTTGTGCCCCCACGGGATCAACACTCCATGTGTTGCACCAAGCACACCATCTCATCCAAGCTAAAGAATATCTTTTATGGGGGTTATCTGGCCAGGCCTGCCTGATGAAGGATGCAGCTTGTTGCGAAATGCCTTGGGTATGCCATCTTTCCCTGAAACCATCCAAGCCATCATCTTGAGTTGACCTGCCAGATTCAATGGGTGAGGAATACCTTCCGGGTCTAGGAGGAGATCCGGCTGAACGTGGAGTAGAATTGGAGGCGTACTCGCTAGAGTTAGGGCTACTGGGAACCAAGGTTGCGCTCTAGAGTAAGGTGTCACCAGAATGATTTCTGCTCCTTGTCGTCTGATCTGTGACAGGACATGGGGAATCATTAGGAATGGGGGAAAGGCATAGCCTCTGAACTGAGCCCAGTCCTGGATAAATGCATCTGTCGCCTGGGCATCCGGATCTGGGCGCAAGCTCAAAAAATGTGTCAGTTGCCGATTGAGTCATGATGCAAACAGATCTATTTCGCACGGGCCCCACAATCTGTTCAGAGCTTGGAAAACTGAGTGATTCAGTTTCCAGTCGCTGAAATCTCGTAAGTGTCTGAAGTTCCAGCTGGCTATGGTGTTCCTCTTGCGTGGTAGCTACTCCACTGTGAGGGAGATGCAATGATCAAGGGAGAAGTGACAGAAGTCCTTGGCAATCTCTGCTAGTAGACGGGACTTCGTCCTCCCGAGGATGTTGACATAGCGGACTGCTGAGATGTTGTCCATTCTCTGTAAGATACAATAGTCCGTCTTTATCGGGGAGAGACTCTTGATAGCGAAAGAGCCCGCTAGTAGTTCCAGGCAATTTATGTGGAGCCTGAGCTCCGCCTCTGACCACCGACCCCCTGACGACATCGTACCGCACCGCACTCCCTAACCCAACCGGCTGGCATCCAATTTGATGCCTATTTCTGGCGAGGTGCCGAAAATGTCTTGACCATTCCAGGATTCCATGTGGTCCAACCACCATGTTATCTCTGTCCTGGCTTTGCCCATCAGTTGGACTTGTTCTGTGTAAGATAGAATTTTTTGATCACATCGTTAAAAACATTTAAATTCAAATACATTGAAAATACAATAATCTAAAAACACAACTCAAAAGGAGACTATAAAAAGACAATCCACTATGTCTTTAGCATGTTAATTTGGCTATGTACATAGACAGCATAGAGCATGGATCTAAATTCCCTGTCTGTAACTTGATGCTGACTCTTCCAAATTTAACACAACTTCTATTGTGGGCGTCGACGCGTTTCAGTGGCACATTCGCAATAGGACCACCTTCTTCAGGACATTAACTTTTTTCTCCTTTTATTAAAAAGTGATCATATGTCAACCTTGTATCAAACCGGTGCTACTGCACTCAGTTCTAAGTTTTTCAAATCACTGCAACTGATGGTTGAGGTTGGATAATGATTTTCATAAAATCTCTATATCTTTTTGTGCGAATCTTCAATCTGAAAGAGGTTAACTCGGGTAGTTCAATATGCCTCCAAGGTCATGAACCCTTAAGTTAGTGAATCCAAGACCTCACTCCAAAATAATTAGGTCTGTTTAAAACTGAAACTGCCCTTAATCGCGTTTCGTCTTCCAATCACGGGTATCAATGTTTTCCCGGCATTCCTAACAATAGGGTAATTTGTTCGTGGCTTTTAATTCCAACGAAACTCCATCCCCTAAAGTTTTTCTTCCGCCAGGATCCGTGCCTTAATCATTGGTGAGTACTGTATGTGTGGTATATAAGCATGGCAGACTGTTGAGAGTGATTGGTTGAATATAGGTCCCATCCAAGGGGAACATTTCTTTTAAATTGATAGTTACTGGGTGCTCCATCCCTTTGGACAAAAGAGCCCCCTATCCTTGATTTCAAGGTTTTTGTGTACCACCTCATTGTTGGCCCGAGGAAGTTGGGGTTGCCAGCCTTGTTGGCATGCAAACTCACACAGCTGCCCCGTGAAGGGACCTTGCCCCTGTACCAGGGCCTTATTCACAAATTGCTGTACACTGCAGTCCAGTGCATCCACCAAATCAAGCTCTAGCTGGTCATCACCTTCTTCATGGTAGTTGTTTGCCTCCGCCTTATAGGGCTTCCATTGTGCCATTCTCTCCACATGCACACTCAATTTACTGGGAGCTGAGAGAGTAAGGGGGGAATGGAACTAACCCTGCAAGGCCAAGGATTGTGCCTTAATTTAAATGTGGAGGGAGCTGCCTGGGCCAAAAAACCCACTCTAGGCAAAGCCTATGCAAATGTATACAACCCTGCACACATTTGTGAGACAGGGCGTAGGGAGAGCATTCACCCCTGCCACCACATACAGAGCCGGGTCACGTTATGTGTATAAAAAGCCAGCAAACGCTCTGATCAATATCCCTGAGCGTCGCGTTCAATTTCTTCACATGTGCGTTGTGTGGTCCTTGTTCGCAAGTAAAAGAGGACTGCGCACATCAGCGAGATATGTGCTGTCCGCTCCCCGCTCCACTGAGGCAGCAAGCAGCGGCAGAGTCCGGCCGCTGTAAGTGTTCAGAAAATGAAGACGGAGTCCCAGCGCTGTAGCGCATGCAGTGGGTGATTGGTCACCTTACCACTCCTGCCCTCATAGAACCGCAACTTGTATAAAGCATGACATTCACAGCAAATAGTGGTATGAAATACCTATAATTATGGCATAACAAGCATATAGAAAAGAAACATTCTAAGCAATAGAGATATGAGATATCTATAATTACGTCAGTACAAGCATAAAGAATTAAACTGCACTTATCTGGCTGTTAAGCAGCAAAGAAAGAGGACACAAAATGGTGACTTCTACAGTTATATGGGTAGCTCATATATAATTGGAGCATGTGACATGGGAGGTACAGGAATACATGGGTAATGTAGTAAAGAAATGAGAAGCATAATCAGAGCCTCCGGTCATGACATAGAATTTGTGGCATGTAAAAACAAAATGACATAGAAAGAAGAGAGGTAGGCATACTCCATGATAAAATGGCTTTGGGCCAAATGATTTCATCAGTCCAATAGATGGTACAGTGGTAGCGCACAGTAAGTATGAGTGTTTTTTGACAAGGGTTCAAACACCAGCTGGGGAAATTCGATTTTTCTATTTTTTTCTATTTTTCTTCTATTTTACCCAAATGAAAGATGCCCTATTGTAAATCACCCCTAGCAGTGTTTGGGAGATTTGTGGCCTTTTTAGTCAAGCCAGTGCATGTCAGACATTGGTGAAATACTGTGGCACGTGGAAGGGGGGCAAGGTTTGCTATGAAAGAAATCCCTTAATTTGTGGAATGAGATTTTGGGAATGGTTGTGTAAGAAAAAGAAATGCATGGGGCAAGTGCCAGAGTGAAAGAAAGGAAGGGCTCTTTGTTTATAAATCATGAAAACCAAGTGTAGATTTGTGGCATGTAAAAGCAAACAGTCATGGAAATAGAAGGAGGACAGTACCCTTCTTTCATGACACAAAAGCTTTGGACAAAGTTTATGAATACGGGATAAATGGTCCAGTGGTAGTTCATAAGAGTGTTAAATAACTTATGACAAGAGTTCAAACACTGCTTGTGGAAATTTGATTTTTATATTCTTTTCTATTTTTTTTCTATCTTACTCAAATGAAAGATGCCCTTTTGTAGATCACCCCTTAGCAGTGTCTGGGAGATTTGTGGCCTTTTTAGTCAAGCCAGTGCATGTCAGACATTTGTGACATGCTGTGGCATGTGGAAGGGGGCAAGGTTTGCTATGAAAGAAATCCCTTGTTTTGTGGAATGAGACTTTGGGGATGGTTGTGTAAGAAAAAGAAATGCATGGGGCAAGTCCCAAAGTGCAAGAAAAGAAGGGCTATTTGTTTATAAATCATAAAAATCAAATGTAGATATGTGGCATGTAAAAGCAAAACATAGAAATAGACATAGGACCATACACTCTTTCCATGACACAAAAGGCCTTAAGCAGCAGATAACTCCAATAATACAGATGGTATAGTGGAAGCTAACAGGAGCTAGGAGTGCATTTTTTACCAGGGTTCCAACCCCAGCTGGAGAAAATCGATTTTTATATTCTTTTCCATTTTTTTCTAATTTACACAAATGAAAGCTGTCCCTTTGTAAATCACCCCCTAGCAGTGTATGGGAGATTTGGGGCCTCTTTAGTCAAGCCAAAGCATGTCAGACATTGGTGACATGCTGTGGCATGTGGAAAGGGGGCAAGGTTTGCTATGAAAGAAATCCCTTATTTAGTGGAATGAGAATTTGGGGATGATTGTGTAAGAAAAAGAAATGCATGGGGCAAGTGGCAGAGTGAAAGAAAGGAAGGGCTATTGGTATATAAAGCATGGAAATCAAGAGTGGATTTCTGGCATGTAAATCCAAACACCATGAAAATAGAAGAAGGACCAGTACAATTTCCTCATGACAAAAAGGCCTTGGGCTGAAATAGTTTTAGCAAAATAGATGGTACAGTGGCAGTTCACTGGGGCTATAAGTGCTTTTTGACCAGGGTTCAAACCCCAGCTGGAGAAAATAGATTTTCTTTTTTTTTTTTTCTAATTTCCACAAATGAAAGCTGTGCCTTTGTAAATCACCCCCTGGCAGTGTCTTGGAGAATTATAGCTTCTTTAGTCATAGTGCATGTCGCATTGATGGCATGCTGTGGCATGTGGAAGGGGGGCAAGGTTTGCTATGAAAGAAATCCCTTATTTTGTGGAATGAGAATTAGGGGATGATTGTGTAAGAAAAATAAATGCATGGGGCAAGTGCCAGAGTGAAAGAAAGGAAGGGCTATTTGTGTTTAAAATATGAAAATCAAGAGTGGATTTGTGGCATGTAAAAGCAAAACAACATGGAAATAGAAGAAGGACCAACACACTCTTTCCATGACAAAAGGGCTATGGGCAGCAAACACACTCAGCAGAACAGATGGTACAGTGGTTGCTAACATGGACTATCATTGCTTTTTGACCAGGGTTCAAACCCCAGCTGTGGAAAATCTATTTTTATATTCTTTTCCATTTTTTTTCTAATTTAAACAAATGAAAGCTGTCCCTTTGTAAATCACCCCCTAGCAGTGTATGGGAGATTTGGGGCCTCTTTAGTCAAGCCAATGCATGTCAGACATTGGTGACATGCTGTGGCATGTGGAAAGGGGGCAAGGTTTGCTATGAAAGAAATCCCTTATTTAGTGGAATGAGAATTTGGGGATGATTGTGTAAGAAAAAGAACTGCATGGGGCAAGTGGCAGAGTGAAAGAAAGGAAGGGCTATTTGTATATAAAGCATGGAAATCAAGAGTGGATGTGTTTCATGTAAAAGCAAAACAGCATGGAAATAAAAGTAGGACAGCACCCTTTTGCTATGACAAAAACACTTTTGGGGAAGGATTTTAAAAGCAGAGCACATGGTATAGTGGTAGATAACAGCAGCTATGTGTACCTTTTGACAAGGGTTCAAACCCCACCTGGGGAAAAAAAAATTAATTTTTTTTTTTATTATTATAATTTATTTATTTTAGTAGAGTGAAAGATAGTCCTTTGGAAATCGTTAACTGACATTATCTCCAGTTAATCATGAAAGAGAATGTAAAAAATCTGTGGCACATGTCACATGAGCTGTGGCATATGCCACATGACAGAGTGACACGTGTCACATGCTAGGAATGTGCTCCAACCCTTACTGTGTTGCAGAGCGGCCTGCGGGGGTGACGGCCCCGCCCCTGCCGATGCACGTGGCCTGACGAGGCCCAGCCCGGCGCGTGGAGGCCTGGGTTGGTGAGCATTGCACTCTATTCATTCCAGTGAGTCCCGCAAGCACTGAGGCAGGAGTGTATGGGTAGTTTTTATGCCTCCAACGTGTTCCAGGAGCAGCCGGAGGGAAAACCAAACATTAGTTTGAACCAGTGTTTCAATTGTGAAAGGAACTGTGACTGTTGAGGTGAGAATTATTGACCCATTCATAATATTGACTATGAGGATAGCGCAGTGCCTGTGCATTTGGACATGCCGTTCAAAATAGCGGGAGACTATAGCTGGTGATGCAAATGCAGTTCCATCGCAGGGGCCTCAACAAAGTATGGTCCCCCAGCAGCATGCGTTGGTGGGTGTACTGCAGCCATTTAGTGAATTGGTAGACCTGGTCACTGCAAGCCCCCAATGGAAAATGTGGGTGAGGAGATTGGACAATTATTTTGTCACCATGGAGAGACTGATGGTGCCGTAAAACGCTCATTGCTACTACACTATGCAGGTGAAGAGATCTATAAATTATTCGAACGTCTCCCCAACACTGGTGCAGCAAATTACTATGATGTGGCTGTGAGAGCCCTTATTGCGCATTTTGATCCACAACTTAATCCAGAATTTGAGAGATTCAAACTACGCCTGGCTCGTCAGTGCGAGAATGAGTCATTTGAAACGTTTTATGCCCGCCTCTGCAAGCTTCCCAGTACATGCACGGCAGATGATCAGCCCAAGGAAATAGGAGCTCAGATCATCCAGGGATGTCAGAAATAGGCCCTCAGAGACCTCATCCTAGAACAACCTAGCATCACCCTGGAATAACATTTCGATTATGGCTAGATCTCATAACATGTTGGCCACGAGGGCCAATCAAATGGACATTGCAATTCCACAGACATCAATCAAAGATCCAAATGGCAAACTATGACGAGCAGATGCTGTATATACAAGAGGTAAAAAGTCAAAGCCCAAAAGTCCAACACCCTCGCTGGCTGGTTCTCACTTTAAATACTGCGGCCTCTAGGAACACTCCCCAGATAACTTCCCTGCGCAGGGACACACATGCTCGAACTGCAGAAAAATGAACCACCTCGCAATGGTGTGCCGCTGTGGAATGAGGGGAAGAGGAGGCAGTGGAAGGCGGATCCTAAAGAGGTCTATGGTATCAGTACAGGACCATGAATATCAGGTTGCAGTCAGACACTCAAAGAAGAGGGCAATGGCAGGAAAGAATCATTGTCAGCGGATGAGGAGGAAGTCTTTCTCATATCATTCACAGGAGACTTGAAGCGGAGCAGCAACTGCAACCCTCGTGCATAGTGGAAATTGCAGGATCAGAAGTCACTGACTTCATTGATACAGGGGCTTTAGTAAATGTAATGGGCATACAGCAGTATCAATGCATCTGCCCGAGGCCACAACTGACCCTGTCCCATACCAAGATCTATATATATGGGGGCCTTTGCCCTGAAAAGGACTCATGAAGGTGGGTGTGAGAGCAAATGGCTAAGAACACCAGGCAGCATTCTGTATTGTTAACAAAGAAGCAGACACCCTGCTAGGCAGCAACACCACCGAGGACATAGGTCTGGTGTCATTTGCCCGGAATGTGCAAGCACATCAGGTAGATGAGCTGTTAAGCCAATTCCCGGAGTTGTTTACAGGACTAGGATGTCTGGGAGACCAATAAAGCTGTACATTGATAAGTCTGTTGAAGCTGGTGGCTCTGTGCCATCGGCGTGTGCCATTTCATTTCATCCCGGTTGCAGCACGAAGGGGTAGGTGTTTAGCGCGGCTTCTAGTGGAAGCGGACATCCTACTACAGATGTCTGTATTTAGTGCTGTAACAGATGGGGCGTCATTCTGATACTTATTAGGTTTGTCCCAGTACTAACAGGTAGTACCCTGTTTATCCTTATAGTAGTAGGCAATATCCTCACACTATTACAAGTTTTATTTTTAGCTATGGGGCATGTTGCACACCCCATTTCACTGTAGATAGTCATTTCTCACGGTCCTGAAGAAACGCCACAGACGTGAAACATGTCGACCATCAAGGAGTAGAGCGCCTCTTGAACCCTGGTAGCTTGTTAGTCGCCTCTCCTCACTATTTTTAATCAAGTAGGGATCCATTTAGAATAAAATTTGCTCTCATAGGAATCCCCTCTTGTTTTATATTCACTTCCAGCACATCTACACTCACACTAGGTCCCTTACACCCACGGCACCCTTACGGCAGGAACAAAAGATCTCCGGCAAAGAGCCCCTCTATGGGTGCCCGTCGGGTATTGCAGCGCCGACCCGACGAGGAGCAGACCCATATGATGAAGCATGACACCTAGCTTACTGGGTGTGTGAGGGCCTCAGTTTCAAAAGGAGGAATTCCCCTCCTTTTTGGGGTGCCTGGGACACTACCTGCATACTGAGGAACTGCGTACCTCTTTTTTGCGTTCACTCTGATAGGGCAAGTACGCTGGACCTCTTGATTAAGCCCTCTGTCCCCCCCTTTTTGATAACCATTTCATTTCAGACCACAGGTAGAGCAGGAACTCGACAAGCTTGAGAGCCTAGGAGTGATCGAAAGGGTGTCATGGCCCATGTGCTGGGTATCTCCGATGGTCATTGTTGAAAAACAAAAACAGCCTGGCACGGTGAGGTTGTACATTGATATGCACCTTCCGAACAAGGCCATCAAATGAGAAAGACACATTATGCCCACTGTGGATGATATAATATCTGACCTCAACAGAGACAGGTGGTTCTCAAAATTGGACCTGAACAACGGCTCCCACCAACTGCAACTGTTGATACATTACAACATTTTCAACGCACCTTGGCCTGCATAGGTTCAAGCAATTGAGTTTCGGCATTTCTTCGGCGGCAGAAGTGTTCCAGGACTCCATAAGAGAAACACTTTCAGGTTTGCAGGGCGTCATGAATGCCAGTGATGATATTTTAATCTATTCAGCAACAACAGGGGAACATTATAAGTGCCTGAGAGCCACGCTGAAGCGTTTGTGGGAGCAGGACGTCACTCTCCACAAGGAAAAGTGTTCTTTCTTCCAGGCGTCTATAGAGTTCTTCAGATACGTCTTTAAGCAGGACGGGGCTAATGTTGACCCCAGGAAGTCACAAGTATCAAGCATGCCGCCATGCCGGTTAATGCAGAAAAGTGCGCAGCTTCTTGGGTATGGCCACATATTGCATAAGATTTCTACCCAACCTAGCAACCATCGCAGAACCTCTGAGGCCTCTGACAAAAGTAAATGCTTGATGGACATGGGGCCTGAATGAGGAACAAGCTTTCCAGAAATTGAAGACAGACCTTTTGATTAAGATGACACTGGCGTATTTTGACCAAAAGAAGTGAACTGAGTTGCTAGTTGAAACCAGACCGATAGGCTTAGGGGCGGTGCTCACGCATGAAGTCAAGCCAGGGAGGTGGGCAGCACAAGCCTTTGCAAGCTAAGCACAGATGCCAACTGAAACAAAGTATGCCCAGATTGAAAGAGAGGCTATGGCCATTAAATGGGTGTTTGGACATTTTCATTTATATCTATGTGGAAGGCCATTCAGAGTGATCACAGATCATCAACCTTTGCTTCCCTTGTTCCGAGGCACAGCACATTATCCCCCACCTAACTTTCAACGCTGGGCTATCCAATTGCAACACTGCCAATTTAAGGTAGTCTTCGGGCAAGGTTCCAAGAACCCAGCGGACTTCCTTTCATGCCATTCGTCTGGGCAGTCAGGAGAAGAGCTAGAACCGAAAGAGGAATACATTCAGATGGTTTCTCAGTGGGCCTGCCCGAAAGCATTAACATTACTTGAGATCGAAGCAGCGACCACCAGCGATGCGATGCTAACAAGAGTACTGGAGGCCCTGCAGCAAGGCACATGGGAGAACTTCTCGAGAGACGCAACCACTGGAATGGGCCAGACAAAGAAAGACTTACTCAAATGAATAGGGTGCGAGACAAACTAAGGGGCATATTTACAAGCCCCTATCGCCACAGGGATGTCACTTTTTATGACATTCCCGTGGTGATAATCAATTCGCCTTATTTATAATACGGCGTTAAGCCACTTAACGTGGCTTAATGTCACCTTGTAAATAAGGCCCCCTTTCACGCTACACTTAGTGTGAAAGCGGTGGGCAATGGGTGTTGCAGTGAATGTTCCACCGCAACACCAATCGATTGTATCACAGCCCCACATTTTCAAGGGTAGCGCAAATAGGAGGCAGCGCCAAAATTAAGACCAGGGAAAACCTGGTCTTAACATGGCAAAACAAGGAGAAATGCTTAATTTATCTTCGTTTTTGCTGTATCTATGTGTGCTGCATTGTGCAGCACACAAAGAAACAGCAAATCGCCATGTATGTGTAAGTATGTGTATGATTGTGTATGTCCCTTCCTGCACATACACAATCATAAAAAAAATTACGATTTGCAACTTGCACAATGCAGCACACATAGGAGTTTCAAATCGGAATCCTGGATTGCTTATGTGCAGGAAGGGACAGCGCTAGGGTAAACGCAGGGGTGCACCACATTCTTGTGAATATGGCGCATCCCTGCATTTTCAGAATGGCAAAGCGTTGCGTTAGCAATTTTTGATTAATGCCGCGCATTGCCATTCTGTTGTAAATATGCCCCCAGGGATCACAAGGCTGCAGACTAGTGATCACTGAAAGCCTACAACTCCAAGTAACTGTGTTACCCCATTAAGGGCAACAAGGGACTACCAAGATGAAATTGAGGATGCATAAGATGGTGTGGTTTCCAGGCCTGGAAGCCGTGGTAGGCTACTCGGTACAACAATGTTTAGCCTGTCAAATCACCAACAGCCAAGAAACACAAGCACCAGTTATCACTGAAGAACCTTGAACCACCCAGTGGTCAAAGGCAAGCATGGGCTTCAGGAGTTTTGCGGATGGCAGAATCACCATGGTGATCGTGGATAGCCCTTCAAAGTACCCAGTGGATGAACTAGTGGAATTGATGGCATTCGCAAATGTTGCCCCAGCAATGGAAAGGGTGTTTGCACTATTTGGTCTGCCTGAAGAAATCAAATGCAAAAACAACAATTGATGGACAGAATGCAGAACTGTCGTACATTCACCCCAGTACAGAGATCTGGGCCTAAATCCATCGTTTTTTTGCTCACCATGCCATTTCAGTTTGGACCCAGCCATATGCAAATCAGTCTTGACCCTGCGCCCAATAGGAACAGTCCAGCCCGAACTGCCAGGCCAGTCCTCCTGGACTGGAAACAAGCATCCTAGGACCGGTTTTGGGCTTTCAGCCCTCATCAGTCAGGATAGCTTGACTCCAGTGGCATGGAGAGCACGGGACCCACGTCTGGGCATACCCGTCCCACTCGGGGTGACAAATGAAAAAACAACAATTGATGGACAGAATGCAGAACAATGTCGTACATTCACCCCAGTACAGAGATCTGGGCCTAAATCCATCGTTTTTTTGCTCACCATGCCATTCCAGTTTGGACCCAGCCATATGCAAATCAGTCTTGACCCTGCGCCCAATGGGAACAGTCCAGCCCGAACTGCCAGGCCAGGTCCTCCCTTGACTGGAAACAAGCATCTAGGACCGGTTTCGGGCTTTCAGCCCTCATCAGCCAGGATAGCTTGACTCCAGTGGCTTGGAGAGCACGGGACCCACGTCTGGGCATACCCGTCCCACTCGGGGTGACAAATGCAAAAACAACAATTGATGGACAGAATGCAGAACAATGTCGTACATTCACCCCAGTACAGAGATCTGGGCCTAAATCCATCGTTTTTTTGCTCACCATGCCATTCCAGTTTGGACCCAGCCATATGCAAATCAGTCTTGACCCTGCGCCCAATGGGAACAGTCCAGCCCGAACTGCCAGGCCAGGTCCTCCCTGGACTGGAAACAAGCATCTAGGACCGGTTTCGGGCTTTCAGCCCTCATCAGCCAGGATAGCTTGACTCCAGTGGCTTGGAGAGCACGGGACCCACGTCTGGGCATACCCGTCCCACTCGGGGTGACAAATGCAAAAACAACAATTGATGGACAGAATGCAGAACAATGTCGTACATTCACCCCAGTACAGAGATCTGGGCCTAAATACATCGTTTTTTTGCTCACCATGCCATTCCAGTTTGGACCCAGCCATATGCAAATCAGTCTTGACCCTGCGCCCAATGGGAACAGTCCAGCCCGAACTGCCAGGCCAGGTCCTCCCTGGACTGGAAACAAGCATCCTAGGACCGGTTTCGGGCTTTCAACCCTCATCAGCCAGGATAGCTTGACTCCAGTGGCATGGAGAGCACAGGACCCACGTCTGGGCATACCCGTCCCACTCGGGGTGACAAATGCAAAAACAACAATTGATGGACAGAATGCAGAACAATGTCATACATTCACCCCAATACAGAGATCTGGGCTTAAATCAATCGTTTTTTTGCTCACCATGCCATTCCAGTTTGGCCCCAGCCATATGCAAATCAGTCTTGACCCTGCGCCCAATGGGAACAGTCCAGCCCGAACTGCCAGGCCAGGTCCTCCCTGGACTGGAAACAAGCATCCTAGGACCGGTTTCGGGCTTTCAGCCCTCATCAGCCAGGATAGCTTGACTCCAGTGGCATGGAGAGCACGGGACCCACATCTGGGCATACCCATCCCACTCGGGGTGACAAATGCAAAAACAACAATTGTTGGACAGAATGCAGAACAATGTCATACATTTACCCCAGTACAGAGATCTGGGCCTAAATCCATCGTTTTTTTGCTCACCATGCCATTCCAGTTTGGACCCAGCCATATGCAAATCAGTCTTGACCCTGCGCCCAATGGGAACAGTCCAGCCCGAACTGCCAGGCCAGGTCCTCCCTGGACTGGAAACAAGCATCCTAGGACCGGTTTCGGGCTTTCAGCCCTCATCAGCCAGGATAGCTTGACTCCAGTGGCATGGAGAGCACGGGACCCACGTCCGGGCATACCCGTCCCACTCGGAGTGACAAATGCAAAAACAACAATTGATGGACAGAATGCAGAACAATGTCGTACATTCACCCCAGTACAGAGATCTGGGCCTAAACCCATCGTTTTTTTGCTCACCATGCCATTCCAGTTTGGACCCAGCGATATGCAAATCAGTCTTGACCCTGCACCCAATGGGAACAGTCCAGCCCGAACTGCCAGGCCAGGTCCTCCCTGGACTGGAAACAAGCATCCTAGGACCGGTTTCGGGCTTACAAGACAGTCACTGGGCTGCCATTCCAGGGGTCAGTGTTAAAAAGGCTGATGGAATGGCTAGGCATCACACATCGGCGCATCACAGTGCAGTGGCCGCGAGCGAATGGAGAAGTCGAGCGCTTAATGTGGACACTAAATATGGCTCTTCGGATCACTGTGATTGAAGGAGTCAGCCCAGAAGTCAACCTCCAAAATCTCCTATGTGAGTACAGAGGCACACCACACTGCACCACACAATGCCCCCCTTGGTCTTGATGCTGCAAGGGCCCAGGAAAGACACAATCCCTGTTCACACAGAATAGCCTCCATCAGAATACCATCCTGACGGTGTCCAGGTGCGGTGCATGCAGAACAGCATAAGAGCTAGCCTCAAGAGGCAAGCAATACTGCAACAGATTGTGCCAGGCGATATGGTGATTCTGAATGACCGAAGACTTGGATGGAAATTTAGGAAACCACATGAACCTGGTGTGTGGACAGTGTTGAGTGTCAATGGCACCATGGTAACTGCTCGAAAAGGAGATGAAGTAGTGAGTCAAAACCTATCATGGTTCCGAAAAGTGAGAATGTGCAGTCAGCAGAAACCAGAGAAAAACGAGACCGCAACAACCCTCCTGTGGTGGAGGAACCTGCCAGCCAACACCAGGGCAGAGATGCATCAGAGAGCCCACTGGTCAGAGAAAGGACTGGCGGGGAGACCCCGCGAAATCAGGATGAGAGAACAGGTATGGACGCTCACAACATCCACAGTATGACCTGAGACCAAACCCACAGCCTAACCCAAAGTTCAAAGACTTTGTGAGCAGTGTTCAAGCATGTGTTTCAGTACCAAGTTGGGAAGGGATGTAGTGAGCCACCAAACTTTAGTACGGTGGCTCCTCTGCCCAGGATGTTAAATGCACCGCATCATCTGGCCAGGCATGGCCAGAGGCTATCAATAAAAGGGGACTAGACCGCATGTAGTCTGTTGCCCATATACTAATCTACTGCGTGGTTCACTGTGTCAGAGGTGCAAGAGCGGGGAGGCCCAGGTGTACTGGTGACTAGGCCTGGTCACCACACATGCTTTACTCCCAGTTAGATGGGGCAGCAGGACTTTGTTGCATAAAGGTTGTGAGGGCCTTAGTGCCATGCCGATGAAAAATATTTTCCATCCTAGACAGGATAAAATGAGAAGAAAAATTATTATCACACAAGAACTGGACATAAAGCAAATCACTTACTAAGAAAGATCAACTAATGAAGAAACATTGTCATCTCAGGGTCAGACAGCTCTAATCTAAGAAAGGGCTGCTCAGCTCTTCACCTATGCAAAGATACCAGCAAGAGAAAAATTAGATCTCCTTTTGAATAATTTTATTATTCAATGCCTTTTAGTGCCCTTCAACAAAATCATAACCTATTTGATAATCAGAAATGGCAATATGAATGTATATATTTCATGAAAGATGATTATTTATTTGTTCATTAAGGAGTTTTATAAAATGATGTGAGTGTCCTTTATGTTACTTGAGAGTTTAGGTGTGGTATTATTGCATTTTATCATATTGCATTGTAACATTCATATAGTGCATACTACTCCATGTGGAGTTCTGAAGCACTTGCCTGCATGGGAAATGTGCCACAACATTTAGGGTATGTGGTTGGAAAGTTATCTTTTTATTTGAGTCTGTGTGGAAGGTATTTCTTTGTCATGTGTGATGACCACCGAGGTACAGTTAATGTGTTATAGGATGTGGAAGCATGAAGCAAGATGTATGAGAGGTGGGTACGCTGCTCATGGTTTTCAGTAAGCTGGCAGCTTTGAACAGCTCTGCAGGTTTTCTATGGTATTTCTTATGGCCATAGTTCACTTTTCTGGTAACTGCAAAATGTTGTCCATTCTGAGATTTTTAGTTTAAAGTTTATGTTCCTGAGCAGGCATAGGTTGAAGGGAGAGTTGGTGGGAAGATCGGCTGGGATGGACATCAGGGTTCTCCAGTCAATACTGGAGGGCCGGATCCATGCCAGATTTTTAGCATATCCCCATTTAGATATATGTAGTTATCTTAAAAATCTGGCATGGATCCAGCCCTCTAGGACTGACTTTGGAGAACCCTGTCATACATGATTGTCACTGTGAGATGTGAAGAAGCCGCCTTAGTATGTAGCTAGTTGAGACCTGCAGTGTTGGAATAAATTAGAGTCCTCAATTGACAAGACGTATGTGGCATTTCTTTTCAGTTAATCCATGCCTGTCCATTTGGTTAGGGGTGCTTTATTGCTGTGGATGATGAAAATGACGCTGGGCCACTAGAATTACGTGATTTTGCAACCACTATGTTTTCAGCATAATTATGGTGTTGCAACATATTCCATCATCAGGTGTAGAGATCTGCAATTGTTAACATACATTTCTTTGCTGCTTAATTTAGTCAACCCTGCTGCACAATTCAGTCCTCCCCGCCTCACAATTCCTGTGGCTCTGCCTATAGGAGTTCTGTCTTATGTGAGAGTATGAGGGTTAGACAGTATTATGGAGTTATTATGTAGATAATTGGAACATCATTCAGATGCAAGATTGCTGAGCGGAATGGAAATAGTAATGGTGAGGGCCAAGAAGGTTATAACTACTTACCAATTATCCATAAATACCTCTTTAGTGTTAAATACCTGTATACTTACCACTTACCAGTAAACATCACTACACTGAGAAGGACTGGAATCCTTCCAACCTTGCAGTGGTTGTATGAGCATTTTGTGACCTGATTCAAAAGGTAAACTTACACTTTTGTGTAAGCATACTCTTTTTGGTATTCACAAACTACGATTTAATAGTAACTTTACTACTGCAAAAACTCTGTGGTTGGGGTGGATAACTTCGCTCTTAAAAAGATAGGTCTGTTCTATCATCTTTATGTGTGGAGTTCTCCGCCCGACTGCAGAGCCTCCGCAGTCATAAAGTTACTGTTATATCGTAGTTTGTGAATACCGAAAAAGAGTAAACTTACACAAAAGTGTAAGGTTACCTTTGTGAATCAGGCCCTTGATGTATCAAGGGAGGTTTATGGGAAGGTGGGACTTCTAAGACCCTCTGCAGGAGAAAGGAATAATGTTATTATTCTTTTATGTAAGTAGGCGCTTGAATCTGCGGGTTAAGTATCCTTAATATAATGCGGTCTGTGATTAAGAAGAGTAAAAATCAGTGCACTAAATATTACCAGAATGAGATCAGGCCACTCTACAGAATGCAGTATGTCGCTTTCTTCCAGCCTCTACTTTCATGAGACTCTCACCTTACGTTGCCACCCTGTACTCTAATCGCCTTTAGACCTCATGGTCGAAATGAGTCGAGAGTATCTAATGTACAAGTAAGAGAAGAGCAACATCTGAATGGTATTTCAAACAATGGTCTGTCAGTCCTGAATGTTGAGTGTGAAAAAGAGAGGGTATGGATCAAGAAAGTGAGCAGAGATAAACAACCACTGATTAGTGAATAGCTGCTCTTCATGCTTCAGTCCTCTTTTCGCACATCTCATTGACAGAATAGAAAACCCTAGAAAAAGAAAGGATCCGGACCTGCCTTGTTTCTTTGCCAGCAACAGCCCAAATGAAAAATAATTTTCCCTTGTTGATAAGTGAATCGCATAGGAGAAACATCACTTACCAACCAGCATGCAGCCAGTGCTGAATTTGAGCCGGTGGTTGCTGGTGTGTTCCACAGGCACTAATTTTTGGGGACCACGCTCATTTTTTTTCATCATAAGGCATTTACCGAGAGCAAGAGAGGGAGAAAAAAACACTAAAGTGGAAAGAAAAAGAAAGACAAAAACCTGTCAGAAAGGGAGAAAGCAGAAACTCGGAAGAGTGAGATATGTAGTGTCCTGCTGAACACGCTCTAGTGTTCAGCCTTGTGCTGTAGCCACACTTAACATGCACCCATCACAGGCGTCACCGGTCAGGTGACTCTGATAATAAAAGGGGCCGGGCACACATGCTTTGGGCCTTTTATCAGTGACTCTACTACCGTGTGCATTATTTTACAAGTATTGGGCCTAACGCCTACTACTTTACAATGGCAATGAGGGGAATTAGCCTCCGCGTGTGAGCTGACAGCTGTTTCACAGTTTGGTGGGGGGGGGAGTGTAGCCTGTGCCACAGGTATCCCTTCACCTGCTGCCAGCGTGACAACCACCCAGTTAGCCACGGGACCGACATCCAGCCTCCCTGCCCTGCAGTTTCCTGCAGGCTTTGACCACTGTAAGGCAGAAGCAGTCCGGAAGCTGTGTCCAATGACCCGCCGGGCATAAGGTGAGTTCAGTGGGTAGAACGGTATGCAGTAGGCGAAGCAGAAGAGAGATCTGCATAGTGTCGCAGCTAGCACGGTGTCCGTGGTGCCTAAACAGGGCTGCCTGGCACAGCGAAACCACCCCCCAGGTGAGGGGAGCACGGACAGACTGCAGCGTCAAGCATAAGTGACCCGTCCCCCCTTGCTTTGATAAGGACTGCGCCCGCTTTGTAAGACACGGCCCACTCTATTAAAGAAGTACCACTTACCAGGGCGTAGTGTAAGGGGCGGCCCACACCAGGGCTAAGGTAGGGAGAAGACAAGCTGCCTGGCCACAGTGGCATGAATTGACACCTTGCACCTGCAGTGTGTGCGTGGGCGAGAAGGCTACCACCCGTCAGCATGGGGCACACCCTGCCAGCGAGGAAGAGGGCCGAGGCTGCACTGGGCAGAGAGCAGAGCCTTGCGCAGGCAGCCCCAACACCTGCAGTGCCGCTGTGGGGCTTCTCCCAACACCATGACTGGAGCCCATCACGGCACGGGCACGAAAACTCCTGTACCAGCGTCTTCACTAATCTATAAGGCCCGCAGTTGGAGGAGGGACTGCTGAAACTTGTGGAGAGAAGACCTGCAGCGCCTCCTAGCCGCCGCGTGGCTACAATGCACCCGCACTGAGGAAAACCCTGTGCCGGTAGTCCAAGCCCTGCGCTGCCCGTCGCCACCCCAGGAAAATGATAGCCGGCTCGTGAAAGGAGCTCTGGACAACTCGAGCACCTGGTGCGGCTACAAGCATGTCAGAGCGAGGCAGGCCCCCAGTGAAGCACATAGAAGCTGCCAAGTGCCTGAGCAGCAAGAAAGTGGAAATGCATGAAGCAGCACAGCACCTGTAGCTGCCCAGAAGTTGTCACTACATACACCACTGCATGAGCCCTGCCACAGAATGCGCCCAAATCCAGTGAACAGATCACTGCACAGCCCAACCACATGGAGAGGAAAGAGAGAAAGGGACTGAGCACTACTCCAGGCATCCTAGTAAGAGGCTGGTTAAGAGAGTGCCACATGCTCCCATGGACTGCTAATCATTCGAGGGGAGAGATTGTTAACACCCCAGAAGGAGCACCAAAAAGCCCAAAGCTGGCCTGCCAAGACAGCAGCGAAGAGTCAAGCAAAAACCAAGGTAATGGGCCTGAAGTCAGCCAAGCAAGCCTCATGGTAGGCATAAGGAGAACATGCCATGCACGTGCTCCCCCAGTGGGCATCTGACACCACCACAAGTAAGGAAACTGTGCCACACACCCCTGGTGTTGAACCGCCACCGCCGCAAGAAAGAAGAGTAAGCACGCTAAGAGCCAGAAGAGGGCACATTGAAGAAGGGCCAAGAGCACGGAGTCTAAGGCGCGCCGACGCTTGCACCCGGAAGCTTGACAGCACGGGCAGGCGTTGAGGACAGTGACACCTCTCCACAGAAAAGAAGCAATGCTGAACACGAAGAGGCTGCGCCAGCCGGCTGCGCGCGACACAGAATGGCCATTGTTGGCCCAGCATTGTGCACGTCACGCGAAGTGACCAACCCTGCCAAGCATGCCTGAATGGAGGCAGGAGCTAGAGCCACGATGGCAGAGGCTCGAGGCGCAAGCACGACACCCTTGAGCGAAGAAGGTGACCTGCCATCCTGGTAGAAGAGCACCACAAAAATCCCTGAGGAGGGGATGGGGCCTGCGAGAGGTCAACGAGGAGTAAAAGCAAATCCTAATGACAGGACAGACCTGCGACAGGTCCACAGCAAAGAAGTGACACAGTCCTAAGAACCGGACGCGACCAGTGAGATCTCCATGTGGCGCCAACATTAGACATGTGGTAGGAGGCCACATCAGAGTGAGGAACCTGGTCGGAATGCAGAGAAGAGTGTGGCAGGATGCCACATCGTGAAGGAGGTGAGGAGTAGAAGAGAGTGGCACAATGCCACAGGGCGTACACCACAGGTGGCAAGAGAAAGGGAGAAGAGCGTTGCATTCGTGCCACTACTGGAGAGGGCATCCATTAACACAAGCCAGCCACTGGGGTGCAGAGACATCACTGGAGACAGCTTCGCAGGAGGACCAACTGTAAGCCGCCAGCAAGCGCGATCTGCGACAAGGCCCCATGCTTCACAGTGCGACCGTCCAGTCACCTGTCGACAGCTGCTTGGCAATGATGGCATCCCATCTAGTAAGTGAACCTGCCAAAAGATAACCACAGGTGGCCACGAAGTCCCTCCAGTCCTCCTCACTCCAAGATATCACCTCAAGCAAGATATCGCCACCTGTCGCCCAAGTGTAAGAAGGTAATCATCCTCATTACCCAGGTTCATCACCAGAAACAGCCAAGGAGCATCGTACCACCTGAGTGGATCCTAACGCCTGCAACATCCAGAGACCAAGAAGGCATTCCTGGCGCCGTGAGAGGCTAGCCACCCAGAAACCTTCTGTGAGTCCCGGTGAACCCAAGGCCTGCCGAAGAGAGCATTCTCGACCACAGGACCATCCACCCTTGGGGTTGCACGAGGCTTGGCCATTGCCCTGTTGGGAGTTCCACAGTGACCCCTGAGCGCAGCCTTCAAGATGGCCCGCACAGCCCATGCAGTCACGTGGCAATCCAGGGGCAATGCTCTCAAGGGAATTCCAGTGAGAGGGGAATCCCAACACTAGAGATGTGTCTGCAGCAGCTACACAACAGACACCAGGAAGCATGGAGGTCACGGACGGAGACTGGTCACCCAAAGACTAACCGAGGAAGGCATGTTAACCTGAGCTCTGGCGGCCAGAGCACACAGACCCTGAGACGTCACCCTTTGCGGTTGCAAGAGCGACTTGGTTGTGGTCCTGTTGGCAGTTCCTCAGCGACGCTTTCGCACGGCCTACGAGAGGCCATGCACAGTCCACACGGTCCTGCAGCAGCCCGGCGGAAAGGGCCTCAAGGACACTCCTGTGAGAGGGGAGTCAGGCAGGAGAGGGAAGCCTGAAGCTGCTCTGCCAGAGGGCCCTGGGAAGCATCATCACCTTCAAGGAAGGCCCTCATCCACCAAGGTCATCCTTAGCCTTTGCAAGTTTGCCGTCCATTGGAGCCTCAGCGCCTTCAAGAAGATCTCCGCATTGGACTCCACCACCGCTCCGGATGCACCCACATTGAACTGTGCAAATATTCTCCAACACCGTGAGACCAGGCCGGTCTGAACCACATCGCTGATGTGGACTAAAACATCATGGCTGTGCCGTCCAGTGATCCAGCACTGCCCGTCAGATGGCCTGAAGAGACTCAATTGATGCTGTGTATTGTTGTTGTTTTCCCCTTAGGTTGGACTTTTGTTTGTTTCTTCTCCAATAAAGTTTGGGAGGGATGTAGTGTCTTGCTGGACAAGTTCTGATGTTCATCCTTGTGCTGTACCCATACTTAACACCCACCCATCACAGGCATTACTGGTCAGATGACCCTGATAATAAAAGGGACGGGTGCACGTGCCCTGGGCCAGTTATCAGTGACTCTACTACAGTGTCTGTGTGCATTATTTTACAAGTATGCTGGCCTAGCGCCCACTACTTTACAAGATAAAAGGGCAGGCGGTGTCTGGCAGTGGATTAAACAGAAATGAGGTGGATTTAAAACTACCAGCCTTGTTATTCAGTGTGCTGGCGTTTATTAGCGCCAGCTGCATGCTTCTAAGATGAGGTCTGGGCACTGACTCGCATGCAGCGTGAGATCCAGAACAGGGATGGTTTGCTCTATTCATGCGCTCTGATACCCTACTTTGGGTCTGGTTCGCGCTATAGAAAACTCTAAAAATAAATAAATGTGCAAGTTTGTTGTGCCTTTTTATAGAAGTAAATTGCAGTCATGGGCTTTTCAATTCACAAAAGTCCATTCTCCATTGTCGCTGCTTGCTGAATTGCTATAGATGTGAACATACTGTACTTGCTGACTATCACAACTGGCAGATATTTATTGCTGCAACTGCACAAGTCATATATAAGGTGGCATAGGTTGTGTCATGATGATGCTCCTTTACTTTGCTTGGGTAAGGAAAAGAACTGTACCCAATCAAAGATGTGTGACAGTTAACTTTGTTCAAGAGCAAGATGCTCACATAACACAACCCATGGCTTTGCTCCACACACCAACATGCCCAAACAATGATCTAACATTAAATAACTATACCCTCCTTTTATCCATAAACAAATTCTAACCCTAAATTACCCACCCTTCTTATTTAACCTTTGGAATTCAGTTTAACTTACTTATCCCAATCTCTTCCTTGGAGCCCTCACACTACCAGCTCAGAGCAATAGCGACTACTGTACAAGGTTCCCTGGTGCCCACCCTGCTTCTGACATTGTCTTTTATGTATCAAGGTGGAATGGAGGGCTTATACACGTTGACGTGAGCAAAGCTGCCATGAGACTACAACGTCATAAGAACTGTGTCTGAGCCTCCCTCGAAGCTCCACGAGAGGAGATGGCGGATCCCAGTCCTCCACACAGGGCCCTACTTAGGGTGAGGAATACACCCAAACTAAGTTAATAATCTGCAAAAGGTAGCTTTCTTCAAAAGCAAGATGAACTCATACAAAGCAACTTTCAGCTGTGCCACTCACACACATGCCCTAACAAAGATGTAACAGTGAATAACTATCCCCTCCCCCACCCCTAAACAATTGCCACCCCAAAAATACCCTCCTTCCTCTTTGTTAATTCCAGTTAAACTTATTGTTTTTAAGTCCATCAGCCCTTTTTCCTGGCTCCAATACTTCTTTATGATGAGGTAGCCTGCTTGCTTCTGCACCAGGTCTACTTTCCAGTTCATTTCTCCCTCTCTCTTCCACTGGTTTCTTTACATATTCTCCCAATCTCTTTCTTAGAACCAGCACTCTGCGACCATGAAATCCTTCTCCTGGGGTGGTCTCTATGTCTCCCCTTTCTTTTACACTTACGTCAACCACCATCCATCCAGCACCTCCTTCACTTTTTCCAGATAGAATATGGTTCTCAATAAATAGGTGCACCCCAATAGGCTGGAACAGTCCCAGACAATTAAACAATATCTGCATGTCTCACCACTTCTATGATGTTTGCCTTGCAAAACCCAGAAACCTCCCTATTCACTTCTTTTCTTTTCAAGTCTATCACCGTTGTCTTTCGAGAACCTTTCCACACCCTCCGGCAGCAGCTTGGGGCAAAATAAAGACACACTTTGCCACCTATCTCTCACTTATATCAAATCCAGGCACGTCACCTTCTCTAACTAGTTTTCCTCCAACGGTATAAGAACTCAAGTATATAAGGAATCGTTTCCATTATCCATCTGCACAAGAAGTGACATCACTGGACTTCCCATCATCCTGCTGTACAGGACATGATATCATTGGTTTCCAAAATTGTCTTTAAAAGAAGACGCCAAGCATGAGGGCTAATTTCCATCATCCAGCTGCACAGGAAGTGACATAACTGGATTTCCCACCATCCATCTGCACAGGAAGTGGCATCACTCCTCCCCCCTCCCAGGACCTACTTAGTGACTGCCACAGCATGGACGCGCAGCAGTCACGCAACTGGAACACCAAAGGCAAGTCAATCTGCACCTGGACAGCGCCCAGCACCTGGTACCCTGATCCTCCCCCTCCCACCGCTACCATGCTGTGACTCTGTGCCCTCAACCCTGGCCACTGCTATAAATGCAGCTGCCTAGCCACATCAGACAACTCCAGGAGAGAATTCACCTGCACTTCCTGCTAGTTTTCATGCACGTACCCACACCCAACACTTAGTGCAGCCGCACCTATAGCACCTAACACCCCACTCTCTCCCACTCACACAGTATGACAACCAGGCACAGTACCCTCCACATGCATGCCCCTCAACAATAGGCCTGGGCGGTAAACTCCACTCAGTTTGTGGAGCATGCTGAGTTCCAAAAAACGGAGAGTGGAGTCTTTTTCTCACTCGCCAATGTCAAGTTGGTGAGCAGGAGGGAGGAAAATCCACCTCCTGGCGAGATTTCTCAATCGGCGGTCAGATTTCCCAACGCGGCCGGTCGGAGATGGTCGCAACCACTTACGTTGAGAAACTTTCCGTTCGCATTGAGAAAGCTGCCGCTCGAGTAGACAATCTACTCGAGCTGCAAAAAAAGAAGCTGCACATGGTGGATTTTACACCGCAGGACAAACACCAGGTGCCGAAAATCAAGATGAATGGCGTGACCAAATGCACTCTGCCACTTGTTGAACTCCTCGCAGCACGGCAGAGTTTTTTAGTCACTTTGCAGAGTTCCGCGCAGCGTAACTCCGCGAACTCCGCCCAGGCCTACTCAACACCCTATCTCTCACCAAACATGCCACAGAGATCTGGGAACTGCTGCACATCAATGCCCTGTACCTACCTTTCCTCACAGAATCTGGCTGAACCCTGCACCGGCACCTGACATCATCAGAGCCATCCCTCTGGCTACAGGATTGACAGGCAAGATAGACTTCACAAGCCCAGAGGCATAATTGCCACCATCCACAAGAACACCATCAGCTGCACCACATCCATGGACTCGTCATCCTCCAACATGGAACACCTGTTATTCAAGCTCCAATCCTATCTAACTTCACCTGAAGCAACACTCTCAGTTACAGGCCACCGAGGCCCTGCGCCAGTTTCACCAACACTCTTACAGACTTTGTCACACCACTCATCCTCAATGCTTAAAATCACATTGTTAGAAATGGGGGTCTCTAGTTGGCAAGGGCTTGCACCTTTGTCCAAGTAGGGACCCTTCTTCCTAGTCAGGATAAGGGAGTTACACTCCTAAAATAACCCCTGCTCACCCCCTTGGTAGCTTGGCACGAGCAGTCAGGCTCATTCTAGAGGCAGTGTGTAAAGCATTTGCACAAAACCAATAGTAATACAATGTAAGCACTACAAACGGACACCACACCAGTTTAGAAAAATATCCAATATTTTTATAGACTTAAAACAAGACCAAATACGATAAAAATCCACTATACAGTACTTCAAAAATAGTTACTTCTCAAAATGTCTTTAAGTTGCAAAATACGTTGAAAAACACAGTTCGTACGAGTCGGTAGCTTGGTCCGAGCCTACCGCGATGCTGAAAACAACAGAGTCACGCAGTTCCCGCTGACCACGTCGGTACGGGCAAGCAACAGCGGGACAGATTCGTTCACAGTACCTTTCTTAGTGCGGCTCACACAGGCGTGCGAGTCGGTCTTGGCATCCGTCGTGGTCGCGATGCAAAATGGAAGCGGTGCAAGGTGCGGTGTCCCTCGATGCGGTGCGAGCAGCGGCTCGGTGACGATTGTGCAGACGGCGTCGGTGAGACCTAGGCTTGCGGTGCAGGGCGAGTCGGTGCTCGATGCGGTGCTGTCAAGTTGCGATGCGAGTAACAGAGCCGGTTGGCGGGAATTGGCGCCGGCCGAGCCGGACAGCTGTGCGTGACGAGTCGGTCACGGGTGTCAAGCCAGCAGCGACTGTGTCGGTGAGTCCAGGCCAGCGAGGTGAAGTGAGGCGATGCAGGTCATGGTGTCTCTCGATGCGGTGCAGGCAGCGGCCCAGTGACGGAGTCGGTGAGACCAAGGCTTACGGTGCAGGGCGAGTCGGTGCGGCTTGCGGTGCCTTCGGGACACAAGGCCAGCGACGGAGTCGGTTGACAGAGTCGTTCGCGGTTCCCTCTTCTCTGTGGCAACTGAAACAGCAGTTCCAGGAGCGGTACCCAGAGGTTGGTGAAGTCTTTGCAGTCCCTGAGACTTCTTAACAGGAGGCCAGCTCGGTTCAGGCCCTTGGAGATACTCAGCACAAGTAGAGAAAGTTCAGTCCAGTCCTTTCACTGCCCAAGGCAGAAGCAGCAGCTGCAGGCCAACCCAACAAAGCAACAACACAGCAAAGGGGCAGTACTCCTCCTGGCAGCTCTTCCAACTCTTCGTCTTGGCAGGTTCCTTGGTTCCAGCGAGATCTTTGAAGTCTTTTATATCCCTGAGACTTCCAACAGGAGGCAAGCTCTACTTCAAGCCCTTGGAGAAAACTCTAACAGCAGGATGATGAAAGCACAGTCCAGTCCTTTCCCTACACAAGACAGAAGCAACCACTGCAGGCCAACCCCACAACACGCTGCATAGGGGCAGTACTCCTCCTCCAGCTTTCCCGGTCCTTCTTCCTGGCAGGTTCCTTAGTTCAGAAGTAATCTAAAATTCTGGGGTTTGGGTCCCCCTTTTTATCCTCAATTTCTCTTTGTTCTCTGAAGGCAGAGAGGCCTTTGCCTAGTCCAAACCAGTTCTGGTCAGTCCTGGAGCACTTTGTTGACAAGTCTCCTTCCTTCCTTTCAGAGAGTAGGCCAGGGACATCAGACGCACCACAGGAGGTGGAGCCAGCATTGTGGAGGGACGGCACTGTCCTAATCAGGGCCCAGGTGCAACTCCTCCCACCCATCTACATGTAGATCTTGCTATTCAGCCCTGTGCTGACTCACCCTGTCTCCTGGCATCCCCCAGCCCCTGTCACTCACACTCCAGACAAGGAATACACAACCTCGCAGAGGCAGGCTTGGATGGTTAGACAAGAAAATACCCACTTTCTAAAAGGGGTATTTTCAAACACAGAATGTTAAAACCAACTTCACTAAAAGATGCATTTTATCATTCTGAGTCCAGGCATACTAAACTCATTTTTCTACCATGTTCCCTGGGTCAGTTAGGATTATAAGCTGTAATAATCAAAACTGCCCATTCTGGCCTATGGGGAACAGGTAGCCTTGCAATAGTGAAAAACGAAATAGGCTGTAATTCACTATCAGGACATGCCACACACACCAGGGCATGTCCTACCTTTCACATACAATGCACCCTGCCCACAGGGGTACCTTGGGCCTACCTTAGGGGTGACTAACATGTAGAAAAGGGAAGGTTTACGGACTTGCAAGTGTGTGCACTTGCCAAGTCGACATGGCAGCCCCAGGCTGCGCACAGGCTCCGCGATGGCAGGCCCGAGTTACACTTTACGGGCTGTTTGCGTGGGTGGCACAATCCAGTGCTGCAGCCCACCAACAGCATTTGATCTATAGGCCCTGGCACTCGTAGTGCACTTTACTAGGGACTGACACATAGATCAAATAGGCCAATCATGGAAACACCAATCCATAACACAATTTACACAGAGAGCATATGCACTTTAGCACTGATTAGCAGTGGTAAAGTGCCCAGAGTCCTAAAACCAACACACACGGTCAAAAACAGGAGGCCAAAAAGCAAAAAGTCTGGGGGTAAACCCGCTGAAAAAGCCAAGTCTAACACACATACTATTTGGAAACCTGAACTTCCACCTGGAAGACCGCGCCGACCCAACTCAAAAGCACTTAGTGAAGACCTTGGAAGCATGGGCATCAACCAACGACTAAAAGGACCTACCCACGTCACTGGACACCTCCTTGAACCTATTTTCTCCTCCTTCGACAACATTTGAATCGACAAGCCCACAGCAGTCACCAGGATATACTACACCCTTGTTAATGTCAGTATCCCTGTCTTGGTCCAACGCATATACCACCGCCTGTCCAGTTCACCGAAACTGGTACAGTATCACTGACAAGGACAGCAAAACAGCTCTCAAAACTCACCAACCTAAACACAGTAACAGCCTCCCCAAAGACATCAAGAATTTCAATCATTGGCTAACTTCCCGCACCGACTTCCTGACCCCCATCAAACACAGCAATACAACAGTATTCAGACTCCAGGCCAGCTGATACACAGAGGTACTCAGACTGATGAAACATCACTGCAAACTAGAGAGCAAATGGAAAATGAGGCAGGGCAATTCAGAAAGGTGCACTTTCAAACCTACCCTAAAATGCTACCACCAAATAGTCTGGGTAACCAAATGCACCACTCTGGCAGACCGCATCAACAAAAGCAAATACATTTCACGATTATGAAAGATTTAATCTCACCAGTGTCCACCTCCAACTTGTTCATCCTCTTACAGGACTTCGACAACAATTTTTAAGCAACAAAATCACCACCTGACAGACCTCACCAAACAACACCTAATGTTATCCAAAGGACCTATGCTAACCATATGACCCTTCATCACCTTAGAAAAAACCACCACCTCTATTAAGTCCATCCACTCAGGTGCCCCATCAGATCCCTGCTCCCACCACGCCTACTCCAGAGGACTGCAACCCATCAGCACCATGCTCACAACCATTCTGAATGCCTTCACCTCTTCTGCAACCTTCCAAGATGCTTGAAAACATGGAACTGTCCTCCCTTTTGCTGAAGAAACCCTCTGGGGACCCTTCAAAGCTTGTCCACCACAGACCGATCTCCCTGCTACCATTCCCAGCCAAGGTCTTAAAGAAAATCATTAGCAGATACCTCCCAAAATACATCAATAACCACCAACTAGCAGATACCACTCAGTCTGGTTTCAGATCCAACCACAGCACGAAAAATACCCTTATCTCTGCCACAGATGACATTCGCATGACCCTGGACGAAGGAGACATGGTGGCCCTCATCTTCCTGCACCTCTCCGCAGCATTTGGCAGTCTCCTACCCCATCCTCATCTAACACCTACACAACATCTGAATTCAAGGACACACAATCCAATCGATCTCCTGCTCCCTAAGTGGAAGGATCCAGTCAAAACCAGTTGGTCAGACTGACACCATACACCTCGGACGCCTGCGACCTCATCTGCGGAGTTCCGCAAGGATCCTCCCTGAGCCTGACCCTGTTCATTGCATACATGGTCACTCTAGCCATGGTCCTCTAGCCAGCATCATCTGCTTTCACATCAGTGTCCTCACCTACACCGATGACACACAACTCTTCCTCTCCCTCATGTACTCGGATCAAGTTCAATGCCTGCATGACTGAAATCTCCGTCTGGATAAAAAACAGCTGTCTAAAGCTGGACACCGATAAGAGGGAAATTATGATCTTCTGGAAGAGCACATAACTGTGGGAGTTCACCTGGTGGCCAACATAGCTAGGATCAAACACCCACCCCCACCACCCATGTCAAGAACCTCGGTATAATCATCAACAATAAACTCAACATGACTACCCAAGTCAATGGTGTCACCGCCTCATGCTTGCATACCTTGAGGATGCTGCGGAAGATTTTCAATTGGCTCCCAATCAGCACCCGGAACACCGTCCCGCACGCCCTGGTCACAATCAAAATGGAATATGGGAACGGCCTCTATGCCAGGGATCAACAAAAACTCACCAGAAAACTGTAAACCATTCAGAACTCAGTAGCCAGAATCACTCTCAACCTCCCACACTGCACTCACATCACACAACCCCTGAAGTAGCTGCACTGGCGCCCAGTTAAAAAATGAGCACAATTGAAACTCCTCACCCACAATTTTAAGGCTCTACATAACATCGGACAAGCATAGCTCAACAATCACATTTGCTTTTACAAACCTTCCAGGCACCTCTGCTCATCTGGACTTCTACTTGCACACATCCCTTGCATACGGAACACCAAATCTGACCATCGATCCTTCTCCTACATTGCTCCTAAAGTGTAGAACAAACTGACACTACACATAAGAGCATCCTCCTCCCTTCTTGAATTCCTCAAGAAGCTGAAGAACTGCCTTTTCAGGTAGTCCCACTAGGCCCTAGGAAGGGCTTAAATCACACTTGCTCAGCACCGGGATACCTCCTATGTGATAGTGAACTCTAGAAAACTGCATACCATTACATAAGAGCTGCATCTAGGCATGCCATTCCTCACACAGTTACGGCAATGTTCTTATCACCTGCCCCCACTTCATACACCCCAAGCCACATCATCACACTGGCACTCTGCCACAATCTCATCCCAGTTGATACCCATAGCTCTGTGTCTCCATTTGAATACCTGCCTCTTTTATGATGTAGTGGCCTAAAATCAAAACCTCCTTCTTCCTACTACTCATTGCTAACCGGCCCCTGTAACAGAGGCAGCCACATAAAGCCTTCATTCCAGCCCATCACCCCTGTGGCCACACATAACCCTGTAGGCAGTCAATTCTCAATCCCTCAAGGCTTTTCAACTCTCTTTCCTTCATTCTCAGATTAAAACCCCTAGTGACAGCGCTTATCCAGAAAGAACTTGTGCCAAACTGCTTCCCTTCCCATTTGCCTCTGTTTAGGCATATCCTGAAAACTCCCAGCACCTACCTTGCTGTCAGCTTCTTCCCAACTGATTGAACAAATAAGAATCCCTTATCGCCTATTCTTTGTCTTAACATCCTCCTCAGATCTGTCCCTGGCCATAGCGCACTCACTCTCTGTGCTTTCAACCTTATCACACTACCCACTGCCCAATGGTCTGTTTTGCATTTCTGTACCTAGATCCACATTTCTTCTCCTAGCACCAGCACATGCTCCGACAACAGCCCTTCATACTCTTTCGCTACCACCACTTCAATACCCTGAATGCACTAAAGAATATCACTACAAATGTACTGTCAAAACTCCCAGGTGGAAATTCATGCAGCTATTGCCTGCTTCAATGTACCAGAAGGCAGTTCTCTCATGTTTCCTCTTTCCTTTCTCTCTGGCTCAACTTTTCAGTGTTCTATCTACCAATTATCCTCCTCCCAGCTCATAACCCCAAAAGCACTTTCCATTGAAGGCAATGCCCATCAAGTTCTCCTTCATAATAACTGGAGCTATTCCTTTTTCTATCTGACCTATCAAAAAAATCATACACAAAAATGTCAGAGGATGGACAAACAGACCAAAATATGACATTAACTGTGGAACATGTATTTGATGCCTCTCACATCTAGGGTGTTATCTCGGTGATAGGCTCAGAGATTTTTCCTTTTAAAGGACCTCACCCACCAAAGTGGCATGCTTCATCATTGGGCTATAAGACCTGCACATTGGTGACTTATTAATATTTAAACGGGAGGTCTTTATGGGTCAAAAAGTTTTTTTTACAGGTCTGGTTGCAGGTTTAAACTGCAGTAGTCGTGCTATAATGGTAGACGGAGAGCCATGCTTTTCTGTGGCACTCTAGTGGATGGCACAATAAGTGCTGCAGTACACAGGTGATTTTTAACTTTCTATGCTGTGGGTGTATTTCTGCACCCTATACAATGGTCTTATAGGAAAGTTAAAAGTGTCAATAAGGAGTTAGTCAATTTTATCATGTTTTAGGGGTCAGAGCACCTACACAAGGCCTTGATTAGCAGTGCCCAAGTGCACAGATCCACAAAACCAGCAGCATCCATCTTGAAACATTGGGTTGATCATACCAAAAGGGGCACTTTTTCACACTGGGGGTATATTTACAAGAATTGCCGCTAACCAGATTTTGTGATAGCTAGCGGAAATTTCTTAATGCTGTCTATCGCCGAAAACTACCGCCCTGCTATCGACGTATTTACAATACGTTGCTACATGGCAATAGTATCAGCTAGCCGTGGCAAAAACTGTTGCTAACACTAGCATCAAGGCGCTAAAAAATTTGACGTTAGCAAGAGAAAAACAAAATCACATTAGTTAGCCCAGCGTCACTTTTCAGCCTCTAGAGCAAAGATAGCCTATAAATACAATCTAATGAAAAAAAGAAAAGAAAAACAATGGAATGCAAAATGGAGCAGCCAGGGTCAAGTTCAGCACAGGTCAACAAACCCCCAAACCCCCCAATAGCTACGATGACCAGCCAGAGTCCCAGGGGAAGAGGAAATCCAGAATCAGTGACTCATTTATGAAAAGTGGCGCATCGCTGGAGAGAACCAGTGATGCAGCACTTTTCATTGTGCCATCCTTGCGACACCATGGCAGCCGATGCCGGTAGGTGCGGACAGTCTCCGGGGCCTGGAGGTCTCGCTGGGCCTGCAACTGAGACCCAGAGTGGGAAGCGGCGGGGCAGTGGAGTCGCTGAGGCCTGACGGTGGAGGCGGCCTGTGTCGGGCCCAAGCCTATGCGCCGTGGCGGTGGACATTGAGACGTCAGCGATCGCCCCTTACCTGGTGGCGAAGTCTGGCAAGTTGCATGGAGACACGTTGCTGACCTGTGTGAGAAGACAGCCTGGCGTCCCTTGGAGCTGTGATCGGTAGAGGCGCTCCTGCGCACTGACATAGGGAGGTCTGCATTACATAACACGTGCCACCACTACACCAGAGCACGTAGAAGATTGCCAATGTTGGGCCTCACCGCTCTGCATCACAGCATCACAGGCTGGAGGATGTGTCGCTGCCCGGATGCTGTGGAGGATGGTGCCCCTGAGCTGCGCGGTACTTGTGTGGCGTGACCGCTGCAACTCCACGCCTAGGGGGGTCCTGTTGCATCACCTGCACCTGGAGGTTCCCCAGTGGACTTGGTTGTGACTGCTGTACCCAGGCTTGTGAAATCCTGCCTGGCTGAGGGTCCTGCTGGCTGAGTCACAGATTCAGAGAGAGCACAGCGGATTGAGCCCCGGTGTCGATGTCCAGTTGAGGAGAAGGTGGGACACGGAGCAGAGGAGGCGCGGGGGTCGAGTCAGGCCAAGGCCTAGCACCAGTGGGTGGCGCACACTGTGCCCTGAGCAATCCCTGCGCTGCGGCTAACCAACATCACTGAGGGCACCGCACAAGACTGGTGGGGGACTCCACTCTAGTCACTGATATCGGCAGTTGGTGGAGGCGGGTGCCAGGGGTACGGGGGTCAGTTCAGGCCCAGGCCCTTGGGTGCACCCCTTGATCTGCCGTCACTCACTGGGGCACTGGGGAACACAGATTCTGGTTGTCACTGTTAGATCGGAGGAGGCGACCAGGTGGTGCTGTCTTTCCTCTCCCCTTGCTTGTGAGATCTTGGGTGTATGGGGGATTTCCATCGGTGCTGCACGAAGAAAGATTCCTAGCTAGCATACACCTGACTGGAGGAGAGGGACCAGCTGGCCACACTGCACTGCACCTCTGGTCATACATAGTGCCTGGGCATCTGACACAGCGATGGCCTGCCTGCAGACTGGGGCGGCGTCGACATTTGGCCGCTCCTTCTTGTCGGTGAACCGAGTGGCTGAGGATCGCTCGCCGCCAGGGAAGGTGACAGTGGACAGCCTGGACTCCAAACTAGACTCTGTACTCGCATCGGGTACCTCCCTTAAACAAACGGACACTTCCTTTGAGGGCCGCATAGACAAAATCACAGTCGACTTCACCCTGAAGCGCGCGGATCATAACAAGCTGACTTACAAGGTACACGACATTGAGCAAGAACTGGTCAAAGTGCCTCTGAGTACCCTGAGCGCAGCTTTGGAGGTTTAGCAGCTAATGCCACATGTGAAGTCACTGGAAAGAACAGTGGAGAATGCAGAGAGTCGCTCCCACCGTAACAACCTGAGAGTGTTGGGTCTGCCTGAGGGAGCAGAAGGAGCTGATGCAGTGGCATATACTGAGACATGGTTGCATGACCTACTGCCAGCAGGTGCACTCTCCCCATTCCTTGTGGAGCAGGGCCATTGTGTGCCAGTGAGCCGCACGCTGCCAGGGACAGTTCCTAGACCCTTTCTCTTTCGCCTCCTACAGGGATAGGGACACTGTCCTGAGGGAGGTAAGCAAGCTGGGGGAGGTGAAAGTGGATTGCCCCACAGATATTTGCTTCCTTGACTAATCCATGGGGGTGCAGAGGCAGAGGTGCACGTCTCTAGTGATTAAGCGATACCTCTGAGAGTTGGGCATAAAATACTCCCTCCTCTACCCGTAAAGGCTGCAAGTGATCTCAGATGTTGGCACTCAAATCATTGACGCCACTGAACAGTGCTGGACCTGGCTGCAATCTACTGGTCGCCAGGTGCTGCAGACAGGGAGTGAAGGGTCTGCACAACAAGCTGTCATTCGTGGAGCCAGTTGTACTTGGAGGCATAGGAGGAGCAGGTGTCCCCACCACAACTACAAGCCACCCCCAATCTGCAGTAGGTTGTACAAGAGAGCTGCATGCAGTGTCGACGATGCGCAATCGCACTCAGAGACAGGATCCTGACACTTTCCCTGAATGCTCCCCCAGTGACGTGAGCTCCAGTGAGACATGGTCATCTGGTGCAGAGTCCATGCAGCCCCCGTATGTGACCTAATTTAATGTTGACTGGTTGTGCGTCTCTCCTTCTTCCACGGTTACAGACAGCTCTGGAGAGTCTCTGGCTTTCGGCAGCCCCTGGTCTCCAGCTTCCTGTTGCTGAAGTTCCGGTCTACCGAGGTCAGCACTTAGAGGTAATCAGGTCCAATCATCACCCAAAGGGAACGGAGCAATTGTTCAGGTGAGCGATGCATGTCAGGGGTGTGGTGGTGGTCTCCTTTGTGCTCCTAGCTGCAATGGCATGAGGTCCATGGCGTCGGTGACCTTGCCAAGGATGAATTGTGGGAGCTCTTCGATTATCCAAGGGCCTGATATCTGAGGACCTAGCCGCACTCTTGCAACGCTGTGATGTCACGTGTTTGACGTTCCGGTTGCGCAATGTGCCACAGCATGTTTACATGGCCAAGCAAAGCCACTTTACATGGCTTTTCATGGACTTGTGAATATGTGCCCCTTTCACGTATTAAACAGTGTGAAAGGGGCATTCCATGCAGTGGCGGCCAGTATGGCTTGCGGGTGGCGGGCAGGGGCGGTTGCAAGGGGTTGGGGGGTCGCCGGGGTCGCATGGGTGGTCACAATTGCAGGAGGGTACGCATGACAAAAAATGTATTTGAAAAAATATATAACTTATAGCTTGCCACCAGGTCCCATGTCTCTGCTCCTGCTCTCCTCGAGGAAAAGGAAGCACAGCCAGGCCCCACTGACCAATCACAATGCTGCATTGCAGGTTTGTGATTGGTTTTGAGCGTCCTGGTTCGACGTTCAACAAGGGAATGGGGGCCTGGGCATGTTTTCCATGCAAGCTGTAATGCAGCCTGCATGAAGAACAGGGAAAGTGCGCATGACTGGTTTGGGTGGGCCGAGAGGGCCGATCAAACAGTCATTGCGCACTTAAGAGTGGGCAAATCACTGCTCCCTTGCCCTGCTCCGAGAGCAGAGTAGCCCCGCCCACCCGCAAAGCAGCACTAACATAAAATGATAATAACTGAAAGATACTATCATTTTATGTTTCTACTTCTCACACTGCTTGAAAGCAGTGGGTGACGATCCTCTGCCATAGTGGAGGAGCCGCTACTGGTTCCAGAGGTGTTGCTGTGGGCGTTCCCATGCCAAACCAGTGGAATCTGAAGCACTCCCAGGTTTACGAGAAACCGTAAACCTTTGGAATGCGTCAGAATCTAATACCACCCCAAGGGTGACGTTTGGGAGGAGCTACAAGGATAAATGTTTTCATTTCTCCTCTTTTTTCACTTTTTCCAGGTGTGCAGCATTCTGCAGCACACAGTGAATTTGGAAATACCCTTGATTGAAAGGTCATTGTTCTGCATTCTGTCCATCAATTGTTCTTTTTGCATTTGACACCCCGAGTGGGACGGGTATGCCCAGACGTGGGTCCTGTGCTCTCCATGCCACTGGAGTCAAGCTATCCTGGCTGATGAGGGCTGCAAGCCCGAAACCGGTCCTAGGATGCTTGTTTCCAGTCCAGGGAGGACCTGGCCTTGCAGTTCAGGCTGGACTGTTCCCATTGGGCGCAGGGTCAAGACTGATTTGCATATGGCTGGGTCCAAACTGGAATGGCATGGTGAGCAAAAAAACGATGGATTTAGGCCCAGATCTCTGTACTGGGGTGAATGTATGACATTGTTCTGCATTCTGTCCTTCAATTGTTCTATTTGCATTTGACACCACGAGTGGGACGGGTATGCCCAGATGTGGGTCCCTTGCTCTCCATGCCACTGGAGTCGAGCTATCCTGCTGATGAGGGCTGAAATCCCGAAACCGGTCCTAGGATGCTTGTTTCCAGTCCAGGGAGGACCTGGCCTGGCAGTTCGGGCTGGACTGTTCCCATTGGGCGCAGGGTCAAGACTGATTTGCATATGGCTGGGTCCAAACTGGAATGGCATGGTGAGCAAAAAAACAATGGATTTAGGCCCAGATCTCTGTACTGGGGTGAATGTATGACATTGTTCTGCATTCTGTCCATCAATTGTTCTTTTTGCATACTCAAGATTCCCTCAAAACTCACCCCGTGGAGAAGGCAGTTAGTTGTCTTTTCTCCAAAGCAGGCCCAATATTTGAACAGAGAAGTGTTCTAGCTGTGTAAAAGTGTTAGTCAGTTGCTTTAGAAAATGTGTTCATCCTATGATAACGCTTTGTTTTTTCATTAAGAGTTGAGCAGGTAAAGCACGCGAGTTGACCGGAAGAGGACTTATTTACTAGATATAATGTTCCATATTGGACTTTTCATCATAATATTGGCCATGTGAAACGTGCATATATTTGAATCTTCTTCAGTTGAGTATAGTGCTTAATTTGTAAAACAATAAGTGCCAGGGCCCTCATCCGGAGGCCACTGCAGCTTGCACCATCCATTCATTGCCCCTGCTAGCCCTACCAATGACAGTACCAAACCAACTACTAAACATCACACTCCTACAAGTGTAACAATTCAGCCTATTCCAGGCCTCCAAATGCTTTAAGAATGGTTTAGGCATCAGTCAATAGTCATTGTTAATGTTTATTGAAATGATAAAAAAGTGTTGTTGTGCTAATTTTTAAATTAGACCGACATCACCACCATGTGGCAGACTGTTACAAGCCCCGGTGTTGACAATTAAGTGCCGGTGCCGAGCACAGGATACCACCAGCTCAAATTAAGCACTGATCTTGTTCTTCACGCATGACTACCAGAGCACTGAGCACTTTGCCTACCAAATCATAACTGCTGATTAGGAGTGTTCTGTGAATAAATATGTTTTGTTCTTTCATTCCGCCATATGGTCTGTATTCATGTAACAGAAGCAATCTACACAAGTTACGAAATTTGAACTGGCTCTAGCTGAATTGTATCAGATATTACACTGAATAATGAATGGTACTGTAGGAGAGTAGGATCTGCTTCTTATGGTTACCCCCACTTTTTGCTGATGTATCACTATTTTCGACTTAGACTGGCAGGGATCCTGCTAACCAGGACCCCAGCCTAGCTGCTTTCTCCGCTAAATTGATTGCATGTACTTTAGGTACACTCCAGATTGGATACTGGGGTACCCTTATAAGTCCCTAGTATATGGTACACCATGTACCCGGGGCATAGGTACCCCAGAGGCCTCCCAGGGGCTGAAGCATGTATTGTGCCACCCCTGAGAGGCCATTCAAAATGACACCACAGGTCTGCTACTGCAACCTGTGTAAGGAGGTGCATGCACCCCTTACTTAGATATAGGTAACCTATATCTATTCTAAATCACTAAACCTATAAACCTATCAGTCACCCCTATGGCAGGCCTTATCAATCCTGAAGGCAGGGTGCTGGGTTTTGTGTGAGAGGGTGCCCCTGCATGAGCAGAGCCCCTCTGCAGCCTTCGGAATCTATTCTCCGGGGTTGTCTGTGATGCAGCCAACCATATATACTTAAGTGCATTATAACCTGGCGGTAAATGCTAACTTTAAAACGGATGCTTAGAAACATGTCGTGTTTGGTGTCAAACACCTTGGAATCATACCTCCACACCAGTAACTGGTGTGGGAGGTATGATTCCTCCCATGTAGTACCACTACTATGGGGCACCGGTCTACCCAGTACCAGCTTTCTTGACCTGGGCATCACAAAATGGATGCTGCAAGCCACAGACACGAGTCTGCCCTCCTGCTGCTGAGCCAAGCTCGAGCGGGGGAAGGCTTGACAATAGGTTTCCTGTCACGCGGAGGTGTGACCACCTCCCAGACAGGATTTAGTGTATTGGGGCTGGGTGGGTGCACTCTGAGAGTGCTTGAAGTCTGCACTGGGGGCACATTTGGTGTCCCTGTGCATAGTCCAGTTCAAATCGGTTGCAGGAGCCATTTGCTCCTGCTCTGGCGCGAAACTGGACAAAGGACATGGGTGTAGCCACCCCTCTGTCCTGACCCTCCCATAGGTGGGTCCCCAGAGTTTGTCCCACCCCTTCCTTGGGTATAAAGTAGGAACCCTGACTACAGGACTTTAGATTTTACATGGACTAAACTCTGCTACAGAAACCAAGTACCTTCGACGATCTACACTACGCTGGATGACTGAAGAATCTCCCTTGGAGTAAAGGAGTTACTCCCCTGCAGCAGCAGGCACCTAAACGCATCTGACCGGTTTGCATCTCCCAAGCTCCTGAGGACTCCGAAGATTTCTGCAACACAAGAGGTCAGTTCCTCAGTGTCCCTGAGGTTGATCTGACTTCTCAGCATTTCTGAGACCAGTATCCCTCGTGGGGACAGTGCAACCCGAACCCCTGTGTACTGTGTACTTTTGCAGCAGCATATGCTTTTTGGCGATCCCTGAGGCTGTGCTTTGTGCTACATGTAGTCCTGACCCTGTGCAGAAATTGCACTGAAGATTTCCGGCTTACACTTCACAAGTGTTCCGTGGGCAGGTATTTCGTGATTCAACTTGAGGTCCCTTCGCGATCTCTGGTCCGTTGGCCTGTGGGTCCCTGTGAAGGTAACTTTGACTTTCCTTGAGCTTTCCTGGTTGCTCCAGACGTGCCCTGACTCTCCATAGCTTGGAGAGTCCCCAGAACCTTGCTGGTCCTCACCATGACTTGTTTCCTTTGCCTGCGTGGGTTGCAGTTGCCAAGGCTTGTTGGTGTTCAATCCAGACACTGACCCCCCAGCACTCGACCTCCTTTGTGGGACAGCTCACCTCCAGACTTTGGTTGTTGTTGACATCTCCTGGTCCCCGTGGCTGCAGAATCAAGTATCCCGTCATCTCACCTGAAGCACCCAACATCGGTGGGCATTCGTCTACCGAGCCCCTGGTCACCCTGAAGTGACCCAGACTCTGTCCCCTCTGCGTTCAGGTTCTTCTCACCTGGGATCCAGGCTTGGATTCCACTGGACACTTTTCATCTTCCCGGCAGCAGCACTTCTTCGCATCACGCCATTGAAAACGACGAGGGTTTCCGATACCGCTTGACCCCTATGCACACGGCTCCTCTGGGATAGGTAACACAGGTACCTCGGTACTCACAAGGGTGCTGGCCTTAGAACCTTCTATGTTCCAAAGGGTTTGCTTTAAGTTCTCTCCAAAGTGTCCTTAAACTGTAATTTTCCAACCTCGACTTTCCCATAGAGTTGTACGGAGCCCGCGTCTGTGTTCACACACTGCACCCGTCCTCCATGGGTCCCCTGTGTCACTACTTTGGGTAGTTCCTTGGGGTCCCAGCGATTCTACGTGCTCTAGGCACTGTGTCTAGTTAAGTCGTGGTTGTTATACCACTTTCTTAGTATATGGTTCGGTCTCCTCCTGGAGCCCGTTGTGTATTGTGCTATTTACTGTCGTTCTATTGATTTAATATTGTGTACTGTGTGCTCTAATCTCATAAAGAGGTTAGTAGAGAGTGTTTAGTAATAAATACATATATTTTATATATCTCTTGTGTGGTTCTCCTTTCATTTGGTCATTCAGGAGGCTCTGATCTGGTAAAACAAGCTGCTTTACATTCCTTCGAGACTTAGCCTGAAGGCTGCTCTCCACAGCTACCACTAGGATAGCTTTCTATAAAGGTTGTCTTTAACCTAATAATCATAAGGGTCGTTTGGACTGGTGCAAGGTGCCCACTTTAATTAGTGGACAGCATATACCAGGCCAACTTCTCACATTGGTGTGCAGCGGTTGGGATTCAAGCTTGCTATTGTTTTACCAGATAAATCTCATTGAGTGATTAACTGAAAACCACTAAAAGTATTAAGTACATATAAATCAAGACTAGAATAAGTAAGTTCTACTGAACTTGGAGTTGGGCAGTCAAGGGTCTAGCACACCCTTTCTCCAACTCAAGAGAGTTTAGTTCCCACTAGGTTAGGTAGGTGCCTACACCACATAACACTAGTATGTCTTCTAAAGGAGAAGTCAGTGGCTCTCTGCCAACTAGATATGATCATCTCTCATTTCAGGAATTGAGAAATATGTGTACATCTAGGAAGCTGAGGACAGGGAGAAGTGCAAGCACCCAACGTCTCATAGAGATGTTGCTCTTTGATGACCTCAGAAAGACCCCAGGGTCTGATGAAGTAGAAAGAGTGGGTGGGACAGGAAGTGAGGACAGACCAGGAAGTGAACACTTCTTTGATATGGACTCTAACCCTGGCCAGGAGGATCAAGATTATTCTAACCTGGAAAATCCAACTCTTCCTTCAGGTGGGGGAGAAGGCCCCAGTGGCCCTCTCTTTACTCCACCAGGGAGAGTACACAGTTTACCTAGAAGATCAAGATCTCCTTCTCAGGAATCTAATCATTCAGGTACTTCTGTAGGGACCTCTGCTTCTCATAAAAGGGACTCCTCTTATGAGAAGAAGTGTCAGTTTCTTGAGTATGAGAGGACTAAACTCAGAATCAAGAGGGAACAATTGGCCTTAGACAGGGAATACCTAGAGCTCCAGAGAGCTTCCAGAAGGTTGGGGCTAGAGCCCCATAGTGGCAGCAACAGTGTCCCTAGACCTAGAGAGTATACTCATGATCATAGGAACCTGAACAAGATAGTCCCTCCCTATCAGAGTGGGGATGACATCCACAAATTGATAACTGCACTAGAGAGGGCCTGTAAAGTACAGAGGGTCCCTCAAGAGCAGTGGGCAGCTATCTTGTGGCTCTCCTTTGCTGACAAAGGTAGAGATAAGCTCCTCACTGTAAGAGAAGAGGATGCTGATGATTACACAGTCTTGAAGAGTGCTCTCATAGATGGGTTTGGCTTAACCACTGAACAATGCAGGATTAAGTTCAGAGACACCCAGAAGGCACAGACTCAGGACTGGGTTGACTTTGTAGATTGTGCTACTAAGGCTCTGGAAGGCTGGTTACTTGGCAGTAAAGTGTGTGATTTTAAAGGATTGTACAATTTAATTATGAGGGAGCAGATCCTTAATAATTGTCAAAATCAGTTGTTGCATCAGTACCTGGTGGACTCTGATCTGACCTCTCCCCAAGAATTGGGAAAGAAGGCAGACAAATGGGTCAGAACCAGGGTGAAGCAGAAAGTTCAGAACCAAGATGGTGACTCCAAGAAGCAAGATTCTAAAACCTCAGATAAGGGTGGGGAGAAAGGTAAAGACCAGAAGTCTACACAAGGGCCCCAAAAGTCTTCATCTGGTGCGGAGTCACAATCCAACAAGGGTAAAGGCAAAAAGAAACCTTGGTGTCATATCTGTAAACAGAAGACACATTGGACAAATGATTGTTCCAAATCCAAGGAATCTACTCCAGCCACCACTGCCCCTAAGGCAGCTGTTCCCCTAGTTCAGCTCAAAGTGGTGGTACTCAGAATAAGGGTGTAGTAGGGTTAACCCTGGGATCTGAGATGGACTCTGGCCTAGTCAGAGTTCCAACTCAGGCTGTGTTAGTCTGTGATGGAGGCATGGATATTGCCTCCTTATTTGTCAGTCCCAGTAATCTGGGCAAATACAGACAGCAGCCTTTGATTAATGGCAAGGAGGCCATGGCATTCAGGGACACAGGTGCAAGTGTCACAATGGTGACAAAAGATCTTGTGGCCCCTGAACAAATCATACTTGGTGAGATGTACCAAGTGACCAATGCAAGCAATGTCAGGACAGACCATTCCTTGGCAGTTGTGAATTTCACTCTGGGGAGGGGTAACTGGCCCTAAGAAGGTTGTGGTAAGTGCAGACCTCCCTGTTGAATGCTTATTGGGCAATGATTTGGAAACTTCAGCATGGGCTGAAGTGGAACTCAGGACACATGCAGAAATGCTGGGCATCCCTGCAGATGTGTTTGCCATGACTAGATCACAGGCAACAATGTCTTCCACTGAACAGGCCCTGGATCCTGGAATAATGGACCAAAAGGCTGTACTGACTGTTTACCAGCCAGGACAGAAGGTGTGGGTGTTGGAGCCAGTGGCCCCAGCAGCTCTCCAAGACAAATGGAGTGGACCCCATACCATTGTTGAACAGAAGGGTGAGGTTACCTACTTAGTAGACCTAGGAACACCCAGGAGTCCCCACAGGGTTCTCCATGTCAACAGGTTAAAACCATATGTGGACAGGGCAGACATGGGCTTGCTCATGGCTACTGATGAGGGACAGGAGGAAGAGAGTGATCCACTCCTGACCTGCTCTCACAGAACCCTGATGATGGTTCAGTTGATGGTGTACCCTTGGCAGGCAGCCTCACTGACCAGCAGCAAACTGGTTGCAGGAGAGTCCTAAATCAGTTCAGACATATGTTTTCACTGACTCCAAGTCAGACTACCTGGTGCACTCATGAAGTGGACACAGGTGACAGTCTGCCTGTTAAAAATAAGATTTACAGGCAACCTGACTGTGAGAAGTTGGCCTGCATATGCTGTCCACTAATTATAGTGGGCACCTTGCACCAGTCCAAACAACCCCTTATTGGAGATAGGTTAAAGACAACCTTATTGAAAGCTATCCTAGTGGTAGCTATGGAGAGCAGCCTTCAGGCTAAGTCTTGAAGGAATGTAAAGCAGCTTGTTTTACCAGTCTATAATCTCTTGAGTGATCAAATGAAAGAGCACCACACCAGGTATATATTCAAAATATATGTATTTATTGCTAAACACACCCCTCTAGTCTCTTTATGAGGCTAGAGTTCGAAGTACACAAGTTATAAGTTATTTAAACACAGTAATAGCACAAATACACGTTTGGGCCCTAGGGGCGTACCAAACCATATACCAATAAAGTGGTATAAGAACTACGACTGAACTAGACACTAGGCCTAGAGCCTCTAGAAGTGCTTGGACCACAAGGAACCACCCAAGGTAGTGACACAGGGGACGCGTGCAGTGTAACTACACAACCGCGATACGCCGTTAACTTCTATGGAGAAAGTCGCGATCAGGAAATTAAAGAAAAGGGACACTTAAAGGAGGGCTTGGAGCAAACCCTTTGAGAACTAGGTCGTTCTAGAGTCTCTACCCACGGGAGCACCAGAGTACTCGTGTTACCTCACCCAGGGAAGCCGGGTGCATAGGTGCCTTTCGGGGTCGGGTTTCGTCGTCGATTTGAATGGCGATCTGCTGCAAAGTGCTGCTGGCGACCAAGTGGGAAGTGTCCGGGTGGATCCAAGAGTGGATCGGAGATCTGAAGAACCTGAAAGCAGAGGGGACAGAGTCTGGGTCACTAGCCAGTGACCAGGAAGGCGATGAGCGGATGCCCACCGATGTCGAGTGCTTCAGGTAGGTTGATGGTCGTCTTGACTCTTCAGCCACGAGGTCCAGGAGGCGTTGTCGGTGACCAGGAGCAGGATTCGGGCTGGTATATGATGTTTGTCGAGTGCTGAGGCGTCGGCAACCAGATTGGACCCAACAAGCCTTGGCAACGGCAAGTCACAATGAAAGTAAAGAATGACGATGATGCAGACCAGCAAGGTCTGAGGAACTCACCCAGCGAGGGTAAGTGAGGACAAGCCTGGAGCAACTAGGGAGCCCAAGAAGAAAAGGATTGGCCTTCATGAAGGGCTACTAGCCAACGGGCTAGCAACCGCGAAGGAGCCTCGAGATGTCGCACGTGGCACTGGCTCACAGGACACTCGTGGAGTGGAGGCCAGTGATCTTCGGTGCAGTTGGTGCTGGAGGCTAGGGCTACTCGGAACCCAAAGCACGACTTCGTGGGAGACCCAGAAGAGGATGCACTAGCAAATGCATGCGATGTCCAGGGGTCACGGTTTCACGTTACCCATGACAGCTACGGGCCTCAGCTTTGCTGGGGACTCAGGGCAGCCTCGGGGAAGTCTGGAAATCTACCTCTGGTGATGCAAAGACTTCGGCGTCCAACGGGTGCTTAGGCGATGCAGACCGGACAATTGCTTCTTTGGTGCCTGCCAAGCAGGAGAGTCACTCCTTGACCCCAAGGGAGATTCTTCTGTCCTCTAGTCTTGAGTAGAGCGTCGAAGGTCCAGGATTCTGTTTCAGAGTTTCGTCCAGGGATAATCTAAAGTCCTAAGGACTGGGTTCCTATACTTATACTAAGTTTAGGGGTTGGACTACTCTGTGGCCCCACCTATGGGTGGGTCAGGGCAGAGGGGTGGCTACACCCCTTTCCCTTTGTCCAGTTCGCGCCAAAGCAGGGGCTGCAAGCCCCTGATCCGGTTTGAACTGGGGTATGCACAGGGACACCAAGTGTGCCCCCAGTGCAGGACTTCAAAGCACCCGAAAGTGCTCCCGCCCAGCCCCAATACACATTATCCTGTCTGCCACCTCCCTGGGTCAGGAAACCTATTGTCCAGGCCTCCCCTGCCGGAGTTTCGTCCAGCAGCAGGAGGTCAGACTCGTGTCTGTGGCAGCAGCATCCATTTTGTGATGCCAGGGCTTTAGAAAGAAGTTACCGGCCAGGCCAGGGTTAACATGTCTCTCCCTCTAGAAGGGTGGAATGCTACCCCCTCCGCCAGAATTGGTGGGGGGGGTAGTATTCCAAGATGTTTGACACCAAACACGACATGTTTAGGTGCAGCCATTCCAAAGTTAGCATTTAACGCGAGGTTATAATGCGCTTAAGAGTATATGGTCAGGCTGCACTACAAACAGCATCAGAAAAGGGTCTCCGAACGCTGCAGAGGGGCCCTGCTTATGCAGGGGCACCCTCTCACATAGGAACCACGCACTCTGCCTTCAGGATTGATAAGGCCTGCCATAGGAGTGACTTATAGGTTTATATGTGTGTATGTATTTAGTGATATAGGTAACCTATATCACAGTAAGGGGTGCATGCACCACCTTACCCAGGCTGCAGTAGCAGACCTGTGGTGTCAGTTTGGAGGGCCTTCCAGGGGTGGCATAATACATGCTGCAGCCCCTGGTAGGCCTCTGAGGTACCTATGCCCTTGGTACATAGTATACCATATACTAGGGACTTATAAGGGCACTCCAGATTCCAATCAGTGATGTGCCTAAGGCACATGGAAACCATTTTAGAGAGGAAGCAGCTAGGCTGGGGTTCTGATTAGCAGGGCCCCATCCAGACTAATGTCGAAAAACAGTGAAGCATCAGCAAAAAGTGGGGGTACCCATGTGAAGCAGATCCTACTCTCCTACACAACCCCCCAAACGTAGGGACATTAAACTAACCTTGCCCAGTTAAGTCTTCATGTTCTAAGTGGAAGTACCTAGAGAGTCCATCTGCATTGGCATGGTTACTCCCAGGTCTATGTTCCACTGTGAAGTCCATCCCCTGTAGGGAAATGGACCACCTAAGCAGTTTGGGGTTTTCACCCTTCATTTGTTTTAGCCATAAGAGGGGCTTATGGTCTGTCTGAACAAGGAAGTGAGTACCAAACAAGTATGGCCTCAACTTCTTCAGAGCCCAGACCACAGCAAAGGCCTCCCTCTCAATGGCTGACCAATGTTTCTCTCTAGGGGTCAGCCTTCTGCTAATAAAAGCTACTGGCTGATCCTGACCTTCTTCATTCAATTGTGACAGTACAGCCCCTACCCCCAATTCAGATGCATCAGTTTGAACAATGAACTTCTTGGAGTAATCAGGACTCTGTAGAATGGGAGCAGTGCACATGGCCTGCTTCAGGTCATCAAATGCCTTTTGACAGCTAACTGTCCACTGAACCTTTTTGGGCATTTTCTTAGAAGTTAAGTCATTCAGGGGAGTCACTATTGATCCATACCCCTTGACAAATCTCCTATAGTACCCAGTCAGGCCTAAGAAGGCTCTCACCTGAGTCTGGGTAGTTGGAGCAGTCCAGTCCATGATAGTCTGGATCTTGCTCTGCAAAGGTTGAACCTGGCCTCCACCCACAAGGTGGCCCAGCTACACAACCTGACTCTGCCCTATCTGGCACTTAGTGGCCTTGATAGTCAGGCCTGCTTTTTGCAGGGCCTGTAAAACATTCCTGAGGTGGACCAGGTGATCCTCCCAGGTGGAGCTAAAGACAGCAATATCATCTAGATATGCTGCACTATAGGCTTCCAGACCTGTGAGAACTGTATTCACCAACCTCTGGAAAGTGGCAGGTGCATTCTTCAGACCAAAGGGCATCACCACAAATTGATAATGCCCACTAGGGGTTGAGAATGCTGTTTTGGGCTTTGCAGTATCAGCTAGTCTGATCTGCCAGTAGCCAGCTGTCAAGTCAAATGTGCTGAGATATTTGGCTGAGGCCAAAGTATCTATGAGCTCATCTGCCCTTGGTATTGGATGGGCATCAGTCCTAGTGACTGCATTGAGACCCCTGTAGTCCACACAAAACCTCATCTCTCTTTTTCCACCACTGGTGTGAGGTTTTGGTACAAGGACCACTGGACTAGCCCAAGGGCTATCTGAGGGTTCAATAACTCCCAACTCCAACATTTTCTGGACTTCAGTCCTGATACAGTCCCTGACATGGTCAGGTTGCCTATAAATCTTATTTTTATTAGGCAGACTGTCCCCAGTGTCCACTTCATGAGTGCACCAGGTGGTCTGACTGGGTGTCAGTGAAAACATGTGTCTAAACTGATTGAGCACCTGTCTACAATCAGTTTGTTGCTGGGTAGTGAGGCTGCCTGCCAAGGCTACACCATCTACTGACCCATCGTCAGGGTTCTGTGAGAGCAGGTCAGGGAGTGGGTCACTCTCTTCCTCCTGCCCTTCATCAGTAGCCATGAGCAAGCCCATGTCTGCCCTGTCCACATATGGTTTTAACCTGTTGACATGGAGAACCCTGTGGGGACTCCTGGGTGTTCCTAGGTCTACTAAGTAGGTAACCTCACCCTTCTGCTCAACAATAGTGTGGGGTCCACTCCATTTGTATTGGAGAGCTGCTGGGGCCACTGGCTCCAACACCCACACCTTCTGTCCTGGCTGGTAAACAGTCAGAACAGCCTTTTGGTCATGCCAGGCCTTTTGAAGTTCCTGGCTAGCCTCAAGGTTTTTAGTTGCCTTTTTCATATACTCAGCCATCCGGGAGCGGAGACCAAGTACATAGTCCACTATGTCTTGCTTTGGGGGCTTGAGAGGTAACTCCCATCCTTCCTTCACCAAGCACAGTGGACCCCTGACAGGGTGGCCAAACAAAAGTTCAAAAGGGCTGTAACCAACCCCTTCTGAGGCACCTCCCTATATGCAAATAAAAGGTAGGGCAAGAGTATGTCCCATCTTCGCCTAAGCTTTTCTGGGAGCCCTTTAATCATGCCCTTCAAGGTTTTGTTGAATCTCTCAACTAAACCATTGCATTGTGGGTGATAGGGTGTGGTGAACTTGTAAGTCACTCCACACTCCTTCCACATTGCTTTTAAGTACCCAGACATAAAGTTTGCACCCCTGTCTGATACTACCTCCTTAGGAAAGCCCACTCTTGAGAAAATTCCCAGGCTGTAGTGGTCCTAAGGGGAATAGCCTCTGGGTACCTGGTGGCATGATCCACTACCACCAGGATAAACCTGTGCCCAGATGCTGTTTGGGGATCCATGGGACCAACAATGTCAATCCCTACCCTTTCAAAGGGCACCCCCACCACAGGTAGTGGTATCAGGGGGCCTTTGTAGTGCCACCTGCCTTGCCACTGGCCTGGCAGGTTACACAGGAGCGACAAAACTCCTTGGTGTCTTCAGACATGTGGGGCCAGTGAAAGTGAGGGACAATTCTGTCCCAAGTCTTGTTCTGGCCCAGGTGACCTGCCAAGGGAATATCATGGGCTACGGTCAATAGGAAGCCCCTGAACTTTAGAGGTATAACCAACCTCCTGGTAGCACCAGGCTTGGGGTCTCTACACTCTGAGTACAGGAGTCCATCATCCCAATACACTGTATGGGGACCACTAGCTTTCCCAGCAGCCTCAGCAGCAGCTTGCTGTCTGAGGGGTTCAAGAGAGGGGCAGCTCTGCTGCTCCTGGCTCAGATCTGCCCTGGAAGGTCCCCCTGTCCCCAAGAACTCAACCTGGTCAGGTTCAAGCTCCTCTGGGACAGTTCCTTCCTCAGGACTGAGATCATCCCCCTCAAGGGACTGATCTTCCTCCTGAGCCAAGGGGAAGGCACTGCCTTTACCCTACTACTCCTCCTCTTGGAAGGCACTTGGTCCATTATTCCAGAATCCAAGGCCTGTTCAGTGCTAGACATTTTGGCTTGTGACCTGGTCACAGCAAACACATCTGCAGGGATCCCCAGCATTTCTGCATGGGTCCTGAGCTCCACTTCTGTCCAAGCTGAAGTTTCTAAGTCATTGCCAAGCAAGCATTCGACTGGTAGGTTTGCACTCACCACAACCTTCTTAAGGCCAGTTACCCCTCCCCAGGAGAAGTTAACAACTGCCAGAGTATGGTCTGTTCTGACGTTGGTAGCATTGTTCACTTGGTACATCTCACCAAGTATAACTTGCCCAGGATTCACAAGGTCTTGTGTCACCATTGTGACACTTGCCCCTGTGTCCCTAAATGCCAAAGCCTCTCGTCCATTGATTAAAGGCTGTTGTCTGTACTTGCCCAGATTACTGGGACTCACAGAGGAGGTCACATCCATGCCTCCATCACAGACTAACACAGCCTGAGTTAGTTCTCTGACTAGGTCAGAGCCCAACTCAGTACCCAGGGTGAACCCTACTAAACCCTTGGCTGGAGCACTCCCACCAACTGTAACTGTACTAGGGGGAACAGGTGCCTTAGGGGCATTGGTGGGTGCTGGACTTGAGTCTTTGGACTTGGTGCAATCACTGGTCCAGTGGGTATTTTGCTTACAGACCTTGCACCATGGTTTTCTTTGGCCTTTCCCTTTTGTAGACTGTGAATCCCCACCTGAAGAAGATTTTTGGGGGCCTTGTGAAGACTTTTGATCTTTACCCTTCTCCCCACCCTTTTCAGGGTTCTTAGCATCTTGCTTCTTAGGGTCACCACCTTGGTTCTGTACCTTCTGCCTCACCCTGGTTCTGACCCATTTGTCTGCCTTCTTTCCCAATTCTTGGGGAGAGGTCAGATCAGAGTCCACCAGGTACTGATGCAACAGCTGATTTTGACAGTTATTAAGAATCTGCTCCCTCATTATCAGATTGTACAATCCTGAGAAGTCACACACCTTACTGCCCATGAACCAGCCTTCCAGAGCCTTAGCAGAACAATCCACATAATCTACCCAGTCTTGAGTCTGTGGTTTTTGGGTATCTCTGAACTTCAACCTGTATTATTCAGTTGTTAGGCCAAACTCATCAATAAGAGCACTCTTCAAGACCTTGTAATTATCAGCATCCTCTTCTCTTACAGTGAGGAGCTTGTCTCTACCTTTGTCTGCAAAGGAGAGCCACAAGATTGCTGCCCACTGCTCTTGAGGGACCTTCTGTACTTTACAGGCCCTCTCTAGAGCAGTTATCCATTTGTGGATGTCATCCCCACTCTGGTAGGGAGGGACAATCTTGCTCAGGTTCCTATGGTCATAGGACCTTTCCCTATCTCTAGGGACATGGCTGCCACCATGGGACTCTAGTCCCAACTTTCTTCTCTCTTTGTAGAGATCTAGGGACTCCCTGTCTATAGCCAGTTGCTGTTTTCTGAGTTCAAGCTGAGCTTCCTCATATTGAACCAGCCTCTTTCTTCTCTCATGAGAGGATTCCCTCCTATGAGATGAGACAGAGGTCCCTATGGAGGTGCCAGAGTGGTTAGACTCCTGAGAAGGAGACCTAGACCTTCTGGGCACACTCATAATCCTTCCTGGGGGACAAAGTGGGGATCATTCTGATCTTCCTCTTCATCGTCCACAGGAGGGATTGGGTTATCCAGGTCAGGGTCATTGTCACCCTCCTGGTCAGTTCCAGAGGGGGGGCTGGGGGTACTGCTACCCCTGGCCCCATCATCATCTTCTGCCCCACCCTCTGCTCCTACCCCTTCAGTCCCTAAGGGCCTGCTGAGATCATAAGCCTCCAACATCTCTCTAAGATGTTGGGTGGTGGGACTTTGTCCTGTCTTCAATTTCCTCAAGTTACATAATGCTCTCAATTCCAAGAATGGGAGTGTATCATACTTGGAGGGGAGAAGCCCATGGGCTTCTGGCAAGGACTCACTGGGTCCTGGCTTTGAAGACATCACTAGTGAGGTGTGGTGTATGCACTACCTACTCTAGTGTGGCCTACTAAACTCTCTTGAGTTGTAGAAAGGGTGTGCTATCCCTTAACACACAACTCTAAGTTCAGTAGAACTTACTGTATTCTAAGCTTAAATTATATGTACCTTAGGTACCTTTAGTGGTTTTCAGTTGATCAATTCAATTGAGATTATCTGGTAAAACAATAGCAAGCTGGAATCCCACACGCTGCACACCAATGTGAGAAGTTGGCCTGGCATATGCTGTCCACTAATTATAGTGGGCACCTTGCACCAGTCCAAACAACCCCTTATTGGAGATAGGTTAAAGACAACCTTATTGAAAGCTATCCTAGTGGTAGCTATGGAGAGCAGCCTTCAGGCTAAGTCTTGAAGGAATGTAAAGCAGCTTGTTTTACCAGTCTATAATCTCTTGAGTGATCAAATGAAAGAGCACCACACCAGGTATATATTCAAAATATATGTATTTATTGCTAAACACACCCCTCTAGTCTCTTTATGAGGCTAGAGTTCGAAGTACACAAGTTATAAGTTATTTAAACACAGTAATAGCACAAATACACGTTTGGGCCCTAGGGGCGTACCAAACCATATACCAATAAAGTGGTATAAGAACCACGACTGAACTAGACACTAGGCCTAGAGCCTCTAGAAGTGCTTGGACCACAAGGAACCACCCAAGGTAGTGACACAGGGGACCCACGGGGGACGCGTGCAGTGTAACTACACAACCGCGATACGCCGTTAACTTCTATGGAGAAAGTCGCGATCAGGAAATTAAAGAAAAGGGACACTTAAAGGAGGACTTGGAGCAAACCCTTTGAGAACTAGGTCATTCTAGAGTCTCTACCCACGGGAGCACCGGAGTACTCGTGTTACCTAACCCAGGGAAGCCGGGTGCATACGTGCCTTTCGGGGTCGGGTTTCGTCGTTGATTTGAATGGCGATCTGCTGCAAAGTGCTGCTGGCGACCAAGTGGGAAGTGTCCGGGTGGATCCAAGAGTGGATCGGAGATCTGAAGAACCTGAAAGCAGAGGGGACAGAGTCTGGGTCACTAGCCAGTGACCAGGAAGGCGATGAGCGGATGCCCACCGATGTCGAGTGCTTCAGGTAGGTTGACGGTCGTCTTGACTCTTCAGCCACGAGGTCCAGGAGGTGTTGTCGGCGACCAGGAGCAGGATTCGGGCTGGTACACGATGTTTGTCGAGTGCTGAGGCGTCGGCGACCGGATTGGACCCAACAAGCCTTGGCAACGGCAAGTCTCGATGAAAGTAAAGAATGACGATGATGCAGACCAGCAAGGTCTGAGGAACTCACCCAGCGAGGGTAAGTGAGGGCAAGCCTGGAGCAACCAGGGAGCCCAAGAAGAAAAGGATTGGCCTTCGTGAAGGGCTACTAGCCAACGGGCTAGCGACCGCGAAGGAGCATGTGGAGCACGTGGAGCTGGCTCACAGGACACTCGTGGAGTGGAGGCCAGTGATCTTCGGTGCAGTTGGTGCTGGAGGCTAGTGCTACTCGGAGCCCAAAGCACGACTTCGTGGGAGACCCAGAAGAGGATGCACTAGCAAATGCGTGCGGTGTCCAGGGGTCACGGTTCCACGTTACCCACGACAGCTACGGGCCTCAGCTTTGCTGGGGACTCAGGGCAGCCTCGGGGAAGTCTGGAAATCCACCTCTGGTGATGCAAAGACTTCGGCGTCCGACGGGAGCTTAGGCGATGCAGACCGGACAATTGCTTCTTTGGTGCCTGCCAAGCAGGGGAGTCACTCCTTGACCCCAAGGGAGATTCTTCTGTCCTCTAGTCTTGAGTAGAGCGTCGAAGGTCCAGGATTCTGTTTCAGAGTTTCGTCCAGGGATAATCTAAAGTCCTAAGGACTGGGTTCCTATACTTATACTAAGTTTAGGGGTTGGACTACTCTGTGGCCCCACCTATGGGTGGGTCAGGGCAGAGGGGTGGCTACACCCCTTTCCCTTTGTCCAGTTCGCGCCAAAGCAGGGGCTGCAAGCCCTGATCCGGTTTGAACTGGGGTATGCACAGGGACACCAAGTGTGCCCCCAGTGCAGGAATTCAAAGCACCCGAAAGTGCTCCCGCCCAGCCCCAATACACATTATCCTGTCTGGGGAGGTGGTCACACCTCCCTGGGTCAGGAAACCTATTGTCCAGGCCTCCCCTGCCGGAGTTTCGTCCAGCAGCAGGAGGCCAGACTCGTGTCTGCGGCAGCAGCATCCATTTAGAAAGAAGTTACCGGCCAGGCCAGGGTTAACATGTCTCTCCCTCTAGAAGGGTGGAATGCTACCCCCGCCGCCAGAATTGGCGGGGGGGGGGGTAGTATTCCAAGATGTTTGACACCAAACACGACATGTTTAGGTGCAGCCATTCCAAAGTTAGCATTTAACGCGAGGTTATAGTGCGCTTAAGAGTATATGGTCAGGCTGCACTACAAACAGCATCAGAAAAGGGTCTCCGAACGCTGCAGAGGGGCCCTGCTCATGCAGGGGCACCCTCTCACATAGGAACCACGCACTCTGCCTTCAGGATTGATAAGGCCTGCCATAGGAGTGACTTATAGGTTTATATGTGTGTATGTATTTAGTGATATAGGTAACCTATATCACAGTAAGGGTGCATGCACCACCTTACCCAGGCTGCAGTAGCAGACCTGTGGTGTCAGTTTGGATGGCCTTCCAGGGGTGGCATAATACATGCTGCAGCCCCTGGTAGGCCTCTGAGGTACCTATGCCCTTGGTACATAGTATACCATATACTAGGGACTTATAAGGGCACTCCAGATTCCAATCAGTGATGTGCCTAAGGCACATGGAAACCATTTTAGAGAGGAAGCAGCTAGGCTGGGGTTCTGATTAGCAGGGCCCCAGCCAGACTAATGTCGAAAAACAGTGAAGCATCAGCAAAAAGTGGGGGTACCCATGTGAAGCAGATCCTACTCTCCTACACTGACCATGTCAGGGACTGTATCAGGACAGAAGTCCAGAAGATGTTGGATCTGGGAGTAATTGAGCCCTCAGATAGCCCTTGGGCTAGTCCAGTAGTCCTTGTACCAAAACCTCACACCCAGGGTGGTAATAGAGAGATGAAGTTCTGTGTGGACTACAGGGGTCTCAATGCAGTCACTAGGACTGATGCCCATCCAATACCCAGGGCAGATGAACTTATAGATACTTTGGCCTCTGCCAAGTTTCTGAGTACATTTGACCTGACAGCTGGTTACTGGCAAATCAGATTAGCTGAGGATGCAAAACCCAAAACAGCATTCTCAACCCCTAGTGGGCACTACCAATTTGTGGTGATGCCCTTTGGCTTGAAGAATGCCCCTGCCACTTTTCAAAGGTTGGTGAACAAAGTCCTTACAGTTCTGGAAGCATAAGTGCAGCTTATCTAGATGATATTGCTGTCTTTAGCTCCACCTGGGAGGATCACCTGGTCCACCTGAAAAATGGTTTAGAGGTCCTGCAAAAAGCAGGCCTCACTATCAAGGCCACCAAGTGCCAGATAGGGCAGGGTCAGGTTGTATACCTAGGCCACCTTGTGGGTGGAGGTCAGGTTGAACCATTGCAGAGCAAAATCCAGACCATCATGGACTGGGTTAATCCAACTACCCAGACTCAGGTCAGAGCTTTCTTGGGCCTGACTGGGTACTACAAGAGGTTTGTCAAGGGATATGGATCCATAGTGACCCCTTTGAATGACTTAACTTCCAAAAGAATGCCTAAGAAAGTTCAGTGGACAGTTAGCTGTCAAAAGGCATTTGATGACCTGAAGCAGGCCATGTGCACTGCTCCCATTCTGCAAAGTCCTGACTATTCCAAACAATTCATTGTTCAAACTGATGCATCTGAGTTGGGGGTAGGGGCTGTGTTATCACAACTGAATGAAGAAGGTCAGGATCAGCCAATAGCTTTTATTAGCAGAAGGCTGACCCCCAGAGAGAAACGATGGTCAGCTATTGAGAGGGAAGCCTTTGCTGTGGTTTGGGCCTTGAAGAAGCTGAGGCCATACTTGTTTGGCACTCACTTCATTGTTCAGACAGACCATAAGCCCCTCTTATGGCTAAAACAGATGAAGGGTGAAAACCCCAAACTGTTGAGGTGGTCCATTTCCCTACAGGGGATGGACTATACAGTGGAACATAGACCTGGGAGTAACCATGCCAATGCAGATGGACTCTCCAGATATTTCCACTTAGAACATGAAGACTAATCTGGTCAAGGTTAGTTTAATGTCCTTATGTTTGGGGGGAGGTTGTGTAGGAGAGTAGGATCTTCTTCTTATAGTTACCCCCACTTTTTGCTGATGTATCACTGTTTTCGACTTAGACTGGCTGGGATCCTGCTATCCAGGACCCCAGGCTAGCTGCTTTCTCCGCTAAATTGATTGCATGTACTTTAGGTACACTCCAGATTGGATACTGGGGTACCCTTATAAGTCCCTAGTATATGGTACACCATGTACCCAGGGCATAGGTACCCCAGAGGCCTCCCAGGGGCTGAAGCATGTATTGTGCCACCCCTGAGAGGCCATTCAAATGACACCACAGGTCTGCTACTGCAACCTGTGTAAGGAGGTGCATGCACCCCTTACTTAGATATAGGTCACCTATATCTATTCTAAATCACTACACCTATAAACCTATCAGTCACCCCTATGACAGGCCTTATTAATCCTGAAGGCAGGGTGCTGGGTTTTGTGTGAGAGGTTGCCCCTGCATGAGCAGAGCCCCTCTGCAGCCTTCGGAATCTATTCTCTGGGGTTGTCTGTGATGCAGCCAACCATATATACTTAAGTGCATTATAACCTCGCGGTAAATGCTAACTTTAAAACGGCTGCTTAGAAACATGTCGTGTTTGGTGTTAAACACCTTGGAATCATACCTCCACACCAGTAACTGGTGTGGGAGGTATGATTCCTCCCATGTAGTACCACTACTATGGGGCACCGGTCTACCCGGTACCAGCTTTCTCGACCTGGGCATCACAAAATGGATGCTGCCAGCCACAGACACGAGTCTGCCCTCCTGCTGCTGAGCCAAGCTCGAGCAGGGGAAGGCTTGACAATAGGTTTCCTGTCACAGGGAGGTGTGACCACCTCCCAGACAGGATTTAGTGTATTGGGGCTGGGTGGGTGCACTCTGAGAGTGCTTGAAGTCTGCACTGGGGGCATATTTGGTGTCCCTGTGCATAGTCCAGTTCAAACCGGTTGCAGGAGCCATTTGCTCCTGCTCTGGTGTGAAACTGGACAAAGGACATGGGTGTAGCCACCCCTCTGTCCTGACCCTCCCTTAGGTGGGTCCCCAGAGTTTGTCCCACCCCTTCCTTGGGTATAAAGTAGGAACCCTGACTACAGGACTTTAGATTTTACCTGGACTAAACTCTGCTACAGAAACCAAGTACCTTCGACGATCTACACTACGCTGGATGACTGAAGAATCTCCCTTGGAGTAAAGGAGTTACTCCCCTGCAGCAGCAGGCACCTAAATGCATCTGACCGGTTTGCATCTCCCAAGGTCCTGAGGATTCCCAAGATTTCTGCAACACAGGAGGTGGGTTCCCGAGCGTCCCTGAGGTTGATCTGACCTCTCAGCATTTCTGAGACCAGTATCCCTCGTGGCGACCGTGCAACCTGAACCCCTGTGCAACGTGTACTTTTGCAGCAGCATATGCTTTTTGCAATCCCTGAGGCTGTGCTTTGGGCTACGTGTAGTCCTGACCCCGAGCAGTAATTGCACCAAAGATTTCCGGCCTACACTTCACGAGTGTTCCGTGGGCTGGTATTTTGTGATTCAGCTTGAGGCCCCTTTGCGATCCCTGGTCCGTTGGCCTGTGGGTCCTTGTGAAGGTAACTTTGACTTTCCTTGGACTTTCCTGGTTTCTCCAGACGTGCCCTGACTCTCCATAGCTTGGAGAGTGCCCAGGACCTTGCTGGTCCTCACCGTGACTTGTTTCCTCTGCCCACTTGGGTTGCAGTTGCCAAGGCTTGTTGGTGTTCGATCCGGACACTGACACCCCAGCACTCGACCTCCTTTATGGGACAGCTCACCTCTGGACTTTGGTCATCGTTGACGTCTCCTGGTCCCCGTGGCTGCAGAGTCAAGTATCCCATCATCTCACCTGAAGCACCCGACATCGGTGGGCATTCGTCTACCGAGCCCCTGGTCACCCTGAAGTGACCCAGACTCTGTCCCCTCTGCTTTCAGGTTCTTCTCACCTCGGATCCAGGCTTGGATTCCACCGGACACTTTTCATCTTCCCGGCAGCAGCACTTCTTCGCATCACGCCATTGAAAACGACGAGGGTTTCCGACACCGCTTGACCCCTATGCACCCGGCTCCTCTGGGATAGGTAACACGGGTACCTCAGTACTCACAAGGGTGCTGGCCTTAGAACCTTCTATGTTCCAAAGGGTTTGCTTGAAGTCCTCTCCGAAGTGTCCTTAAACTGTAATTTTCCAACTGCGACTTTCCCGTAGAGTTGTACGGAGCTCGCGTCTGTGTTCACACACTGCACCCGTCCTCCGTGGGTCCCCTGTGTCACTACTTTGGGTGGTTCCTTGGGGTCCCAGCGATTCTACGTGCTCTAGGCACTGTGTCTAGTTAAGTTGTGGTTGTTATACCACTTTCTTAGTATGTGGTTCGGTCTCCCCCTGGAGCCCGTTGTGTATTGTGCTATTTACTGTCGTTCTATTGATTTAATATTGTGTACTGTGTGCTCTAATCTCATAAAAAGGTTAGTAGAGAGTGTTTAGTAATAAATACATATGTTTTTTATATCTCTTGTGTGGTTCTCCTTTCATTTGGTCATTCAGGAGGTTCTGATCTGGTAAAAGAAGCTGCTTTACATTCCTTCGAGACTTAGCCTGAAGGCTGCTCTCCACAGCTACCACTAGGATAGCTTTCTATAAAGATTGTCTTTAACCTAATCATCATAAGGGTCGTTTGGACTGGTGCAAGGTGCCCACTTTAATTAGTGATTATCAAAAACAATGGCTCCTGTGGACTAATGGCAAGAAAATCTCAATAAAATAACGCACTATGGCAATGTAATGGGTTATTGTGATGTCAAAAAGAGAAGGAGTCGAACACACCTTAGAATAGTATTTCATTCATAATTCTTGTTTATATAGTTCTTTGAAGCAAAATTACATTCATGACATTTAACAATCAATTGATTGTAGTGTGTGGTGTCCCAGTGAAAAAAAGGAACCTAAACAAATAAACCTAAATAATTTGTGACATATTCGTGACATATATACAAGGTTTCCTATATTTCATGAAAGGGACCATTGAAAGATATATATTATATAAACTACGCTTTTATACAATGATAAGTGCTGGCTTGTAATGATTCGCTTTGAAAAAACTGTCAACGGCGTTTCGACCCTGTGTGCAATGTAGGGTCTCTTCAGGACCTAAGATAGTAGGGACACCTGAAGGAAGGGTTTGCGCAGCCTCGTGTGGAATTTGTGGCACTGTGAGTAAAGTGAAAAGGAAGGATACTCACATGGGACCAGGCCGGGCACCCATGTGAGGGTAGCTGTCGGCTGGCAAAATTCGGTTAGCACAATAGGAGGATTCCGCAGGTATGGAATAGAAGGGCACGGTGAGTGTGCAGATCAAGCACGAGCCGATAGGGTTTTTAAGTAGAAGTAGCAGGCTTCTTCCATGTGTTATGGCTCTTGATAATTATTTAAGACGGCTATGCGCCTCTTTGTGTCGCCAGTTGATAAGTAATGGGGGGTCTTACTCAAGAATCAGTATGTTCGTGCCTGCATCAAGGATATCTGTGGATGCTGTTCTGCTTCTACTTAAAAACCCTATCGGCTCGTGCTTGATCTGCACACTCACCGTGCCCTTCTATTCCATACCTGCGGAATCCTCCTATTGTGCTAACCGAATTTTGCCAGCCGACAGCTACCCTCACATGGGTGCCCGGCCGGGTCCCATGTGAGTATCCTTCCTTTTCACTTTACTCACGGTGCCACAAATTCCACACGAGGCTGCGCAAACCCTTCCTTCAGGTGTCCCTACTATCTTAGGTCCTGAAGAGACCCTACATTGCACACAGGGTCGAAACGCCGTCGACAGTTTTTTCAAAGCGAATCATTACAAGCCAGCACTTATCATTGTATAAAAGCGTGGTTTATATAATATATATCTTTCAATGGTCGCTTTCATGAAATATAGGAAACCTTGTATATATGTCACGAATATGTCACAAATTATTTAGGTTTATTTGTTTAGGTTCCTTTTTTCACTGGGACACCACTCACTACAATCAATTGATTGTTAAATGTCATGAATGTAATTTTGCTTCAAAGAACTATATAAACAAGAATTATAAATGAAATAGTAATCTAAGGTGTGTTCGACTCCTTCTCTTTTGACATCACAATAACCCATTACATTGCCATAGTGCGCTATTTTATTGAGATTTTCTTGCCATTAGTCCACAGGAGCCATTGTTTTTGATAATCATTTCAGTACCCTGGTTCCAAGTGAGTAGGGTTCCCTTGTTGTTTTTCTCCACTTTAATTAGTGGACAGCATATACCATGCCAACTTCTCACAGGCACTTAGGACAAAAATCAAAAGACATCATTATGTGGGCAAGACTAAATGCAAAAAATGTCTGTGTGTATGGAGTCTCAGTATGTCAAGTATTTGCACATAGTAAAAGGCCAGACCTATTGGATTTGTCACTGCTTGTGAAGAAATTTAGGACCTACATTCTCCTTAGAAACTTGTAACTCGTGAATCACTACATTCTCCACAGTTGTCCCTGCTAACTAAGGCCATTACACCGTTGCTCTGTACCTCTAGAACCAACTTCTTGCCACAAGGAGACTTCCTTCTTCATTCTCATCAAAAAAGGTCCTAAAAATATGCCTTTCAAAAACTGTTCAAACGTTTGGTGTTGTATGCCATCTTTGTGTCTGTCTGCCTTGTCCATATTCACATTTCAGATGGTGGTGTGAGCAGTGCTTAATTTATGCAGGTGTTGCTGGTTGTGAGCACAGGCACTCAGTATTGGTGACCAGATCTGTTTTTTCATCAACTGACTTTACCCATAGCAAGAAAGAAAAGCAGAAAATGGAAAAAGGAGGAAAAAGAGAAAGATAGAAAACAGCGAAAAAGGGACAATGCAGTGATGAAAATGAAGCTGCAAGAATGAGGAAATGATACAGATAGGGCAAGGTGAAGGAATAAAGAGGCTGAGGTGGAATAAAGAGTCAGCAGTATTGGTATACAGCAACCCGGGCATTCAGCAGTGCCAGACACTAGCTCCTAGGAAAAGCTTTGGGTTTTTGCACTTATTCTTTTTTTTTTTTTTTACAAACTCCACACGATGGGCATATTTACAATGTTCCTGTGGCGATAGGGGCTTCGCCTTATTTACAAGGCAGCGTTAAGACACTTAACGTGGCTTAACGCTGCCTTGTAAATAAGGCCCCACTTCCAACAGCCCCCTTTCAGACTAAGCTTAGCTTGAAAGGGGAGGGCAATTGGTGTTGCTGTGGGTATTCCACTGCAACACCCATTGATTCTGATGCTGCCCCCTCTTTAAAAGGGAGGCGTAAATAGGAGGCAGGTCTTACCCTGGCGCAACAAGGAGAATTGTTTAATTTTTCCTGAGTTTTTGCTGGTTTTATGTGTGCTGCGTTGTGCAGCACACATCGAAACAGCAAAAGGCCAATGATTGTTCATGTACAGGAAGGTCCCCATTCCTGCACATAAACAATCATTTTTTGAAAATGACGTTTTGCAACTTCTGTGTGTGCTGCATTAAGCAGCACACATAGAAGTTACAAAACGCCATTAGATTGTTTATGTGCAGGAAGGGACACCTTCCTGCACATAAACAATCTTCCCCTGAATGCAGACACCCTTGCACTATGTGCACTAAGTGTAGCGCCTGCACAGGGGGAAACGCAGGGCTGCACCATATTCTTGTAAATATGGTGCAGCCCTGCGTTTCTGAAGTGGCGGAGTGAGGCGCTAAGCCAGGAAGGCTAATGCCTCACTTCGCCACTTCCCTTGTAAATATGCCCTAGAAGTCATCATTTATAAAAAAAAAAATTTAAAAAGCAGTTCAATGTATAAAAGAGAGTGTTGACCACCTATCTCTGGGTCATTATAGACACAGGGCTCGATTCACAAAGGTAAAGTTAGACCAAAAGTCTAACTTTACTACTTTTTGATATTTACAAATATGAAGTTAGACCAAGAGTCTAACTTTACTACTTTTCGGTATTCACAAAGGTAACTTGCTACAAGCAAAGTTAGACTTTTGGTCTAGGTTTCCCTTTGTGAATACCAAAAAGTAGCAAAGTTACACTTTTGGTCTAACTTTACCTTTGTGAATATGAAAAAGTAGTAAAGTTAGGGGCATATTTACAAGTCCCTTGTGCTGCCAGTGCATCACTTTTTATCACATAAAAAGTGACGCATCAGTGCCGCAAGGGGCTTGTAAATAAGCCCCTTAGACTTTGGTCTAACTTTACCTTTGTGAGTACCAAAAAGTAGTAAAGTTAGAGGTTTGGTCTAAATTTACCTTTGTGAATACTGAAAAGTATTAAACTTACACAAAAGTGTAAGTTTACCTTTGTGAATCAGGCCCAATGTCTCCAGTCCTGAACTGATAACCCCCAAATCATTGTTTTCAGGTGTGTTGGTCTAATTTGTTCAGTAGAAGCAAAACAGGACTACAATGGCCAGAATGCATTATGTTGTCACAAGAACGTTGTGAACTGGAATCCACGTTCAAAATTACCTAAATGAAGGTAGTCACTCTAGCAAAAGATGCTGTCCTGCAAGTCTGTTTCTCAGGTAACAAGATTCTAACTCAGTTGAAAATCCTGGTAAATTTTGCATCCAAGCAGGTAGAATGGAGGAGTGGTGTGCGAAAAATAATGGAGAATAGACAAATAATAAATCTATTAGGAAATATCTTGGTGTAGGAGTTAGGCTTCTATTTAGTAATACCTTTTAATAGCATGTCATAGTGCACTCCTGATTCTTGCAAGTACTGTAAATGTCACTTTTACCCATTTATTTATTTATTTATTTACGAAGTCTGGGCTGGTACGAAGATGAATAGGAAGTTTATTCCAGTGATATGGGGCCATATATGAAAAAGATCTGCCCCCAAATCTTGAGGTACGATGTGTGGGGTCTGTAAAAGCACTTTATTTGAGGACTTTAGCTGTCTGGGGGGCTGATAGTAACCGAGTCGTGAGTACAGATAGGTTGGGCTGGCCTTGTAAAGTGCCTTCTGTGTCAGACAGCAAGGGATGAAAACAGCCTGCTTTCTAATAGGCAGCCAATGCAATTTTCTTAAGATGGGAATAGAAGACAATCGTGCCTGTAGATTTCAGATCAGCCATGTGGCTGTGTTCTGTACTACTTGCAACTTTGTCAGCAGTTTGTCATTTACTGCTATAGCAACATGAAAAGATGATGGACGGAATGCTGAACATTGATAAACTTTCACCCCCAGTCAGAGATCTGGGTTAAATCCATCGTTTTTTGCTCACTGTGCCACCCCAGTTTGGACCCAGCCATATGAAGACCAGTCTTGTCCCTGCTCCCCATGGGAACAGTCCAGCCTGAACTGCCTGGCCAGGTCCTCCCTGGACCAAAAAACAAGCATCCTAGGACTGTTTTCAGGATATCACTCTTCATAAGCCAGGCTGGCTTGAATCCAGTGGCATAGTGAGCATGGGAGCCATGTCTGGGCATACCCTTCCCACTTAGGGCGACTATAGCAACACAAAAAGATGATGTATTGATTGCTAAACATTGTCAAACATTCTCCCCCAGTCACAGATCTGGGTTAAATCCATTGTTTTTTTGCTCACCATGGCGCCAGTTTGCACACAGCCTTATGCAAATCAGTCTTGACCCTGCTATCCATAGGAACAGTCCAGCCTAAACTGCCAGGCCAGGTCCTCCCTGGACTGGAAAACAAGCATACTCGGACCGGTTTCGGGATATCACCCCTCCTCAGCCAGGCTAGCTTGAATTCAGTAGCATAGTGAGCAAGGGAGCCACATCTGGGTATACCCTTCTCACTTAGAGCAACTATAACTGTTATGTGCCCCAAACTGGGCCTAAGTAGCAAACATCCCTTCACCTACATTTGTCCTACCTTGCTCTGCATAACATTTTACCCAGTTATGTGCTGACTAAATGTCGATCGGTTTCCTTGAAACTAGCCTAATTTATTTTGCATGAGGATTCTTAGAAAGGTCCCCTGCACATGACGTTCATAACACAGGATTAACATACTCTGTATAAAAGTCATGGTCATCTTCATCCTAGGGCGATAGAACTACTTTGCATAATTGCAGGTATTGATTTAGGCTCATTTACATAATGGTACTAACAACATATCGATTGTGGTAGGAACCCTGAGGCTATCTCTATGGTATAAAAGAACCATACCTTCACTAGATTTGATTTTGATTTGATTGTGAAATTTATATAGCGCTCGAATGCCCAAGGGCGTCTAGGCACTATAGACATAAGACACTGAGGTCCCTGCACGCAGAAGCTTCAGCCGGCAGTGGTCTGACATCCCTTGCCAGGTGTCCAACTCAAGAACAAGACGGGGTCCTTCATTATCTCCCATCAGGTAATGGGGTTGGCTCTTTCCTAGGGGATTCTTGGCTTTACACCCACATACATGCAAGGTGCACTTAGGTACACTTAGGTAGGGTTGCATCATAGGAGTACCCTTGATTACTGTCATGTTTATATGCCTGCATATATTCACTGTTTTAGCACCATGGTAGAATTCTACCTTTTATTTACTCTGTTGGTGCTTGTAATCTTTTACAGTTGCTTCTCTCTAATGATTGTCGCAGCAAACATGTTTTATACTAGAATGACGCTGGTTGAATAAATAGTTATTGAAAACATCCCCAACGTTTGTTCTGTGTATCTCTCTGCGACTAAGTGAGTATGATTGACTGAGTGTAAAGAACTGTACTGTTTACACGATCCCTGAAGGATCGAGGGTTGTCATGTTCGATGGTTGCCAGAAACTATTCGCTCCTTGGTAAGGTTGGGGGGCTTATGGTGGCACTGTGAGCTAGCTGGTCTATAGGCTGACATATCCTTTGGGGGTGTCCGGAATCAGTCTAGACACCAATCCCTTAGTTTATGTTACCTACAAACGTGCAGATCCTATGTATTTTTAGGAACTAAACGACATAACAATACAAAAAGATGATGGACAGTATCCTGAACATTGTCAAATATTCACCCGCATTCACAGATCTGGGTTAAATCCATATTTTTTTGTTGCTCACCATGCCAAAGCAGTTTGGACTGAGCCAAATTCAAAACAGTCTTAGCCCTGCTCCCCATTGGAACAGTCCAGCCCAAAGTGCCAGGCAAGGCCCTCCCTGAACCGGAAAACAAGCATCCTAGGACCGGTTTTTGGGTATCACCAGAATTAAACAGGCTAGCTTGAATCCAGTGGCATAGTGAGCACAGGACCCAGATCTGGGCATACCCTTCCGACTTAGGTCAACTATAGCTACACAAAAATATGATGGACAGAATGCTGAACATTGTCAAACATTCACTCCTATTCACAGATCTGGGTATATATAAATATATATATTTTTTGCTCACCATGCCACCCCTTTTGGATACAGCCATATGCAAATCAGTCATGACCTTGCTCCCATGGGAACAGTCACCCTAAGTGGGAAGAGTATGTCCAGACGTGGGTCCCGTGCTCGCTATGCCACTGGATTCAAGCTAGCCTGGCGGATGAGGGGTGATATCCTGAAACCGGTCCCAGGATGCTTCATCTTCTGGTCCAGGGAGGACCTGGCCTTGAGGTATGGGCTAGACTGTTTTCATGGGGGGTAGGGTCAAGATTGATTTGCATACGGCTCGGTCCAAACTGGGGTGGCATGGTGAGCAAAAAAACAATGGATTTAACCCAGATCAGTGACTGGTGGAGAAGGTTTGACAATGTTCAGCATTCCATCCATCATATTTTTGTATTGCTGATGTTATTTACTGCTACCAGTAAAGCATTCCCATAGTCCAGGTCAAGTGTATTAAAATTACAGACCTTCAAAAGATGGAATGCTGAGAACGTATTGGCAGGATCCAGACTCATGACCTGTTGACAGCAGCAGATGTCAATAGTGAGCATTTAACCTATTGAGCCATCTTGCCAAAATGTGACTTGGGCCTACTTGGAGGGTGAATTTATGTCAAGAGTCGACCAGGGCTCTAGCAAAAATGAGTACTTAGCCCATCCCTGAAGGTATCAAACAAACAGCATGCTAAAAAACAATGCTGAAATATAGTGAAAGAAAACAGAGGGTGCTTGAGCCACTATGTAACTGTCAATCTATATCGTCTTTTGTTATTCATGTCCTTCTGGGAGCAGGCTCTAAGTGCACTTTTAAAATGGAAGTTACAATATTAAATTTGTTAACTGTTGCTAAGTGGCCCACGTCTTGTGTAACACATATAACTAATCCGAATTTTGAAGCCAACATTGGGTCACATTTTGGGACATGTTTAACATTTTAAGTATAGGCTGAAAAATACCAGCATAGAAAGTGAATTTAGCTAAAAAAAAACCAGGACTGGCTGAAAGTGTCACCCTACTTTAGAGTGGACTCCTTCCTTGTATGCACTCTCAAGATGTGTTTAAAGCCAGTAGAGCTCTTATATAAAAGCATATACAACATGATGCCATATCAAATTCTTTAACTTGGAATGTACTGCCTGAACAGCAGCCACATTTGTATAGGATAATGGACTCATCAATGACTATATTATTTCCAGGAGTATATATCTCTGGAAACCTGTTAAACAAATGTTCCTCGACAGGCTGAATTTTGAACAACCTGTCATTTTCTGGATTTTCCGGTGCAATGCAGCATAATTATTAGTGAAATGAGGCATACACTGCAATAGCGAAAACCAATCTCTTCTCATGTATGGTGCAAAGATGGGGTTACCCAAGCCGTGCAAGTAGACCAGTAGGACTGCAAGCTTGGTTAGTGCACTAACACAATTTTGAGCATAAGGCCCAAAAATTTCTTCAGCTCGTCAAGTGAAGTGGGTGTCCACAAATGTGCCCTAAAATGAGGCCTAAGAATGCCTTAATGCTCCCTCAGAAATTATTCTGCACTCAAATTTCTTTTGTTACACAATTTCATCAAGGAAGTCAACATCCAAAAATAGATGGACGTAGTCCATCGACAAAACATTTGCAGTATCTACTTTACATCCAGCGTCTCCAGTGAATCAGGGAATTTGGAGCTGCACTCAATTGGGGGCTGCCAAGAAAGCACTCTGTCTGTGCTTGCCGCCAGCCACACGTGCCTGCTCTTGGGGTTTCTCTACCCTGCTATGGTCGCTCCCCTGCACAGACTGTGCTTGCGAAGGGACATCATGACTGTCATGACAATGTTCCTCAGAATTGCTGAAAGACCAGGCATCAGATAAAACTCAGCTGATCAAAAAATCACTTTCCGATCCTTCTCCATTTTCCTCTTCCTCAGAAGCTTATTCAACTTTTCATCCTGACTCAGAGCTGTCCCCATATCTCGAGTTAGGACCGGGGCAGCATTCATCCACCGAGACGCCATCTCTGCTGACTGGCTAAAACCTTCCTTCTAAAACACTGTCCTTCATAGAAGGCAGATGTATGGTCGGTGGGTGTGTGCATATGTGAGATGTGTACAACAGTAAATTTTAAAAAACACACTTATCTTTTGAATCCAACTGCAGGTTCACCATTGACACTAAAAAATAAAATAAAAGACACAGTATTACTCCACCTTGCCACATAGCCAATACCACAGCATACTTTTAGTCATGGCTTATGCAAAACTTTATTGTTGGGGAGCTGCTGGGCCATTACCAGTATAAAAGTAATTTCCTGAAACCAACAATCTACCTTTGAACTCAAGAAGCACACATTAACAGAGTAGCCCCTGCACCTTTGTTTTCAGGCATGCTCCTTGTGAAATCTCACAGTGCTATCATCAGGGTAACCGGACTTATGCAGCAGGAGAGCACCAAATTATGTTACAGGGTTGACTAAATTATGCAGCAAGAAAAGACAAATTATGTGGCATAATGCGGCACATTTTTCCGATTTTATTATTTCAATATTTTGTGATTTGAAAGCATACTAATACTGCCTGGGCAAAGATTTCACCTCATTAGCATCGGTATAGTGACCAAATACAGAAATAAGCAATTGAAAGATGACCAGTTAACCTTTGAATACTGCAAACATGTTGTCACAATTTTAGTAAATTTTGGCCTATTTGAGCAACAAACTTTTTTTCTATATTCTGCAGTGGATAATCGATTATGTGGCAAATGTGGCATTTTTATTTTTAGAAATGTGTGTTTTCCCCTGGGAGGTGACATTGCCCCCCTGGGGAAAAACACAAATACTAAAAAATAAATATATGGCCCCCAAGGGGGATTGACCCATGTGCTGAGTACTGACCCCCTACCTATATTCATTTCCTTTTTTGAGGAACGTGTGATTTCCCCTGGGGGCCGCGATCACCCTCCCAGGGAAAACATACATTTCCATAAAAGATTTGGGGCCAACAAGTTGTCAGCCCATATGACAGGAGAGACAAACCGAGGCATTTTCATCAATTGGTAAAAAAAAAAAAATAATAATAATATTCAATTCCCCTGGGGACATGATCACCCCCCCAGGGGAAAAACAACTTCTTTTATAATAACATTACCCCCACAGGGGGATTGGCCCATTCACCATGAAGTCTGACACCCCAAACACAAGTCCCTGGTGGCCAAGTGGGTTTCTTGGCTGTGGATCGTGGCTTGACATGATCCACAGCAAGGAAACTTTTTCAGGAAGGCATTGTTGGAAAGGGGAGACCCTCCCTTTTCCAATGATGCCTCCGTTAAACCTCTGGAGGTATCACATTCCCCCAAAAATCCCACTGGGGCAAACAAGAACTCATACTTGCTTGCTCCTCCGCATCCAGTGGGGAAACTGTGACGTCACCGATGGGCAGAAGGGGGCGGCAGGTGCTGAAGCAGAAGCAGTTTTGTTTAGCCACCGCCCTTTGAAAAAAAATAATAATCATTTGGTGCAAGCACTGGAGGAACATTTTATTGCCTCCCCAGTGTCGGCCAATGGCGAACAGACGCACTTGGGCAGTAGTGCACCCATTGGCCAACAGCTGCACCAAAGGGGTTAAAATTAGACTATGCATAGTGCAGAGCATGGACTGGGAATGATACGGGGCCCCCTGGAATCAGGATACATATGCCCTGACAGGGAAAAATAACAATGGGTAAAAACTACACCAGGGCAAGGTGTATAATGAAATCAATGTAGACAAATGAATCCCAGTCAGCAAAAATTCAGTATGACAACCGACACTTAATATACAAATATTTATTTGATTTTTGTTACACTTATAAAAGAGACAATATTCAACAATTAATAAATAGAGATATATATCTTCGATAAACAGGACATAAAGTCAGGCATATACTCTGAGATATATAGTGTCCTGTCAATATTGTTCTGTTGAAAATACAGATCCAAGTTTAAATTCTCATAAAAAACAATACAAAACATATATGTCATAAACTGAAATAACAACAATGTGTCAAGATGTAAGGAAACTGGCGGAAAATTGTAGAGCTACGCGCGTTTCGGCCATGCCTTCATCAGGTTTCCGTCACAACTGGTCTCTGACACAGTTCAAAACTGATTTCTTCACTGTAGATAAAACTAGTCTGGGTCCTAGGAGCTTTCTTAATGTAGCTCGGGCATGGTATCAACTTGGAAAAAGCACCTGGAGAAATGGCCAGATGCACATCCAGGCCAAATAAACGATGTATATTGTTGATGCAAAGGAATGACCAGACCCTAAAGCTTTCTCTGAAGCAGTGTTTCTCTTCTATTAATTCTTGTGACCCAAAAGAGATTATGATGGCATACTTGCGACCGTTCAAGACGTTTCTCCAAATGCCTCTCTGAGAGAATTAATAGAAGAGAAACACTGCTTCAGAGAAAGCTTTAGGGTCTGGTCATTCCTTTGCATCAACAATATACATCGTTTATTTGGCCTGGATGTGCATCTGGCCATTTCTCCAGGTGCTTTTTCCAAGTTGATACCATGCCCGAGCTACATTAAGAAAGCTCCTAGGACCCAAGACTAGTTTTATCTACAGTGAAGAAATCAGTTTTGAACTGTGTCAGAGACCAGTTGTGACGGAAACCTGACGAAGGCATGGCCGAAACTCGCGTAGCTCTACAATTTTCCGCCAGTTTCTTACATCTTGACACATTGTTGTTATTTCAGTTTATGACATATATGTTTTGTATTGTTTTTATGAGAATTTAAACTTGGATCTGTATTTTCAACAGAACAAGATTGACAGGACACTATATATCTCAGAGTATATGCCTGACTTTATGTCCTGTTTATCGAAGATATATATCTCTATTTATTAATTGTTGAATATTGTCTCTTTTTATAAGTGTAACAAAAATCAAATAAATATTTGTATATTAAGTGTCGGTTGTCATACTGAATTCTTTGCTGACTGGGATTAATTTGTCTGCATTGATTTCATTATACACCTTGCCCTGGTGTAGTTTTTACCCATTGTAGTGCAGAGCATGGACCACCTTTCTGATTTAAGTTTGAATGTTAGTGACATAGGTCAGGGGAAACAATGAGCTTTCCTATCTAATGGCTGTCTTTAATGAAAATGGGTTCCTGTGGTGGAATCTCTTTGTGCAAGTTGTCTGTCCATAGCCAAAGAAAGTCCCATAAAACTTGATCTAAGATTTTTTTTATCATATAGAGGCACAATACCCAATTATGGGGCATATTATCAAGGGCTTTATCGCCGCTTTAGCTGCACTTTTTGCCGCTAAAGCGGCGTTAATTTTATCGCCCTATTAGCAAGCTGTTGCTAACAGGCGTTAGCGACAGCTTTCAGGCGTTAGAGGCCGCGTTTTCCATCGCCTTGCATGTCAGCGATAATTATCGCTAATGACATGCAAGGAAGGCGTTCCCTACTAAAAGCGACTGAAAACAGTCGCTAATCCCACTACCCCTATTAGCAAGGCAGGCGAAGCGATAAAATAGTCCGCGCTAAGCGCGTTAGCGATAAATATCGCTATTCCTTGATAATATGCCCCTCAGTTTCTTCAACCTCTGCTGTATCCAGCAGTGTGGTGGTAGTGTTTAGGTGCTATGGTGATAAAATGATAAGAAGAAACAACATCGTAAATAAGCATTAGCAAACATTCTTGAGCAAATCTTTTACGCAGCTTTGATAAGGGAAATTGCACAATAAGATCAAATTTCAGATTTTCAGTATACGTTTTTGAAAACTCAGTGACATGTTTTGTCATTTTATGTTATGTTATGTTAGGTTATGTTATGTCATGTTATGTTATGTTATTTGGAGCAGCGTACTTTTAGCTCCACCCGTACATGTCACAGAAATGCAATATATATGTGCACTTAGCACACCATATCTACTGAGTGCTTTAACCTTATTAAAGGAAAGTGGAGCACCAAATATATTGCTGTAGTATATTCACTATAGAAAGTAGTCATACAGAGAAGAGTGTGCTCTAATGCCTTCATTATAATGTTACAAGTCGTAGTTCTTGTTCACAATTTACACTAGTGCATTATGAGTTATATTGTTTTTCTTGCATTTTCATTTTATATACTCATGTGTTCCTCCCGACTGGGGGCTACGATGGTCCATGTATAACCTCACATTTCATTGATTTGGCAAACGACTTCGCTTGAGAGAGCCTATAGCTTATCCAGCATTTATTTTCTGGAGTTAACACTCCATTACAGCACTCGTGGGGAGCCGCCATGTGCCGTACAGCCCTGGTAGATACATATATCTGAACAAACGCTCGGCCCCACGTAATTAGAATACTCGTTTTTGTTGAGACTTATCTTACACATGATATCTAGCCTACCGGACACAAAACGTGAGGGGTTTTGAACATGTATTATTAGTAAGAAACACTGTCACATATTATGGACACAAAACGTGAGGGTTCTAGAACATGTATCAACAGTGGAAGACATTACTACATGTTATGACAATATTTAGCGGCCATCGCCTTGTGACATAACACTTGCATCAATATTTTTTGTATCCCCTGGGTGTTTGTGTTTCTTTGGTATCTGGCAAGGTCCTGAGGAAGGTGGCGGCACTACTTCTTATATGCCTCCGAAACGCGTGTCGACCAATATTGTTCAGATTCTGCTGAACACATCTACTCTATATGGTTGTGGAGACTGTGCAATCTTGTGTGTCTCTCTTTTCCAGATATATGCATTTGTGAATGTTGTATGAGTCTGTATGAGGTTGGAGTGAATTGTTGTAGTATGTATGAATATGCTTCTTGTGTATGGATTTTTCATTCAGGGGGTATTTGTTTATTAATGTATTGTATTCAATTATGATTTTTTTGTAACAATTTTGTTCATTTATATGTATATTTATAGAAAAACTGTTTTATTAAAAAAAGGTGAAAGAAAATAAAGAAATTTTTGATATATGCACTTCAATGATAAAAAAGAAGTCAAATAAATAATGATAAAATTAATCCTATCTTGTGCTATTTTGTTGATATGATATTATTGTTTAGCCCATGCTGAATTCATTTCTACATTGATGAAAGAAATATAGGTCATGAGGGAGCTCTCTATATTTTGTTATGTTTTTCCCCTCTTCTCCCTGACCTCGAAGCTTCTCCTCTAGAGGGGGTCCCCCTTTTCTGCATAAACATATTCATTTATTAATGTCTGCATTTATTTTGTAATCGTAGATGCGTATGTAAGCATGTATTTACCGTATACACTGACTGTCTTATTAAGTTAGCCTAACTAAATGCCTTAACGGGCATATTTACAAGATAATGCTATCTTGCAGCGCCGAGTTGCATCATTAGGAAAGTGCAGGGATGCATCGTATTTACAACAATATGATGCAGCCCTGTGCTTTCCTGTTGCTGGAGGACAATACGCCTAGCGACATGTAGGCACCTTTGCACCATGGTGCAAGGGTGCCTGCGTTGCACGGATGAATATTTTGTGCAGAAAGGGACACCTTCCTGCACAAAAATAATAATTGATGGTATTTTCCTCCTTTAATGTGTGCTGCAGAATGCACCACACATAGAAAGAGGAGAAATAAAGGTATTTCTCCTCGTTTTACCACTTTTACACCTCCCCTGGGGAGGCGTTAGAATCTGACGCATTCCCAGGTGTATGAAACCTTGTAAATCTGGGAATGCGTCAAAATCCATGGGTGTTGCGTGGGAACACCCACAGCAACACCTATGGAATGCCTCTTTCTTGCAGAGTAATGCATGAAAGGGGGCTTTATTTACAAGGCCATGAAAGCCATGTAGGGTAGCTTTGAGTGGCCTTGGTCTCCCTTTTTAATCCTATCCCAGCGGAACACGGAGTAAAAATTAGTCTGGTCCCCTGGAGATACTTTTATCCATACTCCTTCTGCACTCTGCCTCCATTCATCCCAGAACACCACTCATCTTGAAAAAAGCCTCAGCTCCTCCCCACAAGGGAGTTGCAGCCGACAATTTAGACCTTGCAGTCCAGGTGTGAGGAGGGAACCCAATGATGAAGCATTTCACCTTCGGGTGAGTGAGGATTCTTCTCCTGAAAGAAAGACTTCCCTGACATCTCTCTTACACACACGTAAAATTCCATATAGGACACTATATAGATGTATTGTGGTTTGTACAATATTACTTTAACTCCAAGTTGATGACCAGGTATATTTATTGTGAGTTTCATGTAAGATAGGAAGCTGTACTCCCCTCCCGATATATCCCCCGTGTGAATATTATATCAGGACACAGAGTTGCCATTAAAAACCACTATTTTGTTTTTCTTTCCAGTCCCCTTTATGTAATTACTCCTCATTCAACCACTGATAAAGCGCATCATGTCTTGAAATAGAGACTGAGGTGCAGATTGGCCATCAAGATATAGTAGGATCGGGTGCATGGCCAGGCAACTGCTTTGGGGGCATAGCAGGTGCTGGACGAGGAGGTGAGGGGGCCAGGTGGGGGAGGAGCTGTTACCCAGAGTCTGCCAGGGACACTGGGACTAGACGTGCGTCCCCGGTCCCCACCTCACCTGCAGTGTGGCAAACGTAACACCCGACTGGGTGGAGAACCCCCAGCGTGGGAGTGGCGGCTATCTCAAGGGGCCCGTGGGCCAGCCAGAATCAGCCATAAAGGATGCCGAGAGGCCACTGGGCCGCAGCTGTTAAGGGGATCCACCCGTGGCAGTTGGAGGAGCGGCTGTGTGGGGCGCATTGCAACCGTCCTGTTTTAGCCGCAAACTGGCAACCGGTGGGGGGTCTGAGACAAAGCCAGTGGCGCCCCCCCGGCTGAAATAAGTATTTGATGTACTGGGGGCACACAGTACCTGAACGTGCCAGTAGGGTCTTACTGAACTTTGGGCACCATATTTATGGGCCCGCATAGGTGGAGCTAGTGCAGCGGCCTGCATAGGCATGTTAGCAGTGGATCGGACTGCGGCCCAGAGACAGACTGCCTTGCATTTACACTGGCACAGCCCCACAGATTTCATTGCATTATTTGTCCCTCTCCTTCCCACGGGATCACAGGGTAGTTGAACTTGGTGACTTGATCATATGAGGAGTGGCGGGGGAGTACTTAGCTGCAATCAAGGTGAATCTGATGTGGTGTTAGTGCGCCCCCGGAGAGTGCTTGGGGGCCTATATACCTCTTGGCACCTCTCGGCTGGTCATCTCTGACTGGGCCCCAGCCGCTTCCCCTGCTTGGATCTGGTGGGGGTACTTGTACTCATACCCATTGATCCTCTATTGACTGCCTGGGGTCCGCCGCCCGGGGGGGAGCCTCCTTGCTGCCCCGGATTGGCAGTACTAGATATAGACTCTGCCTGTGCCACCAATGAACTGGCTGGAGGGTTCCAGAGGGGCCCACGTGCAGGTGTGCGTTGTGGATTTTATTCAGGACTGAGGATGCTCCCGGGCACCGTGGAGGCCTGGTCACTGTGGGTGCCCCATGGCCTACTGGGTGCCCCCTCCTCCAGGCATGCATCAGGACATCTGAGGCACACACTGCACCGCTCTAGCCCCTAATAGGGCCACCTCAGTCTGGTCCAGTATAATACTACAGTGGCTGTGGTGGGGACAACATAGTGGGAGCCCGGACAGCAGGGATCACCTCCGGTGTGAAAGTAGGGGCGGACTTGGATTTGATGAATCCTCTCCTATAGGAACAGGATTGGCCCACTTTGATGGCCCCGGCACCTGTGCATGATTGGCTGCTCAGAGCTGGTGATTCTGCAGGAGTGGTGGTATTTGCTTAGCCCTCCTGGCGGCTTAGGTGGTGACAGGTGCTGGCAATGTTTGTGGACTGGAGTGTAGGAGACCTCTCCCCTCAGCACATCATGGGCAAGAACAAGTCAGCCCGCTCGAATCCAGTGAACTCCATAATCCAATATATCACACCTCGACACCCCATCCAAAGAATAAAGCAGCAAATGGGACCAAGTGAAGTGGGGGAAGGACCTGCGGATCCCTTCTGGGCAGACCTCTTGGCTATGATTTAAGGATCCAAAATCACACTGGAGCATAAAATATAGACAGTGTTGATTGATGTTAATCTGTTGCGGGCTGATCTACGGAAAGTAGCGGACAAAGTCACGACAGCGGAGGGTAACATTGCGGACCTGCAGGGGAAGGTGGTTGCCCTCAAACTTTCAAATGCCCAGATGACTGCGACCATGAAGATGCTGGAACAATGAGCAGAGTTTGCGGAGGGCCGCGCCCGGCACAGTTGTCCACATCCTGGGGTTTCCAGAGAGGGCAGATGGGGGCTCAGCTGAAAAGTTCAAGGAAAACTGGGTGTGCACTAAACTCAATCAGTCAGGCTTCTCCGAATTCTTCATGGTGGAGAGGGCGCACAGAGCACTGGTGCCGCCTCTGCCGGGGACCTCCCTAAGGGCCATAATTGCCTAAATGCTCAACTATCGCGACAGGGACTGCATCCTTCATGCCGCCATTAGTGGTCAGCCCCATTCTTTGGTAACAGCGATATAACCATCTATCCGGACAACACTAAACAGGTGCAGGAGCACAAAGTCCTTACTTGGCGTCAAATGGAAATTGAGGGTGCTCCAATTTCAGTACATGTTACTGTACCCGGCAAAGCTGAAGGTCCTGGCACAAGGAAAGGCGCATTTCTTCAGCATTCCGGAGGAGGTGTAAAAATAATTAGAGATCCGAGGAGAGGATCTGGTCAGAGCCAAAAACGAACTTTGGGCACCCATGCCAGGGGAAGGTCTCGCCACCGTAGCCTGGCCGGGGACGGCCCTATCACCACCCCGCTGGGGAACTGGAGGGTCACAGTTCTTGAGGATGGCACCATGCAGCTCAGCCCAGTGGAGACACAGGGGGTGGTGCAGGATGTCACCATGCTGCCAGCGGCGGATGGAACTGAAACAAGGGCATCTAGCCCCACACAGGACTTTGTGCCTGACACCCTGGTCGCCCCGGAGGATGGGAGTGGTGATGCCTGAGTGGTAAAGTGGATATTGCCCTCCTTCTGTTCGTATGATGGTGCACTAAAAGCATGGCTAGGGGGTGAGACTGGTGGCTGAGAGGTGATAGTGCGGAGAGTGACTGCTTTGTGTGCCTCTGGGATTCCTGGCGTTGTTGTGCTGGCCACAGGGGTAAGATAGCCTATGCTTCTGAATTAAGTAGAGGACGCGTGAATGTTGGTGGAACATGCTCAGGAATGACTAGATGCAGTATTGTCTCACTTGTAAGTGAATGCCTGGCCGGGAAGCTGAGCTGTGAAGTGAGTTTGCCAGTCCATGTTGGACTTGCTGGGATGCTGTGCACATCATGGCACAAGTGTGGGGTGGGCATAGATAGTTGCAATGTTGAACTATGTTTGTCTGATAGAGGGGAGGGTTTTGTTGTGCACTGCATGTTTTTGTTACACAGTTTGCAGCAGTCAGTGGGTACTAGCACATGGCGGGGAGCTGGGAGGCCTCCTTAACAGCACACATCATGATGGGGGCTGACCTTGGATCTTGATTTGGAACATCAAAGGATTAGGGACATACACTAAGCGGTATAGGGCACTCACCTTTTTAAAACGGCCAAAAATCTCTATAGCCTGCTTGCAGGAAACACACTTAGATGATGCAGATGCTACAGGTCTTACTAAGAAATGGCAAGGGCAGGTATTCCACTCCTCCTACTCGACGTATGCAGGGGCATGCTATTCTGGGTAGCACCGAGGGTTCCGTTCTCCCTCACATAGCTGGAGGCTGATGTTGGTGGTCAATTTGTCCTGCTACGGGGTAACCTTGGACAGACATGACCTGACCATTTTGAACACCTATGCCCTGAACAATGGCGACTCCATGTTTTTTCAAAAAAATACAAGACCTGTTAATGCATGATGTAGACACGCCACTCCCGTGACTGGGCGACTTTAATTGCATACTGGACTCTGACCCGGCAGAGCACCCGGCACAGGGGATATAGCCCTGCTATTCCGCCACGCATAATACCTACAGTAGACTGGATATCATACTGGTGGCGGGATTTCCATGGGTGCAAGGCATTGAGGTGACCCATGTGGCACGTTTCCTGTTTGATCACTCCCCTGTTAGCTGTGCTGTGTAGTGGGGAGCATGTGCGTGGGAGGCTCAGTCCTGGAGGATGTCAGCCGACATCTCTGGAGGACTCGGTTAGAAGGGAGGTGCTCTCGCAGGCGTTGTCGGATCACATGATGGTCAACTGTGGTACTGCGTCCAGTAGGGCCATTGAATGGGAGGCTCTGAAAGTGGTGTCGAGGGGCGAATGTATGGTTTTAACCTGCTTCAGCAGGAGCTCGGCAGGGAGGAGGTGGTGCTGGCCATGCTCCAGGCTGAGGAGCAATCGCACCCAGATGTCCATTGCACGAAACAGGCATTGCGTAGACATATAGCAGACATTTGGGATCAACAATACAAATATATGCTTAAGCAATAATTAGGCAGAGGCTGCACAGAGAGCGGGATAAGTCAGGTCAGCTGCTATCTTGGATACTCTGCAGAGAGCACCCACCGCCCCTGACTACACACTTGATACCAGTGGATGGCAACAAGGTTGCCACCAGGGCTGGGATAGTGGGTGTCTTTCAGCAGCAATTATGGTGTGTGTATGCCACGGATCCTGCTATAGTGCCAGCTTGCTCCATCTCGTTCCTGGAAGGTCTGGACCTCCCACTGCTTGCGCCGCTGACTGCTGATTCCCTCTACACCCCCATTGGCTTGGATAAACTACGTATGGTGTTGAGAATGTTACCAGGGGCAAAGGCGCTGAGCGGGGATGGCTTTCCACCCTAGGTCTATCAAGCGTTCCCAGCGAAGGTCATGCATGGACTCCTGGAGGTCCTTCTGGAGGAGCGTGAGAGCGGTGTACTGCCCCCTTCAATGAGGGAGGGAGAGATCTGTATGCTCCTCAAACTGGGTGGGGTTGGGTCCAATCTTGCTGCTTATCAGCCACTCACCATGAGTCATCCAGATGTGAAAATACTACACAAGTTACTCGCCAACCGCCTGGCACCCCACATGTTTCAGCAAATACAAGAATACCAGTGTGGGTTCATCCCTGGCCGGAGCACCGGTATGAACCTTGGACGTTCGCCCAAGTCCTACATGAAGTGCAGCACTGGGGTGAGGAGCTGGCGCTGGTCTCCATTGACTTACTTAAGACCGTTGACATGATGGACTGGGGCTATCTACTCAAAGTGCTGAGAGCTATGGGCCTTGGTCCACAATATCCGGGATCGGTCAGGTTGCTCTACACTGATTCTAGCGCCAGAGTGCGTGTGAGTCGAAACCCCTTAGAGGCGTGGGCGCTAGAGTGGGGAACATGGCAGGCCTGTCCTCTATCGCCGCTTCTGTTTGCGATTGCAATAGAACACTTGGCGAGCTGGGCACGCTGGAGACTGTGGCATATGTCTGGGGATGCTTGCCATATAATATCACTCTATGCGCATGAGACGCTTTTTTACATTGCAACCCCACATGTAGTGCTGCCCATACTGTTGAATTCTTAGATGGCTTTGGTCTCCACCTCAACCGTAATAAATCCTTGCTTTCCCTTGGCATCCTTGGTCTCTAATCCATTGGATTGCCTCCCGAGCCTGGGACCGCATTAGGAAATGGCACAATTCTGATATCTAGGAATACAGGTGTCCCACATTGAGACACAGCAGCTACACCTTAATATGGATAAATTGATTGACTCCCTGTGGCAGTCAGTGGCCTTCTGGAACAAATTGCCGCTATCACTGATGGGCTGACTGGCTGTGGCCAAATGATGTTGTTGCCGCGATGCCTGTATACATTGCAGAATTTGCTCTGTCCCATACCCAAGAAGGTATTTAAGCAGCTGAACTCTGTACTTATATCATTATTGTGGGCGGGCCGCTGCAGTAGGGTGGCCTTGACCACATTGGCCCGACCGTACAAGGAAGGGGGTCTGGAGGTGCCCAGACTTGATCTGTACTATTATGCTGAACATTTACAACATGCGGTTAGGTGGCTGGGTGAGGGGGACAACTGGGAGAAGCTCCTACTGGCAGGGTTGGTAGCCACAGACCACCTCCCAGTGGTACTAATGCAGGGAGGGGGAGTTCCCAGGGATCTCCCCTATGTTGTTCGTCAGACAGCGCACATATGGCAATACTATGTAGAAGTGGTCCTGAGGTGCACCCCCTTTTACCGAGAACTCCCTATCTGGATACTGGAGCCAGTTCTTCAAATAAAGGGCAATATGTCCTTTCAGGGCTGGAGGGACGGTGGGTGTGCTCTGTTGGGCAACCTGTATCCTGGCAAGTTTTTTTATCATCTTTCAACAAGCCTGTGAGGACTTTGCACTAGTGCCGGAACATTTCCTACACCACGCTGGACTGACTCAGATGACCATATAAACCTGGCCCACATTCCCCACTGCACCCTAATCCATGCATACGCTGAACATCTTACTGCCCTGCAGTGCAGGTCGCCACCTGATTACATATCTATATAGAGTGCTAGATGGATATGGACTTGGGATCTCCGTTAGATGACAGAGCTTGAAATGGCATTTGCAAACTCACACATACAGTGTCTTGTATCGCCTGTTTTAAGCTGGTCACCACAACTTAACTCACAGGACGTGTTTGACTCCTAAGAGCCTTCGCCGCATATCTCCCACCTGGCCGGACAGTTGCCTGCGCTGCAGTGCCGACAAGGGGGCCTTCTTGCACTTGGCATTGCGATGCCAGATGGTGCAGGACTTCTGGACACATGTGGTGACAGACCTACAGTGGACCACGCATTTGCAAATAGACCATATACCACTACACTGTTTGTTGGGCTATGTTATGGCCTGGTCTGACAGTTCGGGCTGGACTGTTTCCAAGAGGAACAGGGTCAAGACTGATTTGCATATGGCTGGGTCTGAACTGGGGTGACGAAGTGAGCTAAATAACGATGATGGTTTTAACCCAGATCTAAAAGTGACTGGTAGCGTCTGAAAAGTGTCAGTGCTCCGTCCATCATCTTATTGTGTTTGCATTGTGTGCCCTAAGTTGGCAGGGTATGCCCAGACATGGGTCCCTTGTTTACTTTGCCACTGGATTCAAGCTAGCCTGGCTGATGAGGGGTATTACCCCGAAACCGGTCCCAGGATGCTTGTTTCCGGTCCAGGGAGGACTTGGCCTGGCAGTTCGGGCTGGACTGTTCCCATGAGGAACAGGGTCAAGACTGATTTGCATATAGCTGTTTCTGAAATGTGGTGGCGAAGTGAGCTAAATAACGATGATGGATTTAACCCAGCTCTAATAGTGACTGGGGGTGAATGTCTGCAAAGTTTCAGCACTCCGTCCACCATCTTATTGTGTTTGCGGAGCAAGATAATGTCCAACCTCTACTGCACCCAGCCAAAGATGATGAATGGTTGGTTATGTTCACATTGAGGGAGGCTCACTGGCTTGACACTATCGGTATTGCTGTTGTCTACTATTTAGATATTTGGACATGGACAAACGTGGTGGTTTCCATTTTTTGCCATCACTGACTGACTCTAAATAAGAATTTTAAGCGCTTTTCTTGAGTATGTTGGGATTACTTTTCCATAAAACACTGGGATAGGTTCACTGCTTCTACTGCCTCTCAAGACTCTTATCCTCTTTTTCTATTTTTCTACTGCCTCTAACACATGATTCTGAATAATGGTTCATTGCTCGTCTGTCCACTAGAGTTCAAACACGTTTCAATGGGTATCTCCAAACAAAGTTGTGCTGTCTCCAACGACTCGTGCGCACTTCTTTTTTTGACCACCCAATAAGTCACTCAGCTAGATTAAGGGTTTCAAAGAGCTTGCACTCATTTCTTCTAAACAAGATTTTTTCTGTGTTTGGTGCAAAATTATACGTCAGGTACATCTTCATAAAGTTACTGGTGTTGGGGACTTTAGTGGACTAAGGGCCATATGTAGGTAATTTCTATTTACCGATTCCTAAATACCGAATTTTACCGATTCAGTATTTAAGAATCAGTAAATAGAATGTAGGTAAATAAGGAATACCTTCCCATTCATACCTATGGGCCTGGAGGCCCATAGGAATGAATGGGAAGCCATTCACTATTACCGATTCGGTAAATACCGATTCGGTAATAGGGGAGCATATTCAAGGCTGGCAGGGTGTCAAATTGACACCCTGTTGCACCCCTGAATCGTGCATGTGTGCACATGTGGCGCACATACATGCCCTAAGGGCATGTATGTCTTCCACATGGCACTTTTAAAAAGCACAAAATTGCTTTTTAAAAGGTATTCGGTATTTACCACCAACTTGTAGTTGGTGGTAAATAACGAATCCTTAAACCAAAAATGCACTCACTTGAGTGCTCTCTACATAGGATTTAAGGAATCGGTAATTTACCGATTCCTTAAAATAACGAATCGGTAAATTACCGACTCCTTAAATCCGGCCTCCTACATCGCAAAGGGCTAAATACCGGTCGGTAACGGGAAATTTACCGATTTTCGGCCGTTACCGACCGGTATTAGCCCACCTACATATGGCCCTAAATGTTTTGTGTGAGGACAGGGGCAGAAAAATGTAATTGTAAAAATGTTTGCTATCGTTATTGAATGGAACTGAATGCCCACTTACTCAGTGGTGCTGGAACAATTTTAAACATTAGTGTGCAGCCATCAATGTTATATCACTCAGCTAATATGGTTTGTAAAAAATAAGTGTCACACAAAGAACAAGTGTAGCAAATGGCAAGTGAGTGGTCATGGTGTGGTATGTAGCTGTTGGTGTATTTAAGAGCATACTGTTGCAAATATATTACTATTATCGAAGCATGGTGTGGTAACACTTTATCAATTACAGACAGCACAATCTCCATTGTAATGGCCTTTAATATTTCACAAGCATACTGTTTTACTAATAAAACTATATAGTGCCCAAACGATAACATATAGAAATCGGAAATTTTGCCCCCAGAGAAAGAAAAGTAAATACCAATCTCTTTTAATAAGCAGCAATTTGTCAGAATAGGTAGACTGGCATTTGACCTCTGTGTTTGAACCCACAGCAAATGTGATAAGATAACAACAAAATATATGGGCATCTTCAGTGCTTTTTGGTCATTCACCTTCGGAGGGAGTTCTGTCCGTTGTAAGTCCGAGTCCACTACCCCCCCACCCTGCCCCTCCCCCGCCCCGCCTCACCGCCGCGCAGCACTCCCTCGGCGAGCCGCCACTGATGAAATTTGTTCTCGGGGCACACAAATTTTAGCATGATTAAAAATAGCCAATGGTAAGCCACACATAAAATGCGTCATTTTGTGAAAATTACTCTTGTTTCGCATGTGAATATCATGCTATATTGTCCTTGTGTTTAGTTTCTTTTGGAGGTAAAATTTCATGCTAAGCCAGGTCATGATAGTTTAGTAGATATGGCTTTCAATGTGTACATGGAGCGTTTGCACTGTTCCCACAGTGTTATGCCCCCTTTGCAATTTTTATCATGGGGGTAGCGCTCCATGATACGAAGCGTTTTTGGTGCTGTGCGCATATCAACTTTCAGCGCAAAAAAGCTTTTGTACACCTAAGTTGATTGATGCTGCTGCTTGCCCTGCTTTGAAGTAGCAGTGCTGAGTAGCGTCGCACGTGGTGTGGTGCAAAAGAATGGCATATCTCAGCCTATGTTTTGCTTGCATAGCTAGGGACTCATTTATGAGGTTTTGCCGTAGGGCAGCGCTGCAGGTCTTCCTGCTGCCCTGCCCTATGGTAAAAGAAAAGGGCAGGAATGTGCCGTATCTATCAGATACGGCGCATTCCTGTCCATTTCCCCTGCACCCTCATACAATGGGCTGCCATGCGCCAACACAGGCACCTTTGCACCATGGTGCAAGGGTGCCTGCGCTGCGGGGATGATTATTTTTGTACAGGAAGGGAAATCTTCCTGCTCAAAAACAATCAGAAGAGGCTTTTTCCTCTTTGTATGTGTGCTGCAGAAAAAACGAGGAGAAATAAAGATATTTGTAAGTTTTTGGGGCTGCCCCAGATTTACGATTTCTCATAAATCTGGGGCAGTGTCAAAAAGCCATGGGTGTTGCTGGGAATGCCCCCAGAAACACCCATTGCATGCCCCTTTTTCGCAGAAAACTGCGTTAAAGGGAACCATATTTACGAGGCAGCATTAAGCCAAATAAAGTGACTTAGTGCTGCCTCGTAAATATGGAGCAGGCTCCTGCGCCACGGAACGTCACAAAAAGTGACGTTCCGGTGACGCAAGGGGCATCATTAATGAGGTCCCTAGTATAAACACCTAAGGAGAAAATAGAGGCTGAAAAAGGACCCACGTCCACCTCTAAAGTAACTGCAGAACACAGCTATTGGCGTGGTGCCCTTTTGTTTGGAGCATCTGGGGGAGGTACCTTACTTTATAAACTTTATTTCGGCTGTAAGCCATAAAAGCACATAAGATAAAACATACATTTAAAACAGTTAAGATATGCGATATAAAATGAGCAATATTATGTGCAATAATATAGACATTAGAACAACCTATGACTCCGGACTATTAGTCACGCTCCTGCAACATAATAGATTTATGCAATATGTCAAGTAGTACCTGGTATCTCCCTGGCTGGTTTTATTTATTAACATAATTGCATAACCAGCTAAACCTAAAACTGCACATCAAGCTGTACATAAGTTAATACACAGTAAAATAGGTTAGTCAGCCACTAAAAATAAACAAAATTGTGAATACTCTAAAAGGTTCCTATGGTATAAAAATAAGTATTACACATCCTATTATCCAGCAGTTATGTCAATTACTGTTTTACTGTTCACCACTATACAAATTTTCATGGGAGATACTCATCTTGTGCCTTATTCTTCACACACCGATCAGAAAACAAGAGAGCAAAAATGATCAATCTACATGTATCGTACGTCAGAATCCTGAGTGCTTCTTTGTAATCCCTAGTTCCCAGATTCTGACTGAGCGGAATTATCCAACACCTCCTATGGGTCACATAGGTTGGGCAAAAAAAAAAACCTTGCTCAATAGTTTCTTTTGGGTCCCCATAGGCCTAGCACTGCAGCTCGTTCCATACCAAAACCAAGCAAATAGACAGCCATCATTGCCCAGTAAATAGACTGGTAAATGAAGGAGAGATAAGCAAGCTGATATGCAGACAGTCAGACAGGCAGGTAAGCAACCAAATGGCAGACAGCTATGCAAGCCATCTGGGGGAGGTACCGGTTGCATTTCGTGTGATCCTATTGAAATACTACTGATGTGTCTACTACTGAATCTGGCAATTCCAGAATTGGATGAGGTTGGCTCACTCATGTAATGTGACATGCTTCCTCTTAGGCCACTGCATCCCACCCTGGTAAGAGGATTGTATCAGGGCGAACTCAACCTCAGGCTGGGCTATTCAGAAGGAGTTCTTAGATATGAATCTTTTTTTGGATAACTTGGGTCCAGTTTCTACTGCTAAAAATGCCTTAGAGTACACCACAAAAGTATCCTTTATTAAGGTAGTACTCTAGGTATAATTAAAACATACCGTAAGGTAATGACAGGGGACGGTGGTGGATACTATGATGCTTACATACCCTAGGTTTGAACCCACATGATTCTACCCTTTTATTAGCCTGAAAGGCCTGGGGCATTCATAAGGGTTACTGGCTGGGCCCTACCCTTAATTTAAAGTGAGGGAAAGAAAAATAGTACATGCAGAGAGGACCTACCTCTCTGATGGTGGACACCTGGTTATTTTACCTAGTGCCCGGGGGATATTTGCCTTATGGTCTGTTGCGGGGGTGTCTCCTATAGTCACACATTCATCAAGGAGTGGTGCCCGCTTTGATTCTGTACATCCCGTTTCAACAGCCGTCTGGTACAAACCAGACAGCTGTTGAAACGGGACGGTTAGGATAAAAGTGGGCACCATTTCTTTACATACAATAAAATTCTTACCAGGGTGGGATGAGGTGGCCATGATGAAGCATGTCACATTACGTGCGTGAGCCCAACTCATCCAATTCTGGAATTGCCAGATTCAGTAGGAGACATATCAGCAGTATTTAAATAGGATCACTAGAGAAGCAACTGGTACCTCTCACAGATGGCTTGCATAGCTGTCTGCCATTTGTTTGTTTACCTGCCTGTCCGACTGTCTGCATATCAGCTTGCTTGTCTCTCCTTCCTTTACCAGTCTATTTACTGGGCAATGATGGCTGTCTATTTGCTTCCTAGACTATGAGTGTGAATTAGATTGCCGAGTACAAAATGTACTCCGTCAGGGTGATGGGACAACAGTGGCCGATAAGGAGACTCCCGCACCTTGAAGTAAGTGTGACTACAGGACGGGGTATCCACTCTGTCCCCGAGTTAGGATCATCATTGATGAAACTCGGGTACACAGACGGTGTGTGTCTACAAAAAGGGCAAGTATGGCCACTTATGAGTTCCCTACCATATAATGACAAGACTAGGAGGGTACTTATCTAGAACCTTCTTTAGGGATCCGTATCCTGAAGAATGCCATTGACCCACACGGGCGGCGACCTATGGCAGAAACATGTTGATACAGCAGATAGGGTAATGGTGTCGTTACTTTCCCATTTACCCTTATTTGAACCTTTTTAATCCTGCCAAGTGGGATCCATAATAAAGACAGCGGATACCCACTTAGACAGTTTTAGCATTTTTTCTCTGCCTCAGGGATCCCAATTCTATGATTTCTTTCTTTTCTATATTCTCTTTTTTCTCAGCGCTCCTCTCTGATGTTGGTCTGCACCAGGGAGTCGCAGCGGCCCTATGGTGAAGCATGTCACTCATTGAGTGGGTGAGGGCAGTATTTACACCCCTTTGGGATTCCCAAATTATGTCATGATCTTTCACTTCTTGCCTCTTCCACAAGTTTAGGGGAATCTGGTTTTTCCTCTTTTTACTGTTATTTTTTTTAAATTTTGATCTAGGAGGGGACTGGCTGGCCCACACCCTAGAGAGTAATATACATATATAATTTTTTTTGTTTGTTGAGTTATTACCCTTATTTACAAGTCCTTCTCGTGAAGTGAGTGGTACATTTGGTGGGAGAACGAGGGAAGGCTCAATTTCTCTTCCCTTCATTTTTATGAATTAACTGATGGAGTAAAATACCCTGTCACCCTGACGGAGTAAACGGATTCCGGATTTAGAATGTACATTGCCCCAGCGGGTATCTTTCTTATTGGCAGGAACAGCCGTCACTATGGTTCCTGTCAATGCACTGAAAGGCTCCTGTAAGGCTCTGTCAACATAACGGTGCCATGCGGCACACTTTCACTATTTTTTTTATTTTCAAAAACAAAATACCGAAGTATGATTTTCTTTTGAAAACAAAAAAACAATGACCACCTCACCATGGAAGTTGTCTCCCATAGTGTGGGGGTCATTGATATGTTTTTACTTTCACTTACCGCCACATTTTGGATGATGGTGTGTGAAAGTAAAAATTGGCCATTTGTCCTTTAACTTTTAAAAGGGTGGGTGGACAAATGGCCAAATCTCTGATGGCCCTTAATCTGTTGGAGAAGTACGTCAGCAGCGGGGGTGGTGTAGTCTCCGTCACTGACATACTTACGTTCTGCCCAACTCGAAATGAGATGGGGATACTCACAATGGCAACGGAGTAACCTCTCTGCAAAATCTTAATAAGGCCCTATTTTTTTACCGACCTATCTGTACATGTGTATATCCACCTGTGGATAATCGTACCTCCCTGTTTGTCTTCCTGTCAGTACATTTGGCTGTTGTTTTTCTGCAGGCCAACCGGTAGGGCTCTGTGCTTTAAACAGGTCATAATGGTAGCTAGCAGAAAGGCTTTCCATATAACTTTGAAAATGTTCTTACAATTTCAGTGTGCTTTCCCCCCTTTTTATCCACTTCAAATCATATTGAAACTGTAAATTTCCCAAAGAGCCTTTACTGCAAGAACTTGTCTTTAAGTGCGACACAGAGTATTACTTCTGTTCGAAGTTACTCTCAAGAAGAAATTGCACCCATTTGTCTGAATACTATTACAATGAGCAATATGCGGGCTCTTAGTCGTAGCCTGACATCCCTCGCTATAGAGTCATGACCCTTTCAAATGTTTTGCTATTTTAGTCTCTCTGGAATATTTATTTCAAAGTATACAACAACTTTTTTTTTGTATGACTGGCAAGCCGCACCATTTATATAGTTGGTTGGAGTGTCAGCAAGGCGAACCTCCAGTAGGGGTTTTAAAGTACTGTACCAAAATATTTAGGGGAGGGAGGAGTGGGAAATGGACAGCTTAGTCTGCTGCTCTCCTACTGCCTATCCTGGAGGTGAAAAGACAGCAAGAAAAGGCAGAGACTCAAGGGCAGTGAGAGATACGCCCTGAGCCATGCCTTTTGCTAACTCCTGTTGCCCAGGTCCTGCTTCCTCCTCTCACTGACTGACCCTTACAAGGGTCAGTCAATGAGAGATGGAGGCAAGACCTAGGAAAGACAGAGCACAAAACAGCCATTTTTTCCTGCCCTTGTTGCTGTCTTTCTGAGTCCTTGTTGATGTGAGTGAGTGTGTGTACAAGCATGCTCTGTGTTTGTGTGTGTATGTGTGAGTGTGTGGTGCAAGAGTGGTGTCATGCCTGACGACTGGTGGATTGCAGCGTGATTTGGTAAGTAACATGGGTGTGGCAAGAGCAAGGTGCGGGAACAGTACCGGTGAAAGAAGGGGAACAGATGTTGAGTGAGGTGGAGGGTAGAGCGAGGAGGGGCTGTAGAAGGAGCCTAGGCAGGGTGGGTGGGGCCAGAGCAGAGGGACAGAGAGAACAGGTGCAGGAGGAGAGCAAGGGTGAGTGGGGTCCCAGGGGATAAGAAGGGTTCACAGGTGGAGCCTGGTGCACGTCAGGTGAGAGAGGAGGGGTGAAAGCAGAGTGGGGCCAAATGTGGGCCCTCATGAAGTGGTTCATTAGTCCACAGATGGGGTGATTACATAGGATGGGACTTATGGTGGGGAACCCCAAAATCTTTTTTACTGCACCCCCTACACTCTCTAGTTTGAGGGGGCAGTCAAATTTGGGGGAGCATTATTAAAAGGGGTTTGGGGTTTCATTATGAAGGGTGATGGGGGCACAGAATGACATGGATTCTGGGCAATTTTTGGGGGCCTACCCATAGTTTTTATTGCTCCTTTCATCCTTTATGGGTTGCACCCCAAAAGGATAGGGGCAGCAGGGGGGCTAGGGGCGAACAGGCTTGTCACAGTTTCTATCACCACCCACAAGGGGGCACCATACAATCCTACTGCGTTTAAGATATTGAAAGGTACAACAAGGAGCATGTGCTGGTATTTTTGCAGGCGGGGCTCCCCAAGATTTTACTGCCTCCTCTCCCCTCCATGCGGTATGTTATAGGGACCCTTGGGAAATTTCTATTGAAAGCAGACGGTATAGAGATTCCTACTATGAAATCTGAGAGCACTAACATTTGCTAAATAAAGGGGGGGCAGTGGAGCAGAAGAATGAGGCAGGGAAAGGGCACCTGTGCGATTGGTTGGCTGGGTCATAGAGAATAATCATGGCATGGAAATAGGCAGCATGCTGCCAGGATTGGCAGTGTCTGTTGTGAGTTTGGCGCGCTCTTCAATTTATTTGTCCTCCTTACGTTGGATATGATCCACAGAGGGAAGGCCAGGCTTTACTGTTAGGCAGAACCCTTTATTTATGGAGCTGAGAGGGGCTGTACAGAGTGGTAAGTGCCTGTATACCCGAGCAATGTGCATCCAACCGGTCACTTTCTGGGAAAAACCTCACTAACCATGCATATTTATGCACCAAACATGGCAAATCCTTACACCAGCAAAGCATCATATCGTACTTGTCAGCTTTGAAGTGGTCTAAGTGTATATATTTGAGGGGAATATTCATCTGTGCTTCCTTTCCCACCTTTCTCTCACATGTCCCTTCAAAGAGACAGGTGACATACTCAATCAATCACTTAGCAAAATAGTATGCTTTGACACTTTCATCTTGCTGTTTACCTTCCAAACATTCCCCCTTCACCACAAATACAGGCCAGCCATTCCTCGTTACTCATTCACTCAGTCATTGCAGTCCTCCACTCCTTAGGCCCTGCAAGACAAACATGAACAAGAGGTATGCCATCAAGCAGTAGAAAAGCCTCAGTGTGCTCTTATGTTCATACTGCTGCCCTCTAGTAATGCTACACGGCAACTGCAGCATAATAATAGGACTGAAAAGAGGGCTGTCCTATGCAAATAATGTCCTCCCATGCTTACTTTCTTCTGAGACGGTCGCTGGCTTGCGCTGTGATACCGCCTCCAACATATGGTCTACAGTCAAATTCAAAAGCAGCCTTCCTATCTTTAGCTAAGGATTTTGCCACTTGAATACCGCACATGGGTACGTCACCTTCACTTAGCAGTGTCACGAGGCCCATAGGGGTATTGTCGTCTTCCCTTTGTTAGAATGAGCCCTTTGCTGCTGGTCTCCTGCTTTGCACATGTTACTACGCAAATTGTTTTTGTTTGTGCCACTCTTAAATTTTCACATAGAACATGCTGTTGTTTTAGCGCCTTGCTCGTTCCTGGGATTTAGTCTGCACATTGTGTACAAGGTCGAACAACAATACCCCTACTTATTCTGTTCTGGTCAGGCCCTAACACCTAGACAAAACATGCAGATGCAGCTGTTCCTTGGGAACATGTACTTTGGTCATATGGGATACACAGATGGCTAGCACACACTTGGTGAGGGATCTTTCCAGGGAGAAGAGCATGAGAGCACCTGTGATGTAGAGCTACCATCTATAGACTGAGGTATGGGGTCTGCTGATAACACCCAGAGATCTTCTAATATATAATCATTTTGCTTCGCAACAAGGGGAGGGATGATAGGCTACTCTGTTGTTTATCATGAAAGCTCCTTTTATGATGTTCGGACTACTTGCTATGCTGACCGTATTTGTGTTAGGCATTTTTCTACCGATTGTGGCACGTATACTGCAAACTAGAGCACGTTTGTTAAAATAAACATTTTAAACTGTTTTGTGTTTCTGTTGGATCTTTTTGTGGACGGTTACAAGAGTGTGAGCGAAAGGGTGTGTCTTGCAACTGTGACTCCTGAGAGAGTCGGGAGTGTTGTGTTCCTTTGGTGTCTAATCAATTGTTCCCCTGTGAGTGAGTAGGAGGGCAAGTGAGACACTATAGCTAGTCGGTCTCGGGCTCACAGGTACTAAGGTGGTAGGATAACTCAGCCCCTGCCTACTGAGGTCCCGTGATCCGAAGCATAGTTCTGTGATCACGCAGAATCAACGCAACATGGCCCCAAACGTTTGGTCTAGTACTTATGGGCGAGCCTCCTGAGTAGCGCTTGTGCTTATCCATGATACCCTCTCACCGGTTGCCGGAGATGTCCGTGGTGGGAGGGCTTAGCCTCCTCAGTTTGTAGGGTACAACTATTTGCTGTAGGTTTTTTAAGCTTGAATTGTAAAAGGTTTTAGACCCATTTTGTGCTACCTTTTGGTCTCATTTCTGATATATGTAAAATGGCGCAACCGGTCGTGATTCCGGCACATTGCCATTCGGCGGTTACACAACATTTGTTACAACACGGGGTTCCTAATGCGGGAGCTCCAATTATTTTTGTGGTCGAAGTGGATCCTGCGTGCCGCTTCAAAGTCTTTTATTCCTGGGTCACACTTCCTGCAGTGGATACGAATGATAATTTATTTTACGCTTATACGGTAGCTGCAACACCTGCAGCATATCGTCCTTATGCGGTGATCGAAGTTCCTCTTACGTCGTGGGAGCACCAGATTTGATTTAGTGGCACCCTTACCCACCCAATCTCATTTGTTCGTATGGTCCCCTTAAGTATTGATGGGGCCACATGGCCGGTGATTGCTGGTTTTACGCCACATCCAAATGATCTCAATGCTAATGTGGCGGATGTACGTTTACTGTATGCTCAAGTAGTCTTCTCTATAGACACGTGATTCCGTTTATTTCTCGTGCCTTTTTGGTAGCTCCCCCTGGCAGCGGCTGATCAGGAGCGTCAGTTGTGGATTATTATTGCTGATGTTTATACTAAATTAGGACGCAATAGTTTGAGAGTCAGACCATCTAGTCAAGCCCAAGGTAAACCCCCTCTGGAAAAGGAGGGTCGTCCGTCTTCCCAAAAAAGACATGGGAAAAAAATAAGCAGCAACAGAAGCCTCGGTCCTGGGCTGGTGCGCAAGCCCCAGACACATCTGAACGTAGATATGATTTATGTGATCGCTCTAAAATTAAGACACCGGATAGGTTCCAGGTTCCTGGTCCCCGTTTTCCTCGTTCCTTTCAGGAATCGTCAGATCAACAATTTGGCGGAGGTGGATGACAGGATCGCAGACAAGGTGGGCCCATGCAACAGCAGCAGGACCCACAGTGCCAGTTTGATGTAAAAGCCAAAAGGGAGGACCACCTCAATATCGACCCCGGTTTCAGAAGAAAAAAGTTGCCGCTTTGACAGCAATATATGCCCCAGACGATGAAAACCCTCCTCCTGGACAGGAGTTGGGCAGTAACTCTCCTCTACAGCGCAGCGGAAGTTACCATAGTGCGCCAGACACTCCACCAGTTACTGGAAGTGAAAGCAACTGACACTTTTATTACTGTTGAAACCACGGACAGCCGAGTTTCTCCCCCAAACAGACTATATCATGTTACCCTTCAAATATAGGGTGATATTAAACATACTGTGAATGCAGTTTTTTAGACAACTTGTCGTCCTCCTATGACATTTTACTGGTGGAGGTTGATTGGCCTTCCCCATTTGTCCTCGCTTTTCCTCGAGGGGAGGAGGTAATTCTTCCTTCTTTTTCGCAGAATGTCCCAGATGAGACAAAACAGGCTTATGCTTCGGAGTGGGCTCTAGCCTTAGCTCATGCTTTGTATCGCAAGCAAGCTGGTTGGGATAAGGATTCACCTATGCATGTTATTCCACTATGGGCTACTCCGCAACCCCAACCTCAGTATCCAATTAAACAAGATGCTAAAGCATCCTTTGGTGATGTGCTCACCCAATTGGAATATCAGGGTGTGATCGAGCCCTGTGAATCTTCAATGAATCTTCCTCTTTTTCCGATATTGAAACCGGGCGGTTCATATCGTATTGTTTTGGACTATAGACATTTGAATAGTCATGTCCATACCTTTGCGGTACAGAATACACACAGTTCAGCATTAGTGAATAATATAGTGCGTAAAAAGTATAAAACTACGTTAGACATTTCTAAAGGTTTTTTCAGTCACACATTGGCTCCGGAGAGCCGTGACTTGACTGCATTCAGCGCTCTCGGAAAGCAGAGGCACTATGCGAGATTGCCTATGGGGTATAAGAATAGCCCCGGGGTTTTTGCGGCACGTATAGTGTCGCTTTTGAATGAAATTGACCATGAAACGTTTTCATATGTCGATGACATTTACTTAACAGATGATGAATTAAACCCTCATCTTGCGCGGGTGGATCGCATACTCAGGCGTTTCGCCGCGTTAGGTTAAAAATTCAATTTTGCTAAATTGCATATAGCGTTTTTGGTTGTTCTTTTCCGTGGGTATGAATTGACCAATTAAGGAAGGGGGTTAGCTCCCCAATTCTTGGAGAAATGTGCCCAGTTACAGCCTCCGTCTTCCCTCAAGAAATTGCAATCTTTGCTGGGTTTCTTGAATTTCGGCAGAACTTATATTCCAGCTTATGCTCAGCGTATCAAGCCATTATACGCTTTGCTACATCCTTCTTTTTGCAGCTTCCAGTTGGCTTGAGGAACACATCGCTGTACTGCGCTCTTTGCAGACTGATTTGCTAGCAATGAAATGATTACAAACTAGAGTGAATACTACTAATTTGGTTATACCGGTTGTACCAGAAGCAATCCGTTTCACATAAGTGACGTTCAATAAGGGGGACGCAATTCCGATTACCTACAAATCGCATTTGTATAGTCATGCAGAGTTATGTTTTTCTTCTACTGAAAAAAGTCTTACTGCTGTACAGATGGCGATTCTGAAAGAACGTCTTCTGGCTCAAGGTAAACGCATTTTTGTCGTAACACTGGTACCTGCCTTAGAGGCAGTCACAAAAGCTAGCATAACGAATTTTAAAGCACTACATCCTAGGTGGATACAATGGGCTACTTCATTGACATCAGCTGATGTCAATTTCATTTTTGATCCTTCTTTACAGACGCAGGAGTTTCTTCAATATGAACATGTTCATCCGCTTCCTTTGTCGGTCCTTGCTCTTGAACAGTACAAATGTATAATCTATACTAATGGTTCTGCACAGCTGGCCATTGGTTCAGAACAATCTTATTCAGCAGCCTGTGCTATTGTGGCAGGAACAATTGTGGATGGTGCGTTTCTGTCATCACTGGTGCACACACAGGCCTTTGATGATTGTACGGCACAATTGGCCGAATTGCGAGCTCTACTTTTAGCTCTTTAATTTGCTGATCCAGAGTTGCCTACTCTTGTGGTGTGTGACTCTTTTTATTGTGTGCAGTCTTTTAATGACAATGTGTTTTTTGGGAGACAAAATGATTTTCGTGATTCTAAAGGTAATACAATTAAGCATAAGACGTTTTGGGTCAGAGTGGCCACTCTTAAAGATCGCTTGCCACTTACACATGAAATCCCTACGTTGGGACATCAGTGTGCTGGAGCGCATGCTGTTGGTAATTCTTAGGCCGATGAAGCAGCCAAATCTGCAGTAGCCACAGTTAAGGTAGCAGCAGTTACAAGGTCCATGACAAAGATTGATGATGACGTTTTGGCAGCTGTTGCCGTTTCAAGGGAGGGTACACCTTTTCCCCAGGGTTTCCCTTCACGTTACACTTATCACTTGCTTACTGACAATGTAACTGTGGTAACTATTCCTATGGTTGGTGATCACATGATTCCCAACGAAGGCCACAGACTTTCACTGATTGTGGCCGCCCATGAAGGAATGGCTTCTGCTCATGCTGGAGTGTCGTCTACAGTTTCTCTTTTGCAGCAACGCTTTTGGTGGGGGGAGGTTATACCAGCAGACTCATAAATATGTGCTTTCTTATGACATTTGTCAACAAATTCACAATTCTACTGTATCTCGTCCACCACAGACACACCTTTACATTTCTAACCATCCTTTTGGATGTATATATCTTGATCATTGAGGTCCTTTGACATCTGATAATGCTTTCAAATACATTTTGGCTGCAGTGGATTTGTGGACTAGGTTCCTCTGGGTTTGGCCACAATGCTGTGCTGATGCGCGTACTGTTATAAACGATTTGCATGTCTTTGTCAGGACTTATGCCTGGGGCTGGGGCGCATTTAATTCTGACCAAGGTCCGGCTTTTGCCTCTAAGGCATACCGTGATTCGATGAAGTCTATGGGGGGTGCAGGTGCATTTCTAGTCTCCATATAGGCCTGAGGGTAATTCTGTTGTGGAGCGGATGAACCTTGACTTAAAGCAGTCTTTAACAGCAAGGGTACTAGGTATGGACTGTGTTTGGTTAACTCATATATATGGGGTACAACATGCACTTAATAATCTCCCTAGAAGATCTCTGGGTGGCCTCTTTGGCATTAAAATGTTTGTGCGAGACCTTGAAGGTCTAGAATTTGTGGCGGCTGCCGCAATATTTGACGTAGATAATCACTGTGCTATTTTACAGGATCTACAAAAGGATAGTGATGCCCAGGCATGCACCCATTTGCCTTCACAGACGGAAGCAGCAGTGCTGATTCCGATTTCTGGCTGGCTACCAAAAGTAGGCGATCTGGTCTGGGAGAAGGTGACGAACAAGAAGGAATTCGGTTCCTCATACCGTGCTCCAGTCCCAGTCCTTGGTCTTAAGGGCACCCGAACTGTGATTTTACCTCCACTTCCAGATTCTAAGGATAATCGCTTTATTTTGATTGACCATGTCAAGTTGCACCATCTGGCCAATACTCAATAGTATGCCTAGAATCATCCCTAGCAGAGATGTTTTACTACAGCCTATGACCTCTGTTTCTTCTGATTCACCCCGGCAGCCAGAAGGGGTGACCGAATCTTCAGTTGACCAGTTATCAATTTTGCCTTCTACGTATTCTACCATGGAATTGACTTATTCCACCCCTCCTTTGGAATCCCCTGTGGCAGTGCCAGTTTCGACTCCACCTCCTGAACAGCCCACGTTATTTCAACTGAGTTCCAGCGGGTATTTTATTGATCAGGATAATTTCTTATTGGATACTTCTTCATTATCTTCAGTGGTTTCACCTCCACCAGCACGGATATGTGTCTTCATTGCTTGGTTGAAACTAACCTATCTGGTACCACCTTGGACGTATATCTGGATAATTATTTCATTGGTGTTCCTATTCATGTGGATTGGATTCGTGACTGTGTTTTTCCTCTTGACAAATGGCCACTATCTCCCTGAACGCTCTGCTGTGGAACTAGTTGACGGAGTATTGGCACCGCATTCATCCTCACACAAAATGAAAAGAGACCAAGCCCTTGTTAACATTTCAGCTGTCCCTATTGTTGATGGCATCGTATGGGATAAAGTGCCATTTGATGTTTATGGTCCTACGGAGACCCTACAAATACCACATGTCTTCCATGTGTCTTTGGGTGATGTAGTAACGCCACATTTATATTCAGATTTTTGGGATGTTAATGCTGTGAATTCCTTGTTTTCTGATCTGCAATATTACACAGTGTTTAATGCGGAAGATTTACATCTCAATACAGCTAATTATGCCGATTTATTTTGTTACCAATATTATGGGCATCATTTTCTCAATAGAACTAGCAGATAGCGTCCAAATATTGATTATCCCCAATGGGAACATTGTCCAACACCATCCAAGGGCAATTCTACAACACAACAACGGAAGTATACATACTTCTCCGGGGTTCACTGATAGTATATCGATGTTAAAAATATAGATGTTCAAAATATCGAAAAAAATATATAGACTACAAAAATATCGAATCCCATACCTACACAGGTAAGTACAAAAATATTGCGTCAAAAATATCGATGTAAAAAATATAGATGTAAAAAATATAGATTTAAATATATATATACAATAAAATAATATATATTGAATATATTAAATATTAATATTAATTTTAACAAAATAAATTAAATGTAATATACATATTTACAAAATATTACACATAAACTTAATAAAAAAATAAGCTCACAAACATAATAATGTATACATATATATATATATTTACTTTAAAATAATTAATAAACTATTATCTTTAATTTATTTTAAAACTTTAAAATTATATAAAAATAATATATATATATAAATAATTTAAAATATAAAAAAATTCTAGAATTAATTTAAATATTAAACTAGGAAAAAATATTTAAACTTAAATTGTCCAATACAATCAGTGCAACAGTAGAAAAAGTGTTGGATAGCAAAATACTTAAATTTACTATTCCAACTTCAGTGAGTGCAACAGTAGTGAAAGTGCAGGATAGCGGAGAGATAAAAATTACTATTCCCACTCCGGTGAGTGCAACAGTAGGGAAAGTGCTGGATAGGGGAGGGGTAAAAATTACTATTCCCACTCCAGTGAATGCAACAGTAGGGAAAGTGTTGAATACCGGAGAATTCTTTTTTACTATTCACACTAAACACTTAGAAAAAAAAATATTTAAAATTAAAATGAAAATTAATAAACAACATGTAAAAAAAAAATATATTAAACATAAAAAAGAACACATATTATAATATTAATTACATATACCAAAACCTACAAATATTATATAAAATAAATAATAAATACAGGAAGGGGTGGGAGCACACTGCTGACCTCCCAGCACAATTTGCCCCTTAGCATTCTGGTAAATAGCCCCCCTCAAGAAAAACAACAATACCCGCGCCAAGAAAGCCAGATGGTTTACCACCGAACTTCGAGAGTCCAGAAGAACATGCCGCCGCCTCGAAAAGGCCTGGAGGAACACCAAATCCACAGAAGCCCACGACAACTTCAGAGCCGCCACCAACGCCCACCATCAACTCATCAGAGAAACGAGGAAAAAAGCGATTGAAGACAGAATCTCCACCCACGCGCACAACAGCAAGGAATTCTTCAGCATCATCAAGGAGTTCGCCCAACCCACTAGCGAGTCTACCGACATCCCTCCCTCACAAGACCTCTGCGACAAACTCAGCACCTTTTTCCACCACAAAATCAAGAGCATCTACGACAACTTCGACGAAGACAACCAACACACTGAACCCTCACCAACCACCCCCAACACCCGGAAACCAGTGATTGACGACTGGACAGCCCTCACCACCGAAGACACACTGAAGACAATGAAGTCAATCCACTCAGGGGCCCCCACGGACCCTTGCCCCCACCACATCTTCAACAGAGCCGCCGACACCATCGCACCCATGCTCCGCCACACCATCAACCGCTCCCTGCCGACCGCCTCGTTCCCCGACGACTGGAAACACGCCGAGGTCAACCCCCTCCTAAAGAAACCCTCAGCGGACCCCACCGACCTCAAAAACTACAGACCCATCTCCCTGCTCCCGTTCCCAGCGAAAGTCATAGAGAAAGCCATCAACAGCCAACTCGCCACATTCATTGAAGAACACAACATCCTCGACTCCTCCCAATCCGGCTTCAGAAAAAACCACAGTATGGAAACCGCCCTCCTCGCCGCAACAGACGACATCCGCACCCTACTGGACAAAGGAGAAACAGTAGCCCTCATCCTCCTCGACCTATCAGCGGCGTTCGACACAGTCTCCCACCGCACCCTAATATGCAGACTCCACGACGCAGGAATCCAGGACAAGGCCCTCGACTGGATCCGCTCCTTCCTCTCCGGCAGGACGCAGCAGGTCAGACTTTCCTCTCGGACCCCACACCTACCACCTGCGGAGTCCCCAGGGCTCCTCCCTCAGCCCGACGCTCTTCAACGTCTACATGGCTCCACTCGCCCCCATCGTCAGAACCTACGGACTCAACATCGTGTCATACGCAGACGACACCCAGCTCATCCTCTCCCTATCCAACGAGGCCAACACCGCCAGCCGCAACTTTCGAGAAGGCATGGAAGCCGTCGCCAAATGGATGAAAAACAGCTGCCTACAACTAAACACCAACAAAACAGAAGTACTCATCATGGGCCCAAACCCCGATGCCTGGAGCGACACCTGGTGGCCCCCCGCCCTCGGAAACCCGCCAACCCCCACGGACCACGCACGCAACCTGGGAATCAGCCTGGACTCCGAGCTCAAAATGGACCGCCAGATCATCTCTGTCTCATCTTCCTGCTTCCACACCCTCCGCCTCCTTCGTAAGACCTTCAAATGGATCCCCCTCGAACACCGAAAGACCGTCACTCACGCCCTGGTCACCAGCAGACTCGACTACGGCAACGCAGTCTATGCCGGAATAAACAAAAACCTCACCCGCAAGCTACAGAACATCCAGAACGCCGAAGTAAGACTGGTCCTCAACCTGCCAAAACACTGCCACATCTCCCAGCACCTGCGCACACTCCACTGGCTCCCTGTAGAGGCGAGAATCACCTTCAAGATGCTCACCCACGCACACAAGGCCCTCCACGGCACCGGACCAGCATACCTGAACAGCCGACTCAAATTCCACGCACCCCAAAGGACCCTACGATCAGCCCAGCTCTCCTACGCCGTCGTCCCCCACACCAGAAAGACCAGATCGGGAGGCCGCTCCTTCTCCTTCCTCCCGGCCAAAGCATGGAACGCCCTTCCGCTCCACCTCAGACAGACAACATCGCTCCCCATCTTCGCAAGAAACCTCAAAACCTGGCTCTTCGACAGACCCCCTCCTTGATGGATGGAACCTGCACCCCCCCCCCCCTAGCGCCTTTAGACCCTTACGGGTGAGTAGTCGCGCTTTAACAAACCCCTGATTGATTGATTGATTGCTTACTTGGTATTTTGCTGGAGTGTTCCACCAAAGCTGGTGCAGATTAGTGCTGTCATCTCTAGACACATGTGTTTCTGGATTTTATCCATCATCAGTAGAGATCAAAAACGATTTTCTTCTGGGGTTGCTGAACAGGCTGCCACAATTCTTACAGGTCTCAGTACCTCTCACAGGCACACAGGTGCATCTCCACTAGCTCGTCAGCTCAATGGCTCAAGGGAGCCTTTTTAAACAGGAAGGGGTGGGAGCACATTGCTGACCTCCCAGCACAGTTTGCCCCTTAGCATTCTGGTAAATGCAGTTTGTAGTGCATGCTTACTTGGTATTTTGCTGGAGTGTTCCACCAAATTTGGTGCAGATTAGTGCTGTCATCTCTAGACACATGTGTTTCTGGATTTTATTCGTCATCAGTAGAGATCAAAAAGATTTTCTTCTGGGGTTGCTGAGCAGGCTGCCACAATTCTTATAGGTCTCAGTACCTCTCACAGGCGCACAGGTGCATCTCCACTAGCTCGTCATCTCAATGGCTCAAGGGAGCCTTTTTAAACAGGAAGGGGTGGGAGCACACTGCTGACCTCCCAGCACAGTTCGCCACTTAGCATTCTGGTAAATGCAGTTTGTAGTGCATGCTTACTTGATATTTTGCTGGAGTGTTCCACCAAAGTTGGTGCAGATTAGTGCTGTCATCTCTAGACACGTGTTTCTGGATTTTATCCGTCATCAGTAGAGATCAAAAAACGATTTTCATCTGGGGTTGCTGAGCAGGCTGCCACAATTCTTACAGGTCACAGCTGTTTGGCAGCCTACTCAGCAAACCCCAAATTTGAAGCCTGTAATCTCTACTGATGACTGTTAAAGAACCAGAAACACGTGTCTAGAGATCAGCACTATCTGCGCCAACTCTGGAGAAACACTTGGAATACTCTAGCAAAGCAAGCAACATGAGACTGCATTTACCAGAATGCCTAGGGGCGAAACTTGCTGGAGGTTGAAGCGGTGTGCTCCCACCCCTGTTCCTGTTTAAAAGCACTCCCGTGAGTCAATGAGCTAACGAGCTCGTGGAAGAAGCACCCGCGCGCCAGTGAGAGGTACTTGACCTGATGTAATGTTTGGCAGCCTACTCAGCAAACCCCAAATTTGAAGCCTGTAATCTCTACTGATGACGGTTAAAGAAGCAGAAACACGTGTCTAGAGATCAGCACTATCTGCGCCAACTCTGGCGAAACACTTGGAATACTCTAGCAAAGCAAGCAACATGAGACTGCATTTACCAGAATACCTAGGAGCGAACCTTGCTGGGGGTTAAAGCGGTGTGCTCCCACCCCTGTTCCTAAATAATAAATACATTTACAAAAAAATAATTCTTTTAAACTAGAAAATATTTACAAACAAAACAAACAATGAAAACATAAAGGTATTTATTTTATTTCCTACCCTATAACACCACACCAATAACAAAACACTTCAACATTTTTAATTAAATTTATTTACATAATTAATAATGAATTAAAAAAATATTATTAATAAAAAAACTAATAAACATTAATTGATTACTCACACTTTAACACTATAATAACCACAACACACACCTAAATTAAACTATAAAATAAGAAAACACAATTAAAAACTTTTTTAAAATGAAAAACTATTACTAATAACAACTAATAATTAAATAATTACAATGTATTTAATACATCTTTAAAAGTAAAAACAACACACAAAAAATAAACAATGACCCAAAATAAATATCAAATAATTAAAATTAATTAACAACTATATATTAATTAATTAAACACAAATTACTTCCCACCCTTTACTCCTATAAACACCACAACACACACCTAAAATTAATTACACAATTACCATAATTAATTACTAATTAATTAACAACCAATTATTAATTCATCAATTAAAAATAAATTACTTCCCACCCTTTACACCTATAAACACCACACCACACACCTAAAATTGATTACAAAATTAATAACCAATTAAATAATTAAAATTAATTAACAACCAATTATTAATTCATAAATGAAAAATAGATTACTTCCCACCCTTTACACCTATAAACACCACAACATGCACATAAAATTAATTACACAATTACCATAATTAATTATCAATTAACTAATTAAAATTAATTAACAACCAATTATTAATTAATTAATAATAAATTACTTTACACATTCAACACTATAACATCTCAATTAAACAAATAATAAATACAAATTAATCAATACATTTAATATAATTAAATTAATTCCCACCCTATTACCCTATAAACCCACAACCCGCTACTGAACTAAAAGCACAAAATTAAAAAATAATAATTAAAAACTACTAAAAATGTAACACATATATAAAAAATACAAACAATCCTTACACAAAAAAACATACATCACATACATATAAAATATATGCTAAAATACATAACAATAATAAAACGATATTTTTAATAACTATTTTTTTGCAAATGATATTAAACACTTCGATATTTTTAAAATCGATATTACTTACCTTAAGTAGATATTCTTGACCACGATATTCTTGCTGTCGATATTTATGACCCACGATATTAATGACTCAATATTTGTGCAACTCGATATTTTGTACTCGATATTCTGTCTCTGCACCCTTCACCGGTTATAACCTCACAGATCCTGCTTCCTATTATTTTAAATGGCATACCCCCACATCGAACAAATATATGATTACACAAACTAAGGGGTCCATTACGATGGCGGGATGACAAAGTCCGCCAGCCACCGTAACGGAATGCGGGACCGTCTGCCAGGGGTGCGGCGGTCCCGCACCTGCAATTAGGATGCCACCGCCACCGTGATGGTGGCATCCCCCATACTCAACATTGTGGCGGGCGGTGCTCACAGCACCTCCCGCCACAATGCTGGAAATGCATGTCGTACATTTGCATGCACAGGGTGACAGGCACCACGCGGTGCCTGCCACCTTGTGCATTCAAATGCAGGGGGGTACCATAGGTACCCCCCATGTGCACCCCCCACCCCCCAACACCCGGGGGGCCCGCAACGGGCCCCCAATTGCAATTACCGTATGCCTTTCCATGGCGGCGTTGCCGCCATGGAAAGGCACACCTCCGCCAGCATCGTAATATGGATGGCGGTGTCTTGCAGACACCGCCACCATATAATGCCCCTTTTCCGCCGGTCGACGAGTCGACCGGCGGAAAAGCGGCGGACGGTTTTTCCGTCCGCCGGGGTCCCCCCCGCCATAGTAATATGGCGGGGGGAAAATGTGTGGCGGGCATAGGGAAATAGCGGGCGGATCGCCACCGCCATACGGGCAGTGGCGATCCGCCCGTTATCATAATGGGCCCCTAAGTTAGTTCATTCTTCTTCCTTTATTGACGAGTTGACCCTGAAAGGCTATGATTTTTTGGAAGGAAAATGTGGAATTGAAATCCTTTTGGGGCACTAAGTTCTGGCAAGTACAGGGTACTGAGTCCTTGCACCGAGCCTATCTCATACTGACACAAATGATATTTCTTAATTATACGATCCAGCAGACTACTTGTTTGGGGTTGGCTACTATTAAAAAATACTACCACTATTCCTTCCCTAGGCCTTTATGAGACATGACAGGTATATACAAACTACACTGCAGATCAGCTAAATTGTATGCTACAAAATGGTTCCTTTAATTCGTCTATGATAAATCGACATGGGTGGGTATTGTGGCCGATAAATACGAATGTTTGTCATTTACGCTTTAAGAATCATACTAGTGGTTTTACACTGCATATAACTGATCCACGCTATACTACTTACCCCAATTCCAATACAGTTACCACTTTTTCAGTGGGTAAATTGTGTCAACAATGGTTGGAACATTCAACACTATCTTCTGTAAAACAACATCTTTCCCTTTTATCTGGAGACATTGTCCTTTCTGACTTCCTTCTGGGTCCAAAGACCCCTCGTGCTTAATGTTTTGTTTATGCAGCCTACAATGAATTTTGGAAATTGTCACAAATGGAAGCTTCTGTACGTCTACGTCAGATTGATTAAGATGATTTGGATAAAGTTCTGGCCATGGTGGATAACAGTATTAACACATTATCGTCTCGTATATCCACTTTGGATAACATTGTGTCATCTGTTATTGATATTGTTCAAAATGAAATGTCTACATTGTACCAGGGTCAAAGTCAACTTCATTCTGTTATGCAATTTGGGTGGACACTGCAAATACTTAAAAATGGTAGAGTACCATGGGATTACCTGAATGCGTCAGCATTGTTTTTACCTTTTAGTTTGACAGATAAACAGAAATTAATGGCCGTTAAAGACGCTACATACACTATGTTACATATTGAAAAAAGAGACCGATTACTCTTCACTGTGCCAGAGACAGATTCAGCGGTACGGTTAATACATGGTGTTATTTCATTGCCAATCTTGCTGTTTCAATTCTCTGCTTGCATGAAACATTATCCGGTGGGTAGATATGAACCGCTTGGGAGCCGTGACATTCATGAATTATGGTCCTTGCCATTTACATTTCATTGTCAGCGGGCAGAGAAAGAAGTTTTTCCTATGGGGGAGAACTGTGATTTTACTGTTGGACATTCCCTTGTGTGCCGGCAAGTGAAACTTCACGGCTCATGCAATGTTTCGGCCCCGAATTTAGCTTGTTTTTTAAAAGGGTCACCAGTTCCCGCTATTATTCCCACTCTTACTTTGCTTTCCAACAGCAGTTATCTCATCCTCAATAATCAGAACTGCTGCGGTTTGCTGGCAGGCATCCTGTATATAATAACAGTTTCACAACAAGTTACTTATTGCAATAACGTCTTGTTCCCCCCAGATGGAAGTGTAGATAGTTCGCTGTGGCCTTCCATTCCAACTTTGAAAACAGATTTCAATAAGCTAAGCAGATTCAAAGCGCTATTGTTTCAACAAGCAGTATCTCTCACACCAGCTCGTGAGACCTTCAAATTGCAGGTGGCGAGAACGGCCAGTGAGATTCAGCTGCTGTTGAATACGAATCTCCCCCTTCATTTTGGGGAATTGATACACCAAATATTTAATGCGTCTGATTCAGCAGGCCAAGCCCATTTTGTCAAACTTGTGGGACCTGGCCTTGTAACGTCTTTTCAAACTATTGTTGGAGTAATCCCAGCTTTTATTCATTCTATTTTTTCCAGCATATTTGGAGGGTTTCCTCTATTGCTCCTCCTGGTCAGTGGTGTACTTGTTCTCCTCCTACTACTCCGCAATGGCTGCTCCATCTGTGGTTCTACTAGGCCTGGGACAGCTGCAGTTACACCATGATCGGATGCGACAACTCTTTGGTTTGTTACCATTGGCAGCTCTGGACGTCGATTTTTGCCTCACCTTCCGTTACGCTTATTTTACCTGTGTGCAACCTGTGTTTCATTGCATCTGGTGCCCCTTTCAGTGGGCCCTGGACGTCTGCCTGGCTACCACGTCACACGCTGCCCTGGATTTTGCACTGTTGATGGGTCCATTGATGTACCATAACCAGGACTGTTCTTTGGGTATGCGGCTTGTGTACAATCCGGCATTGGGGCCACCGATCGAAATGAGTACCTGTGCCCATGCACAGCGCCTCTTGGATCTATTTTATCGAAACAGACACAGGTTCACCGGGTATGCTTCTAACGAAGACTGGAAATGAGGAACCTGTCTGTTCATTTGAATTGCTTAACCAGATGGCAACTCTATTCTCTATGAAAGGTTCAGAGGCCTTGTTGGAGCTTATGGCTTTTCATTGTGCGACCAATATATTGGGCACTTACAATACGCTGTAATTGGATATATTTTTGCGTACAAATGAAAATTATTCCTTCATCGCAATTTAATTTTTTCTGATTTGGCCTATTTTACGTTGGACGCTATCCTGAGACCCTTTGGTTCTACTTACCTATGTCTTCTGTAGCCGTTTGGCACTAGCATCCTGACCAAAGGGAGGGTGTCACAAGGCCATAGGGGTATTGTCGACGTCCCTATGTTAGCATGAGCACATTGCTGCCCGTCTCCTGCTTTGCACACGTTAGTATGCAAATTGTTTTTGCTTGTGTCACTCTGAAACTTTCACTTAGAACAAGCTGTTGTTTTCATGCCTTGCTCGTTCCTGGGATTTAGTCTGCACATTGTGAACAAGGTCGAACAACAATACCCCTTGTTATTCTGGTCTGGTCAGGCCCTAGCACCTAGACAAAACATGCAGATGCAGCTGTTGCTTGGGAACATTTACTTTGGTCATATGGGGCTACACAGGTGGGGAACACACACTTGGAGAGGGATCTTTCCAGGAGAAGAGCATGAGAGCACCTGTGATGTAGAGCTACCATCCATAGACTGAGGTACGGGGGTCTGCTGATAACACCCAGAGAACTTCTGATATATAATCATTTTGCTTTGCAACAAGGGGAGGGAGGATAGGCTACCCAATCAATCAATTAATCAGGAATTTTGAAGTGCGCTACTCACCCATGAGGGTCTCAAGGTGCTGGAGGGGGGAGCAGCTCCGGTCATTCGAAGAGCCAGGTCTTGAGGGTCTTCCTGAAGATGTGTGGAGTGGGGGCGCATCTGATGTCGATCAGGAGCACGTTCCAGGTCTTAGCTGTGATGTAGGAGAAGGTTCTGTCACCCGTTCTTCCTCTGCGGATGCGCAGGGGTTCGGCAAGGGCGAGGCCGGCGGAATGGAGGTTTCTCTTGGGTACATGGAAAGAGATTCTTTCGTTGAGATATTGGGGTCCAGTGTTTTGGAGGCATTTGTAGGCGTGGGTGAGTATCTTGAAAGTTACACTTCTCTCGCTGGGTAGCCAGTGGAGGTTTTGCAGGTGTTGGGTGATGTGTTCGTTTCGAGGGATGCCGAGGATGAGTCTGGCTGCGGTGTTCTGTATGGTCTGGAGTTTTCAGAGCAGAGAGTTGTTGATCCCGGTGTAGAGAGGGTTTCTATAGTCCAGTCCGCTGGTTATGAGTGCGTGGGTGATGGTCTTTCTTAATTCTTGGGGGATCCATTTGAAGGTCTTCCAGAGGATGCAGAGGGTTTTGAAGCAGGTGGTGGCGACGGCATTGATCTGTCGGGTCATGGAGAGGGAGGAGTCGAGTACGATGCCGAGGTTTCGGGCATGGTCCGTGGGGGTGGGGGGCTGCTGAGGGGTGTGGGCCACCAGGTGTTGTCCCAAGCAGAGGGGGAGTGTTCAAGGACGAGGACCTCTGTCTTCTCCGAGTTGAGCTTCAGGCAGCTGCTGCTCATCCAGGATACGACGTCCTTCATACCTTCCTGGAAGCTGAGTCTGGTGGTGATGGGGTCCTTGGTGAGGGAGAGGATGAGCTGTGAGTCATTGGCATAGGATACTATGCTGAGTCCGTGCTGTCTGACGATGACGGCGAGAGGGGGCATGTAGATGTTGAAGAGCGTTGGACTGAGAGAAGATCCTTGGGGTACTCCGCAGTTGATCTCTGTGGGTTCAGAGAGGAAGGGTGGAAGTCTAATTCTTTGGGAAGGAGCGGAGACAGTCAAGGGCAGTTCCTTGTATGCCGGCGTTGTGGAGTCTGGCGGTGAGTGTGCGGTTGGAGATGGCGTCGAAGGCTACAGATAGGTCAAGGATGAACAGGGCCGCGGTGTGGCCTTGGTCAAGGAGGGTGTGGATGTCGTCCGTAGCGGCGAGTAGAGCGGTCTCGGTGCTGTGGTTCCTGCGGAATCCGGATCGGGTGTGGTCGAGGTTGGAGTTCTCTTTGATGAATTTCATTAGTTGGGCATTGACGGTCTTCTCAGTGACTTTGGTTGCGAAGGGGAGGAGGGAGATGGGTCGGTAATTTTTGAGGTCCGTATGATCTGCTGCGGGCTTCTTGAGTAGGGGGCTTGACTTCTGCTTGTTTCCAGTCATCGGGGAATGTGTGGGTTTCCAAGGTGGTGCTGATGGTGCGTCATAGTTCTGGTGTGATGGCGGCTCTGTGGAAGATGTGTGGAGGGCAGGGGTCTGTGGGGCTCGAGAGTGAATGCCTTTCATGGTCAATGCAGTGTCTTCGGTGGTGACTGGGGTCCAAGATGAGATGGTGGGCTGGCTGGTGATGCTGGAGGAGGGAGTGGATTCGGAGTTCGGTGTCTGCTCGTTGAAGTTGTCGTAGAGGGCCTTGATTTTCAGGTGGAAGTAGGAGCCGAGCTTGTTGCAGAGGTCCTGGGAGCAGCTGATTTGCGTGGATACGCTGGGGGGTTTGGTGAATTTCTGGATGATGTTGAAAAGTTCTTTTGAGTTACTGGAGTTGGCGAGGATCTTGTTCTGGATGAAGGTCCTTTTGGTGGATCTGATGAGTTGGTGGTATTCTGTCATGGAGTTCTTGTATGTGGTGCAGTCTTCTGAGGATTTGCTGGTTCTCCAATTCTTCTTGAGACGTCTGCAGGTGCGTCTGGATTCTAGGAGGTCGGCGGTTAACCAGGTGGCCTTTCTGGGGCGCTGCCTGTCGGGGTTGCTGAGGGGTGCGAGCTTGTCTGCGCAGTTCGTGATCCATCTGTGGAGTTGTTTGGATGAGAGGTTGGCGTCGGTCGTGGTGGAGGGGGCATCACGGTTGAGGGTGTGGTTGAGCTGCTCCTCGGTGATCTTGCTCCAGTTCCTTTGTGGAGGGCAGGGTGCAGGTTTAGGGGCAGTGGTTTTGTCAACGTGGAAGTGTATGCAGTGGTGGTCCGCCCAGGGGGGTTGCGTGGTGTCGCTGAAGTGGATAATGTTACCTCCTGCGGAGATGGGGGTCGAGGGTGTGTCTTGCCTTGTGGGTGGGGGAGGTGACAAGTTGTTTCAGTATGAGGTTGGCGAGGCTGTCCTGGAGGTTGGCGGAGTTGGGATCGCTGTGGTTGTCGAGGTGGAAGTTGTGGTCTCCGATGAGTATGTAGTCCAGGGAGGTGATGGCGTAGGGCGCGATGGTGGTGGTGAATGCGGTTCAAGGTCCGGGAGGTCTGTAGGTGAGGGTGCCTGGTAGGGTCGTCCTGGGTAAGGGTGGGCGGAGTTCGCGGAGTGGCACTACGTGGAATTCCGCGGAGTACCCTAAAAACTCAGTGGAATTCCGTGGAGTTCCGTTCCGCTCCTGTGTCTCTAACTTAATACTACAGGGAATTTATTGATACCTCTTGTGTGCCATGGTGACGTGGAAATGACATTCACATTAGTCAAAATCACTGCCGTAGCAGGGAAAGCCTCCAAAATATTCTGGTGTTATGCATTTATCTTTCAGCCTTATGCACGTTGTTTGGCTTTATTCGGATATGCATGCATTTCCTTCAACCAAACTGCTAAGAGAGGCGGAGCATGCAAGAAAAAAACACGGTTACCAGAAGGTGTAAAAGTTAATGATGCTTCGCAATGCCGTTCATTTAATTTGCTAGGCTAAGATTGACCATTCTTTCTCACCCGAACATGCACGAAAATCAATAACGCATATGCATAATGCTACATTAACAGTGGGACAACAGCTAAAAGGCTTGGAATTAACTAACCACTGCAGTCGTAGGGGCACTCAGCTGAGCTCTGGGAAAAAGAGAAAGAAAACTGAATGTACTTTCCTCTATTTCTGCTGAAGGAAAGATTTGCAAAGTAATGTCAGCCAAATCCAGTAAAATCAAATGTTCTTCTCCCTCAAACCCCTCACACCCTCCCCAGCCCATGCTGAAGGAAAGAATTGCAAAGTAATGCTAGCCAAATCCGTAACATTTTCTTCTCCCTCCCACTCCTCCCCAGCCCCTCTCAAATACGTCTTTTATTTTGCAGTGAATTGTTCCGTGTTTTCCTTGCCTGCTGCTGGAGACATGATGCTGGTGTTTGATTTTGCATGCTAGTTCCGCTCTGAAAGGGCACATGGGAAATTAATGATGTTAATCGAAAGCCCATCACTGAACGCAGCTCACACGCCAGTGCAGGCTGAGAGTTGCAGCCCCACTAACAAAGCACAGCGCTGGTGCAGAGACTGGCTTTTTCTTACCTAAGCTGCCGGTTAACTCTTCCATCCTCCTGTGGGAGCAGCAACCCGCTTCGGCTCAGGGGAACAGAACGGAAAGCCAGTTGAGCTGATTGCTGGCAGGCTTGATGACGGCAATAGGGGAGAGGGGCAATGTGGCTAAACTGTTCCATAATATGCTGCCATTGGCCCATTACCTGAAAAAACGCCCGCCCCAGAATAAACAGTGTCTGCTCCGGAATAGACCACCCCACTCTCCTGGAATCATCAAGGTCCATTGATTTGGAAGCAATCAACCGGCAGTGTGAGAACCCGATTTCAAAAATACTAAGCTGTTGTACGTAGACCCTCTGATTTTCAGCTGTCAGCTATTTCTCTGAATATTTGTAGGGGTGAAAGCCAGTAAACTCCACTACGTGCCGGAAGGCAGAGTTTTTGCCGAACTTCGCGCTTTAAGCAGAGCGCGGAGTGACAAAAACTTCGCAAGCTCCACCGGCAGAGCGGAGTTCTCCACCCACCGTTAGTTCTGGGGCTGGTCTGGATCTGGAAATGGAGGTGTTCGGTGGTGGTCGGGCTGTCGCTCGTGCTGGAGGTGGTGAGTCGGAGGGAGCTCTTGTGCGCAATGGCCAGTCTCCTCCAAGGCGGTTGGGGTGGTCCTTCCTCTGGATCTTGTATCCGTGAGGGATGGCGGTGGTGATGTCGGGGGCGGAGGTGGAGTTGGTCCATGTTTCTGTGAAAAAGGCGACGTCTGGCGAGAGGGTGTTTAGGAGGTCCCAGATCTCTACGGCGTGTCTGTGCAGGGAGCGCACGTTGAGGAGGATGCACCTCAGGGCTTCAGGGGTGCTGGTGTCCGGCGTGGGGGCGGCGGCCTTGGGGGTCATGAGGGTGGTGAAGGTTAGGCGGCAGTGTCAGCAGGAGAACTCGCCATGGGTGGTGTTCGACGTAGACAGCTGGCAGTTGTTGTTCCTTCCTGGGTTGAGTGCGAGGAGCGCAGCTGAGTCATAGCAGTGGGTGGTCGGAGATCCAGGGTCTCTGGCGCTGGTCGCGGTCGGGTCGCGGACGGGCGCAAATGGGCTTGCCTTTGGCACACCTTTGGCGCGTCCACTGCGTGGCCGCGCAGCAGCCGCCATTAAATAGGGAAGGGGGAGGGCTGCTGAGCTGGGAGGCGGGAGCAGGAACGGCAGGGGGGAGGGGGAGGGGCCGCGGGGGCAGCAGCAGCAGGAAAAGTTCCTCGAAAACGGGCACGGAGGACCAAAACAAAGGGCACAGGCACAACAATGAGAAAAATGGGCAAAAATAAAACAGAATCACAGAAAATAAACAAACACCAGGCACAACAATAAAAAGACAGACAGAAAGGCAGTAAGTGGGCACAACACGCAGACAGACAACAGCGGGTCTCGAACACCTACCAGGAGATGTGTAGGCAGCAGCAGCACAACAGCGGAGCTGCAGGGGCAGAGTGCAGGGAATCTGGCCAGGAGGTCAGAGGTCCTGCTAAGACACACGCGCATCGGCCGCCATTAAATAGGGAAGGGGGAGGGGAGCAGAGCTGGGAGGCGTAAGCGGAAACGGCAAGGGGGAGGGGCCGCGGGGGCAGCTGCGGCGGGAAAAGGGCAACAGACAACAGCGGGCCTCGAACATCTACCAGGAGGTGTAGGTGGCTGTGGCACAACAGCAGAGCTGCAGGGGCAGAAAGCAGGGTCTCTGGCCATGTTGTTTATCATGACAGCTCCTTTTATGATTTTCGGACTACTTGCTATGCTGACCGTATTTGTGTTAGGCATTTTTCTACTGATTGTGGCACGTATACTGCATACTAGAGCACGTTAGTTAAAATAAACTTTTTAAACTGTTTCGTGTTTCTGTCAAGTCTTATCGTGGACGGGGAAGAGCATGAGCGAAAGGTTGTGTCTTGCAACAGAGATTCCTGAGAGAGTCGGGAGTGTTGTGTTCTTGGGTGTCTAATCACTTGTTCCCCTGTGAGTGAGTAGGAGGGCAAGTGAGACACTATAGCTAGTCGGTCTTGGGCTCACGCGTACTAAGGTCATAGGATAACTCAGTCCCTGCCTACTCAGGTCCCGTGATCCTAAGCATAGTTCTGTGATCACGCAGAATCCACGAAACAGCAGGGTCCCAAATTGCCTGCAGTCATCCTCTATACAGAACCTGGACGTTCGAGGGCTTCCTTCGAAGGAAGGAAGGGGGTGTTTAAAGTCCCAGTGCCAGGACATCTCAGCCCAAACCAGCGCCGTGACGCTCCATCCCTTCACCTGCTGCAGCAGGTATGATGAAAACCTGCTGAAGCAAAGGCCTGACTCTTCTTTTTTCTGCCTCTTGAAGAAAACAACCTTTCTAGCTTCTTATTGCACCAAATAAAGGGAGTTTCACTTGCCTCAAACTTTACCCATCATTTCATTAGCCAGAGCTCATACTTGACCTTTATTCTTACCCAATCTCACAGGCCCCCAACCCCTGATGTGAGAGATCGGCTCACACCAATATGAAAAATTGACCACCATCCAACCTATTTTACTATCAGTGTAGCACCTTTCTTGCATTCTTCTGCTCAGTTGTACCCCCCCCCCCCCCCAAGGCCTCCTTTGTGGTCTACAATACACCAAATTTAAAGGAGAAAGAATGAATACATTCATAAAGAAAGATAAGGCTTTATCCCTATTGCACCTACTTGAGAAAGAGGGAAGTTGGTGGAAGGTCATGAGTAAAATGATTTGTAATTTTGATGCACATGTGCCAAAATAGTGGCCACTTTTCTTTTCTGTTTTTCCAAGTGAAAATAAACTTAGCAAATGAAAATAAAATCACGGTTTGAGAATTTACCACCTTAGGATACTTTGACAGCATTGGCAGGATAGGCTTTGTCCCTATTGCACCTACTTGAGAAAAAGGGAAGTTGGTGGAAGGTCATGAGTAAAATGATTTGTAATTTTGATGCACATGTGCCAAAATAGTGGCCACTTTTCTTTTCTGTTTTTCCAAGTGAAAATAAACTTAGCAAATGAAAATAAAATCACAGTTTGAGAATTTACCACCTTAGGATACTTTGACAGCATTGGCAGGATTCGAACCCTTGTCCTATGAAAGCCTGTGCCACCAGAAGCACAAGACTTACCATTGTGCTATAGCTCCTTGATGGTCCAGACCATTGCAGTAGTAGCTAAAAGCAACATACAGTACAGGCCTTGGTGTCATTGCTTGTGGCTTACATTGCTCATGAAAAGGATGACCATGATATGGGGACGGTTTGATAGGCTACTGAAATGGAAGCCAGTGTGGTCCAGTGGGTAAGTTCTTGACTTCCATACAAACAACCAGAGCTCAAATCCTGGGTTCAGCACCAGGTGACTGATTATGGTGCAGCAGAGGGAATTTGGAAATAGGCCTGCCTAGCCAATTGGTAAGTAAAACTTGTGTGTGGTGTAAGAGTTGTGTCATACCTGATGACAGGTGGATTGCAGCTGGTTGGTAAGTAACGTGGGTGTGGCGAGTGCAAGGGGCACAACTGTTGAGTGAGGTGGAGGGTAGAGCTAGGAGGAGCATAGGTGGGGCCAGAGCAGAGAGAGCTAGACAGCAGGTGTATGAGGAGAGGGTGGGTGGGGCTCCCAGGCACAAGATGGTTTAATAGGTGGAGCCTGGGGCATGTCAGGGGAGAGAGGAGGGGTGAAAGCAGAGTGGGTCCAACTGTGGGCCCTCATGCAGTGGTTCCTTACCACAGATGGGGTGGTTACATAGGATGGGACTTATGGTGGGAAACCCCAAAATCTTTTTTACTGCCCCCCTACACTCTCTGGTTTGGGGGGCAGTCAAATATGGGGGAGCAGTATTAAAAGGGGTTTGAGGGTGCATTATGAATAGTGATGGGGGCACAGAATTAAATGAATTCTGGGCAATTTTTGGGGGCCTACCCATAGTTTTTATTGCTTCCCTCCTCCTTTATGGGGTGGACCACAAAAGGATAGGGGCAACAGGGGGGTTAGTGGGCGAACAGGTTTGCAACAGTTTCTATTACCAGCCACAAGGGGGTACCATACAATCCTACTGCAGTTATGGTATTGAAAGGTACATCAAGGAGCATGTGGTGGTATTTTTGCAGTCGGGCTCCTCAAGATTTTACCGCCTCCCCTCCCCTCCCCTCCGTGAGGCATGTTATAGGGACCCTTGGGAAATTTCCGCTGAAAGCAGATGGTCTAGAGATTCCCGCTATGAAATCTGATGGCAGTAACATTTGCTAAATAAAGGGGGCCAATGGAGTAGGAGAATGAGGCAGGGAAAGGGTACCTGTGGCAATTGGTTGGATGGGTCATAGAGAATAATCATGGCATCCAAATAGGCAGCAGTGCATGGATTGACAGTGTCTGTTGAGAGTTTACCACGCTCTTCAATTTATTTGTCCTCCTTACATTGGGTATGATCCACAGAGGGAAGGCCAGGCCTTACGGTTAGGCAGAACATGTATTTATGATGTAAAGAAGTGTAGTCTGGGTGTGCTGAGAGGGGCTGTACAGAGTGGTAAGTGCCTGTTTACCCGAACATTTCCCGCAGTATTTTCTTTTTTTGTTTTGTAATTCTTTATTGAAAGTTGAAGAAGAACATAACAGTGTAGGCGACTCATAGCTTTACATATTAGCTGAGGTCTCTTGACATTACAGGTACATCTGTACTGTTTCAAAGGAAATCTGAACAAAAAGGGGGAGGGGGATTGGGGGTGCAAAAGAGGCAGAAACAAGGGGGGAGGAGGGAGAGGGATGAGATGGGGAGGTAGTGAGGGGGGTACACATCCGCATAGAGGAGATGGTCACCCCCCATAGTGTGTGACATTAGGATTGACTGTGAGGAAATAGATCCTGATATTATGAGCAGTGGTTTGTAATTTGTAATAGACTAGTTCAGGGCATCGAATGCCATCAATGATGAGGGGTCCATGCCCTCAAGTGGGGGTCATGTAGTGGACGATGGTGGCGATTTACCCTTGAATGGAGAATGTAGGGAGGGAGAGATGAGGGGAGGGAGGCGGGAGTAGACAGGTGTCCCTATGAGTAGACCGGGGCGGGAGCATGATGTATGTTAAGCCCAACAACCCTCGGCAACCAGAGTATTGGGTGGGCTAGTCGGGGTGGGTCTCCGAGAGGGAGGCATGGTTGGGGCAGTCACATAAGATGTGGGGGAGATCACAGTTCGCTCACGGGCACCTCCAGCACTTGGAGTGCGGTAGTAGCCCTGCTCGTTGCAGCTTTAGAGGTGTCCAGTACCAGTCATGTAAAGTTTTAAACAGGCAAAATCTCAATCGAGCTTCCCGAGTACCTTTATCTAGGGCTTCTAGGATATCTGGCCAGTCTTCTTCCTCAATTGTGATTTGTAGGCGTGTTTGCCGTTTTTCGCGAAGACCATTATGGAGAGGTTGTGAGTGTAATTGGGTGGTCAGATCACTATATAGTCCCTTATGTCGTCCCCATACTAGGAGATATTCCAATATTGGCGAGTATTCCAGTATCCAAGGGTGGGGGCCGAGGCAGCATCTCAACCAGTGTTGTAGCTGTAAGTATTACCATGCTTGTTGTGGGGGAGATCAAATTCCTCCCTTAGCAGGGCAAAGGGCTTTAACTCACCGTTTAGTAGGATCTCATCCAGTGTCTGAATTCCTCTCGCTCTCCAACTAGGCCAGTGGAGTGCTTGTCCATTTATTTGGATATTATCATTGCCCCAAAGTGGGGCTTTGTAGTGCAGTTGATTGTTTACCCTCAAGAGGCAGTCTGCGCGATGCCATGCCTTATAGGTAGCCTGCTTCACTGGGTGTGGGGGGGACAGTCGAGGGATGTGGTCACTGTAAAGAAAGTTGAGGCCTTCATTGCAGCCGAGGAGTGAGTGTTCCGTTGCGACCCACTGTGGGGGATCCGGTGTACCAGGGAGTAAATAAGCCAATTGTGAGAGGTGCAGGGCCAGGGAATAGTGTTCCAGAGACGGTAAACCCAAGCCACTGTGGGAGCGGCTGGCTATGAGTTTGGCTGCGGCTAGATGGGGGCGGGTGGAGCCCCAAACAAAGGCCTGTATCTGGGCATCTATTCAGCGCAGAGTAGCCAGAGGCACCACAATCGGCAGGATTCCCAGGGTGTATGTGAAGCAGGGTAGTGTGACCATTCTTACGGCCTGCACTCTACCCCACATGGTGAATCCCAAGAGGGGCCATTTAGCAAAATCTGTTTCCATCTGTATCATGTTGTGTCAGATTATCCGCGACCATTCCTTCCAGGCCTCGGTTAACCAGAATTCCCAGATACTTTAATCACAACAGTTTCCAGAGGGAGGGGTAACCATGGATCGATGCCTTCGTAGTACCTGAGGAGAGTGGGAGGGCCTTGCTTTTGTCCCAGTTCATTTTATATCCAGGCAGGGCTGCAAACCCGTCGATAATCTCTAGCAAGGCAGGTAGGGAATGCAGGAGGTCTCTGAGGGTGAGGAGGATATCGTCAGCGTAGAGATATAGTTTGGACATGCCTCCTGCAATGGTTATGCCCTGTACACTCGGTGAATGACGAATGAGGGAGGCAAGGGATTCCATGGCCAATATGAATAAGAGGGGGGAAAGGGGGCAGCCTTGATGGGTACCTCTTCAAATATGAAAGGCGTTTGATAGAAATCCTCTGCAATTGACCTGAGCTACGGGGTTGTCATAGAGCAGGCGAACGTTGGATATAAACTGATCACCTAGGTCAAAGCGTTTCATGGTAGCAAAGAGGTAGCCCCAGTCAATGCGATCGACCGCCTTTTCTGCATCCAGGGAGAGGGCCACCGCATCTTCCAGTAGGTCCTTTGCAGCCCACAGAGTGTGAGAGAAAGTACGGAGATGATTTCTGGAAGAGCGGCCCGGAACAAAGCCGACCTGCGTGTGATGAATAAGGGATGGGATGACTTTGCGCATCCGTGCCGCCAGTCTACTGGCCAAAATCTTAATGTCACTTTTTATGAGGGAGATGGGTCGATAGATGCAGCAAGAGAGTGGGTCTCTGCCCGGTTTGGGATTACCGCGATCATCGCCCTATTAGAGATAGGGCTGAGAGATGCAGTCCGTTCAGCCTTGTGTAGGGCAGCGTGCAGGGTATCTATTGCCTCTTCCCCAGACCATTTATAGTATTCTGCGGGGAATCTGTCATCCCCTGGAGATTTGTGGTAGGGTAGGTTGGCAATGGCTGTCACGATTTCTTCTTTACTAATGTCTCCCTTCAGTAACCCTCTACCCTCGTCTGTGAGGCGTGGTAGTTCAATACCCGTGAGATAGGTAGATATTTAGTCTTCGGTTGCCAGGGCTTCTGGGGTGTAGAGTGCCTCATAGAATGAGGCAAATGCGTTGACTATTTCTTGGGGTTAAGTGAGGACCACTTCTGAGTCGGTCCAAATGGCAGGGATGGCCATCGCAGCCTCACGCTGCCTCAACTGTGCCGCCAGTAGGCAGCCTGCTTTTTCACCTTTTTCGTAGTGTCTGCCTTTCAAACTCTGTAGGGCATATTCAGCCTTGGAGGTGTATAGGCTATTGAGAGCCATTCGGGCTAGTTCCAGGCGTCGGCGGTTGGGCACTGTGGGGTGGGAAGAGTACAGACGCGTAAGGGAGGTAATCTGTTCTTCAAGCTCGGTACGGTGGAGAGTTGCCTTCTTATAGGCCTCTGCTGCATCTCTCATCAGTTGCCCGCAAATGGGTGCTTTCGCAGCTGCCCATATGGTCCTACTGAAGTTAACTGATGTCTTGTTGTTGGTTAAGTAGACGGAGAGGTGAGACCGCAGTTGGACCTTGCCCTGAGGCAAACAGTATCTCTGGATGCTCATCTGCCATGATTTACAGCCTGGGGAGGCTACACCCACGTCGAGAGCAAGTAAAACCTGGGAGTGGTCGAAGAGGGTGGCTTCCAGTATATGGGAATCACTGGTGATTGCAACTACAGGATGGGATGTAAGGAAATAGTCTATCCTAGACTGAGTGCCGTGGACTGATGAGAGAATAGTATATTCCTTGTCTGTGGGGTGGCAAAGGTGCCAGTGGTCCACTACACCATGGTCAGATGCTATGTCTCCTAGTAGGGCTCTGTCTCCCTCGTTACCCCTGTCCAGGGGGACCGTCCTAACTAGGACTGCGTCACGGGCAAGATTTCAGTCTCCTCTGATAATATAACTAGACGCCCCAATTTCCACTAGCAAGCGGTTCAGGCGGAGGAAAAAGGAGTGTTTGGCCACCGTTGGGGCGTACACCGAACCAACACATAAGGATCTGTCACCCTATCTTAGCTTGGCGAAGATATATCTGCCGTCTGGGTCAACCCATGTTTTGACAGTTGTCACAGGCAGAGATTTGCACAAGAGTATATCCACTCCACATTTCTATGGATGGCTCTCCCCGGCTGAGGTCTGTGTCGTCACACCACAGTGGATAACCTTGCCCACCCATTCACAATGAAGTTCGGTAGATTCCAAAGCATCTAGATGTGTCTCTTGTAGGAGAGCGACATCCGCTCTTTTTGTTTGCAGGTAGGAGAGCACTTTCTTACGTTTGATATAGTGTGTGAGGCCGTTGGGACAGTAAGTTGCTGCCATCTATGACCTGAAGATTGATAAAGTCTCAGGTGGTTGAAAGGGGGGGGAGGCGTTAGGTTGTGGAGAAAGGGAAGGGTAGAAGGGTGGGTAAGAAAACAGAAAAGACGAATGTTGTGCAGGTGAGGAAGTGGTGAGGACAAATTTGGGCAGGGGTGAAGGTAGAATCGATACGGGGATGGGAAGGAGGAGAGGGAATGGGGGAGGGGATCCGGGCAAGGGGGCCAAAGACAGGGGCGAAGCTACTCTCGGGTGTCCCTTGGTGGGTTGGGAGGTTGTGGGGGGAGGGGACACGACTGCACGTGGAAGGGTAGGTGGGAAAGGGGGAGGGCTAATAGCAAGGTAGACTGGAAGGGGTGGGGAGGTCCGGGAAGACGAGGGGGCTGCACGAGGGAGGCTCTCCTCTTGGATTAGGGCTGTTCTCTGCGGGTCTAAACTTCCAGGCTCTGCATATCGGAGGAGCCCCTTCGAGCGGCAGGGCCGCCCGGGAGACGAGCCAGGCTGGTGACGTTGGCATTAATGAGGATCGTGGCCATGCGAGGGATAGTTGGATGGGGGAGTGATGATGGAAGGGGCGGAGTTCTAGTGTCCAGCCTCTACTACCCAGCGTGAGTGGGGGGGAAAAGCTGTTGTGAAGTCCCCACAGGCAGTGGCGTATAAGAAAAAAGGGGGGTATGGTGGCAGCCTGATGTGGTGCAAATCGGCAATACCCGTGCCAGTTCTGTTTTACTATGAATGAGCATGTTGAGCGACTTCAAGGAGATGGGGCAAGAGTGGCGTAGTTTGCACCATGCATAGCATGCAACAATGAATATACAATCGAACAAGCTATTGGAATCAACAGTGGCAATTAGACATTATCATATGTACATGTCTGAGAGAAAAGAGAGGGAGGGGGCAAAAGTACTAGGGAGAGAGAAACGGTGCATAACAAATAGTGCATAACAAGTGCGTAACAAGGAAGCGGGTACTCAGCTGGCCATCTTCTTCAGCAGTCGTCGGGGTGACGGGACCCAGTCCTCTCATCAGGTGCACAAGGTTCTATCTGCTGCAGGTCAGGATGCTCCCTCCACGGCCGGAGCAGGTTTTAGAGGGGAGCGTGTCTTGTCCCTGTCCCTTTCCTGCGTGAGAGCGGTCAGTGCCTGTAGGGCCTGGACTCTCTCCCAGGGTGCGGACGGGTCGATCTGGGTCTCTTTCTTTACTCTGGGATCAGTTTGAATTGTGCCGGAGTCCACTAGAGGGCTTTTGAGAGATTGATGATAGGCATAGGGATCCGTCCTCCGGAAGAGATGCGGCACAGTCCATACTTTGAGGAAGAAGGCTGTCCAGGAAATGGTGAAGATCTTCTGGATTGAAGAATTCTTTGAAGATTCTGTCTCTGGTAATCCGCAGGTGTGCGGGCTCGAAGAGGCAATCCTTGATGTACAGCTGCTGCAGGCGAGGCCTAAGAGAGAGGAAGGCTTTACGGCGATCTTTTGTTTCCTTTCAAAAGTCCGCCGCCATTCTGATCTCATGGGCCTCTAAGGTGTACTGACCATGGGTGCGAGCCCCTGTGAGCAATTGGCAGGCCTGTTCGTGGCATAGGAAGCAAACAATGAGCGGGCGCGTTCGCATATTCTTCCCTGCGATGGGGGGTCCTATACGGTGGGCTCTCTACATCTCTAATGGTGGGTCAAAAGTGAGGCCAGTAAGTTTTGGAAAGGAGGCCCAGGGAAGGACTTGACATCTGATCCTTCTATCCTTTCTGGAAATCCAAAGAAGCGGACGTTATCCAAGCGGCTCCTGTCTTCCAAGTCCACCACTTTACTTCGGAGGAAGAGAAGTTCTTGGTCTCGGTCCGGTATGGTGTTGAGGCGGTCCTCCACTGCGGTAACATATGCGGTGAGGCAGTCCACCCTACTCTGAAATACAGTGATATCTGCGCAAATGGATTTAGTCTCAGTTGTGAGAGCAGAGATGGATGTCTTCATGCCCTCCAGCCGTCGGCCCACAGCAGAGATTTCCTGGAGTATCCGCTCCATGGTGGAGTCTGATGAGGCTGCCATCTCTGGATTAGGTGGCTTCGGTGTCGGGGGAGTGACACCTTGTGCACTTGAGATGGGGCGGCCCTGGTTTAATGCTTCTGTAAAAAGGAGTTGTCTTGCGGGCTTTCCTGTCGCTTTGCCCGAAGGCATCCTCAGCTCGTCTGTGTCGTTCTCCAAGTGTATGGCTGTGTCCCTCCACGGGTGTCTCTAATGCAGTGGCCAGTGGGCATTGTTGAGTGAGAAACGCTTAAGGGGGAGAGCGCCCATGTGGTGGTGGCTACAGCACTGATGTGTGGTTGCATCTGGTATTGGTCCGGTTAGGTGAGGGGAGCTGGCATGTATATCGCAGAAGGCTAAGGCTGTACGCTGAGGATGTGGGAGGGGTAAGGAGAGGTCTCCATCTGGGGGACGCCAGGTGGCCCGCTCTCTGCACCAGGAGTGCCTGTGGTGAGGTCCAGTCTTGTGGCTGGTTGGGGTGAGGCCTGTCTTGAGAATGTTAATTTCCATGGGAAACTGTTGGCACAGCTACAACTCAAACTGCTGAATGGAATTGCACTATATTTGGCAGAAAGGTAGCTCTTGGCCCGGAGTGCACTCTTTTTGTTAAATGGTGTAAATCCGTTCAGTAGTTCCTGAGAAATTTAAACATTTCTCAGATATACAAATATGGCTGCAGAGGATCCGCGAACCGTCCCGATCTCGAGCCTGCGATCTGATTGGCAGCCAACAGTTCCAATCAGGAAGTGTTGGCAGCTCCTGCTTCCTGCCTGTTTCCTGCCGTCTTGCTCTCCTGCTGGATCTGTCATTTCCGCACGCCGGACACTGCTTAATTTTCTCCCCAGCGGCTCTACAGTGGTGCCTCACTCATGTTCCTGGTCGTGCAGTTCAGGCACCACCACTCCCAAATTCAGGTACCACAAGTGCATGCGTGCATGCATGCTGAGAAGGACACCGACACATGAGGCTACGCACGTTGCTTAGCAACATTAGCCTTTGTTCTTCTGCAAGAATACACGCATTGGCAAGGCAACGCATCTGCATAATTATTTCATATCCTGCGCTGCCTCCTAGCTTTTACTATTGACATTGCGCTTAACTTTTACCGCTTGAGACAAAGGGGGACATTACCAAGGAATTGCGATAATTATCGCAAAGCGCGCTTAGCGCTGTTTTTTTTATCGCCGGCTATCGCTGGATTTCATCGCGGAGATAACGCGTTATTATCAACGCTTATCTCCAAGGCGATAAAAAATCCAGCGATAGCGGCGAAACCCAGCAATAGCGCGAGAAATCCAGCAATAAATTCAACGCGCCAATGAAAAGCTTGCTGATAGGCAGGTGAGGACTTAACCTTACAATCCTTCTCCCATTGACTAGAATGGTTAAGTCAGGTTTTTAGCAGGTGTTAGATTCCAGCGATAATCGCGGATAGGGCAAATTTTTTTATTGCTTCGCGGGCATTGCTAATAGGGGAAGTTGTGTTTGCGACTGTTTTCAGTCGCTTTTAGTTGGGAACGCCTACTTTGCATGTCATTAGCGATATATATCGCTGACATGCAAAGCGGCACCAAACGGTCGCTTTCGCCATAAAGCTGTCGCTAACAGCTGTTAGCGACAGCTTGCTAATAGGGCGATAGAAATATCGCCGCTTTAGCGGCAAAAAGTGCCGCTAAAGCGGCGATAAGGCCCTTGCTAATATGCCCCAAAGTCTTCATTTTTAAAGACAGTGAGCATTATTCTTCACCCAGCCAGCATTCTATTAATGAACCTCGTATTTTGCATTTACGTGATTTATATGCTCAAAGCTCAGTGTAAATGTGCACGTATCTAAATGTGCATTTAATAGTTCAGTGGCATTTACAATTTGAAATCTACTCACATTATTAAAAATCTTGGTCAAATTATTACTATGGCTTCTGCACAACAATTTCAACAACTTGCTCCTTTCTTGCACTTCCCTGGTAAACCAATTATCAAATGGCGACAATGGTTAAAAGGATTTGAAAATTATCTTGTCGCAATCAATGCAGTCAAATACTCTCCAGCACGCAAAGTAGCTATCTTGTATGGATGTCTCGGTATTGCTACACAACAGGTGATTGAGAACCTTCCCCAATATTCATCACCAAGTGGATCAGGTGATGATTGGGATGTATATAAAGAGGCCTTAGCACGCATGTCTAAACAGTATGCCGAAGAACCCAGCATCGTGCTTGAGCGGCACAATTTCTTTAAGCGCAAACAGAGTCCTGATGAAAGCGTAGAGGACTACATTGCTGAGCTAAGAATCCTTGCGGCAACATGCAAATTTGGTGCCACTACAGACATGTGCATTAGGGATCAGTTTATTTTTTCATGTTTCTCTAAAAAATTTCAAGGAAGGCTGCTCAGCTGCAAAAATCCTACTTTAATAGAAACAGTTGACATTGCTAAAGGAATAGAACGTGCAGCTATTTCGTCAAAGATTTTGCAAGAAAGTCAAATACATCAGAATGTCCATATCGTGGAGGGCAATTCCTTGTGCACAGTAAAAGTTGGAAATAAATTTTCAAAGCAACCACCCAGAAAACCCTCCTAGTTGCCCGGCTTCTGGAAAAAGATGTTCGTCCTGCAAAAAAATTGGGCACTTCCAAGCCGTATGTAGAGGAGGAAGGAGCTTCACCAGGGTCAACAGTGTAGAAATCAACGAGGACATAGACAATTTTTCGGAAAAGTTACATATTGTGGTTTTAACTGTTGAATGCAATTCTATCGAACTAGACCAAATTAAAGGACCTTGAGGTTAAGTAATCATCGGGGATGTTCCTTTGCAAGTAAAGGCTGACTCAGGGTCACCTATTACCATATTGGCTGATGTCACATCTCATGCAAATTGGGATGACAGCATTGTCCTCACTCAGTCTGATGTAAGCCCAAAAGCTTTTGGAGAGACAGATATTGACATGTTGGGTTATTTTTATTCCAGAATTGAATGCTTAGGCAGACGTACTTTTAGTAAGGTGTATGTTGCCTTAAAAGGAAGGAACATCATAGAAAGGATAGACTTAGCAAAAATGGGTTTGTATCTCAAGCCAGGTGCGGAACAACCCATTGTCCGTGGTGACATTCCAGCTGATTACTAGGATTACAATGAGTTACAGGATGTAAATGTATCTAACCTTTCTATTCCAGCGCCTAACATTGAACCAAATGTATCTAATTTTTCCTTTCCAGGGACTGGCATTGATCATATTCTTGATCAATTTCCTTCAATTAGTAGTGTCATTGGATTCGCCTCAAACCGAATGCGTAACCAGTTATTCATAAAGTCCGTCCTTTGCCATTAAGTGCTAGAGGAGAAATGAAGAAAGTCTTGAAAGATGTATGTGATGAGGGCATCATTACACCATGCCATTCATCTCCCGTAGTTTTAGCCCGAAAAAGTTCTGGGGAGGTCCGATTGTGTGCCAACTTGCACTCCCTCAGCTGCAACATCTTGGATGATTTTCACCCCTTGCACAAAATCCACGATTTGCTAGCCAATTTGGGAGGAGCAAAATATTTCTCCATTTAAGACTTGAAATCGGCATACCATCAAATTCCACTTTCTGTTGAGTCACAAGAGCTTACAACTTTCGTGACTCTATTCGGGGCATACAAATACCTAAGACTACCTTTTGGTTTAGCTTCTGCTGCCAGCGTATTCCAGAAATTGATAGACTCCTTCCTGGAAAACATACCTGGTGTGCAAGCATACCAGGACGACATTCTGGTGTACGCTGGCATTCGGGCAGAGCATGACAAAACCTTAGTTAGAGTACTAAAGACACTTTGCAAAGCTGGAATGACCTTTAGACAGGACAAGTGCAAATTTGCTGTCCAGGAACTGGAGTATTTAAGACACACACTTTCACTGAATTGTATTAAGCCCAAATTTCTCTGATTAAAGCTATCAGGAATGCCACTCCACCTAATGATAAAGAAGCGCTTCGCTCTTTCCTAGGACTTGCAGAATACTACGCAAGGTTTGTCCAGGGGTACGCAAAGATTGTGGAACCACTGAGGGGTCTCTTAAAAAATGGGCAAAATTTGTATGGTCAAATGAACTTCAGCTTGTGTTTGAGCATGTCAAGAAACTTATTGAAGAGTCACCAGCTTTACATTCATTTCAAGATGGTCACAAATGTTTCTTGACAGTGGATGCCAGCCTCACGGGTCTTGGAGCTGTATCAGGGCAATTGGTAGCTGGCAAAGAACATACTGTAGCCTTTGCGTCAAGAATGCTTCAACCAGTAGAAACACGCTATAGCACCAATGAGAGGGAGGTTCTTGCATGTGTGTGGGCCATTAACAAATTTAAATCATACATCTGGGGTTGTGAGTTCGATTTATCCACGATCACAAGCCCCTCATGTATTTACTCACCAGCAGTGGCCCGAACAAAGCATTAGCCAGACTCAGTCGCTTACTTTCCAAACTCCAAGAATATCATTTCACCATCAAACATATTCCTGGAGGGAAATTGTTTAGGGCAGATTGTCTCTCAAGAATGGCTTTGAATGAAACACCCTGTGCAGCGGATGACATTGAGTTCGTAGTTGCTGCCGATGATTCTATAGCTGAATGTTCACCCATTACAGAGAATGAATGGAACACTGCTTATGCTAATGATGCAACACTTTAAAAAATTAAGACATTCATTACAAGTTGTTGGCCTGAACGCAGAACTTTTCCTGTTGAAATGAAAGCATTTGCAAATGTAGCTGCTGAATTGTCTGTAGTACATGATATGGTTATGCGCCATGATCTTTTTGTTCCCCCTGAGGCTCTACGTAACACAATCATTCACACTGCTCATCAAGGACACTTAGACATTACTAAAACCTGCCAACATTTAAAGCAATACTATTGGTGGCCGTCAATTGATTCCCAAGTTAGAACCATGATTGGTAAATGTGTTGAGTGTATGTTATCAGACAACCATGGGAAAACACTTTCTTCTCCTCTTCATCCTGTCCCATTCGCAGAGAGTCCATGGGACAAGATGGAGCTTGATTTTTCTGGCCCATATGAAACTTTACCATCTGACAACAAATATTTAATTTTGCTTGTTGAAGATTATACCAAATGGATCTACTATTGTTTTTGCAAGGGGGCAACCATTGAGAATGTCATTACATTTTTGAGAAATGTGTTTGACATAGAAGGTTCTCCCAAAATTATTGTGACCAACAATGGCACACATTTTGTGGCATAATAAATGTGTTCCTTTCTGAAATTGCATGATATACATCATTTTAAGGTTGCACTATATTCACCATCCTCCAATGGCTTAGTTGAAAGGGGCAACAGGATTATCAAAGAGGGAATACAAACTGCAATTTCTTGTGGTCAAGATCCAATGGAATTTGTACGTGGCAAAGTGTGGGCTCAACTTTACCCCACACTTGACCACAGGTATTGCTCCCTTCGTTCTTCTTAGAGGTAGGAAGGCACACACTGTTTTGCTTCCCAATTGGTTGAGTGATAAAGGGGGAAAAGGTGACATTGCAGTTACTTTCAGTGAAAGTGTGCAACAGAAACAAAATAGCATGAAAGTACGCTTTGATGCAGGTAAGCATTCAGTGGTACAAACCATTCAGAATGGTGACCGGGTCCTTATTAAGAGTCCCAGAAAAGTGTGGAAAGGGTGCTCCAAGTTTTCATCGCTCGTAACTGTAGTACAGGTAAGCAAGGGTTTGGCCCTTCTTGACAACAAAGGTTGGTGGAACAAAAGGTCCCTGGTCAACATCTCTAGCTTACAAGCTGACATCATTAACAAACATTCTGACATAAATACAGAACATTGTGACTGGTTTGACTTACCTGAAAAGTGTGATTTGCAACCCAATCCATGTATGGTGTCTGTTGCACCTGCACCAGATGCTGCACGTCAGGCTGCAGCAACACTTGAAATGAGTCAGACTACCAGTGGAAAAGGGGCGCGGCAGAGACAAATGCTGCATAAATTGAAGGATTAAGTACTAAATTGAATTTCTGCTAGCATAACTTGCATCTATGTTGTTGTTTATTACTTTTGTCTCTTTCCCTTGTTTTTCATGCTGTTTGAGGGGAAGATGTTGTAATATATATTGTGAGAGGGAGTCCCGCACTCCCGCGTGAATACTTTAATCTTTACTGAAGTATTGCGTATGTTGTATTTGTTTAAAGTATGTCTCAGGAGCGCTGATGTTCAGCTGTTACACCATACTGAGCATCGGACTCATAGCAGCTGGACGGCTCCGGTCGTGGGTGTTTCCTACTTAAAATGAAATCTTCTTAAACTTACCTGCCGCCTCCGCCTCTTCACTACAGTGCTCAAAGGACTGTTATAAAGAAAACATATAAATTAAAGTTATAATTCCATACTCCAGCACAAAGGTAATTGAAAGGACAGTGTTGCTTATAAATCCAAGTAAACATGATATAAAAAAATGCTTGTTAACTGTGCAGATTCATGTCAGAAATCATAGTAGTATGCAATTTCTGCTATCTAGCTACGGCAAGGGACACGTGTGCTTGACTCAGGGGCTGTAGGGTCGTGACACAGGCTACACTGTCAGAGAGTATTTGGTGGGACGAATGATTAATTGCTATTGGCCTATAAAGGAAGCATTTTTGTTTCATTTGTAAGGGACCAGATGGGTACTCTTATCTTGTCTGTACCTAGGATTGTAATGGCAAGAAGAAGAGGGACAGATAAAACCCATGCACGCAACATTAATTTCTTGTTCTTCTTGTCTGAACATAATTGAGCTTGATTCTATAAAATCCAACATGGATTAACCACCAATAAACGAGCAACAGGCACTCTGCTTCCTTCCATACACACACATACTTACCCTGTGTCTAACTCCCTGAATAAATTCTTCTGGGTATGTGGTAGGCACTACAGATACTGTCACAGCCACCCAGCCTCGCAAAGACAGGTCTAAAAAATAAGATCTGATGCCATTGACAGATGTTCTTAGCCTAGGCACACTCATAAGGCAGCATTCAGAGTGCCCCTAGGAACCCCGATGTGGCCAATGGTTGGGTTTACCAGCCCTATCAGAATTACAAGATGTGGTGTTTCACAGGAAGACTTCAGCTGCTGAAAGAAGTTGAAATCTCAGAGTGAAAGACCAGAGAACATCATACAGGAATCAAGACGTAAACAATAATTCCTGCTTCCTAATCTCTAAAGATATGTAAAGGGGAGTATTTCTTCCCCTCACCCAGAATTCCTGATACCTACAGAATCGTAAACTCCAGGGAGAGGAAATAACAGGCTAATTTACATCCCACTCGTAATGCCACCCTTAGTGTGCTTGATGGCGTATTGAAGATCCTGCCAATAATATGAATCATAATATGTGTAAAAGAAGCTTGAGCCTAGGCAGAGTTTAGACCAAGTAGAGAAGGCTGAAGCACCAGCTATTTTATATTTTTCAACAAATGTTGTTGCTAGGGCAGGCAGTGGTGGGAGGATGCGGCTCATCAGTCTCTACAAGGAGGTTCTGCAGGAGGATCTGCAAGGATGAGGAGGAATGATCACCACCTTGCTCACCCTAACTGTACCACTGCCAGTACTTGGCATTTCCCTTTACATCATCCTGATGATTGTCATTGCCAGGTGCATGGAGTAACATGTAGCAGAATTTGCTACCCCAAATGTCTCATAAGGTTTGGAAAAAGCTTTACATCCACAGATTCCCTACTCCTTTGCTATGGCTAGAGAAGACAAGCTGGGCCACCCTCATTAAGTATTTGCTCCTAAGGATCTGGAAAAATACACAGAGCAGGAGATTGAGACCAATCAAGAATTATCAAGATCACAAGAGGTTCAGCGGACATGAAGAGATATCATCAAAGGACAGCACCTGTGTTGTTCCTGCATGTAACCTGTCCTGCCCCTGTGTCAACAGCTTTGTAGTCCTGAAGAGATGACTAGTGTTACAACTCATTGGTGACCCAGGAGTCAGGGTAAAAGGATTACAAAGCTTCTTTGAGTCATTAGGATATGTTCAGAGTTGGCTATGCGTGTCCATAGAAAATGAAGGAGGGTCATTTTTTTAATCTTGGTCACAGTCTATTGATTCTCTTATGAATGGTAAGCCCTGAACCTGCTGGAATCACTTTGTAGAAAATTAGCTTTTTCTGTGTAGTCACCCCAATTTATTTATGTTCATTTGTTAGATTATGTTATATTATGTTATGTTATCAGCGTTTTTTAGCACACTAATCAATTGTGAAGGTATCCAGGTGTGAGAGGTCACCCCTGGGGGGCATATTCCAAAAGCCAGGTCTTCAGCTTCTTGTGAAAGTCAAGCAGAGAGAGAGAAGGAGGCTCTGATGTGCTGTGGGAGGTTGTTCCAGGCTTTAGGGGCCAAGTACAAGAAGGCACGCCCCCTGCTCTGCTTTTGTGTATGCATGGGGTGTGTGCTAGTGAGAGACCGGCAGAGCAGAGGTGTCTGGAAGGTTGCTGGAAGTGAAGGCGGCTATTCAGGTAGGCATGTCCCGTGTTATGGAGTGCTTTGTAGGTGTGGGCGAGGAGTTTGAAGTGTGCATAATTGTGTATCGGGAGCCAATGGAGTTCCCTGATGTGTTGTGTGATGTGGGACCAGCATGAGAGGTTGTGGACTAGTCTGGCTGCTGCATTTTGGACAGTCTGCAGTCTTCTTGTGATCTAGTTGGTTATCCCTGCATACAGTAGGGTTACCATAGCCTAGACTGCCGGAATGATGGCTTGGTTATCGTTTTCCTGGTGTTGTCTGATAGCCACTTGAAGATTTTCTGCAGCATCCTTAAGGCGTTGAAGCAGGCTGAGACCACTGAGTTGGCATGGGCGGTCACGTCCAGTTTGTTGTCTATGATGATTTAAAGGTTTTTTGCTTGCAAGCAAGGCATGGAGGTGGGTCCAAGTTCTGTAGGCACCAGGTGGGGTGCAATAGTAAGGCGATTTTCCCAAAAAACATCATTTCTGGCTTGTCTGAGTTCAATTTGAAGCAATTAGACTTCATCCAGGTGACCACTTCTCTCATGCATGTGATTAATTTGTTCCTGGTGTTAGGCGTTTTGTATTAGAGGACAGTAAAAGTTGTGTGTCATTGGCGTAAGTATATGTAAAGATATTTATGTTGTAAGCTTGTATGGCATTGGCCAGCGGAGTCATGTAGATGTTGAAGAGCGCTGGGCTAAGCGGAGATCTCTGCGGAACTCTACAAATAAGAGCTTGTGCTTCTGAGGAGTAGAAGGGAATGTTGACGGTTTGTATTCTTCTGCTGAGGAAGGAGCAGATCCTTTTGAGTGCATGTCCCTGGAATTCTGCTTAATGGAGTAATTGCATTGGGATGGAAAGGAAGATGATGTAGAAGGCTGCTGATGAGTCTAGACGGACAAGGGCTGCATTTTCCCCCCTGTCGAAGATCATCTGGATGTCATCCATTGCTGTTATAAGGGTGTTTTCCATGCTGTTGTTGGGACTAGATCCTGATTGTGTGGCATTGAGAAGCTGGTGTTTAGCAAGGTGGTCAGAAAGGTACTTGTAAATGGCTTTTTCCCAGACTTTGGCTGGGTAGGGAAGAATGCATATCGGTTGGTAATTGGTGAGTTTGGTAGGGTCGGCCGAGGATTTCTTTAGGAGGGCATTGGTGGCTGGTGTTACCATGGTTCCGGGAAGATGGCTGTACTGATGGAGATGTTGAGGATGGGGATGAGGGCCTCGCTAATAGGGATTGCTCCTTTGTCAAAGGCATGATCTGGCAGTGGTCCACCAGTGACCCAGAAAGAATGGTCTTCATGATTGGTGTGGGTTCCTCTGTTCTAATGGGAGACTTTTGGAGAGGGTCAGGGGGTCCGGTTGTGGGGTGATGTTGCTTTATTTGATTGAAAACTTGCAAAAGAAGTTTTAGCGGTTGGTACACAAATCTTGTGGTGGGTTCATGTTGTCGGTGGCAGCCGTTCAAGTCATGAAGTCTTTGATGATTGTGAAAATGTCTTTGCTATTGCTTTTGCTGGTACTTATTCATTCAAATAGGGCCTTCCTCTTGGTTTCTCAGATTAGCTGGTGGTACCTTCTCTGTGTTATTTTGAAAGAGTCTTATTCTATTGCCCTTTGCTGACTCTCCATTTCCTTTCCAGTTGTTTGCAGTGTTGCTTGGTCATTCTGAGGTCTTCTGTGTACCAGTTAGTTTGTGTTATAGTTTTTGCTGTGTTGCTTCATTTCATTAGAGTCAGAGTATTGGCGCCGTTGGTGATCCATTTGTTGAAGTACTTGATGTTGGGTGCCAGGAAGCCTGTGGGTTCTCGTTTGTTCTATTTGAGGGCGAGTTTCCAATCTGCCTCTATTAGGTTCTTCCAGTGTTGACGTGTAGGATGCTTTGTGGGGGTTCTTCTGGGTTGAGGGATGTCAATTATGAGATTGACTATGGTTGGTATGTCCAGGTGATGGGTCTTTGTGGTTGATCATGATGTTCTTGAAATAAGTGAAGATGGGGTATCGGATGTATCAGGCTGTCTGAGTGTGCTCTATGATGCATTGGATTAGTCCCACGTTTACGAGGTTGTCAAGAAGGGTGGCTGAGTTGGGATAGGATCAGTCTTCAAGATGGAAATTGAAGTTTTCTAGGAAGATGAAAGCACTAGAGTCAAGGTCTTGGGGGCAATGAAGTGTATGATGTTGCTTGTGAGGTTGGCTCGGGCCTGAAGGGAGGAAACTAGGATTCCACCCAGGGTGAGATTTGCTGTAATTTGTAATTTAAAGTTGAGATGTCCCATGTAATTTGTTCTGGCTTCAGTGCAGGCGGTGCAGATTAAGGTGTCTTTGTAGATGATGGCGATTCCTCCTCTGGGCTTGTTTAAACGGCCTTGTCTGGTGTTGAAGCTGTGTTTTCATGAGGAAGAGGAGGTTTGGGGCTGCAGAATCCAGATCTCTGTGGCATACTTGCTGAGTGAGCGAATGTTGAGGAGCATGCATGATATTGGTGTGTGAGAGGTGTGGATGTGTTTGTTTGTGGGCATTTGAGTGTGTGTGGGGATGGGTTTTGTGGGTTTCTTCTTGGTTGGAGTTATGGCAGCAGTGGTGCAGGTGAGGTGCGAGAGGGAGCAGCTGAAATCTCTTTCAGTTTCGTGTGGTGTGGCACACCAGCAGATGATGGTGGGACATCGAGTTTCAAGGTGCTGTGAGGTAGTGCTGGGATGGGAGAGGACCTGGGTTTCTGGTTCTGAGTGCAGATAAAATAAGTCTTACCTCAATAAGCAGCAGCAGGGAACATCGACCAACATGATTAAAAAAACGCAAAAAATGATGTAAATACAATACAAAATACAGGCAGCGATAAAAAAACTCCACCCTGTATATGTAGTATATATATTGAAAAGTAGTATAAAATGCATATTATAAAATAATAGTACCAATTAATAAATATACAAATATATGTAAATATTATTATAAAAATGTTTAGATGCAATGTACTTGAGAAAAAATACATTTGTGACAAAAGAAATATGTCCTTACTTAAAACACTTACACAATAAATTGGTCAATATTACTATTCCCACTAAGGGGTTCATGTTTACTATCACCACTCCAAAAATCATTTTACACAGTACATAACATCAACAAATCATTATAATATGTACTAGAATCTGTAACTAACTCATAGTAAAATAAAGGCAAAACCTAATTAACATAAAATACAGTCAGAAAACTCAAGCACAATCACAACTGCCTGTATAATAATAAGGGGCCGATTCCGATTTGGGCCGGAAATCTCTCCGACCGAGCCGGACCCGGAGAGAATTCCGACCGAATCGGACCCTAGCAGTCCGACCGAACGAGTACGATGCGCACGCATGCCATCGGACTCGAGTCGGTCGGACTCCCATTGAAGTCAATGGGAGCCTGTCGTACAACGCGTACGCGGGCGCCCATTGACTCAATGGGTGCGAGGCGGACAAGGGCGCCCCCTACAGCGTGTACGCGTCCAAGCGCATCGCGGCGTACATGCACAGGTAGGGGGGACCCATGGGTCCCCCCTGTGTGCGACTCGCGCGCCTACGCGTATAGGGGGGGTCCGACGCGGACCTCCAAAGTCCGGCTCTGACAGCTCTTTTGAGCCGGACGGCGCGAGTCGGTCGGACTGCTCACGGCGCGCATCGTACTTACCCGGCCCGGAAACGTCTCCATAGCGCGGTGCGAGTCGTGTCCATGCGAGTCAGTCGGAGCGTGTTGAAGCCGCGTTCGAGTCGGTCGGCGATTTCGCGGGTGCTTGCATCGTACTCGCTCGGCCGGACCCTCGTACTATTTGGTCGGGAAACAGGGCTCCGAATCGGATCCGGTGAATCCGAATCCAATTCGGAGCACTACCGGCCGAGATCGGAATCGACCCCCATGTATATTATAAGAAATAAATGGAAATTAAAAAATATATAAACAATAAATCAAACAATAAATTAATATTTTAAAAAATAGCAAGATATAATATTCATGAAAGCATTGATTGGTTTATAAGAAAATAACTGTAAATTGCACTGTAACAAAATTGAACTACAGGATAACAATTTTAATTTATATATATAAATTAGGAAATAAAAATATTTGTCATTTAAAAAATAAAACATATCTAATAGAAAATTTTAAAAATTTTACTTTCAAGTTATATTTATATATTTAAATTTATAAAAAAACAAAAAACTTATACATTTTGTATTTAAAAATACAAGTTTAAGAAATATGTAAAACAATAATTCATCTAGCTATAAAAAAGTTAAAACATCAGTAAAATATAACATTAAAAATAAAATATTAACACCTATAAAAATTAAAACTAAATTTGTAAAATGTAAATTCACATTTAAAAATATACAATAAATAAAAAGAAATATATTTCTTAAAAAAATCTCCCCATCCTTTTCCCATTAAATCCAACATCCCACTGCTAATAATGATACTACATTAATTTTTTTTTCAAAAAAAGCAAATTATCATAATTACAAAAAATGTTTAAGTCATCACATATTAAATAATACATTCAAACCACAAAAAATTGACAATCAATCATATAAAACAAATACAAAAATCACTTACAAAAATAACAAAAATATCAATATTACCAACAATTGTAATTTTTACAATATATTTAACAACAATATTAAAAACATACCAAAAATATTTATTTTTACCTGTGATATCTCTCTTGATGATATATCCTCAATATTCGTGTGATGATATTCTGATCGCAGAATATAAAAAAATCAATATTTTGTACAAACTCCAATACTAACTATATGGGGGTTCCCTGATAGGACAACAGAGCTAAATAATTTGTTATGTAGTTTTATCCCTTAGGCTGTGTGACGTATCTCTAAGATCTGTATTGAAAGGGTGATGAGGTGGACTTTTTCAGGTTTCATCAGAGATCCAAGGCTTTGGCAGTTAGAGTGAGAATGTGATGAATTGTCCAATCATCCAGTGTGTCATAGTGTGGTCGGAATGCGTTATTGACAAATAGTCAAGAGTGTGAAATGTGCAAGAGTAGAAAAGTTTGGAAGTGAAAATTGAGAATAACACCTATCAGTGTCTTTGACATTGGACAAGAAGGGGGTAGTACCATCATGAGTTAATTGCCTGTCGGCTATATCTGTTAAGCTGAAGGAGGGAAAGAGAAGATGGTGATCTTCTTATCCTGATACAGTCACGTGTGGTAGGCAACGTGGCTATAGTTGTTAGGGAAGGGCCACTAGTGGTGACGCACCTATCTAGAGATTGAATGCTATATGAAATGCTGTGTTTTTTAGGTGTTGACTCCAATCCAGGGCAATTTTCCAAGCATGCTGAAGCACCTGACATCATCTTTTTCATGTGGGATTTTAAGTGGAATGTGGATTTGTTTCTTGGTGCAGCAGGAGTACCATCTGGAGACAAGACAAGCCAAGAAACGTTTCAAGATATATTGAGTCATAGAATGCTTTCTGTTTGCTATTGATCTGGATTAATGTATTGCAGGATATAAAACTCTGATATGTACATCCCATATGCAAATCCTGGATCGAAGTGCCAGGAACTTCTTTCTCCTACCGTTAGTGTCCTATTTAAATCCTGCTCCTATGGTAATATTGCAGTACTTTCTGGCTGCTGCTGGGATCTGCCTAGCCTGTTGGCGATGCAGGAAGCATGTGATGATTGGTCTTGGGTATTCTCCTTATACTGGTGGGAGCGAAATTATGTGTCATTGTAATTCTCGTGGTTGTGCCAATTTGATACTTCACAGTTTAGTAAGAAATTGTGCCAGAACCTTATGCATGATATCTCCCTTTCTTTTTGTGAAACACCAAAATACCTATTTTGTTTCATTGGCACCTGTCCGGTAAGTCAATGACCTAGTAACGTAGATTACATACTTCTTGACCTAAATGTAGTGAGTGTTGTAGTTGCTTTCCAGTATCTGCCACATGACTTTCAGTGGAGTCTAATCTGTTGCAGAATGATGCAATGCTGAAGTGAATATTTTTAATTTTCTTGGCCATCTCTGAAGTGCCACCTTTGAAATTCCCTTTGATGGACATCTGTTCTCTTACAAGGGATTCTAGCATGACAGTAACAATGTCGCCAGTGGCAGGCACCAGCAATTTTACGTTGCCTGACAATGTTTCTGTGAAGGGGAGTTGTTTCACCACTTTACCACAAAACGTATGTGGACAAATGCTGCAGTTGCCACATCTCTGCCACTTCCACACCCGAGAACCACTGTACCTTCCATGGCACTGTGAATTGTGGAGCTCGCATAATTCCATTTGAAACCAGCAACTGCAGACTATTAGTTTAACTTACCTGGGGCTTCCTTCCTTCGTGCTCCTGGGTTCCTAGCTGCTGCTCCTTCCTCCTACAGCTTCAAAATGGCAATCACTTATCTGAGGGTTTGCAGCTGCCTTTATGGCTGCTCCACAGCTAGACCAATTTAGGGGGCTCATTACGATGGCGGGCGGAAGCACCACCGCCGTGCTGGCGGATGCAAAAAGCACCAGTTACCGCCGGCACGCAGCAGTCCACACGCCCGTCCAATTACGATGCGAAAAGTAGGCCAAACACCGCCGGCAAGCCAGCAACACCGTCCGCCATCAAAGTGCGCCCGTACACATAGCGGCGCAGCCCAACTGACACACACCGTCCGACGAAACACGTCCCGCCCGGCGTATAAATTACGATGCCGCAAACAAACGGCTCCCACGGCCAAGAGATACCGTACGACAAACCGAAGCGGTAACACGGACGCCGAGCACGGACAACGAAGAAGCGGCTCCCCCGAGCATGAATCCAGCACTGCAGGCCCTCCCCATGCTCCTGCTGATGCACCACCAAGGACGCAACGTACCGCGGAGACGCAGGTAGGCACACACACAACAAGTGCACGCAAACAGCGCACACAGTGCAAGGGCGTAAAAAGCGGACAACCCCCCACCAGCGCGTGTACACAACACATCCACCATTGCATCCACATATGACACACAGGCCAAATCGTAACATCGCGGAACACATGTGTACACACCACCTGGGACTAGGAACCAACCACCCCGTCACGGCCCCAAAGCACCGATGACGCCGCCACACATGCGCACAACGCAGAGGCCAACCGCAGCGCCATGCATGCGTCGCACACAGACACAGGGACACAACCAAGCAGCACACACATCAGCCCCACCCCGAACGCACATGACACGTGACAGGCCTGCCACAGACATGTCCCCAACGCCCAATTCACGGACAACACCCAACGCCACACATCCGACGCACACATGTCAGTGAAGACACGCAACAGCAGGACACACCCCAGTGTAACAAACATGGCGAAGCACACAGCGGCGGCAACACCAACTAGGAGAAGCAGGGCCCCTTCGGGAAGAGGAACGCCAGTATCACACTGAAACACCCATACCACCCTGCACATATGAACAAGACATACAAAACGGAACACCAAAGAGCCCGGGGACCGACAACAGGTGGCCCAAGAATAACATTCACACACAAGGCCCAACGCAGAGCGGAAAGGCAGCCTGCCGCCCACACAAGGGAGAGCAGACAGCACTGAATGACCTTCCATTCCAACTCCGAAACCACAGCCCTACGACAGAAGCCGGTGAATACAGCCATTGTCCAAGAATAGACCAACACAGGCATGCCGAGGAGACCGACCACAGGGCAGATAGCGCATATCACAGAAGCACACAACGGACGGGGAAGAAAGAAGAAAACACTCCCCCATGTCGGCCACATGCAAGTTAATTGGAAGGAGTCACACATCACTGACCTTGAACTGTCTGAGAAGCATGTGGGAAGAGGGCCCGTGTCCTCCAAACAAGCAAACAGAACACAAGTCCTGTCTCCCTACGACTACACAGAGCTCACAGCAACCTCGGAGCGTGCACATTGCAGACTGCACACACAGCCGGAGCACGCCACCACAACGCACCGCTGGGAAATGGCAACCGCAACACACCTACCCAACTACGCCGAACAGCTCAAGCTGTACAAAACCAACCTGTTCCATACATTGGGATGCGATCTCCTGTCCCTGCTGAACGTAAGTTACCGACTGACTTACCGCATCACATTGTTCAGCTGCGTCATGCCCGTCTTCTACTGTCGGAGGTGTCCATACCAGCATCCCGTCGAGATATGCCTCTCCAACCCGGCATGTCTGAAGGCGGACCTGCTACCACTACTCCTCCCTCTGGACGCACACGACAGGGCCTGCTCTGCCTATGGGGGCATGGCGTATGTGGCCAACATCGCACACGCACTGAAATGGGACCACTGTGCCTCCACACGACGGATCATCGAGAACAGCTACATCGAATGTCACCCAGCATGCCCCATCATGGTCCTCCAAGGGACAACTTACGAACAACACCTTGACAGCCACCATCCGCTACATTGGCTGGCAAACATGTACACCACCAATGACATGGAAGCCCTGCTGGACGGCATCGCATACCTGACAACCTGTCAATTCGTCGGACCACAACGCAGGTTCCCCGAGTGACCTATGATGTCCAACCCCGCACCCATGCTTAGCTTCCGCACGGACTGGCCAGTCACCACCACAACAGCCATACCAAACGACCGGCAACTGTAACCACACCATCAACGACATCGCCATGACATCGGATATGACCGGGACATGCACACTGTTCCCCATCACATCCAGGAACACTGCATGCATCGTGGGAGGCAGTGGCATGGGCTCTGTGTATCGCACCCACATGGACGGAACTGCACGAACAACCAGGACACGACATGGATCCAGCGCACATGGACACACACACCGCTCAGTGGACATGAATAGGTCGCCTGGAGTCTGTGGGTGCTGCACCCCTCCCACCCCCGCCCCGGGAATCCCATACCAGGACCTTTGCATGGACGACAAGTGCATACAACAACAACACGACCCCAGTGACTGTGACATGTCCAGTAACCACCACATTGCAACAACAAGTGGCACGCCGCTGCATGCACGCAAGCCCATGCCCTGATGTCATCTCACATGCACGCGTGCATGAGGAACAACCGCAGCAAACCTGTCACATGGAACTGAGATGGACTGTGCCCATGATGCCAAGCGGTCTGGTAGGCTACATGTATACCGTCTGTGTCAAAGTCCGCAGCTCCACAGCTATACGTAAATGTACATTAGCACAGCCTTGGCCAAGCAGATGTCACTCTGAAGCCCACATCCCACATGCAACAGCCAATCACATGTAACCCCACACCCTATCCCATTTGCAATCATGCTCAGTATATCCTCAACATGTATTCCGCTGCCAGTAGTGTCCACTATACTGCATCACAGAGGACAGAAGACTCAATATAATGTTTGAAACCAAAACTGTCTCCGCTGACTCATTTCACAAGTACGAATGAGAGAGGATGAGAGTATGTGAAGTACACGGCAGTCGTGACATGACCATGTAGTCCACTGGTATTGGATGTCAACGCAAATGAGTAGCACTACTGTGGAAGACACACATGTGTCGTGTGAAGTCGTATGGACGCAGTGCTCAGGTGGGTGGGTGCGACGGGTAGATGCGCACATGCCAAGTTGGAGCACGCCATGTTGGGAGGGGTCATGAACAGTACACCACCGCTTCCCTGGGCATTGTGAGAGGACACCTGTCGGGGGGAGTGAACACGTGTGTGCACAGCAGCCGGGCACACGTACAAAGCGGTACCAGGCGCACCTCAGCCCACCCTCTGTGGACAAGCTGGATCCTGTTGTGCGCCCGCCATGCCCCTTGACAAGGCACACACAGCCCCAGTCGACCAGGTGTAACCCCAACATAGTCAATCCGCACAGGCGATACAGGGCACGGGATGGCAGTGGAGCATGGTGTGTGAGAGGTCTCCTCGCGCTCCTCCTGGTCATATCACGCAGGCAATAGAACCTCAACGTCTAGCATGGCACAAGTCAAATGGAAGTGTAGGGGGACGCACCACAGCACGAGCAGCACTGACGTCACGGGAGGTGGCTCGCACCATCCCATCCATTGCCCATCATACCAACCACGCCACATGCCATTGCGACTAAGTGCAAGCGCGTGCGCCACCACCCCCGAGCCCTCCCCAGAGAGGCCAAAGAGTGAATGTGTGGGCCATCAGTCACAGACGGACGCGGCCTGGCCGCAAGGGCAGCCACAGCCACTGGGTGTCGCAGGTGGCGGATCCGGAAGGCGAAGACTGTGATGCATAGTCCATGCAGGCCGGGTCTCCATTTGGGGCACCACGCAGGTGGACGGCGTCCCGCAACACATCATACCCTGAGACAGCCCACTCGTGCAACTGGACCCACACATACACTCCTTGCCCTCCCTGGTGCGAGCTTGGGGCTGCCTGTGCAAGCGCTAGCCTCGCAGGTGCACATGCATATTGGGGGAGCGAGGGGAGGACATGAGGGCTGGGGCGAAGATGACTGTATCACTGTCAGTGAGCACAAGGGATGACCCAGATGTGGAAAGGAAGAGACGTGTCCCGTGTGTACTGCAACTAGTCGCCAATCCAACTACCCCCCATGTCCGGAATGTAGGCCCGCACCTAGGCCCGCCCATCCGCCACATCGAATATACCACCAGCACGACAACCTTCCCATTCGAAACACTGACTGGGGGTGGCGACCAGTGAACAATCATGTGTAGCCTACCCACGCGTACATGTGGGCCCTCCATGATCCATGTCACCTGCGGCAAAGTCATGACATGCGCAATGAGGGAAGTGAGGAGAGCTGTCCACCCCACGCACAGTAGGTGCATCAGCTCCACAGACCCAGCAGCGAGTCCAGCAGGGGTCACATGTGCAGGGGCAGCTGTGCCTGGTGTGAGGGCACATGCATATAGACAGCACATCGACCAATGTGTAGTCTGCCCACATCTACAGTCCATCATCATGCGGACATAGGAATTGAACACAGGGCAACACATCTTAGTGGGTGCACCCACCGTGACCAACAATGCGCACTCATCGACGTACCCGCCCTGTGCATGGCCCCCCACCCAACGGAGGCACATCCAGTGCCACCATCCCACACACAAGCCTTCCACGGAACATGCTGTGTCCAATGGTCAGTACAGAGTCAGCGCCCATCTGGTGGATCCTGAACAGGAGACACATGCACACACATGCCAGCTCCCACTATGTACGTCTGCCACCTGGCACGTGCAATGTAACCTCTCACCTGTGACGTGTGACTGCAAGCACACAGCCGTCTTGGCATGGGGCTGTCAATGTGGACACCTGTCAATGTTTCGGGAGGTGTGATCCGTACAGTGCTGTACATAGGGTGCAGTGCTGACACCTACTACTGTCTCATATCCCCTCGTGCCACCGGTCCCACTTGTTTTGGCCGCTCAGCCTGTGCCCACATCGTCGTCGTCGTGTGCCATACTCATCCAGCCTCGGAAGCAGTTCCATGCTCAGCAGACATTCATGTTGCCGTGGCGTTGCCGCTTGACGAATATGCAGTCAGTCCCCATCAGCACGCCCCGCAAGTCATTGGGGCCTAGATCCCCATGTGCATGCACATGGCAGTGGTATGTCTCACTAGCCATTGCCATTGTTGGGAGACCTGTGTAAGTGTATTGTGGCCGTGCCGTACCAGCTTTATAGCTGGGCTGTGGCTCATGTGCTTGCTCAGTCATGTCAGTGATGTGTATGCGAAATTGCTATGTGTAGTGTTGCTTTGACATGTGTCCTCTGCCATTTTCCCTAGGCGGAGACCGAACATTGACCGCCCATACCAATTGCTGGTGGACATGGACGATACAGAGGTTATTAGGAAGTTTCGGCTGGACAGGCCAACCCTGCATCGACTGTGTGCCATTTTAGAACCCCATCTCCGTCCCCGCAGGGTGTATCCGACTGCTGTCACCCCCACGGCTAAGGTGATGGCCGCCATGCATTTCTTCGCCACTGGGTCATTCCAGCACACAGTGGGCAGTGGAGGAGGGATGTCCCAGCCCATGTTCAGCAAGGTGCTGAGGGATGTACTGGCAGCCATGATGCTGTACCGAAACAGGTACATCCGCTTCCCCAGGGCTCGTGAATTGGCGGCAGTGAAAGGTGCATTCTATGCCCTTGGCAGAATCCCACACGTCGTTGGAGCCATTGACTGCACACATGTTGGCCTTGTTCCACCACAGGCCACTGAGCACCTGTACCGCAACAGGAAGCACACGCACTCCCTGAATGTGCAAGTGGTGTGCCTTGCGGACATGGTGATCACCCACGTGTGTGCAAAGTTCCCAGGCTCGGCCCATGACGCACACATAATGCGCAACAGCATCTTGCCACGACTGATGGCCAATCTGCAACAGGATCGTGGCTGTATTGTCGGTGAGTATGTGGAGTGGTGTAGCGTGCTGGTTGTGCGATGCTGTCCCCTGTCCAGTTGGAATAGCAACGGTTCTCTGTGTCCCTCACACCCAGGTGACTCTGCGTACCCGAATGGGGCATGGCTGCTCAGTCCATTGAGGAATCCTCGCACCCCAGCAGACGATCGATACAATGAGGCACATGGGAGGACCAGACGTGTGGTCGAGCGTACCTTTGGCCTCCTCAAGTCCAGGTTCAGGTGCCTGGACCGCACCGAGGGTGCACTGGCGTACTCCCCACAGAAGGTGTGCCAGATAGTGGTGGCGTGCTGCATGCTGCACAATCTGGCCATTCGGAAGCAGATCCCCCTCATTGTGGATGACGGAGATCAACCAGGGCCCCAGCCCGCAGACCAGGACAGCTCGAGTGAGGAGAACAGCGGAGAGGAGGAAGCTGGGAATGTGCGGCAGCAGCTCATCGCCCGCTACTTCACTTGACGGTGAGTGTCCATGTACGACGGCTGATGTGGCTGTATCTGTGCAGGTGTGTGTGTGCTGTGTCAGGGTGGCTGTTTGTTCACTGCGTGTGTGTGTCAACGCTCCATGGCCAGGGTAGTATGCCACTGTTGGTGGCTGTGGCATTGTGCCCTATTGCTCTGTGCGATGTGTGTACATTGCTTGTAGTTGTTGACATGTACTGTGTGATGGGTGTGTGACACACTCATTGAATGTGCTCCTGTTCTGTCTCCCACCCCTAGGTCCCTACAGGCCCTCCGGATTCCATTGCCATGCCACGCATCAGGTGCCTTTCCGCCCAAGGTGGCCGTTGTATTCCATACAAATAAAACACAGGGCACAAACAGCAGTTTGTGTAAGAGGTGCATTTATTTCAAACTGTGACATGTGATTGTGTGTAAGGTGATGACAAAAGTGGTGCGTGCAGTGACAATGAGCTGTCGGTCATGGCTGCGTGATGCTCAGGGTGTACCCACTGGTTCTATGTCCATAGTCCAACACACACATGCCATCCAGATGGCTGTGTGGAGTGGGATCGTAGTCCAAGTCAATGCAGTGGGTGATCAAGGAAGGCTGGCTGGCTGCCTCACTTGCGTTTGGAGCGTGCGAAGTCCTCCCGGGAGATCGGTTTCCACTTCGGACGGCCCCTTCCACGTTTGCGAGGGGGTGCCTGCTTGCGACATGCTGGTGGTTGAGGTGTGCTCACTGGCTGTGGACGCAGGGGAACTGGACACTGCTGCTCGACCCTGCGCCCCGGCAGGTGGTGGCGGAGGGGAGCTGCTGTCCCTGGCTGTGTCCTCACTGCCACCACCAGCTGGCCCATGAGGTCCACGAGTTGACCTATACGGGCGTCCATGGACCTCAGCACCCCCAGCACCTCCCGCGTGTCTGAAGCAGACCTGACCCATTGTTCTTGGGCCTCTTCATAGGCCCCAAGGACTCTGGCCATTTGAGGCAGGGCATGGCTCCCAGGGAGACTTGCGTTTCCCTGACCCTGCTCCTCCTACCAGTTCTGCTGCCACCGGCCTGCCCACTAGCCACATTGCTCACCACGGTCCTCGCTGTGGCTCCCAGGGTGGATCCAGTCGGCCGGGCCACCACCTGCGCTGGGGCTGGTGCCAGCGAAGACGTGGTGGTGGTGGCGGCGGTGGTGGTCGGTGCGGCGATGGTGGCGGTTGCGGCAGTGGTAGTGGCCGCAATGACCGTGGGTGTGGCTGCAATGACCGTGGGTGTGGCCGCAACGACAGTGGCAGCAGGGGGCTGGGAATGTTCAGCAGCCCTGGATGATGGGTTGGTGGGTAGGAGGGGTCCTGGGGAGCGGCTGGGCCCTGCCACACCAGATGGGCCTGCTTGGTGGTCCGTGTCCGAAGAGGAGGTGAGATCCTCCACATCCGTGTGTCCTTGTTGGGGGCTTGTGGGCTGGCTGTGCTGGCTGCTGTCTCCATCCCCAGCATCCGGCAGTTCGTCACCTGTGGAGAGAATGAGATTTGTTATTGTGTTGCACCTGGCGAAGTATGTATTTGTCGTCTGACATTGACAGTTCGTGCAATCTCGTACATGGGTTTCCCGGAGGCGTGTGTGTGGCTGTAGCATTTGTAGTTGTGTGTGCTTGGCAATGGGACTGTGTGCTGTGCACATGTGGCATGGGACGGATTGGCCATGCCGATGGGTGTGTTGCTGTGCCCCTACTTATTGTGACTCTGGTGTATGCGGGCTCCTGGCCCATCCTGGGTCTGGTTTGTACTTTGCTTTTGGTGTTCAGATGGGACGCTTAGGAACGCATATGGCAACATGGGGGCCATGCCCCAGATTCGCATTTGGGAGGGAATATGCTTTTGGGGTTCAAATGGAACGCTTAGGAACGCATATGGCAACATGGGGGCCATGCCCCAGATTCGCATTTGGGAGGGAATATGCTTTTGGGGTTCAAATGGAACGCTTAGGAACGCATATGGCAACATGGGGGCCATGCCCCAGATTCGCATTTGGGAGGGAATATGCTTTTGGGGTACATGCTGTGAGCCATGGGTGCCGAACGTGACATGTGTTGTGGCAGCATGACAGTGCATGGTTTGAGGTGTGTGCATGCTTGACATGGCCTGCATATTTGCTGTCTGTTGTGATTACTGGACATGGCATTGGACGCATCGTTATGAGTGAGTGATGGTTGTGTGTGAAAGCCAACGTATTGCAGTTGTCCCATCTCCTTGGTGTGCGTGCTGCCCTGTGCCATGTGCATCACTGCAGTGCTCGTGGGGGGGGTGTGGCCCATGGTGTGTGTTGTTGCTCACAGTGTGTCGTGCGCTTCATTGACTTCTGGCACATGGTTGGTCATGGGCATGTATCTTAGCGTGACTGCTGTATGTGTGGCAGCTGTGCGGATGACATGCCTTTCATGAGACTGGGGCTGACGGATGGGATGGATGGTATGTTGTATGTGCATGGTGTGTCTGTGTGTTTGATGGGTTCAGTGGTGTTCGTGTGCATTTATGTTGTTCCGCTCTGGTGCGTCTAGTGTTGTTTGTCTTACATAGGCGTAGTTGTGGGGTGTGTGGTTGACAGGCAGTAGGGGCTACATGGACAGGACTTCAATGGTGTTTCGGTTGTGTGTGATGAGTTGCACAGTGGCTGCCGTGTGGTACTATATTCAGTGTGGCTTGTGCATGCAGACGTGGCTCCTTGGGTGTTGCTATGTCTGTGATGGGTCATGTGGGGTGTGAGTCTGTTGTTCATGTCCGTGTGCACATTGTTCACTTGTTCGTGACGGTGGGCGGTGCTGCGTGTTCGTCTGCTACGTGACATGTCCCATGTGTTGGTCGTGTACTGGAGGCAGTAATCCAGCCCTGTCCAGTTTCCCACCTGCAGGTTGTTCGTGCGTGCACTGTACTGGATGCCACATGGCTCTAAGCGGGGGTGCTCCATGTTGCAGGTCTGTGGGGGTGGGGGGGTGTTGTGGGTCGTGGGGGTGGCTGGACACCCACTGACACCGATTGCTGTGGACCGTGATGTCTGCCTTTCGGCTGTCGTTGTGCACTGCGGTGGCTGACACGTGGCTGTGGGGTGTGGGGGATGCTCCTCCTTGCTGTGCTGTGGGACTAGGGGCCTGGTGTGTGTTGTACTTGGGCTGTCCACCGTCCCACCCACTGCACTTTGTGTTCCTGCCACTTACCTGTTACTTGTCGGTTTGTGCAGCTGTGGCGGACACATGGGTGTGGTGGGTGCTCGTTGTGGCGCTTCTGGCATATTTGGGGACCTGTTGGTGGTTACGTGGCTGGCTGAATGTACACATGTCCCCACGCATCTTACAGTTGTTCTGTTTGGGCTGTGTGTGGTGGTGTCTGTTGCATGTGTGTGTTGTGTATTGTGTGCTGGACATGGGGGTGTTTGTCCCTGGGAGCTGTGGCATGGTGGTAGTGCATGTGAGTACATAGCGGTGTGCTGGTATACATTAGTTTGTACTTACCAGCCTCCACTCCCCCTGCTAATCCGGCGAGGATCTCGGGATGGATGATGACTCGCACCTTCTCCTCCCACGCTTTGAAGGTCTTGAAGAGCGCGGGATTCCCTCCGCCAGTGACGGCAGCCAGCTCTCTGTTTTTGCCCTCCTTCTTCTTGACCAGGCTCTTGACGTCATTCCACCGTTTGTTAATTTCGACTCTGTTCCTGGGCAGGGTCCCGACTGCATTGACCTGGTCTACGATCCGGTTCCACATTCTGTTTCTGGTGGCTAGTGGTGTGTGTTGGACCATGTTCCCATAGATTTGTGGGTGCACCTTGATGATCTCGTCGACCATGACCGTCAGCTCAATGGGCGTGAACTTGGGCATTCTTTGTGGTGCCATGGTGTTTGTGGTGCTGGTGCGGTGTGTGTTGTGTAATGTGCAGGGGGTTTGTGGTGCCGGTGTTTGGTGGTGGTGGTGGTGGTGGTTGTGATGTGTGCGTTTCTGTGGTGTGCTGTTGTCCTTGCTGTGTCACTGTGTCCTCTCCTCTCCTCTCTGGTTTGCAATGTTGCAAGGGGTTGTGGTCTGTGGGAGTGCTGCTTTTGTACTTACCTATGTGGGTGTGTCCTCATGGTCTGTTGTTTTCAGGTGTGTTGTGTTTGGGGTTCTGGCCTTTGTAGTTTTTGTTTGTCCGGGGGTGTTTTCGGGATGTGTACTGTGCTTGTGTATTTGTGCGTGCCTTGCTGTGTGGACTTGTTGGCCATGTTGTGTGCTATTGGTTTTGTGAGCGGATGGTTTCTGTGCAGGGACGTGGGCGCCATGGCTTCTGCCGTGTCGATTCTCATCGGCGTTGTTTGCGCTGGCGGGCGGTATATTTGTAGTTTTCCCGCGCTCATGGCGGTGCGATCGTAATTTCACGTGCGGTGTGTCGGCCGTGAGGGCGGGCGGTTTTGTGTTGTCGTGCGTGTTTCCGTCCGTGGCGGGCGGTTTGACTCCGACTCGGACGATGGCGGGCGGTATTTTGTGTGATTTTTCCGCCGATGGCGGTTTTCGGTTTGTGTAATCGTAATGGCGTGGTCGGTGTTCAGACGGTGTGTGCGGGCGGATTTTTGCCGCTTCTATGCCTGGCGGATTTATTTACGCCGGGTATCGTAATGGGCCCCTAGGTTTCCAATCTCTTTTCTTGTCCTTTTTCATTATAGCTGTTTCTTACTCCTTCCTGATTTCCACAATCCTTTGTGTCTCCTATCATGTGATGATTTGATGTAATTTCTTTTTCTTGTTCCTTTCTGTTAGACTTGGCTTTTTCAGCGGGTTTACCCCCAGACTTTTTGCTTTTTGGCCTCCTGTTTTTGACCCTGTGTGTGTTGGTTTTAGGACTCTGGGCACTTTACCACTGCTAATCAGTGCTAAAGTGCATATGCTCTCTGGGTAAAATGTGTTATGGATTGGTGTTTCCATGATTGGCCTATTTGATTTATGTGTCAGTCCCTAGTAAAGTGCACTGCGAGTGCCAGGGCCTATAAATCAAATGCTGTTGGTGGGCTGCAGCACTGGATTGTGCCACCCACGCAAACAGCCCGTAAAGTGTAACTCGGGCCTGCCATCGCAGAGCCTGTGCGCAGCCTAGGGCTGCCATGTCGACTTGGCAAGTGCACACACTTGCAAGTCTGTAAACCTTCCCTTTTCTACATGTTAGTCACCCCTAAGGTAGGCCCAAGGTACCCCTGTGGGCAGGGTGCATTGTATGTGAAAGGTAGGACATGCCCTGGTGTGTGTGGCATGTCCTGATAGTGAATTACAGCCTATTTCGTTTTTCACTATTGCAAGGCTACCTGTTCCCCGTAGGCCAGAATGGGCAGTTTTGATTATTACAGCTTATAATCCTAACTGACCCAGGGAACATGGTAGAAAAACGAGTTTAGTATGCCTGGACTCAGAATGATAAAATGCATCTTTTAGTGAAGTTGGTTTTAACATTCTGTGTTTGAAAATACCCCTTTTAGAAAGTGGGTATTTTCTTGTCTAACCATCCAAGCCTGCCTCTGCGAGGTTGTGTATTCCTTGTCTGGAGTGTGAGTGACAGGGGCTGGGGGATGCCAGGAGACAGGGTGAGTCAGCACAGGGCTGAATAGCAAGATCTACATGTAGATGGGTGGGAGGAGTTGCACCTGGGCCCTGAATAGGACAGTGCCTTCCCTCCACAATGCTGGCTCCACCTCCTGTGGTGCGTCTGATGTCCCTGGCCTACTCTCTGAAAGAAGGGACGGAGACTTGTCAACAAAGTGCTCCAGAACTGGTTTGGACTAGGCAAAGGCCTCTCTGCCTTCAGAGAACAAAGGAATTTGGGATATAAATATTGGGGCCCTGACCCCATGAATTTAGATCTCGCTGGAATCAAGGAACCTGCCAAGACGAAGAGCTGGAAGAGCTGCCAGGAGGAGTACTGCCCCTTTGCTGTGTTGTTGCTTTGTTGGGTTGGCCTGCAGCTGCTGCTTCTGCCTTGGGCAGTGAAAGGACTGAACTTTCTACAAACTTGTGCTGAGTATCTCCAAGGGCCTGAAACCGAGCTGGCCTCCTGTTAAGAAGTCTCAGGGACTACAAAGACTTCACAAGCCTCTGGGTACCGCTTCTGGAACGCTGTTTCAGTTGCCACAGAGGAAGGGAACTGCAACCGACTCCGTCAACCGAATCCATCCCTGACCGGTGACCTGTTTGCACCGCAGACCGCATCGCCCCGCTTCGCATCGCAACCCTGGTCTCACCGTAGGCGACGTCCGACGCCGTCAACACCGAGCCGCTGCTTGCACCGTGACCTGTGGGCACCGCAGTTCGCATCGCATCGCTTCACTGAACCAGCCGGACCCGACCGACGCGGTCGCTGCAACTGGCTCAACAGTCGTGACCGCATCGCATTTGGGGCACCGCTCGCACGTTTGCGACGCACCGCCCCGACTCACACCGCTGTCCGACGCCAGCTCCCGCACTCCGGCTTGGTCGCCTGCATCGTAACCTGTCAGCACCGCATCGTGCACCGTCTCGCCCTGCACCGCACGCCTTGGACTCACCGACTCCGTCTGCACGACGCTCATCGAGCCGCTGCCTGCACCGCATCGAGGGACACCGCACCTTGCATCGCTCCATCTTGCACCGCAACCGCGACGAACGCCGACCGGCTCGAACACTCCGTACCAGCCACAACGAGAAAGGTACTGTGACCGAGTCTGTTCACGACTCTGCTGGCCCGTAGCGACGCGGTCGGCTGGAACTGTTGGACTCTGTGTAATTCAGCATCGCAGTAGACCCGGACGGGGCTACCGACTCGTACGAACTTTGCTTTTGTGTTATTCCTGCAAAGAAGAAGTTACCTTATCAAGCATTCATTTTTAAAGTATAGTATTGTGGATTTTTGTCGTAATTGGTCTTGTCTTGAGTATATAAAAATATTGGTTATTTTTCTAAACTGGTGTGGTGTCCTTTTGTAGTGCTTACACTGTATTACTGTTGGTTATGTGCAAATGCTTTACACACTGCCTCTGAATTAAGCCTGACTGCTCGTGCCAAGCTACCACGAGGGTGAGCAGGGGTTACTTCACGAGTGTAACACCCGTACCCTGACTAGGAAGAAGGGTCCCTACTTGGACAAAGGTGCAAGCCCTTGCCAACTAGAGATCCCATTTCTAACATTGGTTGTCAGCGGTGAGGATAGGACTTGTGTTTGCACTTGACTTACAGTGATTGGTGTGCACTACTACCATATCGCAGACCATTACGTACCACATACTGGTTCTTTTTCGTTTGGCCTATTTTTGATCTTGCCAGTTTTCAACTCACTACTTTTGTCATGCCTGAATCAACTGCATCATCCGTTGCATCTCTGGAAGTTATCTTTGAGGAGGATAGGTTGGAATCCTACGCCGTAAAGGAGCTACGAGCGATTTGTAAAAACCTGAAAGTCCAAATTAAAGGCCTCACAAGGAAGGAGGAGCTACAGAAGGCGCTGAGGGCCTGGGTAGCAGCCAGACATGCCAGTGGGCAGCCTGGTAATCTCAGTGAGGATGTGGAGGAGCCTATTTCCAGGGTGGATGTGCTTTTGGGTGGGGGGAACCCGCCAGGTCAGGCAGCAGCAGTCTGTCCCCAGAGGAGCTGGAGGACAGGCGGGAGGCAAGGCAGTTTGAGCTGCAGAAGCTCAGGCTGGAGAGTGAGCGGGAGGAGAAGAGATTAGCCATGGAGGAAAGGAGGATGATCTTGGATCATGAGCTTAAAATGAGAGAGCTGGAGCTGGATTGGGAAGCCGGTAGGGCTTTGTCCAGCCCAGATGGTGGCAGCCAAAGTGTAGTGTCCAGTACTGAGGATGAGGTAGACACACACACAGATTTGGGGCCCTACTTCAAGGAGGGGGTTGACATACACCAGGGGGTTCAGGATTGTGAGGTTACTCCAGTGGTGCGTAGTGTCCCTGAGGTAGATTGGGGAACTGGTGCAGGGGATCATATTCCTGGTAGTGGGAGGGACACTCTGCTGACTCTAGATGAGAGGTGCAGGGACAGGGGTTCCCCCATGGTATAAGCCCTGGTAAGTGAGTATGAAGACCAGCCAGAAGAGAATGGGTTGAGGGACAGCAACAGTCAGACACTGTCTCGCCAGTCTTGTGAGAATGTTGTGGGGTACTTGTCTGAGGCACTGGATGGTTGGGTGAAGGGCAGTTTGGTTAACACCTGTGTGGGGCTGTGTGATTCAATTGTTGGAGAGCATATTTTAAGTCCCTGTTTTCCAGAGCTATGCCAACACCCAGTGGAGTGTGAGTTCTCTGACCCCAGGAGCTTGCACTGGAGGCAGACCTTTTGGTGGATTCCAGAGGGTCTGGAGAAGCATCTGGGGGTGATCCTGGAGGAAGTGGCTTAGGTATTTCCCAACCAAGAGTGGTGGGAAAGGTTTGTAATAGCCCAGTTAGGTCCCGGTGTCATGGGAAGGGTGTAGGGACTCACGTCCTGTCTCTGCGGAGAAGGAGTGAGAATGGGCTGCGGCCCAAGGTGCCCAAAACCCGGTCCCGGAGCCTCGGTGGTTCCAGGAGGGAACCCCAGGTGGGGAGCCTAGACTGTACTGGAAGGCCGTCCGTTGAGGGAGATCTCCTACTGACAGGAGAACCTGGAGCCTCTGTAAACAGAGCTCCAGTGGTTCTGGTGTCTGGCAGTACCGCTCCAGTTGGGAGGGTTCAGAAGTCCAGAGTGAGGGGTGAGAGGGGGATGTGTTCCCCAGTGGGAGAACCAGTGAGTCAGAGGCCAGCCAGAAGGGCTGAGCCTCCTAGCAGCGACCCTGGTGACACCACTTCTGTCCTGGGGGATCTTTGCGCACTGTCAGGTGGACAGTGGTCGGGAGATCTGCGCCAGGCAGACTGTCACGCAACACATGAGTCAAGTGTTGCCCTCAGGGGGGGTATGCGTGCTCCCAAGGAAGTCCTGGTGCGCCAGGCAGGTGCTCAGCTGCAGGGTTCAGTCCCTGGGTTGGGAGGCCAGGTTCAGGTCCTGCCTGACCTGGAGGGAAGGACGACTGTAAGCAGTGTCCTGACCGGTTTGTCTTCTAGGGGTACCACTCCAGGTGGGAGGGTACAGAACTCTGGAAGGGGGTGCAGAGGGAGGGAGTCCTCGCCTCTGACCCCGGTTCAACCTGAGGGTTTAGATCCAAGGGTAGTGAATTAGTTGCAGGGTCAAGGCCCTGAACTGGTGGAAGAATTGTGTAGGAGGTCTGGTTCCAGCATCCTGACAGTTTTTGGTTCTGGGGGTGCTTCTCCTGGGAGGAGAGGGCCGGACCCCAGAAGGAGAGGTAAGGGGAGGAGAGCCTCGCCCGAGACCTCTGGTGAACCTGAGGGTGCAGACCCTAGGTTGGAGGATCAGTGGTTCTTTAGAACTGCACTGATGAGAGGAAGAGTGGAGTATGGTTACTATGTACCAGGGGTTACTGCCCCCCACTCTGTTAGTTGGCAAAGACCAGAGACATCTGGATGGCCTAGGGCCTGGTCCTGGCCATCCATTGAGGGTGATCCCCTAGTGTCTAAGGAACTGGGGGGACTGCTGTAACGAGCATCCCACCGGTTCCGGTGTCTGGCAGCCCCGCTCCAGTTGGGAGGGGGCATGAGTCCAGAGAAAAGGGTGAGTGGGGGCGCTGTCCCAGTGGAAGGACCAGTGGGTCAGGGATTGCCCGCTCTGAGGTCAGAGCACCCCAGGACTGACCCTGGTGAGGCCACTTCTGGCCTGGGGGTCTTCATGCTCTGTCAGGTGGACAGGAGGCTGGAGACCTGCACCAGGCAGACTCTTGCACGACTCATGAGGAGTGTGTTTCCCTTGGGGAGGGTTGGTGTACTCCCCGGAAGTCCTGGGTTGCCAGGCACAGGTTCAACCTAAGGGTACAGACCCTGGGTTGAAGGACCAGGTTCAGGGTGTCCCCCCTGACCTGGAGGAAGGGGCGACTGCTAACAGTGTCCCTACCAGGTTATCTTTTGGGGGTACCGCTCTAGGTGGGAGGGTACAGAGCCCCAGGGAGGAGGACCGGGTGTGGGGAGGCCACCCCAGTCCCCTGTCCAGCCTAAGGGTACAGACCCTAAGCTGGAATCCCAGTTGCAGGATAGAACCCCTGAACTGGTGGGCAAATTGTGCAGGACACCTGCCACAGGTGCCCTGACAATACTGGAAGGGGGTACCGCTCCAGGTGGGAGGGTACAGAGCCCCAGGGAGGATGACCGGGTGTGGGGGAGGCCACCCCAGTCTCCTGTCCAGCTGCCGGGTACAGGCCCGGGGTTGGTGGGTCAGTGTCAGGATGTCATACCTGACCTGACAGGAGGGAGAGTGGACCAAGGGTGCCAGGCACCTGGGGCTACCGGCCCCCACTCTCTGATGCCACAGAGGTTAGAGAGCGCTGAGAGGCATAAGGCCTGGGTCTCCCCACTGACAACTGTCAGTAGCCACTGTGGCTTACTGTCCTGGTGGACAGAGTTGCCCCTGGGAGGGGGACAGGAGTCACACCCCGGGGGTGGACTGGGCCACACCACTGTGTTGGCCATGTGGGCACTGTCGGCCTGTTGGGACACATCTGTGAGCAAAGTAAGTTTAGGCACTGCACAGATGGGGTTCACAGGTGAAGAGAAGGGTACCCCATGGGTCAGCTTAGTGGGCCCTGAGAGTATGGATAGAGGGATCCAACTGGGTTTAGAAAGGCGTAGAACCAGAACGTGCCCCCGCTGTTGTGGGCCAGGTCTATGTTCTATCGCCCCAAGCAGGGAAGTCCATCAAGGGATTGATTAGTCTACCCTGGCTTTAGGCTGGGAGGGGGTTGTGTTAGACTTGGCTTTTTCAGCGGGTTTACCCCCAGACTTTTTGCTTTTTGGCCTCCTGTTTTTGACCCTGTGTGTGTTGGTTTTAGGATTCTGGGCACTTTACCACTGCTAATCAGTGCTAAAGTGCATATGCTCTCTGGGTAAAATGTGTTATGGATTGGTGTTTCCATGATTGGCCTATTTGATTTATGTGTCAGTCCCTAGATAAAGTGCACTGCGAGTGCCAGGGCCTATAAATCAAATGCTGTTGGTGGGCTGCAGCACTGGATTGTGCCACCCACGCAAACAGCCCGTAAAGTGTAACTCGGGCCTGCCATCGCGGATCCTGTGCGCAGCCTGGGGCTGCCATGTCGACTTGGCAAGTGCACACACTTGCAAGTCCGTAAACCTTCCCTTTTCTACATGTTAGTCACCCCTAAGGTAGGCCCAAGGTACCCCTGTGGGCAGGGTGCATTGTATGTGAAAGGTAGGACATGCCCTGGTGTGTGTGGCATGTCCTGATAGTGAATTACAGCCTATTTCGTTTTTCACTATTGCAAGGCTACCTGTTCCCCATAGGCCAGAATGGGCAGTTTTGATTATTACAGCTTATAATCCTAACTGACCCAGGGAACATGGTAGAAAAACGAGTTTAGTATGCCTGGACTCAGAATGATAAAATGCATCTTTTAGTGAAGTTGGTTTTAACATTCTGTGTTTGAAAATACCCCTTTTAGAAAGTGGGTATTTTCTTGTCTAACCATCCAAGCCTGCCTCTGCGAGGTTGTGTATTCCTTGTCTGGAGTGTGAGTGACAGGGGCTGGGGGATGCCAGGAGACAGGGTGAGTCAGCACAGGGCTGAATAGCAAGATCTACATGTAGATGGGTGGGAGGAGTTGCACCTGGGCCCTGAATAGGACAGTGCCTTCCCTCCACAATGCTGGCTCCACCTCCTGTGGTGCGTCTGATGTCCCTGGCCTACTCTCTGAAAGAAGGGACGGAGACTTGTCAACAAAGTGCTCCAGAACTGGTTTGGACTAGGCAAAGGCCTCTCTGCCTTCAGAGAACAAAGGAATTTGGGATATAAATATTGGGGCCCTGACCCCATGAATTTAGATCTCGCTGGAATCAAGGAACCTGCCAAGACGAAGAGCTGGAAGAGCTGCCAGGAGGAGTACTGCCCCTTTGCTGTGTTGTTGCTTTGTTGGGTTGGCCTGCAGCTGCTGCTTCTGCCTTGGGCAGTGAAAGGACTGAACTTTCTACAAACTTGTGCTGAGTATCTCCAAGGGCCTGAAACCGAGCTGGCCTCCTGTTAAGAAGTCTCAGGGACTACAAAGACTTCACAAGCCTCTGGGTACCGCTTCTGGAACGCTGTTTCAGTTGCCACAGAGGAAGGGAACTGCAACCGACTCCGTCAACCGAATCCATCCCTGACCGGTGACCTGTTTGCACCGCAGACCGCATCGCCCCGCTTCGCATCGCAACCCTGGTCTCACCGTAGGCGACGTCCGACGCCGTCAACACCGAGCCGCTGCTTGCACCGTGACCTGTGGGCACCGCAGTTCGCATCGCATTGCTTCACTGAACCAGCCGGACCCGACCGACGCGGTCGCTGCAACTGGCTCAACAGTCGTGACCGCATCGCATTTGGGGCACCGCTCGCATGTTTGCGACGCACCGCCCCGACTCGCACCGCTGTCCGACGCCAGCTCCCGCACTCCGGTTTGGTCGCCTGCATCGTAACCTGTCAGCACCGCATCGTGCACCGTCTCGCCCTGCACCGCACGCCTTGGACTCACCGACTCCATCTGCACGACGCTCATCGAGCCGCTGCCTGCACCGCATCGAGGGACACCGCACCTTGCATCGCTCCGTCTTGCACCGCAACCGCGACGAACGCCGACCGGCTCGTACACTCCGTACCAGCCACAACGAGAAAGGTACTGTGACCGAGTCTGTTCACGACTCTGCTGGCCCGTAGCGACGCGGTCGGCTGGAACTGTTGGACTCTGTGTAATTCAGCATCGCAATAGACCCGGACGGGGCTACCGACTCGTACGAACTTTGCTTTTGTGTTATTCCTGCAAAGAAGAAGTTACCTTATCAAGCATTCATTTTTAAAGTATAGTATTGTGGATTTTTTTCGTAATTGGTCTTGTCTTGAGTATATAAAAATATTGGTTATTTTTCTAAACTGGTGTGGTGTCCTTTTGTAGTGCTTACACTGTATTACTGTTGGTTATGTGCAAATGCTTTACACACTGCCTCTGAATTAAGCCTGACTGCTCGTGCCAAGCTACCACGAGGGTGAGCAGGGGTTACTTCACGAGTGTAACACCCTTACCCTGACTAGGAAGAAGGGTCCCTACTTGGACAAAGGTGCAAGCCCTTGCCAACTAGAGATCCCATTTCTAACATTGGTTGTCAGCGGTGAGGATAGGACTTGTGTTTGCACTTGACTTACAGTGATTGGTGTGCACTACTACCATATCGCAGACCATTACGTACCACATACTGGTTCTTTTTCGTTTGGCCTATTTTTGATCTTGCCAGTTTTCAACTCACTACTTTTGTCATGCCTGAATCAACTGCATCATCCGTTGCATCTCTGGAAGTTATCTTTGAGGAGGATAGGTTGGAATCCTACGCCGTAAAGGAGCTACGAGCGATTTGTAAAAACCTGAAAGTCCAAATTAAAGGCCTCACAAGGAAGGAGGAGCTACAGAAGGCGCTGAGGGCCTGGGTAGCAGCCAGACATGCCAGTGGGCAGCCTGGTAATCTCAGTGAGGAGGTGGAGGAGCCTATTTCCAGGGTGGATGTGCTTTTGGGTGGGGGTAACCCGCCAGGTCAGGCAGCAGCAGTCTGTCCCCAGAGGAGCTGGAGGACAGGCGGGAGGCAAGGCAGTTTGAGCTGCAGAAGCTCAGGCTGGAGAGTGAGCGGGACGAGAAGAGATTAGCCATGGAGGAAAGGAGGATGATCTTGGATCATGAGCTTAAAATGAGAGAGCTGGATTGGGAAGCCGGTAGGGCTTTGTCCAGCCCAGATGGTGGCAGCCAAAGTGTAGTGTCCAGTACTGAGGATGAGGTAGACACACACACAGATTTGGGGCCCTACTTCAAGGAGGGGGTTGACATACACCAGGGGGTTCAGGATTGTGAGGTTACTCCAGTGGTGCATAGTGTCCCTGAGGTAGATTGGGGAACTGGTGCAGGGGATCATATTCCTGGTAGTGGGAGGGACACTCTGCTGACTCTAGATGAGAGGTGCAGGGAGAGGGGTTCCCCCATGGTAGAAGCCCTGGTAAGTGAGTATGAAGACCAGCCAGAAGAGTATGGGTTGAGGGACAGCAACAGTCAGACACTGTCTCGCCAGTCTTGTGAGAATGTTGTGGGATACTTGTCTGAGGCACTGGATGGTTGGGTGAAGGGCAGTTTGGTTAACACCTGTGTGGGGCTGTGTGATTCAATTGTTGGAGAGCATATTTTAAGTCCCTGTTTTCCAGAGCTATGCCAACACCCAGTGGAGTGTGAGTTCTCTGACCCCAGGGAGCTTGCACTGGAGGCAGACCTTTTGGTGGATTCCAGAGGGTCTGGAGAAGCATCTGGGGGTGATCCTGGAGGAAGTGGCTTAGGTATTTCCCAACCAAGAGTGGTGGGAAAGGTTTGTAATAGCCCAGATAGGTCCCGGTGTCATGGGAAGGGTGTAGGGACTCACGTCCTGTCTCTGCGGAGAAGGAGTGAGAATGGGCTGCGGCCCAAGGTGCCCAAAACCCGGTCCCGGAGCCTCGGTGGTTCCAGGAGGGAACCCCAGGTGGGGAGCCTAGACTGTACTGGGAGGCCGTCCGTTGAGGGAGATCTCCTACTGACAGGAGAACCTGGAGCCTCTGTAAACAGAGCTCCAGTGGTTCTGGTGTCTGGCAGTACTGCTCCAGTTGGGAGGGTGCAGAAGTCCAGAGTGAGGGGTGAGAGGGGGATGTGTTCCCCAGTGGGAGAACCAGTGAGTCAGAGGCCAGCCAGAAGGGCTGAGCCTCCTAGCAGCGACCCTGGTAACACCACTTCTGTCCTGGGGGATCTTTGCGCACTGTCAGGTGGACAGTGGTCGGGAGATCTGCGCCAGGCAGACTGTCACGCAACACATGAGTCAAGTGTTGCCCTCAGGGGGGGTATGCGTGCTCCCAAGGAAGTCCTGGTGCGCCAGGCAGGTGCTCAGCTGCAGGGTTCAGTCCCTGGGTTGGGAGGCCAGGTTCAGGTCCTGCCTGATCTGGAGGGAAGGACGACTGTAAGCAGTGTCCTGACCGGTTTGTCTTCTAGGGGTACCACTCCAGGTGGGAGGGTACAGAACTCTGGAAGGGGGTGCAGAGGGAGGGAGTCCTCGCCTCTGACCCCGGTTCAACCTGAGGGTTTAGATCCAAGGGTGGTGAATTAGTTGCAGGGTCAAGGCCCTGAACTGGTGGAAGAATTGTGTAGGAGGTCTGGTTCCAGCATCCTGACAGTTTTTGGTTCTGGGGGTGCTTCTCCTGGGAGGAGAGGGCCGGACCCCAGAAGGAGAGGTAAGGGGAGGAGAGCCTCGCCCGAGACCTCTGGTGAACCTGAGGGTGCAGACCCTAGGTTGGAGGATCAGTGGTTCTTTAGAACTGCACTGATGAGAGGAAGAGTGGAGTATGGTTACTATGTACCAGGGGTTACTGCCCCCCACTCTGTTAGTTGGCAAAGACCAGAGACATCTGGATGGCCTAGGGCCTGGTCCTGGCCATCCATTGAGGGTGATCCCCTAGTGTCTAAGGAACTGGGGGGACTGCTGTAACGAGCATCCCACCGGTTCCGGTGTCTGGCAGCCCCGCTCCAGTTGGGAGGGGGCATGAGTCCAGAGAAAAGGGTGAGTGGGGGCGCTGTCCCAGTGGAAGGACCAGTGGGTCAGGGATTGCCCGCTCTGAGGTCAGAGCACCCCAGGACTGACCCTGGTGAGGCCACTTCTGGCCTGGGGGTCTTCATGCTCTGTCAGGTGGACAGGAGGCTGGAGACCTGCACCAGGCAGACTCTTGCACGACTCATGAGGAGTGTGTTTCCCTTGGGGAGGGTTGGTGTACTCCCCGGAAGTCCTGGGTTGCCAGGCACAGGTTCAACCTAAGGGTACAGACCCTGGGTTGAAGGACCAGGTTCAGGGTGTCCCCCTGACCTGGAGGAAGGGGCGACTGCTAACAGTGCCCCTACCAGGTTGTCTTTTGGGGGTACCGCTCTAGGTGGGAGGGTACAGAGCCCCAGGGAGGAGGACCGGGTGTGGGGGAGGCCACCCCAGTCCCCTGTCCAGCCTAAGGGTACAGACCCTAAGCTGGAATCCCAGTTGCAGGATAGAACCCCTGAACTGGTGGGCAAATTGTGCAGGACACCTGCCACAGGTGCCCTGACAATACTGGAAGGGGGTACCGCTCCAGGTTGGAGGGTACAGAGCCCCAGGGAGGATGACCGGGTGTGGGGGAGGCCACACCAGTCTCCTGTCCAGCTGCCGGGTACAGGCCCGGGGTTGGTGGGTCAGTGTCAGGATGTCATACCTGACCTGACAGGAGGGAGAGTGGACCAAGGGTGCCAGGCACCTGGGGCTACCGCCCCCCACTCTCTGACGCCACAGAGGTTAGAGAGCCCTGAGAGGCATAAGGCCTGTGTCTCCCCACTGACAACTGTCGGTAGCCACTGTGGCTTACTGTCCTGGTGGACAGAGTTGCCCCTGGGAGGGGGACAGGAGTCACACCCCGGGGTGGACTGGGCCACACCACTGTGTTGGCCATGTGGGCACTGTCGGCCTGTTGGGACACATCTGTGAGCAAAGTAAGTTTAGGCACTGCACAGATGGGGTTCACAGGTGAAGAGAAGGGTACCCCATGGGTCAGCTTAGTGGGCCCTGAGAGTATGGATAGAGGGATCCAACTGGGTTTAGAAAGGCGTAGAACCAGAACGTGCCCCCGCTGTTGTGGGCCAGGTCTATGTTCTATCGCCCCAAGCAGGGAAGTCCATCAAGGGATTGATTAGTCTACCCTGGCTTTAGGCTGGGAGGGGGTTGTGTTAGACTTGGCTTTTTCAGCGGGTTTACCCCCAGACTTTTTGCTTTTTGGCCTCCTGTTTTTGACCCTGTGTGTGTTGGTTTTAGGATTCTGGGCACTTTACCACTGCTAATCAGTGCTAAAGTGCATATGCTCTCTGGGTAAAATGTGTTATGGATTGGTGTTTCCATGATTGGCCTATTTGATTTATGTGTCAGTCCCTAGTAAAGTGCACTGCGAGTGCCAGGGCCTATAAATCAAATGCTGTTGGTGGGCTGCAGCACTGGATTGTGCCACCCACGCAAACAGCCCGTAAAGTGTAACTCGGGCCTGCCATCGCGGATCCTGTGCGCAGCCTGGGGCTGCCATGTCGACTTGGCAAGTGCACACACTTGCAAGTCCGTAAACCTTCCCTTTTCTACATGTTAGTCACCCCTAAGGTAGGCCCAAGGTACCCCTGTGGGCAGGGTGCATTGTATGTGAAAGGTAGGACATGCCCTGGTGTGTGTGGCATGTCCTGATAGTGAATTACAGTCTATTTCGTTTTTCACTATTGCAAGGCTACCTGTTCCCCATAGGCCAGAATGGGCAGTTTTGATTATTACAGCTTATAATCCTAACTGACGCAGGGAACATGGTAGAAAAACGAGTTTAGTATGCCTGGACTCAGAATGATAAAATGCATCTTTTAGTGAAGTTGGTTTTAACATTCTGTGTTTGAAAATACCCCTTTAGAAAGTGGGTATTTTCTTGTCTAACCATCCAAGCCTGCCTCTGCGAGGTTGTGTATTCCTTGTCTGGAGTGTGAGTGACAGGGGCTGGGGGATGCCAGGAGACAGGGTGAGTCAGCACAGGGCTGAATAGCAAGATCTACATGTAGATGGGTGGGAGGAGTTGCACCTGGGCCCTGAATAGGACAGTGCCTTCCCTCCACAATGCTGGCTCCACCTCCTGTGGTGCGTCTGATGTCCCTGGCCTACTCTCTGAAAGAAGGGACGGAGACTTGTCAACAAAGTGCTCCAGAACTGGTTTGGACTAGGCAAAGGCCTCTCTGCCTTCAGAGAACAAAGGAATTTGGGATATAAATATTGGGGCCCTGACCCCATGAATTTAGATCTCGCTGGAATCAAGGAACCTGCCAAGATGAAGAGCTGGAAGAGCTGCCAGGAGGAGTACTGCCCCTTTGCTGTGTTGTTGCTTTGTTGGGTTTGCCTGCAGCTGCTGCTTCTGCCTTGGGCAGTGAAAGGACTGAACTTTCTACAAACTTGTGCTGAGTATCTCCAAGGGCCTGAAACCGAGCTGGCCTCCTGTTAAGAAGTCTCAGGGACTACAAAGACTTCACAAGCCTCTGGGTACCGCTTCTGGAACGCTGTTTCAGTTGCCACAGAGGAAGGGAACTGCAACCGACTCCGTCAACCGAATCCATCCCTGACAGGTGACCTGTTTGCACCGCAGACCGCATCGCCCCGCTTCGCATCGCAACCCTGGTCTCACCGTAGGCGACGTCCGACGCCGTCAACACCGAGCCGCTGCTTGCACCGTGACCTGTGGGCACCGCAGTTCGCATCGCATCGCTTCACTGAACCAGCCGGACCCGACCGACGCGGTCGCTGCAACTGGCTCAACAGTCGTGACCGCATCGCATTTGGGGCACCGCTCGCATGTTTGCGACGCACCGCCCCGACTCGCACCGCTGTCCGACGCCAGCTCCCGCACTCCGGCTTGGTCGCCTGCATCGTAACCTGTCAGCACCGCATCGTGCACCGTCTCACCCTGCACCGCACGCCTTGGACTCACCGACTCCATCTGCACGACGCTCATCGAGCCGCTGCCTGCACCGCATCGAGGGACACCGCACCTTGCATCGCTCCGTCTTGCACCGCAACCGCAACGAACGCCGACCGGCTCGTACACTCCGTACCAGCCACAACGAAAAAGGTACTGTGACCGAGTCTGTTCACGACTCTGCTGGCCCGTAGCGACGCGGTCGGCTGGAACTGTTGGACTCTGTGTAATTCAGCATCGCAATAGACCCGGACGGGGCTACCGACTCGTACGAACTTTGCTTTTGTGTTATTCCTGCAAAGAAGAAGTTACCTTATCAAGCATTCATTTTTAAAGTATAGTATTGTGGATTTTTGTCGTAATTGGTCTTGTCTTGAGTATATAAAAATATTGGTTATTTTTCTAAACTGGTGTGGTGTCCTTTTGTAGGGCTTACACTGTATTACTGTTGGTTATGTGCAAATGCTTTACACACTGCCTCTGAATTAAGCCTGACTGCTCGTGCCAAGCTACCACGAGGGTGAGCAGGGGTTACTTCACGAGTGTAACACCCTTACCCTGACTAGGAAGAAGGGTCCCTACTTGGACAAAGGTGCAAGCCCTTGCCAACTAGAGATCCCATTTCTAACATTGGTTGTCAGCGGTGAGGATAGGACTTGTGTTTGCACTTGACTTACAGTGATTGGTGTGCACTACTACCATATCGCAGACCATTACGTACCACATACTGGTTCTTTTTCGTTTGGCCTATTTTTGATCTTGCCAGTTTTCAACTCACTACTTTTGTCATGCCTGAATCAACTGCATCATCCGTTGCATCTCTGGAAGTTATCTTTGAGGAGGATAGGTTGGAATCCTACGCCGTAAAGGAGCTACGAGCGATTTGTAAAAACCTGAAAGTCCAAATTAAAGGCCTCACAAGGAAGGAGGAGCTACAGAAGGCGCTGAGGGCCTGGGTAGCAGCCAGACATGCCAGTGGGCAGCCTGGTAATCTCAGTGAGGAGGTGGAGGAGCCTATTTCCAGGGTGGATGTGCTTTTGGGTGGGGGTAACCCGCCAGGTCAGGCAGCAGCAGTCTGTCCCCAGAGGAGCTGGAGGACAGGCGGGAGGCAAGGCAGTTTGAGCTGCAGAAGCTCAGGCTGGAGAGTGAGCGGGAGGAGAAGAGATTAGCCATGGAGGAAAGGAGGATGATCTTGGATCATGAGCTTAAAATGAGAGAGCTGGAGCTGGATTGGGAACCGGTAGGGCTTTGTCCAGCCCAGATGGTGGCAGCCAAAGTGTAGTGTCCAGTACTGAGGATGAGGTAGACACACACACAGATTTGGGGCCCTACTTCAAGGAGGGGGTTGACATACACCAGGGGGTTCAGCATTGTGAGGTTACTCCAGTGGTGCGTAGTGTCCCTGAGGTAGATTGGGGAACTGGTGCAGGGGATCATATTCCTGGTAGTGGGAGGGACACTCTGCTGACTCTAGATGAGAGGTGCAGGGAGAGGGGTTCCCCCATGGTAGAAGCCCTGGTAAGTGAGTATGAAGACCAGCCAGAAGAGTATGGGTTGAGGGACAGCAACAGTCAGACACTGTCTCGCCAGTCTTGTGAGAATGTTGTGGGGTACTTGTCTGAGGCACTGGATGGTTGGGTGAAGGGCAGTTTGGTTAACACCTGTGTGGGGCTGTGTGATTCAATTGTTGGAGAGCATATTTTAAGTCCCTGTTTTCCAGAGCTATGCCAACACCCAGTGGAGTGTGAGTTCTCTGACCCCAGGGAGCTTGCACTGGAGGCAGACCTTTTGGTGGATTCCAGAGGGTCTGGAGAAGCATCTGGGGGTGATCCTGGAGGAAGTGGCTTAGGTATTTCCCAACCAAGAGTGGTGGGAAAGGTTTGTAATAGCCCAGATAGGTCCGGTGTCATGGGAAGGGTGTAGGGACTCACGTCCTGTCTCTGCGGAGAAGCAGTGAGAATGGGCTGCGGCCCAAGGTGCCCAAAACCCGGTCCCGGAGCCTCGGTGGTTCCAGGAGGGAACCCCAGGTGGGGAGCCTAGACTGTACTGGGAGGCCGTCCGTTGAGGGAGATCTCCTACTGACAGGAGAACCTGGAGCCTCTGTAAAGAGAGCTCCAGTGGTTCTGGTGTCTGGCAGTACTGCTCCAGTTGGGAGGGTGCAGAAGTCCAGAGTGAGGGGTGAGAGGGGGATGTGTTCCCCAGTGGGAGAACCAGTGAGTCAGAGGCCAGCCAGAAGGGCTGAGCCTCCTAGCAGCGACCCTGGTAACACCACTTCTGTCCTGGGGGATCTTTGCGCACTGTCAGGTGGACAGTGGTCGGGAGATCTGCGCCAGGCAGACTGTCACGCAACACATGAGTCAAGTGTTGCCCTCAGGGGGGGTATGCGTGCTCCCAAGGAAGTCCTGGTGCGCCAGGCAGGTGCTCAGCTGCAGGGTTCAGTCCCTGGGTTGGGAGGCCAGGTTCAGGTCCTGCCTGACCTGGAGGGAAGGACGACTGTAAGCAGTGTCCTGACTGGTTTGTCTTCTAGGGGTACCACTCCAGGTGGGAGGGTACAGAACTCTGGAAGGGGGTGCAGAGGGAGGGAGTCCTCGCCTCTGACCCCGGTTCAACCTGAGGGTTTAGATCCAAGGGTGGTGAATTAGTTGCAGGGTCAAGGCCCTGAACTGGTGGAAGAATTGTGTAGGAGGTCTGGTTCCAGCATCCTGACAGTTTTTGGTTCTGGGGGTGCTTCTCCTGGGAGGAGAGGGCCGGACCCCAGAAGGAGAGGTAAGGGGAGGAGAGCCTCGCCCGAGATCTCTGGTGAACCTGAGGGTGCAGACCCTAGGTTGGAGGATCAGTGGTTCTTTAGAACTGCACTGATGAGAGGAAGAGTGGAGTATGGTTACTATGTACCAGGGGTTACTGCCCCCCACTCTGTTAGTTGGCAAAGACCAGAGACATCTGGATGGCCTAGGGCCTGGTCCTGGCCATCCATTGAGGGTGATCCCCTAGTGTCTAAGGAACTGGGGGGGACTGCTGTAACGAGCATCCCACTGGTTCCGGTGTCTGGCAGCCCCGCTCCAGTTGGGAGGGGGCATGAGTCCAGAGAAAAGGGTGAGTGGGGGGCGCTGTCCCAGTGGAAGGACCAGTGGGTCAGGGATTGCCCGCTCTGAGAGGTCAGAGCACCCCAGGACTGACCCTGGTGAGGCCACTTCTGGCCTGGGGGGTCTTCATGCTCTGTCAGGTGGACAGGAGGCTGGAGACCTGCACCAGGCAGACTCTTGCACGACTCATGAGGAGTGTGTTTCCCTTGGGGAGGGTTGGTGTACTCCCCGGAAGTCCTGGGTTGCCAGGCACAGGTTCAACCTAAGGGTACAGACCCTGGGTTGAAGGACCAGGTTCAGGGTGTCCCCCTGACCTGGAGGAAGGGGCGACTGCTAACAGTGCCCCTACCAGGTTGTCTTTTGGGGGTACCGCTCTAGGTGGGAGGGTACAGAGCCCCAGGGAGGAGGACCGGGTGTGGGGGAGGCCACCCCAGTCCCCTGTCCAGCCTAAGGGTACAGACCCTAAGCTGGAATCCCAGTTGCAGGATAGAACCCCTGAACTGGTGGGAAAATTGTGCAGGACACCTGCCACAGGTGCCCTGACAATACTGGAAGGGGGTACCGCTCCAGGTGGTAGGGTACAGAGCCCCAGGGAGGATGACCGGGTGTGGGGGAGGCCACCCCAGTCTCCTGTCCAGCTGCCGGGTACAGGCCCGGGGTTGGTGGGTCAGTGTCAGGATGTCATACCTGACCTGACAGGAGGGAGAGTGGACCAAGGGTGCCAGGCACCTGGGGCTACCGCCCCCCACTCTCTGACGCCGCAGAGGTTAGAGAGCCCTGAGAGGCATAAGGCCTGGGTCTCCCCACTGACAACTGTCGGTAGCCACTGTGGCTTACTGTCCTGGTGGACAGAGTTGCCCCTGGGAGGGGGACAGGAGTCACACCCCGGGGGTGGACTGGGCCACACCACTGTGTTGGCCATGTGGGCACTGTCGGCCTGTTGGGACACATCTGTGAGCAAAGTAAGTTTAGGCACTGCACAGATGGGGTTCACAGGTGAAGAGAAGGGTACCCCATGGGTCAGCTTAGTGGGCCCTGAGAGTATGGATAGAGGGATCCAACTGGGTTTAGAAAGGCGTAGAACCAGAACATGCCCCCGCTGTTGTGGGCCAGGTCTATGTTCTATCGCCCCAAGCAGGGAAGTCCATCAAGGGATTGATTAGTCTACCCTGGCTTTAGGCTGGGAGGGGGTTGTGTTAGACTTGGCTTTTTCAGCGGGTTTACCCCCAGACTTTTTGCTTTTTGGCCTCCTGTTTTTGACCCTGTGTGTGTTGGTTTTAGGACTCTGGGCACTTTATCACTGCTAATCAGTGCTAAAGTGCATATGCTCTCTGGGTAAAATGTGTTATCGATTGGTGTTTCCATGATTGGCCTATTTGATTTATGTGTCAGTCCCTAGTAAAGTGCACTGCGAGTGCCAGGGCATATAAATCAAATGCTGTTGGTGGGCTGCAGCACTGGATTGTGCCACCCACGCAAACAGCCCGTAAAGTGTAACTCGGGCCTGCCATCGCGGATCCTGTGCGCAGCCTGGGGCTGCCATGTCGACTTGGCAAGTGCACACACTTGCAAGTCCGTAAACCTTCCCTTTTCTACATGTTAGTCACCCCTAAGGTAGGCCCAAGGTACCCCTGTGGGCAGGGTGCATTGTATGTGAAAGGTAGGACATGCCCTGGTGTGTGTGGCATGTCCTGATAGTGAATTACAGCCTATTTCGTTTTTCACTATTGCAAGGCTACCTGTTCCCCATAGGCCAGAATGGGCAGTTTTGATTATTACAGCTTATAATCCTAACTGACCCAGGGAACATGGTAGAAAAACGAGTTTAGTATGCCTGGACTCAGAATGATAAAATGCATCTTTTAGTGAAGTTGGTTTTAACATTCTGTGTTTGAAAATACCCCTTTTAGAAAGTGGGTATTTTCTTGTCTAACCATCCAAGCCTGCCTCTGCGAGGTTGTGTATTCCTTGTCTGGAGTGTGAGTGACAGGGGCTGGGGGATGCCAGGAGACAGGGTGAGTCAGCACAGGGCTGAATAGCAAGATCTACATGTAGATGGGTTGGAGGAGTTGCACCTGGGCCCTGAATAGGACAGTGCCTTCCCTCCACAATGCTGGCTCCACCTCCTGTGGTGCGTCTGATGTCCCTGGCCTACTCTCTGAAAGAAGGGACAGAGACTTGTCAACAAAGTGCTCCAGAACTGGTTTGGACTAGGCAAAGGCCTCTCTGCCTTCAGAGAACAAAGGAATTTGGGATATAAATATTGGGACCCTGACCCCATGAATTTAGATCTCGCTGGAATCAAGGAACCTGCCAAGACGAAGAGCTGGAAGAGCTGCCAGGAGGAGTACTGCCCCTTTGCTGTGTTGTTGCTTTGTTGGGTTGGCCTGCAGCTGCTGCTTCTGCCTTGGGCAGTGAAAGGACTGAACTTTCTACAAACTTGTGCTGAGTATCTCCAAGGGCCTGAAACCGAGCTGGCCTCCTGTTAAGAAGTCTCAGGGACTACAAAGACTTCACAAGCCTCTGGGTACCGCTTCTGGAACGCTGTTTCAGTTGCCACAGAGGAAGGGAACTGCAACCGACTCCGTCAACCGAATCCATCCCTGACCGGTGACCTGTTTGCACCGCAGACCGCATCGCCCCGCTTCGCATCGCAACCCTGGTCTCACCGTAGGCGACGTCCGACGCCGTCAACACCGAGCCGCTGCTTGCACCGTGACCTGTGGGCACCGCAGTTCGCATCGCATCGCTTCACTGAACCAGCCGGACCCGACCGACGCGGTCGCTGCAACTGGCTCAACAGTTGTGACCGCATCGCATTTGGGGCACCGCTCGCACGTTTGCGACGCACCGCCCCGACTCGCACCGCTGTCCGACGCCAGCTCCCGCACTCCGGCTTGGTCGCCTGCATCGTAACCTGTCAGCACCGCATCGTGCACCGTCTCGCCCTGCACCGCACGCCTTGGACTCACCGACTCCGTCTGCACGACGCTCATCGAGCCGCTGCCTGCACCGCATCGAGGACACCGCACCTTGCATCGCTCCGTCTTGCACCGCAACCGCGACGAACGCCGACCGGCTCGTACACTCCGTACCAGCCACAACGAGAAAGGTACTGTGACCGAGTCTGTTCACGACTCTGCTGGCCCGTAGCGACGCGGTCGACTGGAACTGTTGGACTCTGTGTAATTCAGCATCGCGGTAGACCCGGACGGGGCTACCGACTCGTACGAACTTTGCTTTTGTGTTATTCCTGCAAAGAAGAAGTTACCTTATCAAGCATTCATTTTTAAAGTATAGTATTGTGGATTTTTGTCGTAATTGGTCTTGTCTTGAGTATATCAAAATATTGGTTATTTTTCTAAACTGGTGTGGTGTCCTTTTGTAGTGCTTACACTGTATTACTGTTGGTTATGTGCAAATGCTTTACACACTGCCTCTGAATTAAGCCTGACTGCTCGTGCCAAGCTACCACGAGGGTGAGCAGGGGTTACTTCACGAGTGTAACACCCTTACCCTGACTAGGAAGAAGGGTCCCTACTTGGACAAAGGTGCAAGCCCTTGCCAACTAGAGATCCCATTTCTAACACTTTCCAATATAAAGGCTTCAATCTGGTTGGAGGAGGAATTGCAACTAAGAAGTTTTCCTTTGCTTGTTTCCTCGCTCCAACCACTTGCTGATCCTGACTCTTCGCTCCTAAAGAATTCCCCCTCTTTGATGCCAGAACCCTGGTATTCTTCAATTCTTTGAAGACCTCGTCTAGAAAGGACATTTTTTACACCTTTGTTTTTTCCTCCTGAGAAGGTAGCATCTCCTTGAGTGCACTTGTCTACTTCATATTCGAGTGAGTGGTGACACTGTTGCTTCCGGAAACAGTTGCTTGTACAATGGACAGCGGAAGACCCGAACTCGGATTATGGGTTAGTGTCCAAACCTGAACAAAAGTGGGGATGGAAAGACCACGCTCAAAGGGAAAAGATCTAAGAGGCTCGGCACCAAGGAGGGGTCAGGCGGAACCTTATGTGATTGCAGGCCAGGTCTCAAATATGGGAGTAACACTATAGGCATGAGAATCACATCGGTTTTTGTTGGTATGCACATAAGTGCTAGAAAAAGATGCTTCTACAGTGTTTGGCAGTGACAAGTGTCAATTCAATAAATGATTACATTATGAGGCAGGCATACATTAATGCGCTCTGGAGATCATTGCCACGATACATGTTGCAGCTTATGTAGACCAATTGCTTAACCTTTTTGTTCTGATTTGGTTTCTGCTACAGAAATTGTAGTATGAGTTTTGGGTCCTGAGCATTTTCACAAGTGTTGTAAGAAAGTAAGTGCACACCTTTGATTTGTAATATTTATCTCCCTAGTCCCTATTCAAGGATGAACTCTGCACTTGTTAATCTGTGCTATGTGTAGGAAATTGGGTTACTGGTTCAGGGGGAGAAAACCCTACTCAAGTAGCAACCACAATTCTTGTCAGGGTGAAACATAATCAAACCCCAAATAAACCTGTGCTAAACCCTCTGGTAGCTTTGCGCGAAAGCAGTCAGCTTTAACTTAGAGGCAAAGTAGAAGGCATTTATGCAGCATTTCAAACAGTAATAAACTGAAAAACAACTCAAGAAAAAGCCTCTACCAATTTAGAAAAATAGAGTACAAGGTAAGCACAAAACACAAACTGTGGTTATCTGGTTGTGTCAAACAGGGACAAAGTCACAAGCTCAGGCCGACCACGATGGAGCATAGGCCATATTCAGGGACCAAGTTAGGCCAGCTGAACAAAGTATCTTAAATCTTGGTTGCAGAGAATTGCTAGATCCCACGTAGAGGATAGGTCATGCAGTGGTGGTTCCGAAGAAGCCATGATAGGAGGTTTGCAGTCATCTAGCAGCTGTTCCGATGAAGCCTCCCATGGGGCTTGGGATGCGAGGCCCTACATCATCGGCAAGGACGCTGTCAATGAAGATTTGTGATGCAAAGTCCTGTATCAGGGATGCATCACGCAGCTCCAGTTCCAAAGAGCTGCGATGTGAGCTCCTGCATTGGGGGGTGCATCATGAAGAGGCAGTTCCGATGCAGAGCTGCATGGAGATGCGTCACACTGCATCAGTTCTGCTGAAGAGACCACAGCTGGACTCCCAGAGCCCTTTCAGGCCCACTTCCAAAGGTCCATTACGGGGGTGGCAGCATTTTGGGGCAAGACTCAAGGCAGGCAGAGTCCAGGTGCTGGGTTCATGGTGGTTGAAGACCTTTTCTGTCCCTGAGTCTCTGTTCAGGAGACCAGACAACTAGCACTTGAAGTCACTCTGGCGGTTCTGGGCTCAAGACGCAGGTTCAGTCCTTCTCACTCAGGCATCATGGCGGCAGGGCAGCAGGGCAGCAGAGTAGCAGGGCAGCACAGTAGTAGTCCTTCTTTCAGCAGAGGAGCACAGCAGTCCTTCTTCTGAGTCTTCCTCATTCCATATGTGTACTGAAGAGTTAAATGTGAGGGTCCATTATTTATACCAGCTTTGAAGTAGGAGAAGGCTCTAGAGGTTTCCACCCCCAGAGGTGTTTGGAATTTCCTGCCTCACTGCCCTAGCCCCAGCTTGCCTGGGGGCACCAAAGACTAGTGTTAACCCATTTGTGAGTGTGCTGTGCAGAGCCTTTGAGATGCACAAGTGTGGTAGGTGACAGCTCCTCCCCCCATCAAATCAGAGATGACCCATTCTGCCAGCACCTATTTCCCCTCTGTCTCACTGTCTGGGAGATATACACAAAGACCAACTGCCAGCTACACCTAGTCATGTGACCCAGGATACTGACTGCAGGCACTTAAAAGTGGCATTCTCAGTATTGTGACTTAAAATCTGAATTTACAACTAAAGAGGGTTTTAAATTACAATTCTTGAGATACCAAACTCAACATTCCTACTTCCGTTCAATTAAAAGTTAACACTTATTAAATGTAATAAGGTAACCCCATGGGAGAGGAAAGGCTTGCAGTAGTGAAAAAAGCATTTAAGAGTTTTTCAATGTCAGGACATGTAAAAGATAAAAGTACATGTCTCTCTTTTTAAATACACTGCATTCTGGCTGTACAGGGCCTACCCTATGATGACATATACATTAAAAAATATGGTTTAGGCCTGGCAAGAGTTTTATCTTGCCAGGTCGAAATGGCAGTTTAAAACTGCGCACAGGCTGCAATGACAAGCCTGAGACATGTTTGACAGGCTACGTAAGTGGATGGCATAATTAGTGCTGCAGGGCCACTAGTAACATCTCATTTGCAGGCCCTGTGTACATGTAGTACCACTTTACTAGGGACATAAAGGTAAATTAAATATGCCAATTGGGTGCAAGTCAATGTTACCATGTTTTAGGGAGTTAGCAAACTCACTTTAGCACTGGATAGTAGTGGTAAAGTGCACAGAGTCCTAAGGCCAAAAAAATTAGATCAGCAAAAATGGAGGATTTACGGAAAATGTTTTGGGGAAAATTACTCTAAGGTTGACAGTCCAATACTATGGCCCTGATTATGAGTACGACCGTCTTTAGACCACCGTACCTTCTTTGGCGGTCCGACCACTGCCTCCTCGTCAGTCCAACACCTGATTACAAGAAGGGAAGTTGGACCACCACAAGACTGCTGCAACAGCCAGGATCTTGGATCCTGCGGTGGCAGTCAGGAGCAAGGCAGTCTATGGAGGCGGCGCCAATGCCAGCACCGCCGTGGCAATTACGACCTGCCTTTCTGCCAACCTTTTCATGGCGGGTCCCCGCCATGAAAAGGTAGGCAGAAAGGCTGGGAAGGGGACTCATACCGAGCCCCAGGGCAATGTAGCCCATGGGGGTGTGCATGGTGGCACATGGTGTGGCCTCCTCTTCTTGCACTGTCATGCATGCACTGTGTGCCATGCAGGACATGGTGCATGGTACACAGTGCACCAACATGCAAGAGGTGGTGAAATGGTGGTGGCATATGCTGCAGGCTCGCTATGAGCCGAAGTAGGCCGTAGCACTGCTGCCGCAACACCACCAGCTAGGCCGTCAACTCATAATGCGGTGGTCGGGATCCTTGGGCTTGGCGACGTTCTCCTGACCGCTGCAATGGCTGTCCAAATGTCGGTAAACACACAAATAGGACCAGAGGAAGTTTAAAGACCACCAGAGGCCAGTTACCCACTCATATAACTGAAACACAAAGAGGGCCTCTTGGTCTGCTAATCCAATGATGGGTCTTGGAGTGTCCCTTTCTTAGGACGAATCCCCTCACCCACCCAAAGGTGGCATGCTTCATCATAGGGGATCTCCTCGCACTACAAACGTGGTCCATTGAGTACCACTGGAACCAAGGTGGGGTAGTCAATGGACCACGTCCTCTCTAACGAAGGACTTGGGGACCGCCTTGAGTTTGTATTGCCAAGGTTATAGGTTTTCCGTCTGCTCACCCGGCGACTCGGGGAGTTTTCCAGACCAGTACACTTCAAGACAGAGTGAAAGTTCACTCCAACTACTGGTTGTATATAAGTACCACTACACTTTTTCTCTACTCTATTGAAATAATAGCAGTAAACACTGCACCCCCTTTTTTCCACTACTTTCTCACTAATGTTGGTCCTGATGAAAGCCGCTACATCCCTTCTGGGAGTACTAGGCAGAAACATGTCAACCTCTTTCTTTGCTTTGACAGATAGAATCACTCCCTGTCCTAGCCTGTATTTTAATCCTGAACCGTGGATGCCAGAATAAAGTTGCCCAGCATACCACTGATTCAGTTTTAATCACTTTCACATATCCCTTAAACACCCGTCTCACCACATCCAGCTCATCTAGAGGTTTAGTACACCTCATTATCTCCACTAAAACATCCCTGAGCTCCTCCCTTTCAGTGAGGGAGTTGTAGCCCGCACTACAACTAGGTTCGTAGTGCGAGGAGATCCCCTATGATGAAGCATGCCACCTTTGGGCGGGTGAGGGGATTCGTCCTAAGAAAGGGACAGTCCAAGACCCCATCATTGGATTAGCAGACCAAGAGGCCCTCTTTGTGTTTCGGTCCAAATGTCGGACCACGACTCTCAAAATGAGGGCCTTTGTATCTCAATGGAAGATCGTGGCAAAATCAGAAGCCCTTGCTGCCACCAGAAAGATATCTCCAGCACAGCACCATTGGGGGACCATGATGGATGACTTTCATGTGTGCCAAAATCTATTTTGGGTTCAAAATCAGATATAGTTCTAAATTCACTGTTGGTGCACCATAAAGAGAAGTGCGAGAACAATTGCAAAAATCACACTGAAATGCAAAAGCACATTTAGGAGCGAAATTGCTTTTGGTTATAAAAATCACATTTAGGTGCAAGCCAGCCGTGGTCCATGCAGGTAACAGCGGTGGTGCGGTGGGGCCATGTAAGGGGGATTCTGAGGACGATGCCTAGGAAAATTAAATAAATAATTAATTTTCCCTCGGCATCATCCCTCGGAATCTCTCCTCACACGGCCCCACCGCCTCACCGCTGTTACCTGCACGGACCGCGGCTGGTGCAAGCCATGCCTGTTGCCTGATTAGCAGAAGTTTTGAAAAACTTTCAGTGCAAAATATATCTAAGTATAAAAATCACATAAAATGTTACATTAAGTGTAAAAGGTGTGCAGTAGGTGCCTATCCCAATATGTTGATAACCAATTGAGCTACAAAATCGCCCTTGGTGGACATCAACAGTATTTTGGAAATATTGAGGGGCACACATTACACCAAGGTGGAAAATCAATTTTCGATGCAAAATCGGGCATCAACAAGAATGTGAAATTGCAATTGCAAAAATCACATTTAGTGCAAATCCACAACAATATTCAAACTCTAATCTGTTGTAACAATATGACGTTACATATTTAGGTGCACATGCCACACTTGGTGCAAAGTGAGAAGCATTGTGGTACAAAATTTCTAAGCAAAAAAAATCATTTAGGTGCAAAAACTAACCTTTTTAAATTATCAACAGATGCATAAAAGCACTTTTTTAGATCACATCTAAACCTAAAAAAATTTTAGGTGCAAAGTTGTTAATGTTGCAGCATCAACAGGAGTTTGGAAACACTTTTTAGAGCACAAATGTTTCTCCATGTCAGTGTATAAAAGCTTTGCTTTACCTTCTATTCATTGCAGTAAAAAGCACCTTTAGGCAAGTGGACTAACACATCTAATGGTGAGATTTAAATTGTCCTGTGGCCTGATTCAAAATATGAATGGTATTTTCTTCAAGCAGTGGCTGAAGGGTGTTGACTCAAATAAACCAATGGCTGGAGCGACTTACCCAAAGCCCCACTCTGGGGCATATTCTCAAGGAGCCATCGCCGAGTTAACGGCACTTTATCGCAGCCAAAGTTGCGATAAATTTATCGCCCCATTCACAAGTTGGTGTTAACAGCCCATAACACCAGTTTACCCGCGATAGCAGCCGCAAAAAACATCGCCACAGATGACCCCCGCAACTATCGCTAATGAGATGCAGAGTAGGCGTTCCCTTGCAAAAAGCCGCAGAAACACCACTCCGCAACATTCTCAACGACCTGCCAGATCGGCGATAAGACCACAAAACAGCCGATAAGGCGCTTTAGCAGCAGGAAATTAACACCTGCTCTGACCTGGTGCAAAGTCGGACCACAGCCTGCACCACAAAAATGGAGCCCAGCCCAGAGCCACACCTGAAGGGCAACAGATGCCATGGAGCCACTGATCATGCAGCTCGGAGCCCCAACAGGGCCACAACACCCACCGCCACCACCCCCAGGACCCCCCTCCCCGGACCCCCCCCACGGCCAAAGACATGCCACATCATCTACACGGAATCATGTACCAAATAATCTGCCTGATGTCGTACAATCACATTTGGTGACATGCATGTGTCGTCACAAAAATGAGCATCACACATTCACCTTCGATGTAACAAATGAAAATGTATTCAAACAAACACAGAACAGAAATGAAGACACATGGCAGCTCCCCTCGGGACAATCCGTAGGTCACAGCCTGCAAGACAAAAATCATGATGAGAAGGTGTGTCTTGCGCACATCAAAGGACAGAGAGAGAGTGAAGGAGAGAGAGAGAGAAAGAGAGGGAGCGAGAGAAAGACGGACAGAGAGGGGGAGCGAGAGAAAGACAGACAGAGAGGGGGAGCGAGAGAAAGACAGACAGAGAGGGGGAGCGAGAGAAAGACGGACAGAGAGGGGGAGCGAGAGAAAGACGGACAGAGAGGGGGAGCGAGAGAAAGACAGACATAGAGGGGGAGCGAGAGAAAGACGGACAGAGAGGGGGAGCGAGAGAAAGACGGACAGAGAGGGGGAGCGAGACACAGATAACAGAAGAGATGGACAGGGAGAGAGAGTGCCGACAATGCGCACCCAGGCCACACTGCTCACCTGCTGCCACTGGTGTGTCTCCAACCACGTGCCGGTATGTAGTGCAGTTCACCAGGTCACACATCTGAAACAGATCCGTCATCTGAAACAGAGTCCAGATACATGAATGGCAAAGTACATACAATTGCACAAGACATCATCTCCTGTACGCCCCTGCGCACCCAGGCAGATGTAGCCCAGCCCCTCCCGCCGCCCAGCGGTGCATGCCCGCCCCTGCGCACCCAGGCCTCACTGCTCACCTTCCGCCCTTGGCATGTAGCAATGAGGGCCCACCACATGCCGCTGCAAGTCACATGCCCGGGGCCCGCGCACATGGCACCCTCCACATCATGCAGCCCCGCTCCGCAGGCCACCAGGTCTCACATATGATTCTGAGTCTTGATTTCGCCATGGCAGAGGACATACCAGTGCACCCGGCATCATCGCAGGCTGCACACCCGCTCAGCACTTAAGGTGCCCCTACCTCAGTGCACCCAAAGTCACTGTCCCGTGGCGGTAAGCCTGTGCCGGCCGCAATGTATCCGGTGCCACCAAGTCTGTGTCCCAAAGTCATGGACCCTGTATGATTGGGTATCGTGTTGCGGACGCCATCATGTCACCTCCGGTCCTGGGGAATGTGATGTTGCAGGGCCCGAGGCCCTCATGCCTACATTAACACCATACGGATGCACCCATATAGAGAGTGGAAATGGCGTCGAGCACGTGCGCCCGGCCCTTTTTATTGGCAGGGTCACATGTCCTGTGACGAGTGTGCTGGATGGGTGTGGTGTGGGTGTAAACCAGCCGTGAGAGAGTGGCTGTGGCATGCTGACAACTAGACCTGTGAGCAGCAGATCACTACAGGAAAGACATGGGACATGCAGCGTTGCCGCCCCCCTGTGAGCGTAAGCGGAGTGGGCTGGCCTGGCGTATGCCAGTCCAGCGTAAGGGTTTGTAAATGACCCCGGGGCCCTGGGCGTGGTTCTGTACTGGGCTGGACAAGGAAGTAACTCATGCGTGTGTCCCTGTTGTTGTGTCAGTGCCACCCGGACCGCATTGGGCAATGTGTCACCCTGTGACCCCTGTTCTACGACATGAGCCACATGGACGTAAGAGGAGTCCAGTGAGCCTACATTCATCCATACTTCCACACTTGAAAGACCATAGACATGACACATCTGTGTGAATATGAATGTTTAATGCACATTCAGTGTAGTGTTGCATCTGGAGCAGTACAGGGCCATCCAAACCCCACATGACGATGTTGTCCCGTGGAGGGCCAGCCAGGGTCCTTCAGGGAATGACAAGTCCAAAGGAAAAGGAAGAGTTCAGTCCGCAGTCTGATTGCTGTGTCAATGGCGATCAAACAGCATATGGCAGTCCATGTCGAGGTCCAAGGTGAGTGTCACAGAGTGCATCGGGGGACAGTGGAAGGTGATGATGCAGAGGGCAGTACCATTCTGAAGCTGGACCTATGGATGAGATGCATGCTGCTGCGTCCTTCTTACCACGAGGGCAGAATCATCCGCATCTTCGTTCTCTGCTGTTTCATGTGCCTCACGTGTGGGTGGTGGTGTTCTGTCTCCAGTACTGTGTGGCAGTGACACATCAGTGGCCGGAGGTGGAAGGTCTGCCACAATGTGTGGCACTGACACTTCAGGGGGCGGAGATGTGGATGGAGTGGTGGCAGCAGCATGCATCCGCGCCAGGCCTTGTGGCAGCCATGCCATGAGGATGGTCCTGAGGTAATTGAGGAACCCAGCTACCTCTCGCTGGTGTGCAGCCGTGGCAGCCGCTCGTTCCGCATTCGCCCGCTCCATGGTCTCCATTAACCTCTGCATGTTTCCCAACTCCCGTGTGACATCGCTAGAGCCACTCTGACTGGACAGTTGTACTATTCTCTGAGTCAGGGCTCCAGCGATGTCAGCCATGGTCCGTTGGAGAGCATGGAGCGGACTGTGGGTGTCCGTTAGGGACCTTGAGTGGTCCCTGATGGGAATTAGACACCCACGTATGGCATCTAGTTTGTCTGCCATGCGGTCGAAGCCCACCCACACCTGTTCAGCCAGATTCTCCTGGCACCCCAAAACACGGCGTTGGAAGGCCATGTGTTCTTCGTGGGGGTCCTGGGAGGCAGCAGTGGTGGTGGGTGCTGCCTGCTGTGTGGTCTGTGCAGGGGGTGGGGTCTCCTCATTGCAGCTGGGCTGCCCAGCTCCTGGAAGTGGGCTGCGTAGGATGTCCACGAGCAGTTGGAGGGTGTCAGAGTCGAAGCTGTGGTGGTCCTCTTCGTCTCCAGAGAAGAGACGGTCGGGCTGCTCTGCAGGAGGTGTTGTTTCTCCCTCTGCAATGTGAAGGGGAGATGCAGTTTAACAATGTGTCCACATGTATTTTGTCGCATTGTACATGTTTTCATACAGACAGCATGACTGGGTACATTGTGGCTCTTTGGGAGGAGCTGCCTATTTGATGGGAGACAGTGGACATTACGACAACAGACGTGTGTGTGTTTGTACTTGTACATTATCAACTCACATTTCCCTGCAATGCCAAATGTGATTGGCCAGTGTCTGCACCCAAGCGGCACCAGCTGTGTCCTGTGTTCTGTTGTAGGTGTTTTGCGGATTGTGTCACATCGTTGTCAATGTAGATGTGCTCTGCATGTGATGTGTGTGCTGCATTTTGGGAGTCGCCTCTGCAGCCTCAGATTTTGCTGCCCCTTATCCCTTTCATGAGGTGTGCCTTTGACTTCTGTGCTTGTACAGTGCTGACATGTTGCATACTTGGGTACATTGGTCTCTTGGTGGGAGTTGGTGGTCTGGGGCATGGTTTGTCCGCAGGTGTGCTCAACTTAATTGTGCATGTGTGCCATTGTGCCCATCTCCCCCCGTCCCCCCAGGCCCTGGTCGTTACTCACCCTGTTACTGTTGTGTCGGGTCCTTTTGAGCAGTGTCAGGGCCCCCAACTCCTGCCACCGTCTCCCCACTGATGACTGTGGACACCATTTCCTCCATGTCGTCCAGCTCCTCCTGTGGCACTGGGCTCCCACCTCCAGTCTGCATTGCTGCCTTCAGGTTGTTGGCGAGTTTCAGCTTGGTTTTGCGCTTGACATCATTCCAGCTCCTCTTGACCTCGTCCATTGTCCTCTTCAGCACTCCGACTGCATTCACCTTGTCCACGATGGACTGCCATAGTCCATTTTTTGTTGCCAATGACACAGTGGAGGTGACGAACAGTTGTTGATGGTGTTCTGTCACCTCCGTTATCAGGATCCTGTTTTCCTGCGGACTGAACCGCTTCTTCCTACTCTTCTTGTCCTTGCCCTTCCCTGACCCCGAAGTCCCAGGATGGTCCTCCGGGGGGCTTGTGGGGTTCTGGTTCTCCTCCGTACTTGCTCCGGCAACGTCCATTGTGCTTCGCTGTTGTTTGGCATTTGTTTGTCTGATTTTTTTCTACTTTTATGGTGATTGTTCCTGCCTGACGCGTGTGAATTGCAGGCCTGTAGCTGGTTTTCGCTGATTTTCGTATCGCGATTGGCCTCATCGCAGCTTTTTTTGCGTTCGTGTTTCGCATTTTTGCGGCGTGGCGTTGATTTTAACGCGGTCAGTTGACGTGTTATCTGGAGACTATCACATGGTACCGCCGTGTTGTGAATACTTGGTTAACACAGCGTAAATTTCCCGTGACAGACTGCGATGTTGATGGTTGCGTTAAGTTACTTTTGCGATGGTTATCACACGTTCTTGAGAATATGCCCCTCTGTGTATTTTTGTCTTTTTGGTGACAAGAGCTCTTACAGGCAGCTGAAGCTGTGTACCTAGCTATACACAAAAAGCACTGGATGCCTCTCTCGCAGAGCTCTCTTTTCTAGGACTACCAAGAGCTCTGGCCCTATGTAAAATCATCACATTGACCATCTCATGACCATGTGTGCTGGCTTAATACAGAGCCTGCACCTGTTTATGCATCTAAGTCAGTCCTCTACAGTAACTGTGTTAACTTGGAAACTCTCAAAAGTTCTCTGAGTCAGTGTATGTGAACCTGTCACCAGAGCTCAGAAACACAAAGCCGCTAGCTTAATTTAGCTACCTTGTTTTGCTTTTTTCTTGCCATCATCATCTCATTGCTGAAACAAATGCGGACTTGTTCAAGAGGAATGCAAGTGCAACCATGTATGAATGAGAATGAAGTTGGTTGGTGTGGCCGATATTTAAGACTAAAATTCTTTTTTGAGTGACTGCTGCAGAAGTGATACAATTGTGTTACCAGGGGCATAGCTTGGTCAATAAAATTGAGGGGGTGTGAGCTGCAGATCTTCCTACAATGAATGAATGAATGAATAATTTATAAAGCACAACAATACCCTGAGGTGTCTAGGCGCTACCTGAAAACACATGTGATTAGAAAAAGAAGAGTACAGTTATGTCCTAAAGATCCAAGTTTTTAGGTTTTTCCTAAATATTAATAAATTTGTCTCTCTTTTAAGAGAGGTCGGAAGGGTGTTCCAGAGTCTTGCTGTGGTGCAAGCAAAGCTCTTTCCACCACATTTGATCTTTTTTGTCCTAGGTACGATCAGATTCCTAAGTTCTGCTGATCTTAGTGGCCTGGCCGGGACATATGTTTTTCAAAAGCTTGCTAGATGAGGTGGGCCCATTTGATTCAGTGTTTTAAAAGCAATGCAAAGAGACTTGAATTGGATTCGCTTTGCTACCAGCAGCCAATGCAGCTGCATGAGGGCGGAGGTGACAGACTCAGATTTAGGAATTCCCAAAAGAACTCTGGCTGCAGTGCTTTGTACAATCTACAATTTCTGAATGCTATGTTTGGTTGCACTGGTGAGCAGGGCATTACAGTAATCCAGTCTTGAAAAAATCAAGACTGATATAACTGTTTTCCTGAGTTCTATAGGGATTGAGGGTAAAATCTTCCTCAGAGTTTTTAGTATAAAATGACAGCTGGATGTGGTGGAATTGATTTGGGCCTCAAAGGATAATTTATTATCCATAATTACTCCCAGATCTCTTGCTTTTGAAACCGGCGTGGGTAGTGGTCCAAGCTGGGCCGGCCACCAATGGGTGGTCCAGAATTGAGGATTATTACCAAAAAGTAAAACCTTTGTTTTGGATGAGTTTAGTTTCAGGCAGTTTTCTAGCATCCATTTCCCGATGTGGCTCATGCAGTCCTGAAAGCTGCTAGCCGTAGAATTGTATGATTCGCTTACCGAAACGATTATTTGTGTATCGTCGGCATACAATACCAGGGCGAAACCGTGACTTCTTATAAGTCTGGCCAGCGGAGTGACATATAAGTTAAAAAGTGTGGGGCTGAGGGAGGAACCCTGGGGAACCCCACATGGCAATGAAGAGGGGGGGGATACAAAATCGCCTAGTGTGACCCACTGAGATCGGTCGGATAGGAAGGCGTCTAGCAGGGAGAGCGCCTTACCCCTGATCCCAATGGTTGCCAGACGGTCCATCAGCAGCCCATGACTAACAGTGCTGATAGATCCAACAGGATCAGGGCCGCGCTGCCCCCGCCATCTAACGTCCGTCTGAGCTCCTCAGTGGCCGTGATCAGTGCTAGCTCTGTGCTGTGGTGAGCCCGAAACCCGAATTGGGAGAGATCCAGAATTTCGTTGTTCTTGATGAAAGAAGAGAGTTCTAAATTGATAGCTTTTTCCACCACCTTTGAAAGGAAGGGGAGTCTAGAGATAGGCCTATAATTGAGTGGATCCTCAATGCTCAAAGTGGGTATTTTTTAGTAATGGCAACATGGATGCTTTCTTCCATTCTAAAAGATATCTCCCAGAAGTGATCATAGCATTAAAGAGCAGTGTTAAAGGAGGGGCAAGTGTCTCAGGCGCTAAGAGTAACATTTTTGGAGGGCAAGGGTCTGCTGGGGAACCTGATTTAATGGTGGTAATTAATTGTAAGGTCTTTTCCGTGGTTAATGACGTAAATGAGGACAAAGTAGCAGATGGTGTCTCTATGGTAGATGTACTTTCATGATGCTCGCCAGGGATTTGTGTATGGCCGTTGGGCAATTGTAAGAAAGAATCATAGACGGCTTTGACCTTGCTTTGGAAAGTATCCGCTAGGATGTTACAGAATTCTTGGCTGGCTGCGGTGATCTGAGGGGCTGGCAGTTTGGACAGTTATTTTATAGTAGAAAACAGAGTTTTGGGTCATCGGTTCGATACTCTGATTTGCTCGGTAAAGTAGGCGGCTTTCTCTTTGACAATAAGGGGGCATATTATCAAGGGCTCTATCGCCGCTTTAGCAGGACTTTTCACCGCTAAAGCGGCGATAATTCAAACGCCCTATTAGCAAGCTGACGCTAACTGCTGTTAGCGACAGCTTCTAGGCGATAGCGACCGGGTTGGGTGCCGCTTTGCATGCCAGCGATATTTATCGCTAATGGCATGCAAAGTAGGCGTCCCCAACCTAAAAGCGACTGGAAACAGTCGCTAAGGTCGCTATCGCCTATTAGCGAGGCAGGGGAGGTGAATAACGAACCAGCGCTAAACACGTTTAGCGCTGGTTTGTGAACGCCTGGTCCAGACCTGACTTAGCCATTTAATACAATGGGAGGTGGATTACATGGCTAAATCCCCCTCGCCCTATCGCCAAGCTAACACTGGTCACAGTGTGAATATCGCTTGTTTTCAAGCGATATTCACACTAGTTCTCAGGGTTTCTATCGCTTGGAGATAAGCGTTGCTGATAGCACGCTATCTCCGCAATAGAAACCTGCGATAGCCGGCGATAATTATCCTAGCGCTAACTGCACTTAGCGATAATTATCGCCGGTTATTGCTAATAGGCCCCAAGGTTTTTATATATTTGGAGGGATTCTTTATATTTCTTCTTGGTATCGACATTATTGTTTAATCTCCACTTCCTCTCTAATTTACGACAAAGTTGTTTTTGTAGTTTAAGCTTCTTATAGAACCATGGTTCAGAGGGGGTGAGCCTACTCCGACAGCTTTTTTTTGCTGGGGCCAGTTCTTTCATAGCTGCACCTACCCAAGAGTGATAGTTTGCGACAGCCATATCAAGGTCAGAAGACAAATTTGGGCTAGATTTTGATAGTCGAGCTGTTAGTAGATTAGCCTCGATTTTGTTCCAGGGTCGGCTAGTAAAAAATTCTGCTGTTTGTTTAAAAAGTGTCCTTAGAGGAAACCTAATTTCAAAAAGAACTGCAAAGTGGTCTGACCAAGTTAGTGGGAGAGAGTCAATCCAATTTATATATGGATTATCTGTGAAAATGCTGCTCAGACAATGGCCAGCGGTGTGCGTTGCACCTTTGACTATTTGATGAAGATCTAAACTTCTCATTTGGTCGAGTAATGCTCTCGTGTCCGGGTCATCAGTTTTTTCAAAGTGGAAGTTGAAATCGCCTAACAAAATAAAATCAGGATGGTCCGCTTTGAGTGATAGAAGATGCTCAAGATTATCAATAAAAAGGGATTTAGAATTGGGCGGTCTATAAAGAAGTATACCATTCAAGGAGTACTGATCATTCAGCTCTACTTTGAAACTCATTGTTTCACAAGCTGGATTCCCAGTTATCTTTAGCGTATGGGATTTAAATTTAGAGTTAAGAATGAGCGCTAAACCGCCCCCTTTCTTCTTCCCTCTGTTCACGTGATGAATTTTAAAGCCCGGAGGAAGGGACAAGGATAAATCGGGGTCAGAGGAGGCCTCTGCCCACGTTTCTGTTACGAAGGCAAGGTCAGTCTCATGTGTTTCTAGGAACTCTCGAAAGTGAACAGCGTTTTTAACTAAGAATCTAGGGGCAGATTTACAAGGCCCTTGCGCCACTTTTGCGTCACTTTTCCCATGTTAAAAATGACGCAAAAGTGGCGCAAGGGGCTTGTAAATCTGCCCCCTAGCATTTATCAAAACGCAAGAAACAGATGGTCTACGATTTTCTATTGGGAGTACTTCTTTGAGGTGGCTTGGACTCAGAATGAAGAGAAAGTTGTGGCTGCAAAAATCACAGTGCGTTCCGCCCTGGGCAGAGCATGGGTCGAAAATCGGGCCAGGGCATGTTTTACCTTGATTTCGAAGATCCCTCAGAGTCTCGATGGAGTATTGAAGTAGCTGTTTCAGTGCAGTGGGGCCTGGGGTGAAACTGGCATTATGTCTGGTGCTGTGCGGGGTCGGTGTGTGGATGGGCGCAGATGGGCTTGCCTTTGGCGCACCTTTGGCTCGTCGGCAGCGCACCCACTGCGCACGTCCGCTGCGCGGATTTGCTCCTTGTACGTTTTTAAGGACCATGGGATGGTTGGGGGATGTGGAGGGGGTGTGGCCACGGGCGCTGTAGAGCGCGAGGGCTCAAGTTAAAAAGCAGGTTTAAACGTGAGGGCAAAATAAAACTAAAATAGGAGTCCAGCTATCCCCGGCCACACTCACAAGCTCCCTTGTGAGATGTGGCTACTGTGAAAATATAACAAGATAAAACAACAGGGCAAAAATACAAAACATTAACACAATAAAACGCCACTCAAAGATGCACACGTCAACTTTTTAGAAGAGAGAAGAGGTAGATTTAAAAAAAAATATCGGGAGAATGCATTTCTCCTATTGTTTTCCATTGAAGGAAAAACAATTTCAGGCAGGAGACAGTCAAAATAAACCTGCCTGAATCAAGTCTATTGACATATACATGTTAGGGGTACTTATAACACTATTTTGTAAAATAACCAACATTTTTTAAGACCTTCAAAACAGGCAAGAGTATGTGTGTTTGTATGTATGTAAAAATCTCAGGTGAAATCCGACAGAGACCTCACCATACCAGCGTCGGTTCTTTTTCAAGAGCATTAGGGCATTGACTCGCCACCCAGCTAGTGTAAGGCACCAGTGCATGATAATTTTATAAATTATGCCCTGCTTGTGGTTGCTTTGATAGTTAATGATGTGAACTGTAGGGACAGTGTAACAAGACAGGTGGGGAGTGCCACACCAGGTGATTGGAATGACTGGAATGACTACCATCATCAGCTGCAATCCAGTGCGCATGTCGGGCTGGACAGGTCTCTGATTGCGACCAACCCAACATGCACACTTCAGGACTAATATCAATGCTTTATTAGGGAGCCAGAGGGAACCCAGCACAGCCCCCCTGGGCTCCTTTGGAGCGCTAGGTTCACCTGACCCAACCAATCCTTGCTTTGCTCTCATGCAGTTTGAAGAATAAAAAGCATGAGAGCAAAGCCTGGATTGCTTTGGGCACTCACGCTTGTCCCCATGAGCCTGTGATTTCAAGGGAGCACAGGGGAGGGATGATTCAAGACATGACCAATGGTTGTATTTTTTCTTTTTTTTTAAAGCTACACAGTCATTGGTTATGTTTCTGTAATGGTGACAAAATGGCACTGCTTTTTCCCCTCATTCACAGCGCCAATGACTGCATTGTGCATGGGAGGAATGGTGATTAGCAGTCGCCACATGTTTGGTTGGAGGTCAACACTCAGAGCATGAGTGAGTACAGTGCACAAGTCCTAAAAAAAGAAGTGGGGGACTAACCTAATTAATCAGTATGCAAGTGGCATCACGGCGCGTGACATCGTGGCGCGGAGGCGCATGACATCACAGCGTGTGACATCACAGGAAGTGGCATCACAAGATGTGACATCAGATCTTAAGCCCTCACATATATGTTTAGCAGGTCTATCATGAGTACATTTGAGCACATTTCGAGTATACTTGCAAACCCTCCTGATTTAGGCAAAAGATTCACACTTATGTAAGCTTCACATAAACCTTTTGTCATTGTAAAGCTTCCTCTACCCATAAGGCTTTAAAAGAAAAAATAGTGATATTTAAATTATTACAACGCCTCCTCAGGGGTAGTAGGCACTATATTAATGCTATTTATTTTGTGAAAGATCAATACATCTGACGTTCTTACAGTTCATGCATATCTCCTAAACAGAACCTGAACAAAGTGAAAAGCTGCCTCTCTTAAGTATGTGTGAAGTGCTAACAAGGTGTGAGCCTTTGTTTCCCTCTGATGCATTTGCTTCTAGGTGTGAGGCTCCTGACTGCTGCCAGTCAGGAGACTCGAACAAAAGGAGGCCTGATGACTCCTCAAATTCGGCCTTTGTTATGGGCCCAGCAGGAGTCAGAAATAAGAGAGCCCCATCCTGTCCCCGCCTGCACGATGTTGCGGATTGAAAGCAGATAACAACGTGCAGGCGCTGCTGAAAGTGTCCAGGTGTTTCGAAATTACACCAGGACGAATACAGCATCTTTTTCAGTGGGGCCCAACTTCTTGGCAGGGTGGACGGCGTCCACCCTGTGAAAAAAGTGGGTGGACACCGTCCACCCGCGTGTACCCCCGACCCGTGCCCTGAGTGAGTGCCCTCCAGGCCTGCACGACACTAGGACTCGTGATGGCCCCGTTGTGGCATCCATGATTCACGGGTAATTAATTTTAAACTGGCTTTCTAGCACATTGCCCCCTGCCCCTGAAGTCACCCCAGCAACTGCCTGAACCATAGAGATTTGAGGGCGATGTGAAGGACGGGCACAGGGGAGTGTTTTCTTCAGAAAGTTTATTCAGACACAATCAGTGAATCATAAACCCAGAGTAAATCCAAACCTTATAAAAAACACACTAGGAATCCGGTGCGCGCTCTACGCACAAGATTATCAAGATTATTTGCGCCCAGTAGGGGTGGGGAATTATGATGTAGGAACAACATATCTCGGGGCAGATTTACAAGCCCCTTGCGCCACTTTTGCGTCACTTTTAACATGGGAAAAGTGACGCAAAAGTGGCGCAAGGGGCTTGTAAATAAGCCCCCTCGATTTTAAGGAGAAAGCTCAAGTGAAGTGTGCTTAGAGGTGGTGGCAGGCAGTGCTGTTAGGGACAATGTGAGTATGCTGTGCACACTGTACACCAGGGCAGTTTACTGACAGATAGTGACACTGAAGTGCAGCCACGGATGATGCCTGTGCAGTGGAGTGAATACCAGGCCCTCACTGACTATGAGAATGGAGGTATAACAGATAATGCCAGGTGCTGCACCTGAGGTACACTTAGAAATAACACCAGTGTAGTATACGCACCAGCACTGCTAGTGCAGTATACCCAGACAGGATACCAGCCAGTGCGGAGTATTCGAAGATAATGTGAGTACAGTGTATGTACAGAATACACTATTACGGTGCTCTCAAAGTTAGTAGTTGGTGAAGCACACTCAGGTAAAGTTACTCCAGTCAACTTTTAGATAAAGCTAGTGGCGTGTTTTCAGAGTGAATGCTAGTGCAGTAAGCTCACTGTTGATGCTGGTATGCGGGCATCTGTGAGGCACGTGCATGGCACAGTTGACAGTGCGTTTTCTTTAAGTAATAAATACATGTAATGCCAAAAGTATCGAAAGGTTATCCCTGAATTTTAATTAAGCACCATACACTGTGTGGTGACAATTATCGGATGTTGAGAACAGCCTGGCACCTCAAGTCTACGCTAGGTCTGCAGGTTTCCGTTATCTGAATTGCATACAGCACAGCGTCGACACAGTGGCGTTATTCTACAAATACCAAATATGCAGCATGCAGAAATGGTGAGATTTGTGCAGAAATGGTGAGATTTGTTTTAAGTCCAACGCAGCCTCTGACTGCAGCACAGAACAAGTACAGTGGGGGCCTGCAGTTAGAAGTGACAGCACTTATGAGTAATGGATGACAAGGAGGGAGAAGTCAAAAGACTAAAAATTGACAAAGATGAGACTGGCCTCAAGAAAAAACGCATCCCACCAGAGAGGAGGACTGAAATGCCCCCCCACGCCACTTCATTAGTGACAATATTAATTTTGTAAAATCAAAGCACATCACTATTCTGAGAGGTTTCTACTGGCACAGAGTTGTGTTCATAGTTAACTGGACAATATGCCATGAGGAAAAAAATCACAGCTTATCTATTAGGAAAAACCTATTCTATAACAAGGCTACACATTCATACGTACTTTATATGCCTTCTTGATTTCTCACTAAATTCTTTACTAAAATTTGCTTTGAAATGCAGCATTTACCACTTGTTTTCAAAATATTTCTCAGGGGGGGAATTACCCAGAATATCCTACACACCTAACACACATACAGCAACACAGCAACTCTCTTCCAACCGCCTCTCATCCATTGGACAATTTAGAAGCTTACTACATGACCCACATGCTGCACCACCACCACTGACTCATATACCTTCCGCCCTAAACATACGCAAACAATATAAGCAACGTGCCACACATCACAACTTTGCTTCTCCGTGTCTACTGCACAAAAAGGTTACACCACAAAAACAACACAGCACACCAACTCACTCTCAAACACCGTCTCCACCACCTAAGCACGCAGACCCATCAAAATGCCTTCTTAGCCTGCTGGACGAGGAACACATTACAGAGCAGCTACATGATTGCTATCCTAATACAGATAATACCAGCACTAAAAATACACCTGCTACTAACCCACACAATACTGATCACTCTTCTACAAAACTAAGGGGGTGATTATAATGGCGGGGGTATCGCGGCGGACGCAAAGTGCGTCCGCCGCTTTTCCGCCGGTCGGAAATCGTTCTGATTGCCGGCCGGGCGGAGCTGGGGCTTAATATGGTGGCGGTGCCTAGCAGGCACCGCCATCCATATTAAGATGTATGGTTTTGAAAGCCTTTCCATAGCGGCGATGCCGCCATGGAAAGGCTGGCGGGGAATCGCTTTGGGGGCCCGTTGCGGGCCCCCGGGGGTTGGGGGGGTGGAGGGCTGCACTTGGGGGGTACCTATGGTACCCCCCTACATTGCCATGCACAAGGTGGCAGGCACCGCGCGATGCCTGCCACATTGTGCATGGCAATGCACAACATGGCACTTTGGCATTGCGGCGATGCCGCCATGGAAAGGCTGGCGGGGAATCGCTTTGGGGGCCCGTTGCGGGCCCCCGGGGGTTGGGGGGGTGGAGGGCTGCACTTGGGGGGTACCTATGGTACCCCCCTACATTGCCATGCACAAGGTGGCAGGCACCGCGCGATGCCTGCCACGTTGTGCATGGCAATGCACAACATGGCACTTTGGCATTGCGGCGGGTGCTGCTTACAGCAGCACCCGCCACAATGTAAAGTATGCGGAATGCGACCGCCAGGGTGGCGGTCGCATCCTAATTAGCGGTGCGGGACCGCCGCACATCTGGCGGCCAGTCTCAGCACCGCTAGGGTGGCGGGCGGACTAAAGTCCACCCGCCATCCTAATCACCCCCTAAGTCTCACTGTCACCAAAGCACATTCTGTAAACAGTCTACTAATAAATGCTCGATCACTCTCTAAAAACAAACATCACATCTACGACCTTCTCACCGATGCAAAACCAGACATACTATTCATAACTGAATCGTGGTTGGGCGATGATATGGCTCCAGGCCTGCATGAAGCCATTCTTCTAGGCTATCAAACGATCACCCAAAATCGTATAGGCAAAAAGGGAGGTGGTCTAGCTGTTGTGTTCAGGCAAACATTACATATCACTAAAGTTGACGACATCTCCATAAAGAATTGTGAGGCTCTTCTCACAAGATGCAATCCTACACCGTCTTCCTCCTGTAACTTCTTGCTCCTTTACAGACCTCCACCTAGCAAGGCGACATTCCCAGACGTACTTCTAGACACGGTTTCAAACCTGATAACAATACACTCCAACCTACGCGTTCTGGGTAACCTCAACATTTGGTTTGACAAACCCAATATGACCCATCCAAAAACAATAATCAATGGCATAGACGCACTGAACCTGCATCAGATTGTCCACAAACCCACACATATCGCTGGACATATCCTAGATGTCATTTTTGCTAATACCAAACTAGTTACCTTTCAAACTATAACTCCGGTCACATGGTCAGATCACCATTTGCTCGCTTTCCAACATAAAACAACACTAAGCGACTCACCTAAAACCACCTTACGTAAATCCACCTATCGACCGTGGAACAAACTCAATTTGGAACACTTAAAAACACAACTAACATCCAGTACAGATCCGGAAACAATACATTCTGTTCAAAAACTATATGAGTGGCTACAGGAAGCTTTTGATATCCTGATACCACTCAAAACCACACAACAGAACAAAAGAAAACAAGCACCTTGGAGAAATACAGAGATAAAAGACATACAACTACAAATTAGAAAGCTGCAACGTGCCTGGCTCAAAACAAAAAACAAACAAGACAAACTTCACCTACAGAAAATTAACAGATTATACAAGTCAGCTATCAAAAAAGCAAAGAAAAGGTACTATTCAGACAGAATTCAAAATGCTAAATGTGCAAATAAAGAATTCTATAAAATACTCAATGAATTTTGTAAACCAAATTTCCTAGAAGGAACTCATCCCGTTACTCAAGATTTCCCAGACAAACTGGCAAATCATGACACGGACAAAGCAGACACGTTGAACTCGTACTTAAAACAGAGACAAAGCACCAGTACTAACCTTTTTACAAAACAACAATCCAAGAATACTCTAACTCAGCCTCTCTGTTCCTTCCAACACATTTCACACGATGAATTAATGGACCTGGTCAAAGCAAGCAGGCCTGCCGGCAGCCATTCTGTCCGTGTCCACCGCAAACTTTCAAGACAATTCTTCTAACAACCTCTGCTGCCAATCCAGTAAGAAGAATCATCAACGATTGCTTAACTACCGGAATATATCCAGAAGAACTCAAAAAGTCATACATACATCCTTTACAGAAGAAAACAAACTTGGACCCTCTGAACCCTGACAACTACAGACCCATTACAAATGGACCATTCCTGGGCAAACTGATAGAAAGAGCAGCGTTCACCCAGATGTCACAATTCATTGAAGACAACACCATACTTTCAGACTTCCAAACGGGATTCCGTCCGGGAAGAGGCACAGAATCTGCCCTCCTTGCCATCTGGGATGACCTAAAGAACACAGTTGACCGCAACGGGGTTGCTGCGCTACTCCTCTTGGACCTCTCGGCTGCCTTTGACACGGTTGACCATGACACTCTGGTACAAAGACTCTATGAAGCCGGCATAGAGTGGACTGCTTTAGACTGGATCTCGTCCTACCTTTGAAACAGAACTAATGTCATCCATACCCCACCTTTCTCGTCCAAACCGTACTCCACAAAAGCTGGGATCCCTCAAGGCTCTATCATCTCGCCCATGCTTTTCAACATCTACATGAAGTCATTACCGGTACTGATCAATCAATTTCACCTCACGTGCTATAACTATGCAGATGACATCCAAATACTCCTTCAACTGGCATGCCCCAAAGACATTGGAAACTCACCAATTTTTAGTTGTCTCAGAGCTGTGGATCAATGGATGACGTGGAGCCATCTCAAATTGAATGCTTGCAAAATGGAAATACTCACGTGTGGCGATTGGAAACATTATGACCCACTTGCCGCCTGGCCTGATGAACTGAGATCACCGCCTAAAGTATTGAAGGAAGTAAGAAACCTCGGAATGACCATGGACTCCAAGCTGTCGATGAATGCCCAGGTGGACAAACTTGCAAGATCAAGCTTTGTTACTATAAAAACTCTATGATGAGTCTTCCCCCATTTGGGATTTCCACACAAGGTCCAAGCTACCATCTCCCTTGTTCTGTCCAAACTCGATTACGCCAATAGCCTCTACCACGGATCACCTTTAACGACTATGAAAAGACTACAACGGATTCAGAACTCGGCTGCCAGACTACTCTTACATATCAAACCGTGAGACCCCATCTCCCCTGACTTGAAAGCCCTGCATTGGTTACCGGTTGCCAGAAGATCCACGTTCAAGCTGCTTTGTATCACCCACAAAGCGATACATGGAATGGGACCGCTCTTCATCAGGAATAAAATCACCAAACACATTCATCATAGGAACCTCTGCTCTAGAGTGGCACCTCGCCTCAAAATCCCAAGATACAAAAAAAAAATATGGGTGGCACATCCTTCTCTGTTCAAGCAGCCAAAATATGGAACTCTTTACCCCCAAACATAAGATCCACCAACATCCACCTTATCTTCAGAAAACTACTCAAGAATTGGCTCTTCCCCACATAAGCACCATACGCAAACAGAAATATACAGCATATCCCTCTCTATATAAGCATTTATTTGTGCTATAGATTTGTACCTATACATGTGTATTGCTTTGTATAAACATGTCGAATAATTATGTTTAAAAAAAAAAATGAATATATAAATACATTTTTAAGTAAAACACTTGAAAACCAGAGTTTATTGATTGCATCTTTAATCTACTTATACTTACTTCCTTTATGCATCTATATACCTTCCATGTACTTCAATCTATGCATTTATTACTTTCCTCAACAAAAAAAAATGCACTACCCTATTTGTCACCCTATACCTCTATCAATATCTTTAATCTACATATACTTACTTCCTTTATGCATCTATAAACTTTGCATGTACTTATGGATCTATATATTTATTACTTTCTTCTAATTCAGCATATCCAATGCACTACCCTATTTCTCACCCTATACCTCTCTCAATATATCTTCTACCTCAACTCTCTGACTCGTCTCCAACCTCTTTCTACTACTCTTTCCAATGCACTACCCTATCCCTCATCCTATAACTCTATCAATATATCATCTACATCCACTCTCTCATTCATCTCAAACCCATACCACTTATGACCCCCAAAACAGCCCTTTCTAGACTCTCCCCTACTCTACCCCTCCTTGCACCATCTGACACCTTTTTTACTATACTGATCCCCCATAACAAGCCTTTCTAAACTCTTCCCTCTGAATCCTCCCCTCCACATCCCTTTTTACTCATACAAGCCTCCCACTACTGCTATGACGTCCCAAAACAAATCTCTAAATCCTTCACTCTTCTATCCCTCCACTATCCTTTTCAATCAAAATAACAGACTAACATGTCCACTTATCAAATTTCATATTTCACTATACTAATTCACCACCAATCCTTTATGGGTTCCGAGTAGCGTGCTACTCGCCGAAAAAAGTGCTTCAACACCTCATTAGGGGTAGCAAGCACTATATAAATTCAACCCTTTTTCCCTCTTCTATCCCTCCGCTATCCTTCTCAATCCAAATAACTGACTAATATCCACCACTCAAATTACTTTCATATTTCACCATACTAATTCACCACTAATCCTTTATGGGTTCCGGAGTAGCGTGCTACTTGCCGAAAAAGCGCTTCAACACCCCATCAGGGGAACAAGTGCTATATATATATATATGCAAACCTCTTTCCCTCTTCTATCCCTCTGCTACGCTTCTCAATCCAAATAACCGACTAACATATCATCCACCACTCAAATTACTTTCATATTTCACTATACTAATTCAACACTAATCATTTAATGGGTTCCAGAGTAGCGTACTACTCGCCAAAAAGCACTTCAACACCCCAACAGGGGTAACAAGCGCTATATAAAGGCAAACCTTTTTCCCTCCTCTATCCCTCCGTTATCCTTCTCAATCCAAATAACTGATTAATATCCACCACTCAAATTACTTTCATATTTCACTATACTAATTCACCACTAATCCTTATGGGTTCCGGAGTAGCGTGCTACTCACCAAGAAAGTGCTTCAACACCCCATTTGGGGTAACAAGCGCCATATAAATGCAAACCTTTTTTCCCTCTTCTATCCCTGCGCTATCCTTCTCAATCCAAATAACTGACTAATATCCACCACTCAAATTACTTTCATATTTCACTATACTAATTCACCACTAATCCTTTATGGGTTCCGGAGTAGGGTGCTACTTGTAAAAAAAAAAAGCACTTCAACACCCCATCAGGGGTAACAAGCACTATATAAATGCAAACCTTTTTCCCTCTTCTATCCCTCCGCTATCCTTCTGAATCCAAATAACTGACTAACCTATCCACCACTCAAATTACTTTCATATTTCACTATACTAATTCAACACTAATCCTTCTTGGGTTCCGGAGTAGCGTGCTACTCGCCGAAAAAGCGCTTTGACGCCTCGTCAGGGGTAGTAAGCGCTATATAAATGCAATTACAATACAAATACAATACAATACATCAGTAGAGCTTGCTAGCTTCGCTTGCTACTCATCCCCAACTTTTATGTCCTACCACTTTGAAATGTCACCAACCGCCACTGTAACATACCTGAGTGAAAGCACCTGTACCCAACAATTAAGTAGATAATACATTTATAAATGGGTTTAACACCCCACACACCCACTTCAAGTTATAGTAGTATTATTCTCTTAGCACAACAACCTTACTTCAGGAGTGATTTGTGAGACTGTACCAAATTACAATGTGGCCAAACATTTATTTTCCTCTATGCCATTTTTGGTATCTCTACAGACAGCACCATCAGTCTTTTTCAGACAGCACCATCTGTCAGTATCAGACAGCATTGTATACTACTACACAGAGTCAGTCCTTGTCATGATTAGATGGCTTTCTTGACAGTCTCAGTTCCCTGTTGTTGTTATTATATTACTATTAAATTCCTCTCTATGCTGTGTTTGTCCCTCCCCAGAAGCAAAGAGCGTGCACCCTTGCTTTTAATGGGCAGTGTGTAGGTTTCCACTGCTGATGTCATGGAGCTACTTGTTTCACTATCATTACTTGTTTTATTACATGCATTCATTTAACTAAATTTACACACTCCATTCTCCTTCAAAGCATGCACAATGCATGCTTCCATATTCACTTTATCAGCTGCCAAGAACCCAGCAACAAAGTGGCAGATTCTCTCTGAAATTCTGATCTCAGCTTGCATTATTATATATTCTCAATAACTAGTGTTGATTCAGTGTTCTTTGTACCGACAGCAATGCTATAATTACCATCTGATGAGATAGCAACAAAGCGATTCTCCATTCTGTCTGAACAGTTTAATCATGTGTAGTTCAACAAAGCTGCAACAATCTGAGAGTCTGAGGAATGTAAGAAAAATGCAATATCTTGATTTCTATAAGATGAATAAATATATACCAATAACTGTTTTTATTGGGATTAAATCACACCAGTGCATTTGTCATAATTCATGTCACGATTACCGATCTCAAAGGAAATGATTTAATCAACCTAAGTAGGATATAATACAGAATCATAAACAGCCTTTGACTTATTAAGGATGTGCACCGGCGCAAACCAAAGCAAACACAAACTGGTGCATGGTATTTACTTTCAGTGCGAAAGGTGCTTTGTGATGGAAAGTCCTCCTTTTCTCAGTGCAAGGACTTCTTTGTGTTTCTTTGCATCAAGGGGGATGGGCATTACTGGTGCGGATCAATGCAGACATGTATAGGTCTTGACGCAAAGCTCAAACTGCATAGAAAGCCAATTCGGGCTTTGCATCAAAAACTAAACCAGAATAGGGCAAACCAGTCTTCCCTCAGGAGATGGGTAAACAATGTATACAACACAAAGACTCCTGATGAAATTATTCAGAGCAAAATGCCTGTTAATTTAGAGATTGGTCCAATATGATTCAATCAACTTGAATATATCATGTTGCATAATTAGTTTGCAAGGATAATTTATTAGGGGCATCCACGAGAAATAGTGATTAAGGTATTCTGTGCTCTGATATAAATGTTTTTTAATGACATCATTATGAATACATTTTTACATTAATATGAATATCTATTTACAATATTTATAACACAACAAGAATAAGCATAGGAATAAACATCAGAGACAACATAGGGTCACATATATACAATACACACCATATAAGACATACAAGTAACAGATATCATCAGTTTTTCAAGAGGCCTTATGTGGCGTACAGAATATCTCAGCCTTATTTCATGGTCTTATAAATATGAGTATGAGAAATAAAAATACATCTAATTATATGATGTGCTGAGGTGAGTGGGTTGTCGATGTTTCGGTCTCTGTACAATTATATTAAGTAAGGACCATCTAGGAGATTTTATAACATCCTCCACATAAACAGATGGCAAATGTACAAGAATTTACCAAAAACTCACTGAGTAATTTAACAATCATTCAATTGGAGGTAAATACAGAAGTGAACTGTCTTTAATGTGCAAAGAAAGATATTGTTATTGATTTGTTTTATAAAGCGTGCGAATGCCAACGGCGTCTGTCCGCTGTTGACTACTGACTGAAAAGAGAATGGTCGTAAAACTCAGACTTACTGCTTACATCAATTCACAATGAACAAGTTTTAAGTTGTTTCCTAAAGCTGAAAAAGTTCGGCTGGCCCCTCAGGTATTCTGGTAGGTTGTTCCACAATTATGTTATGGAGCAAATAAAGCTTCTACCGCCCCAATTTTTTCTTCTGATTTTACGGACATTGACTGTCCTAGAATTAGTTGAACGTAGCGTCATTCTGGGACTGTACCAGGAAAGATTTATTTTCAGGTAGGCTGGGCCATCCCCATACAGGGTTTTATGAGCAAAGCAGAAGTCCTTAAACCTGACTCTTTTCTTCACAGGAAGGCAGTAAAGCTCTTGCATTGTCCCAGACACTGGCTTGAACTTTGAAATTCTATTTAAAAGTCTTGCCGTTGCATTCTGTAGGCCTTGAAGTTTTTTCAGAGAGTGTTGGTGAATGCCTAAACATAAAGCGTTACAATAGTCCAGCCTTGAAAGCACCAAGGCCGTGAACACTGATTATGAATGTCACCAACTTACACTAATTTTAAAACTATGAAGAACTTAAGGAATTGCCAAACAACAGCAGAGCACAAGTCACCTATCTGCAAACTGCAGACTTGGTGATCATTGTTTTTGCATTTGGGCGTGAAAGGGCCGGGCCAGTTCGTTCTAAACCTTTTCTTGAGACACACTCCGATGGTTCTTTTTACCGGCATGAAAGTGTAAAAGGCAGAAAAATCATTAAGGCACAGTTAATTAGCCAATAACTCTCCTTGATACATATAATCCACAGACAACTATATGAGGTTAGTTAATTTATTACAAAGGCAAGAATAACTGGACATAGAGACACCTCAACACGAGGGTATAGAAATACAAAGAAATTAGCATGAAGCCAAATCTACACATCCAATTTAAACGGTGCAGCATGAAGAAAACTATTAATTCAAGAAGTAATATACAGAGAATCAGGAAGCATGAGTCTAAATTTCCCTGCATCGAGGGTTGACAAATGAAGAGCATTAAATCTATCCTTACTCTATCACTAAGATGACATCCCTACGCAAGTTATTCAATTGGAAAAGAAAGGTGTCAGTACATGGAGTCTTCCTAAGAAGACTCTCCACCATCAAATGGGTCACGTAGCATAAAGCCACTATTGCAAGAGAAAGAGCTCGTTCTGAGATCCTCTTTCACCCAAGGCAAGAAAGAAGTGGGCACTGTCCCTAACTCCAACAATGAGTTATCCATGGGTACCTTTCCCATAATGCACAGCGTGCGCATAGTCCACAATGGGTACAGTCAGGAGCATACTTTTCTACTGTGTTCTCCATGTACATCCTTTGCAATGATTCATCCTTGGTTCCCATGCCTTCTCCCATGTGAATCTGACTCCATCTTTATCACCTCCAAACCATGTAACTTTAACTTCTTCTCTCCTTGCCTAGCTACTAAAACAAATACATTACTTTTGCCTAATGAATGCTTCCCCACCTGCAATGCAAGCCTAAGAAAGAAGAGCTTCCACAGTGCACATACAATTCAGACCATTGATTCTAAAGCAAGAGTTTGTCAGGGGCTTGCATTTCAGGCCTACGACTTTAGCTAACATAAGAACCTATCACTTTAAGCATTACAGATTGGCATAACTCTATAGTATTTCAAATAACACATTTTATCAAATCATAAAAATATCATTGTTAACCAAATTTAAGATATGAGTACTGTCAATTTCACAACACAAGTTCTTCATGTTAACGTTTTCTGCTACTTACATTCATTTCCTACGGTAATTCGCCATACTACTTGTCAGTCCTACAATATGTCATATAGTTACGTTAATACATTTCACAATTTTAACACCTCACGCTTACCTAATGCGGGTGCGCTCTACACATGATTATGATGCACCCCTACAAAATGAAATGAGATTTCCGCTCCATCAGGTGTTTTGTCAACTTACTACTTTACAAATGTTTTGCTCTGAAATAATTCCTTCTCTAGTCTTTTTGTTGTATGCATTGCATCAAAAGCTAGCACATATTTGAGGGAGGTGCTAAAAAGTGGAAATGTGTTAAATTCTCAAAATCCCCATGCATTGCATGTGTACTGCTGTGTGCACAGCACATAACCGATGTGTGGGATCCTTCTGAGTTTCTCTGCACATAGGAATTGGTACTGGAGGGGTATGCCTCTTATATACATTTTATGCGAGACAGTGCACACTCCTCTCTGCCCCACCGTGCGAAGCTGAAGGTTGCAAAAAGCAGCCTTGTTTGAACATCAGCAGAGGGGTGATCACATTAGCAGGCAAGTCTTAGTAGACATTGGCTCTGCACTATATGTTCCCCTTTAGCAAATGTAACACAGGAAATTTGGTTGCAGGAGCTGCGCTGTGTGAAAAATTAGTAAATCTAGACCTTTGTTTCCAACGTGTGACCTTTGGCATGTTGAATGAACCAGTAAAATCTAACATCAGAAGTAACAAAGATGCTGTATGGATTTCCTCAGAGGGGAGGGACATGGTGAGTTGTTTGAGAGCTGAGGAACTCAATGAAAAGAAACACCGCGGGCACAACACTTTTAAATGAAAGAGAGATATAAAAGTCTGGGTGACAAATTGGTGATGCATACATCTCACAACTTCAAGAGTTTTTTTTCTTAAATTTCACCCACTACTGAAACTTCACAAAGTTGGCAACCTTTTTTTGGAAAAAAACTGGTGAAAAATCCTGCACATGCAGTATGTATGGGAAAGAACAAAACTTATTGTTTGTGGAAGAATTCTCAAAAAATGTCATGCAAGAAAACATGCAGCAGCTTGAAGCAGTTGAATTTGTGGAGTTGTTAATTTTTCTCTCGTCATTTTTACTTCACAAACCCCTAATTTACACCAGATGATGGAAAGCTGAATCCACCTGGCCTGGATGCAACCTCATGTCCTGCAGATAACTGCTTGATTGCGTCCTGAACGTTCAACTCATTAACTCCCCTGCCTTAGGAGGGTTCAATAAGAGACAAATGAAATGGAACTTTGCTTGCAAAGTTATGTAAATTCGGAAATTAAGCATTTTTTTTTTTTTTTTTTTAAGTTTGAGTTTATTAAAGAATAACAAGAAAAAGAACAGCAATAAAATGAATAGAACAAATCCTATTTAACATAAAAAAATTGTAAGGAAGCAAGAATATATAAGGATAGAACTATCATGCTGTATACAAAAAGAAAATATACACAGTATAAACAATAAGGGGAAAGGGCAAGGGAAGGGGAGCACTATGCAATCAATGTATAACAATTAAGAGCAAAAGACATAAAAATAAATACTTTAACATTGTAAGCATACAATAACTAAGATTGAATAACGTGTTATAAACATAGGGGTGTAAAAACCTTCTAATCAACTAGGAGTAGAGAGGCATAGGGAGAAATTAAGGTGGTTTCCGTACATCATCTGAAACATTCGTAGTTTTAACATTAGAAGAGGCAGACAAAGATAAATATGTTGTTAATGGAAGCCATAAAAAATCTCTTTTAATTGCTAGAGCTATAGGGGAAACATAATTAGTGTCTAGTTGATGATGAAAACAGACAGCGTTCCACCAGGATCTGAAAGTGACTTTATCAGCCTGCTTCCAATTTGAGGTTATTAAATGAAAAGCAATAGCTAACAATAAATCCAAAAGTTTAAAACTCAGTGATGACTGGGGCCATTGGGGTGATAGAGTGCCTAGGAAATTATTTGTTAAAGAAAAAGGGATCTGAACATTGAAAATTATCTTAATTTGGGACCATGCCAACTGCCAAAATTGGTGGATAGGGGGACACTCAAACAACACGTGTTTTAAGTCAGCAGAAGGACAAGGGCAGGACCAACAAGTAGAGGACACATCTGAGGAAAAAGATGCTAGAGTTACTGGAGAAAATAGCACCCGTTTATAAATGAAGTAAAAGGTTTGTGTGGTATTCGCAGCTCGAGATGTTTTGTGAAGCTTAGACCATAATTTGTCCCATGTACTGATTGGCCAACTTTGTGATAAATCCTTTTCCCAAGCCAATTCAATCTTAGATTTGAGTCTGTCTGGAGGCAGTTGTAAAGATTTGTATATAGTGGACGCAGAGGGGAAGTGTCCAATATTGAAGATAGGTTCTTGTAATTTGCAGGAAAGTTAGGAGATCTTGGTAAAGTAAGGAGATACTGATTGAGGGAGGAACAAAGAAGATTATATTGCAATCTAGAGGACGCTGGTAAAGAAAATTTCGTTTGGAGATCAGAAAAAGAGAGGGGTTGATCATCAAGTAGAAGCTGAGATATCGAACGTAAGGATTTAGTGCGCCAGGTTTTCCAGTATATAGAGCGATTAGAAATTCATAATGATTTATTATGCCAAATGGGTTGTTGTTGATAGGAGTTAATTGAGGGATATGACGATGATAAGAGAGAAACCAAAAGTTTACGAGAGTGGGAAATGACGGGAGAACGTAAAGATGAAATATTAGTAGTAAAAGCGAGGACTTCCTGAAAATCGAAAGGGGCAATAAAAGATTTCTCTATTTCTAGCCACAATGGAGGATATGTAGGGAGCTCCATAGAGAGCCAACGAGCAGCTAGTTTTAGGGAGAAAGCGGAGTGATAAGTTTTAAAATCAGGAAACCTAAGACCCCCCATAAGGTCTATCCTTTTTTAAAGAAGATAAAGCTATACGAGGGGGCTTGCCTTTCCATAAAAATGTTGTTAAGGTAGAATCAATTTTCTTAAAGTAATACCCAGGAATATGTATTGGAATCATGGAGATAATACATAATATAAGAGGAGAGAGCATCATTTTAATCGAGTCCAATCAACCCCACCAGGAGAGAAAAAGGGGGTGCCAACGTGTAATAGTGTCATTCAGTTTTTTGGTGATGTAATCAAAGTTTAACTTTAGTGTTTCAGGGATTAACGGGGCGAACCACAAGCCCAAATATTTTCGTTTAGATGACTGTCATGAAAAACTGGAATGGACAAAGAGATGTTTTTGACATAAAACATTTAAAGGTAAGATTTCACATTTGTCAGTGTTAAGACAGTAGCCAGAGAGCTGAGAAAAGTAGGCTACTTGTTGAAGAAAAGGGGGAAGGGAGGTTGTAGGGTTAGAACAGTACAAAAGAATGTCGTCGGCGTATACTGACATTTTGATCTGTTGTGTCCCAAATTGAAATCCTGAAATATGATCATCTTGCCTAATCTTAGTTAAAAAAGGTTCTAACGCTATGACAAATAACAACGGTGATAAGGGACACCCTTGTCGCACTCCTCTAAGCAAAGGGAAGTAATCAGAAGTTTTACCGTTGACAAATATTGAAGCTTTGGGACTTGAGTATAGTAAAGAAATTAAAGCAATCAACTTAGGAGGAAAGCCAGCCCATTTTAATGCATGAAACATAAAATCCAAGCCAATCCTATCAAAGGCCTTTTCTGCATCTAAGGCAATAGCGGCAATAGGGTAATTTAAGGATGAGGCTTTGCTTAAGACATTGAAGAAGACCCGAGAATTGTCAGAGGCTAGTCTCCCTTTAACGAAGCCGGATTGTTCAGGGCCAATCAGATGAGGTAAAACTGGATCAATACAGAGGGCCAAAATCTTTGCGAAAATCTTGTAGTCAGTATTAACTAGAGAGATGGGTCGATAATTCTTACAAAGGGAGTGATCTTTGTCTTCCTTTGGGATTAAATAGATCAAGGCCTCCTGAAACGTGCCTTGAGACGATCCAATAACAGAGAAGGATTTAAATAAAAGTAAAAGATTAGGTAAAAGAAGTTTTGCAAAATGATCATAAAACTCAATAGTAAAGCCGTCTGGTCCGGGCGCTTTGCCGCGACGCATCACCGAGACTGCATGGGAAATTTCCGCTAAAGAAATATTTATTCCCAAGGGATCAAAGTCACTGTGTTGAGAAGGAGGAGAAGCAATAGATTGAAAATAAGTAGAAAGATCAGACTGTTCTGGGTGGATTTCAGGCGTATATAAATCCTTATAGAATGAAACAAATTCATTTAAAATATCATTATCTTTAAAAATAGGAGTACCAGTAGGGCCCTGTAAAGATTCTATTCTAGTTCTTTCCTTTCTTACTTTTAAGTAGTTAGCCAGCAATTTCCCCATTTTGTTTTGACCTCCATAATAGCGAGAACTACTTTTCAATAAGTAATTGGAGGCAGCTTCTGTAGATAATCTATTAAAAGTAAGTTTAGCATCAATAAGATTTTTCAAGGCAGACTCATTATTAGATTGATAATAAGTATACTCTAACTGTTTAATTTTATTAAGTAATTGAGTGGATTGGGACTCTAGGGATTTTTTCTTTTGTGATACAAAATTTATAATAAAACCCCTGGCGGCTGATTTAAAGGAATCCCATATCATAACAAACGGAGATTCTGGAGTTGAGTTAATAATAAAAAATTCAGAGGCAAAGGAATTAAATTGTTGGCAGATATTAGGATCTAGAAGTAGGGAGTTATTAAAGCGTCATCTCCCTGGGTGAGGAGAAAAAGGGATAAGGTCTATATCTACATGTACAGGTGTGTGAGCTGAAATTAAAATTGAACCAATTTCAGATTGAATGGCATGTTGGGCCAAAGACTTACTTAAGAAAAGGTAATCAATATGGGATTGTGAGTGATGTGAGGCTGAATAAAAACTATATTCTCGAAGGTCTGGATGGCAATGTCGCCAAATATCAACCAACGATTTGCGACGTATTGTGGATGTAAATTGTGAATGCATTTTAGAGGGAACAAATTTAACTCTTGAATGTCTGTCCAATATGGGATCGTGGATTTGATTACAGTCCCCACCAAATATAATATAATCATCATCATATAAAAGCAATTTGTCAGAAACATTAGTCCAGAAAACTTTATCGACTGAAGTAGGGCCATATACATTAAAAATAACCAAAGGAATCTTTTCTATGAGAAGCTTAACAATAACCCAACGACCTTCAGTATCATATTCCCGTTGAACAAGAGAGACATGTAATTTTTGATGACATAATATCAAAACCCCATTTTTCTTACCTAAAGCTGGAGAATTAAACACATGATCCACCCAACATATCTTCAGCTTGAAGCTTCATCTTCAGAAATATGAGATTCTTGAAGTAAAGCAATATCAGTTTTTAATTTCGCTAGATGAGAAAGCACCCATTGCCTTTTAATAGGGATGCTTAGTCCTTTAATATTCTAGGTAGTAACCCGAAATGTAACTTAATGATGAAAGCATGAACAAACAATATGCTTACAAGAGCGAGAGTAAAGTTAGAATAAGAGAGATATGAGGAAGAAGAGTGAAAGAAATGAAACAATTGTTTTTTGAAAGAAAACATAAGGAAGGAAGGAGTAAAGAAGATAAAAGAAAAAAGAAAATAATGAGAAGAGACGATAGAAAAGAACACCAATGAAAGAAAAATAAGACAGAGTACAAAAAGACAGTACAAGTCATACAAATGACGACTGAAGAACATACCTACAAACACAAGACGTAATGGGGGGGTGGCAATACCAGAAGTCGATGACGACAGTACTGGAACTCCACCGGACCTCAGGGGAACCATGGGTAAGGATGTCAACATATATGGGAGACCAAATGGGAAACGGACAGCGGGAAAAATACACCTGTATAAGGAGGAAATTATATTATGAATAAGCTGTTACCTAGAAAAGAGGGATAAGAGAGAGAATAGATAAAAATGACTTAATACTAAAACATTACAAAAATACAAGCGAAACAACAGTCAGGAGAATACATAGATAAGAAAACAGCCAAACAAGGCGAAGCAAAATAATAAATCAAGTAGATTTTGATGTATCCATGACATCAGCTCCATGCTGACGAAGAAATTCCTGCAAAGCAGCTGGTTCCTCAAACGTGGTAGTCTTTTCCTTATAGCTGACCTTGAAAAGGCAGGGGTGGATTAGTCCAAATCTGGCATTAATAGATCGCAATTGAGGACGGAGATCCAGGAATTTCTTCCCACGATCTGCGGTAACTTTAGCCACATCCTGAGAGAAAAATAGTCGATGACCTTCCCAAAAAATTAGTTTTGGGGATTTGACAGCAGACAGGACTTGCAAGAGGTCAGTATATTGCAGAAAAAACATGATGGCTCCACGTGGTTTTGCAGATATCTTGAGACCAAGTCTGTGAGCCCTTTGAATATTAAGTGGAGAAGTAGTAGATATGTCCAGGAGCTTAGGCAAAAATGTCTGAAAAAAGACGGTTGGATTGGAACCCTCAATATTTTTGGGAAGACCATAAATTCGGAGGTTATTCCTGCGATTTCGATTTTCCTAATCCTCAGTGTGCTTTTTGAGGAGAGATATTTCAGACTCTAGAAATGAGATGCGTGAGAATGAGCATTGAAGAGAATCTGTTCTTTGTTCCACAGCGAGGACACGCGATTCTAGTGAAGATCACTTGTCATCCAGATGTTGCAAAGTTTTATTGGTTTCCTCTATGAAGGGTTTCAAAGCACGAATTTCCTCAAGAATTATGTCCATGGAGGCTGAAGAAGAATTAACTGGAGACGGGGGATATTTTTTCGGTCGCTTGGTGGAAGTCACAGATATTTTACTTGGAAGCTGCGTTTTTGGGATGGCGCCTGGTGCATGGTCCGGCTTCTGGGTAGAAATGTCCTCCATTTCGCTGTGAGTAGAGTCTGAGTTCGAGTGCGCGGTATGTTTGGTGGAAGTAGAGAGTTTAAGGTTCCTTAGTCTCCCCATAAAAAAGAAAAAGGGAGTTTAGCAAGCAGTGCGTAGTAGAACCCTCAAAAGCAGAACAGCAAAATCAGGCACACTGTGAGGAGAAGAAGGCTTCAACTCTAAAAGAGTAGAGCACACCGGAGAACATCAGGAAATCGCATGGCCACCTCCTCAACCAATAGAGACACAATATGTGTAGATAATAAAGAAGAAAGTCCACATAATGAGGGTATTTAAGCTCTCCAATTTGTAACGAAGAAATTTCTCCTCAAAAATAAAATATTCAGAGAAATAAGGGCGTAAACATGTTTGTTCTTTCTAAAATAAATGTGCCAACTGCGTAAAAGCAGAAAGAAAACTAAGCGCTGAAAAAAAAAGGCTTCAAAACCTCCTAAAGAAGGATGCCTTTAATTATAAGAGCGCAGTAGAGTTTGAAAAGGGCTGTTTCATCTGAGAGGGAAAAACGCTCTCAGTATTCAAAATGGCGGCCGCCGCCTCAGGATAATGGGAAATCCCTCAATGCCATTATAACACCAAAAACGCTGTGGCATGAAAAATAAAACAGCTCCAGCGACTCACCACACCGTGAGGGAGAGATGCTTCAAATCTCGTCCCTCGGCGAGCGCTGGAAGCGGTCTCTGGTCGTATGAAGGTTCCTTGGTCCGCCGGAGCTCCGCTGGGTCACGCCATCTTGGAACGGCGCCGAGACCACATCCCCCCAAGCATTAGTTTTCTGATATCATAGGACTTCGCACAAAGTAAAATATCTCTAGCTAGCAAGCACACTGCAAAGTAGGATATCTTGAAAGAGTATGTCCTGTCCCGTGGATGAGATATTCTGCTGCAGAAAATCTGTGACAATCTCTCACACAGGTATGAGGTGCAGGATTGGAGGAGACAATGCAGTGGGTACCGTGCAGTGCGTCTGTCTGCGAGGGGGGTGTTTGGAGCTGCAGGAAAGCTGGGGGCTTTTTAGTAAGGATGGTAGTGATGAGACTGTGGGTCAGCTATGGACTACTAAAGTGTCAGTGATGGGGATTGATGGCAGTTGTAGTTCAGATGAAACTGCCTGAAGAACGTCCGATACTAGGAAGAACTCTTGGTTAGGGAAGACCAGAGGCCTAAAACAGGGCACAAGGGACTATGGCTCCACAGTTTCATTTCCACCAGCTGCCCTGTGTTTTCCATCTGATACTGCCAGATTATTTTTCCTTTTTTATGGTTCAATGAAGCGTTTAGAAGCAACCCATTGAATTTTTTTTTTCAGTTTCCCACTTTACAAAACTTGAACAATTGGACAAGGTTGCCTGCGATGAATGCAGGAAATGCAGGATTGTTTTTGTGAATGAAGGTGCCCCTTCCTGCGCAAAAACAATTCTGAATGGCATATTCCTCTGTTCTACAGCACACATAGAAAGAGGAAGAGTAGTGCAATGCAGTGATTTGCGCTGCTTGCGTTACTCCATATTTTTGGAGCCACTCAGAGCCACGCAAAGTGTCTTAAAGTTTGTGTTGCTCTTGCACCACGTTGCGTGGTGCAAGAGCAAAACAAACGGCCTCATAAATGAGGCCCTTATAGTTTTAATGGCAAAAGGCACAATGGCTCAATACAAGCTCCTGTTCGGAAGCAGAAGAACTTACAGAACAGGGTTGGGAACTGTCATTAAGTGACGGCAGTCTACCCGTTGGCCTTCATGGCCCTTTGCTGCTGTGGAAGCCATTCCCTGCTGCTTTGAAGGGCTTCAAAGCACCTATGTTTAAAAAATAATATAGGCTTTACACTAGGGGCCTGATTCACAGAACTAACTTACGTGAAATATGTAATGTTAGTGATTTTCGGTATTCACAGAATACACTTACCAATACTAACTTTATGTCCGCTCCCGGGCCGGAGATTCCGGCCCTGTGGCGGAATTTCCGCCTCTGGGCCGGAATCTCCGCCTCCGGGCCGGAATACCCTCATTTAGGCCGTTTGAGCATAAACGGCCTAAATGAGGGTATTCCGGCCCGGAGGCGGAGATTCCGGCCCAGAGGCGGAAATTCCGCCACAGGGCCGGAATCTCCGGCCCGGGAGCGGACATAAAGTTAGTATTGGTAAGTGTATTCTGTGAATACCGAAAATCACTAACTTTACGTATTTCACGTAAGTTAGTTCTGTGAATCAGGCCCTAGGGGTTTAACACAGGTTCCTTCTGCCCCTTTGGGGCATGGGGTATTCACATTTAGGGGCCCCTCTTTCAGCCAAAGCCTGTGAATATCAGTGAGAAATGGGAGTGCCAGGGGCCCTTCCTCACATTCTGCAGAAGGCCCCATAATTTTTTGTTATGCCACTGTGTGACACTTACCGAAGCTTGCAATGTTAGAAAAAAATCATTTTGCAAAGTTGAGATTCAGGAGACTTTGCAACTGTTTTACACTCCTAATTTTAATAATAAAAGGCTGGGTGGCTTAACAGAATATGTGCCCCTCAAATCTACAGGTTTGAATCCAGTCAATAACAGTTCCATATGGTATGCAAAGCAAGTTTGCTTGGTTCCCCCTGGCTCCTGACAGGTGTGTTCTGCTTGCATAGACTTACAACCCCAACTCACAAAACCACAACAGCTAGAAATTCTTTTAGGTACTAATTTAGCAATTTACAAAAGTTAGGAATGTTAAGTTATTACCTCAATGTCTTGAAGCACTGTCCCTCTTCTACTGAGTTACTAAAATAGACATTGAAGGGCAACAATTGCAAGCTGTTAGAAGATAGAGTCATGTTAACTAATGGTATGCAAAATAGATGTTATTTGTTCTTACTTAAGTGCATGGAATTTTGGATACATTATTGGAAAATTACACAAAATTCAAAAAAGGCATTTGGCGCTATATTTTAGAGCAAAATGCATCCTTGCATTCATTTTGGGTGAGAGGATTTTTCGTGCTAAAAATATAGCACACTAAAACACAAGCTCTGCAAACAGCAGCCTCTCGTGTTCTGGTCATTAGCATTGTTCCAGTGAACTCACACTAAGGGACACATTTATGAAAAAGACATGCTGTGCAGCACAGAAAGTCACCTTCCTGGAAAGGGAAAGGGCAGGAATGCACCATAATTAAGGCAATTTAGCACATTCCTGTCCTTTCCCATGCGCCGGGGCCCTTTTGGCTGCCTAGCACAAACTCAAAACACACAAGATGATGGACGGAATGCTGCACATTGGCAAACATTCACCCCCAGTCACAGATCTGGGTTTAATCCATCGTTATTTTGCTTCACCACGCCACCCCAGTTCAGACATAGCCATATGCAAATCAGTCTTGACCCTGTGCCTCATGGGAACAGTCCAGACCGAACTGCCAAGCCATGTCTTCCCTGGACAGGAATCAAGCATCCTAGGACCGGTTTCAGGCTATCAGCCTTCATCAGCCAGGATAGCTTGACTCCAGTGGCGTAGTGAGCACGGGACCCACGTCTGGGCATACCCTTCCCACTTAGGGCGAAATGCAAAACACACAAGATGATGGACGGAATGCTGCACATTGGCAAACATTCACCCCCAGTCACAGATCTGGGTTTAATCCATCATTATTTTGCTTCACCACGCCACCCCAGTTCAGACATAGCCATATGCAAATCAGTCTTGACCCTGTGCCTCATGGGAACAGTCCAGACCGAACTGCCAAGCCATGTCTTCCCTGGACCGGAATCAAGCATCCTAGGACCGGTTTCAGGCTATCAGCCTTCATCAGCCAGGATAGCTTGACTCCAGTGGCGTAGTGAGCACGGGACCCACGTCTGGCATGGCATGGTGAGCAAAAAAACGATGGATTTAGGCCCAGATCTCTGTACTGGGGTGAATGTATGACATTGTTCTGCATTCTGTCCATCAACTGTTGTTTTTGCATTTGTCACCCCGAGTGGGACGGGTATGCCCAGACGTGGGTCCCATGCTCTCCATGCCATTGGAATCAAGCTATCCTGGCTGAAGAGGGTGAAACCCCGAAACCGGTCCTAGGATGCTTGTTTCCAGTCCAGGGAGGACCTGGCTTGGCAGTTCAGGCTGGACTGTTCCCATGAGGCACAGGGTCAAGACTGATTTGCATATGGCTGGGTTCAAACTGGAATGGCATGGTGGGCAAAAACGATGGATTTAGGCCCAGATCTCTGTACTGGGGTGAATGTATGACATTGTTGTGCATTCTGTCCATCAACTGTTGTTTTTGCATTTGTCACCCCGAGTGGGACGGGTATGCCCAGACGTGGGTCCCGTGCTCTCCATGCCACTGGAATCAAGCTATCCTGGCTGAAGAGGGGTGAAACCCGAAACCGGTCCTAGGATGCTTGTTTCCAGTCCAGGGAGGACCTGGCTTGGCAGTTCGGGCTGGACTGTTCCCATAAGGCACAGGGTCAAGACCGATTTGCATATGGCTGGGTTCAAACTGGAATGGCATGGTGAGCAAAAAACGATGGATTTAGGCCCAGATCTCTGTACTGGGGTGAATGTATGACGTTGTTCTGCATTCTGTCCATCAACTGTTGTTTTTGCATTTGTCACCCCGAGTGGGACGGGTATGCCCAGATGTGGGTCCCGTGCTCTCCATGCCACTGGAATCAAGCTATCCTGGCTGAAGAGGGTGAAACCCCGAAACTGGTCCTAGGATGCTTGTTTCCAGTCCAGGGAGGACCAGGCTTGGCAGTTCGGGCTGGACTGTTCCCATGAGGCACAGGGTCAAGACTGATTTGCATATGGCTGGGTTCAAACTGGAATGGCATGGTGAGCAAAAAAAAAGATGGATTTAGGCCCAGATCTCTGTACTGGGGTGAATGTATGACATTGTTCTGCATTCTGTTCATCAACTGTTGTTTTTGCATTTGTCACCCCGAGTGGGACGGGTATGCCCAGACGTAGGTCCCGTGCTCTCCATGCCACTGGAATCAAGCTATCCTGGCTGAAGAGGGGTGAAACCCCGAAACCGGTCCTAGGATGCTTGTTTCCAGTCCAGGGAGGACCTGGCTTGGCAGTTCGGGCTGGACTGTTCCCATGAGGCACTGGGTCAAGACTGATTTGCATATGGCTGGGTACAAACTGGAATGGCATGGTGAGCAACAAAACGATGGATTTAGGCCCAGATCTCTGTACTGGGGTGAATGTATGACGTTGTTCTGCATTCTGTCCATCAACTGTTGTTTTTGCATTTGTCACCCCGAGTGGGACGGGTATGCCCAGACGTGGGTCCCGTGCTCTCCATGCCACTGGAATCAAGCTATCCTGGCTGAAGAGGGGTGAAACCCCGAAATTGGTCCTAGGATGCTTGTTTCCAGTCCAGGGAGGACCTGGCTTGGCAGTTCGGGCTGGACTGTTCCCATGAGGCACAGGGTCAAGACTGATTTGCATATGGCTGGGTTCAAACTGGAATGGCATGGTGAGCAAAAAAACGATGGATTTAGGCCCAGATCTCTGTACTGGGGTGAATGTATGACATTGTTCTGCATTCTGTCCATCAACTGTTGTTTTTGCATTTGTCACCCCGAGTGGGACGGGTATGCCCAGACGTGGGTCCCGTGCTCTCCATGCCACTGGAATCAAGCTATCCTGGCTGAAGAGGGGTGAAACCCCGAAACCGGTCCTAGGATGCTTGTTTCCAGTCCAGGGAGGACCTGGCTTGGCAGTTCGGGCTGGACTGTTCCCATGAGGCAAAGGGTCAAGACTGATTTGCATATGGCTGGGTTCAAACTGGAATGGCATGGTGAGCAAAAAAATCGATGGATTGAGGCCCAGATCTCTGTACTGGGGTGAATGTATGACATTGTTCTGCATTCTGTCCATCAACTGTTGTTTTTGCATTTGTCACCCCGAGTGGGACGGGTATGCCCAGACGTGGGTCCCGTGCTCTCCATGCCACTGGAATCAAGCTATCCTGGCTGAAGAGGGGTGAAACCCCGAAACCGGTCCTAGGATGCTTGTTTCCAGCCCAGGGAGGACCGGGTTTGGCAGTTCGGGCTGGACTGTTCCCATGAGGCACATGGTCAAGACTGATTTGCATATTGCTGGGTTCAAACTGGAATGGCATGGTAAGCAAAAAAACGATGGATTTATGCCCAGATCTCTGTACTGGGGTGAATGTATGACATTGTTCTGCATTCTGTCCATCAACTGTTGTTTTTGCATTTGTCACCCTGAGTGGGACGGGTATGCCCAGACGTGGGTCCCGTGCTCTCCATGCCACTGGAATCAAGCTATCCTGGCTGAAGAGGGGTGAAACCCCGAAACCGGTCCTAGGATGCTTGTTTCCAGTCCAGGGAGGACCTGGCTTGGCAGTTCGGGCTGGACTGTTCCCATGAGGCACAGGGTCAAGACTGATTTGCATATGGCTGGGTTCAAACCGGAATGGCATGGTGAGCAAAAAACGATGGATTTAGGCCCAGATCTCTGTACTGGGGTGAATGTATGACATAGTTCTGCATTCTGTCCATCAACTGTTGTTTTTGCATTTGTCACCCCGAGTGGGACGGGTATGCCCAGACGTGGGTCCCGTGCTCTCCATGCCACTGGAATCAAGCTATCCTGGCTGAAGAGGGTGAAACCCCGAAACCGGTCCTAGGATGCTTGTTTCCAGTCCAGGGAGGACCTGGCTTGGCAGTTCGGGCAGGACTGTTCCCATGAGGCACATGGTCAAGACTGATTTGCATATGGCTGGGTTCAAACTGAAATGGCATGGTGAGCAAAAAAACGATGGATTTAGGCCCAGATCTCTGTACTGGGGTGAATGTATGACATTGTTCTGCATTCTGTCCATCAACTGTTGTTTTTGCATTTGTCACCCCGAGTGGGACTGGTATGCCCAGACGTGGGTCCCGTGCTCTCCATGCCACTGGAATCAAGCTATCCTGGCTGAAGAGGGGTGAAACCCCGAAACCGGTCCTAGGATGCTTGTTTCCAGTCCAGGGAGGACCTGGCTTGGCAGTTCGGGCTGGACTGTTCCCATGAGGCACAGGGTCAAGACTGATTTGCATATGGCTGGGTTCAAACTGGGATGGCATGGTGAGCAAAAAAACGATGGATGGAGGCCCAGATCTCTGTACTGGGGTGAATGTATGACATTGTTCTGCATTCTGTCCATCAACTGTTGTTTTTGCATTTAGCACAAACTCAAGCACCCTCACACCCCTGAACCATGGTGCAAGGGTGCCTGTGTTGCATGCAGTATTGTTTTTGTGTATGAAGGGGCACCTTCCTGCACAAAAACAGTTCTGGGAGGCATATTCCTCTTTCTCTGTGTGCTACACACAGAGAAAGAGGAAGAAAAGAGTGGAAATGGAGATATTTCTCCTCACTACACCTCCCCTGGGAAGGCATAAGATTTTAGTGCATTCCCTCTCATAAATATGCACCTAAACTTTTGCCACATATGGCTCAAAATTCAAATTCAAAATTTATTTGATTTAGTTCTCCACTGAGAACAACAAATAGAGGGGCATATTAGCAAGGGCCATTATCTCCGCTTTTTTGGCTTTAAGAGCCAAAAAAGCGGAGATAATATTAGCGCCCTATTACCAAGGCGGGTGCTAACATGCATTAACGCATGTTAGCACCCGTTTTCCCCACGCCTCGCTCTGCATCTCTAATGAGATGCAAAGTGGGCATTCCTTCCCAGGATAACAGGAGAAATGCACTAACCGACATTTCTCCTATTATCAAGCTGCAGGCGAACATGCAGAGCGATTAGTAAAGTAGCGCTAACCGCGGTTAGCGCTACTTTTCTAACGCCTGCTCTCACTATGACTTAGCCATGATATCCAATGGAAGGTGGATATCATGGCTGAGTCTGTCCTGCCCTATCAGCAAGCTATCGCCAAAAGTTGTGTGATTATCGCTGGATTTCCAGCGATAATCGCACATTTGGCAGTTAGCGCTTGCAATTTTATTACTGTTGAGATGAGCGTTGCTGATAGCACGCTATCTCAGTGATAAAATTCAGCGTTAGTCAGGCGATAATTATCCTCGCGCTAAGCGCGCTGAGCGATAATTATCGCCGGACCTTAGTAATATGCCCCAGAATATTTAAAAATATAACAAAATTACATCTATAAATAAAAACTTTTATAATTATTCATCTTAATACACATTTATAAAAAGTTTTAAAAATGTAAACAGGTTATAGCAAACAAATTCATTGGGAGGTGATTTTAAAAGAGAAATCAAACTCTGTACATTTGCACAATTACATTTTGTTTGAATTGGCTTTAACCCTTTAACCGCGGCGCGAATTCCGCCGCGGTGCGGCAGTTTAAAAGAGTGGGCGGGGCCGCGTCGGCCAACGGACGCGCGCAGCACTAGCGAGGTAGTGCTCGCAACGGCCGTTGGCCGACGGAAGCACGGAAGCGGTTAAAAACCTCTTTCTGGCAGCGACTACTGTGAGATTAGGACAAAGGAACAATACATGGGTCAGGTTTTGGACTCCTCCTTGACAGAGGTCACATATGCTACTGGCAATTTTGTTCTTTGTCCAGTTGCAAATTAAGGATTTAAAGGGGAGAGTCCCAAACCGTAGTAAGAACATGCATCGCCGGACACCATGTTTTAGAGTGAAAGAAAGATATTGTTGCCTTTGCTTAAATTCCACTGAGTCAGCATATGCCTTATAAAGTGCCAATTTTGAGCAGTGCAAAATGTCAAGGTCATAACTTATCCTTAAAACTGAATATTTAAAAAAAATATGGCTCAATTTTACGCGATGGGGCCTGATTTCAGGATTTTCACGTAAAAAGGATAATGCAAAACTACCGAAATTGTGCGAGGTTACGCTGGTGTAGCAGAAATGATGTGTTGGCCCAATGTTAACCCAAATTTTTGAAGTCTTCTGCTTCCTCATGAAGCCAGATTGCAGCTTTAAGTGATAAGCCTTTCATTAAAGACCATTAATTTTGGGGCTACCTAAACTTTCAGGTTCTCATTTACAAGCATTAGAAGAAGAAGGTTATGCTGTTCCTCAAGAGTGTACGAGCAAGGGAAATTGACACCACCCTGAACGTTTGGGTTCAGAGTTGGGAGTCCATTTATTGGATTGTAATGCCCTCACACACCCAATCGGGTGTCATGCTTCATCATCTGGGCTGCTCCTCGTCGGGTCAGCGGTGCAATACCCAACGGGCTCCATGTAGTAGGGGCACTTTGGCGGAGATCTTTTTCCAATAGCCGTATGGTGAAGTGGGGGTGAGGGGCCAGAACTGTGTAGATGTATGTGTGTGATTTAAAATAAGGTTTGGAGTATCCATGAAGACAATTTTTAATCAGTGGGTCTCCTACCCTAGTTAAAAATATAAACAATGCGGTTCTTGGCTAAGTATCATGTCTTAGGTCTAAGCGTCGCTATTGGTGCAAATGAGGTCAACATGTTTCTCGCTCACTGTAATAGTCTACATGCGATTCATCAGGACCTATATTGTGGAAACTATCTACACTTAAAATTGGCGACGTGGCAACATACTCACATCAACCAGGTAACTATCTAAATCGTGTACCTGTCAGACCTGGTCCTACCTGTGTGGGGAGAGAAGGGTGACATTGGTATTAATGGTACACATTCGAATATATATACAGTATCATTTCCCTTGTGACTCAAATTTAGTTTTCTGTCAGTGAATAGTGAAAGCCAAAGTTCAGAGAATTAAAAACATTGTAAAAACAACTGTGCTACATGGTGAGTGTCCACAGTGAGCTGGTGTGCACTACAACCTTAGTGGCACAAGTGTACTGCAGCAGGTAAATATCGTTTGGACTCACCCATTGTTGTGAGCTAACCAGGCGGCATCAGTACCCGGTAGGTCAAATTAGAAGAGTTCCTCACGAGCTACACGAGGTCAATTAGGAGAGAGCATGGATGGGGCAAAGGTCAGTCATACTGCTTATAAAAATCTAGTTGCCTTGCGCACCTCAATTCATAGTCTACATACTCATTCTTAAGGGGTTCATGACTTATGCAATTATATTTCAGGGGAGCTTGTTGTATTGAGAACATCTTTTTTTGTCCACATACTCACTCTCATCGGGCTCCTGGTTCACAGAATGTATATCTAAATCACCATCAAGGGGGACAGCCAATAGCTCAGGGTGGTGGTATAGGTGAAAACTAGAGGGATTATCTATTTATAACTATTTATAACTACCATCCTCAGTGTCTGTATGGCAAGGAAACAGCGCGCGCATTGGCAGTACTCACTTTTGTGCTGTTGTCACGTATGAATGTCGACCTACCCACATCTACCGGGTCCGGGAGGTGAGGTTGTCAGTTGCTGATCTATTTTTATAGTCCGTCGCTGCTTTCTAAAGTGGGACGTCTCTAACCAAAAAGGCGGGAGTCTGTTCCTAGTTGGAAATGGCGGCCATCTTGGAGTGGTGTTTCCCATGGTTTTTTGTACTATAGTGTGGCGGCCATTTTAAAGTGGTAAATGTTGGCTGGTTTGTTTATGCATTTATAGTAATTGTGTGCCCCTGATAGTGTATTGTCGTCTCTGTGCACAGGAACCCATTCTCATGTGGTTAGTCTGTTCATGTTAAATCCTCAGAGAATTCCAAGGAATTTCCTCATTGAGTCCTGTAATATGGGAGGCTAATCTGTATACCCACCTCTGTTCTTTGACAAGTAGGGCATTCTTTGAGATTTTGGGGAAAGCCTCCAAGATGACCCACTGTAATGATTCTGGTGTATGATGCTTTTCCAAATAGTGGACGCACATTTTGGTGTTGCTTTTGTGGCAACGGAAACTGCTACGATGTTCTGAGATGCGTAGTTTTATGGGGCGTGTGGTCATCCCTACATAGTACAGCCCGCATTGGCATGTGATCAGGTATACGCAATTGTGTGTATTACAGTTAGTGTGCGACCTTATTTCCCACGTGAAACCGTTATTGAAGGTGATGGTTTTCTGTATTTTTGTAAAGGCACAGGCCGTGCATGAGCCGCATGGATAATGTCCCATTACAGGCGGTAGTTGCCACAGTGTTCTTTGTTGTCCCCCCGTGGGTGCCTTAGGTCTTGTATGAATCAACATATCTTTGAGATTCCTGGAGCGTCTGAACGCAAAGCGCGGTTGTGCCAGAGTCATCCCGCCAGTGTTAAGTATGCTCCAATGCTTCTTTATAACCTTGGTCAGTTGGTTAGAAGCTGATGTAAACGTTGTAACACAGGTTAGGGTTTCAGTAGGGGTCTTCTCTCTAGGTTCTAACAGGCCCTCGCGGTTGTTATTTCTAGCTCTCTTCCTAGAGAGAGCTATACTGCGTGGTGGGTAGTCGCGTGCTGCCAGATTTTTTGCGAGGATTTCAGATTGAGATTTGAATGCCTCTAATGTGATGCAATTGCTCCTCACCCTTAGAAATTGACCGAAGGGGAGGTTTTCTTTCAGGGCCCGTGGGTGGTGGCTGCTATACAGCAATAGGCTATTGCGGTCAGTGCTTTTCCTGTGCATAGTTGTTGACAAAGTACTTTGCTCAAGTTTGATAGTTAAGTCCAGAAATGCAATTTGGTTGGAAGACACCGTACTGGTAAATCTGAGATATGGATTCTGGTTGTTGATCCATTCAAAGAATTCAGTGCAGGACTGTGAGTCTCCTGTCCAGAAGATGAGGACATCATCTATGAACCTTTTCCACAACCGTTTGTTTGACTGGTATGGGTTGGATTCATGGAAAATCAGCTTACCCTCAAAGGCCGCCATGTATAAACAGGCTAAGCTGGGAGCGAAGGTACTTCCCATGGAAGTACCTTGAGTTTGATGATAGAGCTGGCCTTTAAACTCGAAAAAGTTTTCGGTGAGAGCTAGGGTAGCGCATTCCATAATGAAACTGCGAGGTGTAGGAGATTCCCATGTTACTGAACTCAATTCCTCCTCTATCACGTCTAGAGTGGCTCTCTGAGGGATGTTAGTATAGAGTGCTTCCACATCTAGCGTGATGAGGAAGTCGATGTCATTAGTGGGTTGAAACTCATCTAATAGACGGAGTACGTCCGTGGTGTCCTGGATATAGGAAGGAATCAGCTTTACCAGGGGTTGCAGGAAGTGGTCACAGAATTGTGACAGCGGTTCCAGTATGGAATCGATCCCCAAAACAATTGGTCTACTCGGTACCGGGGTGGTCCCCTTATGGATCTTAGGTAGTACATAGAAATAAGGGGTTCGAGGTTCTTGTTTAATTAGGAAGGAGGCTTCCTTTTTACTAACCCACCCTTGGGTCTCTGCGGAGAAGACTAGAGCCGAGATAGTCTTTGTCAACCTTTCCAGTGGACTGCTGGCAATTGGTGTATAGTATTTTCTATTGCTCAGCTGTCTTAGGCATTCAGTCTCGTAATCCAGGGTAGCCATGATGACAGTGGCACCCCCTTTGTCTGCTTGTTTTATAGTTATTGTGGGGTCGTTAGCCAGCATCTCAACGTCCATCAGTTCACCCCTAAGGATATTGCAAAAATGTCCCAGGTTGGTGGTTGCCTGTGTGTCCTTCAGGACTGCCTGTTCAAAGGTGGCCACCTCATGTGGTATCATGCCGCTGGTGGGGGTGAAAGTGGAGGGATTGTGTAGTCCTGAGTCATTTACTTGTAGGTGGGTTTTATTGTCAAAGAAGGCCCTGAGGCGTACTTTGCGGAAGAATTGTTGTAATTCACATAATTGTTGGAATTGATCCACCTTGGGAGTGGGGACGAAGCCCAGACCCTTTTGTAAGACTCTTTCTTCCAACTCAGTCAATGTCCTAGTGGACAGATTCACTACTAAATTCTCCTTTTCGTGTAACTCCTGGTTTCCATTGTCCGTTGCTGGGGTTCTTCCCACTGTACCCTCTTTTCTTGTGGGTTTCCTCTTTTCGCCCGCGCCCTCTGCCCCAACCTCTGCCTAAAAAGGTTGGCTCATGTCTGGGGGTCCGAATTGCGGTGGGCCCTGGGGGTACATGGGGTATTGCCAGTAAGATGGTCCCTGGTACTGTGGTGGCTGGTACTGTGGTGTTTGGTACCCAAAGTATCCCTGCCTACCGCCCCTTCTCATTTGGTTAGTGTTCCAGTTCTCTCCGCTGGAGTCACTATTGCTGGATAAGCCCCGTCTGGTGGAATTTGAGCTGGTATCAGAGAGATTATTCGAGTCAGGGGGTGTGAAATCCTGCTTGAGGTATGGATATACCTTCTCTTTGTCAAAACGTCGAATATCTTTCTGAAGTTTGACCACCTTTTGCTTCATAAGGTATTCCTTATGTTCAGCAATCTTGTTATTCAGTTCTGTGAGTTTCGATTTAAAGCTGGGGCCTGGTAGTGCACTTTAAAGGGTACTCTCAGCTATTTGAATCTGTGCTAGTAATTCATTGGCTAGTCTCTTTGCCGTGTTCATTACCAGTATTAGTAGGTCCCTCGTGCATTTCCACGAGATCTGGGACCACTCCGTCTTAAACAGGATGTCTTCCAAGAAAATTCTCGGGAAGTTCTTGACAACTAGACCATTGGGGGATATATTAGCCCTCAAATATTCGGTCATTAGTGCTCCGTGCAGGGTTATCCTAACCCATTCTCTTTTCATGGTTGAAAGGGACTGCCAATCTTCCGACTGGCCTCCTGTGGCGCCACCACTCTCTGCTCCCAGAATAGATGGGGCCCTCAATATCTCTGCTGCTAGTTCTTCTCCGTAACTTAGGCCCTGACCTTCCATATTGAGGTTATCAGTGAATCGTAGAAAGGAATATACCTAGTAATATAGGGAACTACCACTCAAATGTAGTGGTGTTGGATGGAGCTAGCGGGGGATAGAACAGATCTTACCCACCAACAACAAGTCCCACGGGGTTTAGCCGTGCTAGAATCAGTATACAAAGGAGGGACTACAGGGCTTTTTCCTCTTTCAGTGTCGAGGAGGTCCAGCATAGGTGCCCTAATTGAAGTATTAGAAGAAGAAGGTTATGCTGTTCCTCAAGAGTGTACGAGCAAGGGAAATTGACACCACCCTGAACGTTTGGGTTCAGAGTTGAGAGTCCATTTATTGGATTGTAATGCCCTCACACACCCAATCGAGTGTCATGCTTCATCATCTGGGCTGCTCCTCGTCGGGTCGGCGGTGCAATACCCAACGGGCTCCCTGTAGTAGGGGCACTTTGGCGGAGATCTTTTCCAATAGCCGTATGGTGAAGTGGGGGTGAGGGGCCAGAACTGTGTAGATGTATGTGTGTGATTTAAAATAAGGTTCGGAGTATCCGTGAAGACAATTTTTAATCAGTGGGTCTCCTACCCTAGTTAAAAATATAAACAATGCGGTGCTTGGCTAAGTATCATGTCTTAGGTCTAAGCGTCGCTATTGGTGCAAATGAGGTCAACATGTTTCTCGCTCACTGTAATAGTCTACATGCGATTCATCAGGACCTATATTGTGGAAACTATCTACACTTAAAATTGGCGACGTGGCAACATACTCACATCAACCAGGTAACTATCTAAATCGTGTACCTGTCAGACCTGGTCCTACCTGTGTGGGGAGAGAAGGGTGACATTGGCATTAATGGTACACATTCGAATATATATACAGTATCATTTCCCTTGTGACTCAAATTTAGTTTTCTGTCAGTGAATAGTGAAAGCCAAAGTTCAGAGAATTAAAAACATTGTAAAAACAACTGTGCTACACGGTGAGTGCCCACAGTGAGCTAGTGTGAACTACAACCTTAGTGGCACAAGTGTACTGCAGCAGGTAAATATCGTTTGGACTCACCCATTGCTGTAAGCTAACCAGGCGGCATCAGTACCCGGTAGGTCAAGCCCCTTGTGCCACATCATTTTTTTTTAAAGCAGCGGCGTCGCAATCAGTGCGTCACACTCCGCCATATCTACAAACTAACGCATTGGGTCCAATGTGTCAGTTTGTAGAGCCCTGCATCATATTATACCTGCGCCAGGTTTAATGTATGCAGGGTAGGAGTTCCCATGCAAAAAAAGCCATGTAAAACTGGTGCAGTGAAATATGTAGAGTGCGTCACTCTACGACTTGATTGCGTCAAAATCCTTATGCCTGTTCAAACCAGGCATAAGGTTTGAAGCAGGGCTTTTACAATGGGACTCGCCTATGTGTTCTGACGCATTGCTGGAGTTGTGTCAGTTTTACGACCAACTTCAGCAATGCGTCACTTTTGCAGAATTTCTGACGCATCTGTTAATCCTTGCACCATGGAGCGCTGTATTGTAAATGCCGATGCGTCAGTGTCTAGTAAATGAGGCCATGAGATCGGAAACACCCAGTTTAAATCACTAAAACACGTAACAATTGTTTAACAGCACAGGCTACACGGATATGGATCTTTCAATTTGTGCCTCTATCGCTAGAACAGTTTTTACATGCCTTTGTAAAGGATGAAAACTTTACTGTTTGCATTTGTATGGTTGTAGACCATAATTAGACTAATTATTTTTTGGGGTTATTTCATGTTTTTATTTTAAGTTGTGCTTGTACTGTATTGTTGATTTATTATGTATACTGTTTTGCCTCTCTTAAATCTTGTCTTGTATACGTCTTTGAAAGTGAAATGAAAGAAGTCATTAGGTAGATGGGAGGCTTCTGCCATCAACATCCAGAGTATGGATATAATGGGTTCACTGATACAACATCGACTCTGATAACATCGAACTACAAAATTATCGAGTCAACAATATCGTAAACAAAAATATCGATACACAATACACAGAATAGAAATTACACTAACATCGATAAATAAATATCGTGTAAAAAAATCTCGATTACAAAAATATCGACAACAAAAATATAGAACACAAAAATATCAACAAAATTAAAATAAAATGAAACACAGCAAAAATATCTATATAAACAATATCAACAACACAAACATCGATAAAATAGATATAAACTATATCGAAAATAACATATAAACATAAAATAATACTATTTACAATAATATAATAAAATAACATGTACCAAATATTTTAAAGAAACAATAAAAACAAATACAATTTAATCACATTATTTAAAACAAATAAATTAAACAAATAAATAAACACACAATACAACATTAAATATATATCACAAATAACGAAAATAAAAAAAACATAAATATATATAATATATAAAAATATATAACACATTTATCTACATATAAAATTAAATAACAACAATAAAAAAAATAAAAACAAACAATAAATAAACATAATTCAAAAAAGCTATCTTGAGCAATAAATTTAAAACACACAAACACAAACCATTAGAAACTCTAACTAATAAAACAAACACTATAAAAACAATCAAATAATTAACATAAAATTTACCGTATAACGGACAACCACGGAGACGGAGAAAGAGCGAACCTTTGAGAGAGAAAAGAGTAAATGAAAAACAACTACACCAAAAACTATTCCAAACATCCTGCAATAAAGGTAAGCACAAAACCTTGTAACTAAATAAATGAAATAAGCTTTTAAAAATATTATAACATGTTTTCCTTTATATATAACAGATTCAACTTCACTAAAATTGCACCTAGAAAATTCAACACAATGGGGCATATTCTCAAGGACTTATCGCCGAGTTAGCGGCACTTTATCGCAGCCAAAGTGGTGATAAATACATCGCACCATTCACAAGCTGGTGCTAACAGCCGATATCACCAGTATTCCTGCGAGAACAGTCGCAAAAAACATCGCCACTGATGACACCGGCAACTAACGCTAATGAGATGCAGAGTGCGCTTTCCCGTGCAAAAACCTGCGGAAACACCACTTCGCACCATTCACAACGACCAGCCAGATCGGCGATAAGACCACAAAACATGCGCTAAGGCGCGTTAGCAGCAGGGATTAAACACCTGCTCCTACCTGGTGTTAAGTCAGACGACAACCTGCACCACAAAAGGGAGCCCAGCCCACAGCCACACCAGAAGAACAACAGATGCCATGGAGCCACTGACCATGCAGCCCGGAGCACCAAGAGGGCCACAACACCCACCGCCCCCCACCCAGGCCCGCCACCCCCCCAGGACCCCCCCCCGTGGCCCTACCCCGGGCACCCCCCTCCGGACAAAGATATCTCACATCTACCTCACAAATTTATGAACACAGCAATTCGCCTGATGTCGCACAAGTACACCAACCAACATCCATGTGTGGTTCGAAAAAGGAAAAACATACATACATCGCAGAATTCCAAAAATAATCAATTTAATCAAATTCCAATCAACAGCAATAGTTGGAAGAGTCATGGTGGGTCTTCTCCGGACAAACCGTAAGTCACAGCCTGCAAGACAAAATTGAAGATAAGAAGGTGTGTCATGTGCACAACAAAGGACAGAGAGAGAGAGAAAGAGAGAGAGAAAGAAAGTGAGAGAGAGAGAGTGAAAGAGAGGGAGAGAGAGAAAAAGAAAGAGAGAGAAAGGGGGAGAGAGGGAGAAGGAGAGAGAGAAACAGAGGAAGAGAGAGAGAGACAGCGAAAGGAAGAGAGGGAGGAGAGAGAGAGAGTAACAGAAGAAGAGAGAGAGACAGTGAAAGGAAGAGAGGGAGAGACAGTGAAAGAAAGAGAGGGAGAGAGAGAGAGAGAAAGAGAGAGAAAGATAGAGAAAGAGAGGGAGAGAGAGAGAGAGAGAGAGAGAGAGAGAAAGAGAGAGAAAGATAGAGAAAGAGAGGGAGAGAGAGACAGTGCCGACACTGCGCACCCAGGCAGCTGCACCCCAGCCCCCCCGCTGCCCAGCGGTGTTTGCCCGCCCCTGCGCACCCAGGTCTCACTGCTCACCTGCTGCCACCAGTGTGTCTCCAACCACGTGCCGGTTCACACTGCAGGCCACCAAGTCCCCAATCTGAAACAGAGTCCAGATACATGAATGGCAGAGTTCATATCATTGCACACGCCATCATCGCTTGGCCGCCCCTGCGCACACAGGCTGCTGCACCCCAGCCCCCCCACCGCCCAGCGGTGTTTGCCAGCCTCTGCGCAACCAGGCCTCACTGTTCACCTGCTGCCACCGGTGTGTCTCCAACCACGTGCCGGTTCACACTGCAGGCCACCAGGCCCCTCATCTGAAACAGAGTCCACAGCTAATGATGGCAGAGTACACATCATTGCACACGGCAACATCGCGTGGCCGCCCCTGCACACCCAGGCCACTGCACCCCAGCCCCTCCCCCCGCCCAGTGCGGATTGCCCGCCCATGCGCACCCAGGCCGCACTGCTCACCTTCCGCCACCGGCGTGTCTCCAAGAGGGCACACCACATCCCGGTGCAAGCTCCGAGCCCGGGGCCCGCGACATTGGCAGCCTCCACATCACGCATCCCCGCAGCGCAGGCCATCAGGCGCACACTTGAGTCTGGGTCTTGATTTTGCAATGGCAGAGATCAGATCAGTGCACACGTCATCATCGCAGGCTGCACACCCGCTCAGCTCTCTAGGTGCCACTAACTCTGTGAAATGCGAGGCAACGCCACGTGGCAGTAGGCCCGCGCTGCCCATTGGCTCAGGCCTACATTGCGGTCCAGCAGGCGCACACTTGACTCTAGGTCTTGATATAGCAATGGCAGAGACCATATCAGTGCACACGACATCATCGCAGGCTGCACACCCGCTCAGCACTTTAGGTGCCCCTACCTCAGTGCACAGTAAGTCACCGTCCCGTGGCGGTAGGCCCGTGCCAGCCACAGTGCAACCGGTGCCACCGACTCTGTGCAACGCAAGTCATGGACCCTATATGATTGAGCCTCGTCGTAGGCCAGGCGAACGCAGCCATGTCACCTCAGGCAGTGGGGAAGAACTGGGACACATAGCGACATTGTCCCCCCCTTTATACGTACGCCGAGTGGGCTGGGTCGGCGTATGCCAGGCCAGCGTAGGGGTGTGAACAATTATCCCTGGCCCCTGGGCGGGGTTCATATCTGGGCTGCACAGGAAACCAACCGATGCGTGTGTCTCTGTTGCACACGGCACGCAATCGACAATGTTGCAATGTTGCATGCAGCCGGAGGGCGTCCGCGCACAAAGGGACTGCACAAGGAGCGCAAGGCCCCTCTGGGTCTTGGCTCATACATGGCAACTGGTGTGTGTGTTCATCGCTTTTGGTGCACCATAAGCCCAAGGCCTAGCCTCAAATGCAGCGCGATGGCCACATCACATACCCAGGATACAAGCAGTGTTCTGACTAACATTAGGGATGAAAGCCCCCTTGTTTCAATACAGAAGGCGGAAGGACATCTGCAGCCCCGACCTTGGAAACGCATGCGGCAGGCACCCCCTAAGAGAGATACCATGGCAGACGAAGACGACTCCCACACTACACACGGCGCCAATGAAAGATCACCCCACACACAGAAGTCCTTGCCCGAGGTACTCCTGCATGGAACGGCCTTGACACTTACGTACAGGACAACCCATACGTACAAACTTTGCACACTCATACGACTCATTGCTCCGAGCTGTGGCATATCATCCACATAACAGCCGCAGGTCAGAAGAGTGCCAGTTCTACGAGTGTGAACAACGCAATGTCAGAACATCCCGGGCACATGCACAACCCCTGTCACATGGAACTGTACCGTGACCGAATGCTGCATTTGTTGGGGGCACTGCCACTGGCAGTGTTGCGCATCAGTTACCGTCTGAGCTTTCCGTCTTGCGTACGTCACCTGCGTCCAGCCCTGGTTCCACTGCCGATCATGCATATTCGAGTGGCCCATGGATGTCTGCCTATCCAACACAACGGTAGCTGAACTGGATTATGACATGTGTGTGCGCCCCCTGTTGGACCACGACCAGGAGTGTAACCGTGATACCCGTTCATGGGATGCCCTGGAATTGGGCGCATGTGCTGGCAGTTGGGCATGTGAGATCGCACAATTCCTCGTGTGCAGTGACCACATCGAAGCGCTCCCCTATTGGGCTGTGTTGCGGATTGGTGAAACGGCGTGGACGGAGCACATCTGTCCGGACCAGCTAATGGATTGGCTCGCCCCCATCTTCATTGAAGATAGCCCATGAAGCTGCGCTCGTTTTCATGGACGAGTAACTACATTCCTGCAGCCACAAAAGATTGTAACCCATGGCACGGGTCCCAACCCCGTTTTGCATCTTGGGGAGATGGACACATATACCACCATGCCAGTGGACATGTCTGCATTCGCCTGGACTCAGAATGCATGTGCGTGCAGGACTGTGAGTTGACACACACCTGTGCAAGGTGAGTGGACAGCGGCGCCTGGCAACGTTCCTCAACCTGACACACCGCTGGAGGGAGAGTACACACATGGAATGTAGTACTACATGTGACCTTGTTGGACTCCTTCACCTGCTCACTGTCAGCAGAGCAGGCAGTCAGCACTGTCCGGTGGTACAGGACTATGCAGATCCCATGGGCTGTGAGTGGTGTTCCCTGACACGGTGCAATGAGCATTCGCCAAACACCACATGACTCGTCCAGCAGGGCAAGGTGGGCTGAGTCCGTCGGCATCCGTCATGGTTGGTGTTCATGTGTGCCTCCCCATCACTTGCACCTCTACATGTTCCTTGGCTGCCTGTTAGTGTATGATGCATTGGTCTGCATGTTGTGGCCCTTGTCTTGCCCGTACTGACACGCACATGCTAATAAAGTCTACTCAGCTTCACTAGTGTACAACTGTGATGAGTGTTGATTTGCATGCCAAATTGTGTGCCCCAATGAGCATTGTACGTACACAGGGAGGGACTGACTGACGGATTTCACTTAGGGGTGAGTCCCTATTGCCAGCTCCACCTTTGTGAGCCAGACATTGTGTTCGGGAAAGTTACTGGTCGACCTTTGCGCTTACATGTCTTCAGCAATGTGAGTATGGTGTCCAACTTCTTGCCCTGTGGACCAATGTGTTTCATCAAACCAGGCTGTGTCCACACAGTTGAGTGTGTGTAGGTGGATCACTGACAGAATATCGAGGAGGAAAATATCGACCTGCAAAAATATCGAGGAAAAAATATAGAATACCAAAATATCGAATCCCTATCTACAAACAGGTAAGTACAAAAATATCGAATCAAAAATATCGTTGTAAAAAATATAGTTAGTCAAAATATCGAATTTTTTAAATGTCTTAAAAGTAATGTAAAATTAATAAAATAATATATATAATTAACTAAAACATACTTAAAAATACTTAAATAACTTTAAAATTAATAAATAATTAATGTAAGTAAAAAAAAACATACATTTTTATTTTTTAATACATATATATATTAATGTAATATTAATAACAATTATTCAATATTTTTAGCGTAGGTTAGCGGGAGGGTAAAATTTACTATTCCAAACTCCAGTGAGTGCAACAGTAGGGAAAGCGTTGGATAGCGGGATGGTAATAATGACTATTCCCACTCCAGTGAGTGCAACAGTAGGGAAAGCGTTGGTTAGCGGGAGGGTAAAAATTACTATTCCCACTCCAAAGAGTGCAACAGTAGGGAAAGCGTTGGATAGCGCAGGGGTAAAAATTACTATTCCCACTCCAAAGAGTGCAACAGTAGGGAAAGCGTTGGATAGCGGGAGGGTAAAAATTACTATTCCCACTCCAGTGAGTGCAACAGTAGGGAAAACGTTGGATAGCGGGAGGGTAAAAATTACTATTCCCACTCCAGAGTGCAACAGTAGGGAAAGCGTTGGATAGCGTAGGGGTAAAAATTACTATTCCCACTCCAGAGAGTGCAACAGTAAGGAAAGCGTTGAATAGCGTAGGGGTAACAATTACTATTCCCACTCCAGAGAGTGCAACAGTAGGGAAAGCGTTGGATAGCGTAGGGGTAAAAATTACTATTCCCACTCCAGAGAGTGCAACAGTAGGGAAAGTAATGATTTAATATTTTAATAAAAATAAAGTAATTATCAATACCAATAAAAAATTAGTTATCATTAATTACCAATTACAAAATATTTAATAATTAATTCTAAATACCAATAAATATTATTTATTAAAAATTAATGACCTATTAATGATTAATTAACAAACAATTCATTTTCAATACCAAAAATTAATAAATAATTTAAAAAAACTATTGATAATTAATTGACAGTAAATTAATTATCAATACACAAAAATATTTTCAATAATTAATTAATTACAATTAAATTACTTCCCACCCTATTCCCCTATAAACCCACAACCCACTACGAAGAATAAATTAATACAATTAACATAATTATCAATTAATCAATTAATAAAAATTAATTACCAATTAATAAAAATTAATTACCAATTAATAATTAATTAACAATTAATTAATTATCAATGCCAATAAAACATTTTTTTTACTTAATTACAATAAAATTACTTCCCACCCCTTTCCCCTATAAACCCACAACCCGCTACAGAACTAAAACGCAAAATTAAATTAAAAATAATTAATAAATCCTAAAAATTACTATTTAATTTACTATAATTAAATTACTTCCCACCCTATTCCCCTATAAACCCACAACCCGCTACGGAATTAAATTACGCAAAAATTAAATAACATAAAATTCATTAATTTAAAAAAATTAAACATACATTACAAAAACTAATATACACTTTTAACACATATACTAACATACAAAACACTTTAAAAAAATCGATATTATTAAAAATTCGATATATTTTAATGCCTATATTATGTACTTCGATATTTTGACAGTCGATATTACTTACCTGCATTTCGATATTATTAACCACTATATTATGTCCATTCTATATTTTGTACTCGATATGTCCATTCGATATTTTTTTTTCGATATTGTGTCTAGTTACCTGTGTAGGTATGCGAAGAGATGTTCTGTTGTCGCATGTGATGTGGGACACTACTTTAGGCCTCCTACCGACTCTGACATATTTACACACAGCCCTATTTAATACATGGACGTGGGGCTACGTTGGGGGTTGTGAGATTGTTGTTCATGATCAGTGAGGCCACAGCTAGTTCACACCTCCACAGTCATGTAATTGGCCATGTGTGTCACGGTCAAAAATGTGCATTGATGTCATTTCCCAGGGTGTACCTTTTTGGACAATCAATGTCCCTACAGTCATCCATACTGTCATACTTGATTGGACATAGACATGACACATCTGTGTGATTAGGAATGTTTTATTCACATCCTGTGGAGTGTCGGAGCTGGAGCAGTACATGGCCATGCACACCCCACATTACATGGTTGCCCAGTGGAGGGCCAAACAGAGTCCTTTAGGGGATGACAAGTGAATCGGTAGAGGAAGAGTTGAGTCCGCAGCCTGTTTGCTGTGTCATTGGTAACCAGAGCAGATATGGCAGTCCATGTCGGGGTCCAGGTGAATGTCGCAGGGTGTTCGGGGGACAGTGGAAGGTGTTGTACCAGGGCATGATGCAGAGGGCTGTACCAAGCAGAAACAGGCCATATGGCGGGGATGAATGCTACAACCTCCTTTTTGACACAGAGTCATTACCGTCCACATCTTCATCCTCTGATACGTCTTCTGTGTCAGGTGTGCCAGGTGTGTGTGGTGGTGTTATGGCTGCATCACTGTGTGCCACGGACTCATCAGGGTGAGGAGGTGTTATGGCTGCATCACTGTGTGCCACTGACACATCAGGGGGCGGAGATGTGTGTGTCAAAGTTCCTGCAGCAGTCATCTGGGACAGGCTCTGTGGCAGCAATGGCAAGATGAGGATCTGCAGGGCATGGTAGATCCCAGCTACATCTCGCTGGTGTTCAGCCGTGGCAGCCATCCTTCCTGCCTGCATCCGCTCCATGTTCTCCATTGTCCTCCGCATCTGTGCCAACAATGTGCTGTCGTCGCTGGAGCCTCTCTGCCTCGACAGTTCTTGTATCCGAGTAATGGATCCAGCGAGGTCAGCCAAGGATTGTTGTAGGGCATGGAGCGGACTGTGGATGTGGTTAGGGACTGTAAGTGGTCCCTGATGGGACTGAGACACCCACGTATGGCATCTAGTTTGGCTGCCATGAGGTCAAAACCCACACGCACCTGTTCAGCCAGCCCCCTCTGGCAGTCTGACACACGGCGTTGGGATGCCATGTGTTCTTGGGTGAGGTGCTGGGAGCCAGCCGTGGTGGTGGGTGCTTCCTGCTGTGTGGTCTGTGCAGGGGGTGGTATCACCTCGATGCAGCTGGGCTGCCCTGCTCCTGGGGGTGGGGTGCAGAGGCTGTCCACGAGCAGTTGGAGGGTGTCGGAGCAGATGGCCAGGGGTTCCTCCTCCTCATCACTGAAGAGATGTCTGGTATGCTCTGCAGGAGGTGTTGATTGTCCCTCTGCAATGTGAAGGGGAGATGCAGGTTAACAGTGTGTTCCATGTATGTGCACGCATTGTACATGTTTACATACTGACTGCATGACAATGTACATTGTGACTGTTTTGGAGGAGCTGGGTATTTGATGGGGGACAGTGGACATTCCGACTACATGAAGGATGTGAGGTTGTACTCGTACATTTTCATCTGACAGTTTCCTGCTATGCCTGATGTGATTGGCCTTTTTCTACGCACATGCGGCACCAGTTGTGTCCTCTGTTCTGTGGTGTTGATGTGGCACTTTGTACCACATTGTTGTCAATATTGATGTGCTGTGATTGCTATGTGTGTGTGCTGCATTGTGGGAGAGTCGCCCCTGCAGCTCTGATTTAGTGGCCCATTGTCCCTTTGAGGCGGTGTGCCTTTGGCTTCTGTGCTTTTACGGTGCTGAGATGTTGGCGACTTGGGTCATTTGTGCTCTTGGACGGATTTGGTACTCTTGTGCATTGTTTGTCTGCAGATGTGTTGTTGACGTCAGGGGTTGTATGTGCACGTGGATGTGTCACAGTGTGACCTGCTCCTTTGAGGAAGTTATCCACACTGGGCCACCTCAGTGTCGTGTCGTGCACCATGTCATGTATTTTGACTGCAGCCATGCTATTGGTCATGCAGTGTCACTTGCATTGTCAGTGTGGCTCACAGAGCCGCTGCTTTGCTTGGTTCAGCACATGTGCATGGGTAGGTTGTGGGATTGGTGAGGGGGGGCATTTGTGCACATGGTGGACGGGGGCCTACTTGGTGTTTCTATGTGTGCTGCAGTGTGCCAAGGTCATCAGGGAGAGGTTCCACAGTCATTGTGGGTATGCAGTGTGCTATTCTTGATTGTGCATGTGTGCCATTGTGCCCGTCTCCCCTGTCCCCCCAGTCCCTGGTGGTTACTCACCCTGTTGCTGTTGGGTCAGGTCTTTTCGGGGAGTGTCCGGACCCCCAACTCCTTGCACCGTCTCCGCACTGATGACTGTGGCCACCATTTCCTCCAGCTCATCCAGCTCCTCCTGTGGCGCAGGACTCCCACCTACAGTGGCCCTTGCTGCCTTCAGGTTGGCAGCAAGTTTCTGCTTGGTTTGGCTTTTGACGTCATGCCAGCGCCTCTTGACCTCCTCGACACTCCGACTGCATTCACGTTGTTCACGATGGACTGCCATATTTCCGTTTGTGTTGCCGATGACACAGTGGAGGTGACGTACAGTTGTTTGTAGTGTTCTGTCACCTCCGTGACGTTGATCGGGTTTTCCTGCGGACTGAACCCCGTCTTCCTCTTCCTCTTCTCTTTGCCCTTCTCCGGCCCCGGGGTTCCTGGCTGGTCATCTGTGGGGCTTGTGGGGTTCGCGTTGTCCTCTGCACTGGGTCCGGGTGAGTCCATTTTGCTACGCAGTTGCATTTATTTGTCTTTTTTTTCTCTCTGCTTTTATAGTGCATTCTCACGCATGGCGCGTGGGAATCGCAGGCCTGTCACTGTTTTTCGCTTATTTTTGTATCGCCATTGGGGTCATCGCACCTTTTTTCGCGTTAGGGTTTAGCATTTTTTCGGCGTCGCGTTGATTTTAACTCGGGCATTTGTCGCGTTATCGTGGGGCTATCGCATGGTGCCGCCGGGTTGTGAATGCTGCGTTAACACAGTGTTATTTTTCCACGATGGACTGCGATGTGAGAAGTTTGTTAAGCGATTTTGGCGATAGTTAACACGCATTCTTGGGAATATCCCCCAAAGATTTACGTACACAACAATAATAAAATATACCACAAATTAAGTATATGACTAAACCAATGAATAACATACATTACTTAAAAGTAACAAATTTAATAAATTAACAAAACAAAGCCAACAAATGTTTTTCTTTTTAACAGCTTCTACAAAATTCAACAAAACCACAACATCTAACAAGGACACTCCATCAACTAAAAAAGTAACTATATTTATTTAATTGCAAATAAATAAAAATAAACACTAAGGGGTCCATTACGATACCGGGCGGAATAAAATCCGCCATCCACCATAGCGGTAAAAAAACGCCCGCCTACACCCTCTGAATACCGACCGAGCAATCAGGATGTCGCGAAGCGAACACCGCCCGCGGCGGAAAAAACACACAAAATACCGCCCGTCTATGTCCGAGTCGAAGTCAATCCGTCCGATACGGACGCAAACACGCACGACAACCCAAAACCGCCCGCCCTGACTGCAGAGACACCGGCCGTGACATTAGGATCTACCCGACATGAGCGCGGCAAATCCACTAATACACCGTCCGCCATCGCTAACAACAGTGATGAAAATGGACACGGCGTAAGCCCTGGCGGCCACGTCCCAGCACAGAAACCATCCGCGGACCAAAGAAACACACACAACATGGCCAACAAGTCCACACAGCAAGCAACGCCCAAATACCCAAACACAGTACACATCCCGAAAACACATCCCCCCTGGACAAACAAATAAACTACAAATCCCAGAACACCAGCCACAACACACCTGAAAACAACAGCACACCATGACACACCCACATAGGTAAGTACAAATGCAGCCTCTTCACAGACCACAATCCCTTGCAACACCACAAACTGAGGACGAGAGCACAGAACACAGCGAGACAGAAAGGACAGCAGCACACCACAGACACGCACCCATCACCACCACCACCACCACCAAACACCGGCCCCACAAACCCCCTGCACATCACACACCACACACACACACCGCACCAGCACCACAAACACAAAACCACACACCATGGCAGCACAGAGAATGCCCAAGTTCACGTCCACTGAGCTCACGGTCATGGTCGACGAGATCATCAAGGTGCACCCACAAATCTATGGGAACCAGGTCCAACAGACACCACTAGCCACCAGAAACAGAATGTGGAGCAGGATCGTAGACCAGGTCATTGCAGTCGGGAACGTGCCACGCAACAGAGCCGAAATCACCAAGAGGTGGCACGACATGAAAAGAGTGGTCAAAAAGAAGGAGGCCAAGAATCGGCAGCTGGCTGACAGGACTGGCGGAGGAAATACCGCGCTATTTAAGACCTTCAAGGCGTGGGAGGAGAAGGTGCGAGGCATCCTACATCCGGAGAGTCTCACCGGAATACCAGGGGGAGTGGAGGCTGGTAAGTACAAACAAATGTATACCAGCACACCGCTATATACTCACATGCACTACCACAATGCCATAGCTCCGAGGGACAAACACCCCCATTTCCAGTACACAATACACAAGACATCACTCACACATGCAACAGACCAACTAACAAAACCATGGGGGCATGTGTACAGTCAGCCAGCACCGCAACTCCCACCAGGTCCCCTTGTACTCCCGATGCGCCAGAAGGATCACACCCCACACCCACACCCATGTGTCAGCCATAGCTGCACTAACCGACAAGTAACAGGTAAGTAGCCGGAACACAAAGTCAGTGGGTCAGAGGGGGGACAGCTGAAGTACAACACCCACCAGGCCCCCAGTCCTACAGCACAGCAAGGTGGAGCACAGCCCACACCCATGTGTCAGCCACTGCAGTGCACACCTTCAGCCGACAGGTAGAAATCTTACCGTACATGGAGGTGTTTCTGTGGGTGGTAAGCCATCACCACAACACACAACACCGCCCCCACTCCCACAGACCAGCAAGATGGAGCACCCCTCCCTCCCAGTACCATATGGCATCCATTGCATTGCGCCCTCCAAACCAACAAGTAGGTAGAGTACTGTACAGGGCGGCGTGTCTGTAGGCATGAGGACAGTAT